>JACXIL010000192.1:455654-1055654 GCA_014737365.1 Bombus soroeensis
ATTAGTCGTCTTTCGTTTCATTATTTGAGAAAAAAAAAAAAAAAAGAAAATTCCCCCTTTTGACTTACTAAAAGATAAACATAATTACGTGTATGAAACTCACTCATAGTATTTTGTTTCTCCGGGCATTTCAGAGGCACAATACTTTGCTTCTGCCTGAAAGAAATATTACGTTTTAAATAGTGTATCAACTTACAACATTTATCCACAGATGTAAATTATAGAAATTAATCTTAATATTTATCCTATTAAAATAGGAAGCAAACGCTTGAACGTTACAATCCACTTTTCGCTGTACTTTCATTTCGAAAGGAACTTAGAATACATCCAATTTAGAATACAGAGAAAATAACTTTTCGTTTGATATTTCTCGTTAAATGGCATCAAAATTGAACATGCTGAAACGAAAAATATCCACTCACGTATATCAAACACTTCGACGTTCCGGCGAATATCGCCAGCTTTCTCTTCGTGTTTCGTACCATTTTCTCAATTAATATTCACACCTTCGTTCTCAATAAATAAAAACCGTACACTCTGACAAATTGTTTTGATATAATCACCATTTCGGTCCGACTATCATGTGCACACAACATTGCACACCACTTATTGATTTCAATTTCGGAACTTTACAATGACGTCATCGAAAACAGGGTTGCCAATATGAATAAACTAAACTACAGTACATAAATTAAACCAGAAACCAGATGCTACTCGAAAGGTATAACAGTTACCGTTTCCTACCTACAATTGAACATTGTTCGACCACGCAGCTCGTTTGTAGTTCGACCACAAATAGAAAGAGGGCATAACCATAGCTTCTGATTTTGTACACGATTGGTATTTCAGAACATGTAACACAAACTCCATAACTGTTTGCATCTGTCGTTAGGTTGTATCTTACGTATAGGTTAGTTTCAGTGTTTGTCAGTTTACGAGCGAGATACCGAAGTTAAATAATGTTGTAGAGTTAAAATTGATCTAATTTTAATTATCCTTATCAAAATGGCTAATACTCTAGCTAATGTACCTGTGTCAAAAATTATAAAAAACAAAAGCAATTTCGAAGACGAACCCAAGAAAAAGAGTCGAGAAGATTGGCGAAAAGCTAAGGAATTAGAAGAAGCGAGAAAAGCTGGTACAGCACCAGCTGCCGTAGATGAAGAAGGCAAAGATATTAATCCGCACATTCCACAATACATTAGTGCTACGCCATGGTATTTTGGCGCACAGGTATGCATCGACTTTTTTATGAAATTGATATCCCTTTTTATAGTCAGTACACGTAACGTTGAAACATACGATACTTACTTATATATTATATCTAAAGGGGCCTACTTTGAAACATCAAAGACCGCAGCCTGAAAAACAAAAGCAGTATAGTGGTATAGACGAATGGTATAAACGTGGTGTAGATTCATCTAAAGTAGCAACAAAGTATCGTAAAGGAGCCTGTGAAAATTGTGGAGCAATAACTCATAAGAAAAAGGAATGTATGGAACGTCCACGTAAAATAGGTGCAAAATTCACAAATGCAAATATAGCACCAGATGAGTTTACTCAACCGGAATTATCCACAGACTACGACGGCAAAAGAGACAGGTCGTTTATCTAGAACTTTACTCGATACAATGCATACTGAAATACTTGGTAAATTTTAAGTATAAATTGTTAAGTATAAAACAATATTTTGAATATATCAATTTAACGTAGGTGGGCTGGTTACGATCCATCACAGCATAGAGCTATTATCGAAGAATATCAAAAGATCGAAGAAGCAAAACGACAAATGCGTGCAGAAAAGTTAAACGCGGAAGAGAATGATGAACAGGATTCGGATAAGGATGAGGACAAATATGTTGACGAGGTTGATATGCCTGGAACAAAAGTAGATTCTAAACAACGTATTACCGTTAGAAATCTACGAATTAGAGAAGATACAGCAAAGTATCTGAGAAACTTGGATCCAAATTCGGCATATTACGATCCTAAAACGAGATCCATGCGTGACAATCCTTATACCGGCACAGACAGAGAGTATGCAGAAATTATTTTCTACATTCCGTTATCTTCTGAACTACTCTTACTTTCAAAGATACTAAAGCAGCTGTATTCTGTTTCAGGGTGGATTATAAAGGTGAAAATTTTGTGCGTTTTTCGGGAGATACACAGCAACATTCAAATGCACAATTGTTTGCATGGGAAGCGCATGAAAGAGGTGTTGACGTTCATTTACTCGCTGAACCCACTAAATTGGAATTACTTAAACAGGAGTATGATAAAAAACGCGACGAACTGAAAGATAAAGCTCGTGAAAGTATAATTAATAAATACGGAGGTAAAGAACATCTCGATGCTCCACCGCCGTCTCTTTTACTAGCACAAACAGAACAATATGTCGAATATTCCAGATATGGAAAAGTACGTATATTCATATATTATCAGACTATGAAGGTTAATTAAATTATATTATTTTTCATAATTTGTATTTATTTACAGATCATCAAAGGACAAGACAGACAAATAATTCGCTCTAAGTACGAAGAAGATGTGTATCCAAATAATCATACTTGCGTTTGGGGTTCTTACTGGCATGCTGGTAAATGGGGATACAAGTGCTGTCATTCGTTTATAAAAAATTCATACTGTACAGGAAATGCAGGTAAAAAGACAGCCGAAGCAGCCGTTATTGAAATTAAAAAAACAGTAAATGAGGAAGAAAAGTCTGATGAGAAAACAATAAATTCATCCGATGAAAAATCTGCAAGTAATGATACATCCTCGGACGAAGAGGAAAAGGTATTAAGACCGATAAAATCGAAATCGTCTAAAAGGAAGGAGAAGAAACAAAAACAGAAAGAAAAACGAAAGAATAAGAAGAAAGCCGCTAGGTTACAGGAACAAGATAAATTGCAACAAGCATTGCAGAAAGAGGAAGAAAGACAGAAGGAAGCGGAAAGGTTGCTACAAATGAACGAAAGAAAACGACCTTACAATAGCATGTATGAAGTTAAAGAACCAACAATGGATGAGATCGAAGCATTTCAAATGAAGCGACAACGTGAAGACGATCCGATGGCGGAATTTCTTAGTAAATAGCTTAATAGGAGCTAATAAAATTCTTGTACATTTTGTAACTGTATTAAAATTTATTATGTATAGATCTAAAGTGAAAATTAGAAAAAATATAAAATTGATTCACTTTATATAAAAATGTTACATAATATAAGATATCGTATCTTGTATCAATTTAACGTATTTAATAAAACGCCAACAAAATTGTTATATTATATGGCAATTATTTGTTACATTCGATTAAATTATTTTTTTATTTTATTAGATTTATTTTATTAATTGAATTATTTTATTAGATTAAACGGATTAGATTATTAAATTATTAGATAATTTAACAAATTTTATCTTCACAAACGTATTACCGTGCTCAAACAGGTCAGCCATGCGGAAGCTAATATGTATCAATGCATCATTCTCGAAAAAATTCTGACAATCCATAATCAAAATTGCTAAAAACAATCGCGATGTTATAATTCGCAACTCTAAAGGAATCTACGATTGTCATTTTTTCGCAACTCTAATTTCGACCGTAATCAATCTCTCGCAACACTAATTCAAACTATAATTAATCTCTTGCAATACTAATACAAAAACCGTGATTTGCCCAATAATATTGGTGGTGACATGTACATGTACACTGACAAAAAAAAGAAATACTACTACTACTACTACTACAAATACTACAAGCGAGCATAGTGACAAAATAGTAACGAGAATGACTTTCCATGCTTTGGATGATCCGAAATTCAGAGGATGGAAAGCCATTAGTAGTTGCCCTCTTCTACGGCAAATTTGCCGGGCCTCTTCGGCTCATAGCCTTTTCTTTCTTCGGGCGCAATGCCCGCTGAAACTTAAATCTAGCTCGAGTCTTTCTAATCGGAAAACAAAAAAATAACCCGCAAATGTAAACTAAAAATTTCAATCGCGGAAGTTAATTCAAGCGAGCATGGATGACCAACGATCATAGTGATCGCTATCTGTTCCTATCTGTGCGTGCTCGAGCAATATATAAACGTTCGTTTCGAAATCTACTTCCTATTCGCGATCACTAGCGCGAAATTCGAAAAACCGATAGGCAAAGCCTATAGGCCGAGTGGCATGCTTCGACTCTTGTTCCCAGCTTCGCCGTCGATTTTTCAAATCAAATTTCCTGAAACAGGTTGGACACGCGAAATCGCGCCTACCCGACCAGAGACCGTGCCAACCTGCCCGGCCCTACCTACTTATAATTAACACTCACACCAGAAAGTATGCTACCTAACCTACCTAGCCCTATATTTAAAAAATAGCAAAACAGACAACACACCAACACACTCACTCCACGGTTCTCACACATAACCCGGGCGCAAGAGCCTACACTAGAGAGACGTCCCGGGACGCCTCCGACACCCGAGTTTGGCATACAACACATTCACACTCTAAAGTACGTACCATTTTCCTGAAATCGACTGACGATGGCTAGCGACCATTGCGTAAAAATATTCTGTATATTTCAACTATATCTCAATTTTAATTAAATACTCATAATCGTATATAATCGTGTATACGTATATCATCTAAAGAAATAATTTTTGCTAGAAGAGATCGTCGTACTTTAATCAATTATTAATTTCTTTAATTCATTATACATATTTATCAGCACTGAATATTTCCAATGGCAATTGGATTCATATTTCTTAATTCCATAAGTATTTCAAGATTATAATAAAAAGCAAAAACGACGCAATTCCATAGCCTAACCACATACACACACACACAATGGAAAATACGTCGTGCACGATACGCTAACGCAACGTCAGTCGCTGAAAACATTGTTAGGCTTATAGACTAATCATCATGCCCATTGCCTTCTTCCTACCCAAGAAGCACCTGGGCACGTGAGTGAGATTCTGGCAATGAACATGGAAGGGGTTAAGCCTGAAAATCCTATGCTAAAAATATTATTAGAAGATATGTATCTAACGGGCTAATTTGATTTTGCAGCCTATTTTCATTTCAAATTTTAATAATTCTATACTTTATTCTACTTTATTATTTCAATGAACAATTAAATTGTAAAAACTGAAATGAAGGAAATTAACGAAGAATATACGTATATATCAAACATAAATTAAGATTCAATGCAAGTAATATTTATATCAGTGAATAACAATGGATTCTAAATGAATTCTATTAATCGAAATATCCTCAGGCGATATCTTTATCAAAACACATCTTTGAAAACACAAAGGAACGTTCAAAACTTATTTTGATTCTGAAATCTGCCTGTCGCGAAGTGTCTTCTTGCACGTGAAATTTGATAACATTTGTCTTAACGGGCGGACAAAGTTAGGCTTTAACATGTACTTTCTTTCATATTCCATATTACGAATTTTACTGAGATTATACTGTGTATGCTCAAATAATAAAACCGCTCCATACCATTATAAAGTAAAAGATTAAAATAAATATCATTTATAAACTTTATCAGCATTATAATAACTTTAATCATAATTGAATTTGCATATTAACGAAGTCCGAGGGTATCAAAGTTCTCCACTACAAAATATTTAAACGAAGTCATTTCGTTGTTTATTTCAATATTGATATAAATTCTTGTATAGACATTTGATCTTCATAAATAATCTCATTGAATATAATTTGATTTTGTAAATAATTTTAGTGAATATATTCTGTAATTTTTAATCGTATATAATTATTCTAATTGTCAACATATGTTAATACATTATCATCAACATTTAAAGACGCGATGTGCAAGAAAACCTATCCTGAACTAGTAAATAAAACACAGACAAAAAATTGTTACTATTCACGAGTATAATAAATACCCGCGGTCACTATGCTCGTCAAAAATTCTACGTGATACAACCAGTCAACCCGTGTCGATTCGAACCTTTCATCCTACGACATGATTGAGTGACCAGAGGAACAAAAATGCATGCGACTCACGATTAGATGCGAAGAACGTTGTCGTCAATATTGCTGTAACCCAAGGAAAGTCATTACCAAGCTGCCATCAAATTGGAATCACCGATTTCGATGGAAGAATTGAAGGCTGGAAGTAATCTGTAACAAACGATAGAATATTGTAATTTAACTTAACATAATGACAGTATTAATTATTTTCAAAGTTTGATGATAAAAGACTGATTCAAGAATAGAAAGTTTACACTTGTTAAGTTTTTAATCACACTATTTTTTTAATTAGTAATAATTAACGTAAAATATAAGGAATAGAATTAAAGGAAGTAAATACAAGGTTACGTAGAAAATATGTACTGCTCTTTCAAAACTGCAAATTAATTATTATACATTTATAAAAGATAAAGAAACATCATATCAAGGATATCAAAAAATATATTCCCTTGTTAATATTTTGTCAAAGTTTTCGAATAGATTGCCAAATATTTATGAATATTTCATAATTAAAATGATTTGTAAAAATTGCCCGCCAAACTAAATGTCCGCCATTAGAGTTTTAAATATACCAACATAAAATATGGTTGGCCTTTCTTGTCCGTTAAATAAAGCTGCGCAGCAAGAAAAGACGCGATGTGCAGAACATGTTCAAACCAGCCTATGGTGGTGTTCTTTCTCGAATATAATGGAAACTATTGAGAACTATTGAAAAAAAAGTGAAATAACGACCAAAAGTATTACCAAATTTCCATGAAAAGATCTCGAATTTATCATCGAACACCGAGGCGTCCTTTTGAATTTCGCGGCATCTTTTTGAATTTCGTAGCGTCCTTCTAATACCTCGAAATTGATCTCTCGCAATCAAGCAATAATCTGCACAAAAGAAGACGAAAACATTAGAACAAATATATAAAAAGAACAAATTATATAAAAATGAAACAATGATCAAGATTGAATTACGTCTTGGGAACTATGATATGAGTTACCGGCAAATGCAACAACCGAAAAGATAGTCGAAGAAGATAAGATAATCAAATAATGGATTATAACGATTACATTAAATAAAAACGTATGATAATTGGACGAATTTATCATTAGCGTGAGTTTGAACAATGAAAGAATCATTATAAAAATACTACGTATGTAGAGAAATAAATGGACACCTGTCACGGAGTGACACCGTACACGTCTAATCGCTCCAATTTTCGTCACTAAACTGACTCCCCCGCGTCGTAGCGAATTTCGGTTGGTGAGGAGTGGGAGACCCTGCAACAAGTCACTCATACTCGTTTACGAACAGGAATCGTCAAATTCTTGGAAAACCTGTGCTGAAGGATAAATAATAAATATGTTTTCAGTAACGATCATATCAAATAAAGAAATAATACATTAAACCAAAATGTGAACAGAATTTACGGATCTGAAATCTGGATATCTGCAATTAGTAATTTAATATATAGGTTTCCTACTTTAATTTAATTAAATAAAATTGATTAATGAATATAAACTCTTTAAATTAGAGATTCTTTAATTTCTCTAAATTGCAAGAATATAACATATTAATTCATTCAAAAATTATTATCGCATGCAATCGGTTCGTACAGAAAATCAAGATAACCGTGAGGCTGCAATGGATCAGACATATCATTCATAAACTTTATTTAAAAATTGCAAAATGAATTAACTTTACTAAATAAACTTTATTAAAATATCATAGAATGAATTAACAAGTAACATGACATTTAACATATACGTAATTTATTCTAGCATTAACTTACAAGTAAATTCTGCATAAAAGTTTAATAAACGATGTTTAATTTCAAGTAATAGGATATTCTTTTCTAATTTTCATAAATATGTTATTATCACATTGCAAGGTAAAAGTTAGTTTGTAATTTGTGGATAGTAAAAGTAGCTTCTTGGATTTAAAAAAGCCATTATTTTACAAGCTTAATCTTATTATCTGCTGAAACAAAAAGAATTTCACATCATTATAGATGTTTTTTTTTTTCATAAATATAAGATGTCTATTTCTAAACGATCTTATTCATATACAGCTACACATTTATTACTTTGTTACACATGAGAGAATTTTAACGTACACAGAATTCCATTTTTTTAAATTACAATCAACTGCTAATATTGGGTTAAGAAAGACATATAGGACATACATATATAAAGAATGTTTATTAAAGCGTAGTTTTTGTCTTTTCTATTTGTACAACACAGTCTTCCACTATCGATTCTTGATTCCTTGCAGCATTTGTTTCATTTTCCCGTTGGTTAGACATTAAAGTGTAAGTAATTTTTAAATATTTCTTCAAGAAAGACGCATGAACTCGTCGTGAGGTACAATAACAGCAAATACAGCATAATGTGAGAATGACAACTGTTCCAAAAATGATAGCCCTGTTAATATGATTTTTTATTATATTATATTATATTATATTATATTGTATTGTATTATATTGTATTATATTATGGGATCATCAAACGTACGTTAAAAATAAAGAATTAAAATCAGTTTCATCACAGCAAACATTGTCACCACAACAATATTGCTGTGATTCACATAAACCCCAAATACAGTAATGTGGTGAGCTCTGAAACAATATGTATAAAGTATATTTTATAATGTTTATTTAATTCTATGTTCACACATTAAAAAACTACACAGCAATCATCACACAATTACAGTCTTTACTTGGTACTAGTTTCTAATAAAATATACAACAATAAATGTAAAAACTTGAAATTACCATCGAGGAAGTTAAAAAATGATTGGAGTAGTTCGAAATCCGCGTAGTCTACAATCTACAGAATGGACGAATCTGTCAAAACATGAACATAGACTATAGGATATTATATAGAGATGCATTATTTCGAATAATTTTAATACGACAATTAAATGCTGTCTCCAATTAATGACTCAATAGCGCGATATGACTTAATGATTTTTAACGTATGAACGAAAAGTGGAAAGATCCAACGAACCGACGGAAAGAAACCAAAAAAGCACATGTACATTTAGAGAAGTAGGTATATCAGGTATATGCTCGTTTTCAAGTACATCTGGTATTCGTGATCATTCGAAATAATCTAACAATTGTGTATATCCATTTCATAATATTCAAGATCAGTCTGGACGTTTTACACGTGATAATTATACGAAAATGGCGATGAGTCCGAGTACAAAGCAAAAAATTGCAATTGTTTTAGATGTCAGCAAAACTATATTTCATTGGGGATTTATTCCTGCTATATTATTTTTAGGTTAGTTCTTTTTCTCCATGTTTTCCACCTGATTGTTCATTTATTAATTTCAAATTGTATATATATGCAGTTATTTTACAGTATAATACGAATGAAGTTGTATATCTTCCTAATAAATCTAACGTATGGCCGACATATAACTCATTGATTAATTTATCTTTTAGGATTTAGAAAAGGTGCTGACCCAGGCATGCCTCAATTATCAATTGTAAAGTAAGTTTCTGCATAAATTTATCTTTGTGCAAATTAACATTTGTTTCAAATTGATATTCTGAAATTGAACATGGATAATTTTTTATTTCAGCTTATTATGGCAATAAAAAATAGCTACTTCGACATTACTTTGTCTTATATTTAATGGAGATATTTCCCCAGCTTGACCAACTATATTTCTTTATTTTCATTAAATTCAATGTAAATTTATTCCTATAGTTATGACTAAAATTATTAATAGAAGAATGCCATCTTTATGTTGAGTTAAGCAAAATAAATCTTCTAGTAAAAATTTGAATTACAATGTTTTACTTATTATAATAAAAAATAAAAAAGGTAAAAATGTCAGAAATATCTATATACTGAGAGAAGTATCAAATATCCTTTGCTATTTGTTTTCATTATATCCATAGTTACGCTGTTCTCTGTTATAAAAGTTTATTCTTATCAATGTACATATATGTAGAATATTTTTATATCTTTGAGTGACTCAGTATTAAATTCAATGTTCTTTTGTACTTATTTCTTGCCAAACTATTACTTCTTACTATGCTTTGTTCATATAATAATGATTAAAAACTTTTTAAGATAAGATTGTAACATTTAAATAAAATCTAAAGTGAATTTTGAAAGGTATTTTTCTGAATTAATAGCAGATGCTTTATATATAATACTTAAATTTAACATTATCAAATTTATGTATTAAATAAATGATGTATCAGGTCCTTAAGCATTATTATTTTATACCTGCATATATTTATTTATATTTTTATATTTATTACATACATTTATTTATTTATATTTTATCTACTTAAAAATATAAACAGGCAGCAATATGGATGAAAATCATAGTTAATATACTATTAAAATAATAAACGTTAATAATTACATAAATATACGTACAATCTTATACGATATAGAAAAGATAATTAACAATTATTAATTAAGATTTTTATAGACTGATTTTCATAATCAATATATCCACATTCTAAAATAAAAATTACTATCGCTCGTTATAGATATCGAATGAACCTTTATTTTAACACTTTCCAGTTTAAAATTTTGAAACGCAAGTTTCCAAGATAGGAAGTAACTAAGTAAGAAAGATAGATAAAATATACTGTAAAAGGTAATAATGACTGTGAAAGAAATAGATCTTAAAATCGAAGATATATGTACTCTTTTGTTGGTAACAGTGATACCTAACCTGTCAGAAGTAAAGTAGCAGATTGGAACTGTAGTCAGTTTTGGGCACACAGATACAACATTTTAGGTTCGCGGTTTTACTGTGCTTGTCATCGTGTAGAGCGCAAAAGTAACAAGCGGATGCGTTATAAATTTCTCGTTAAAACGTATGTAGAACGAAGTACCACTGATCGTTAAAGATAGCCACCACGTTTTCACGAGAACTCCCTTGTCTAACCCTGCCTGTTATGCGGTGGTGAACGTCGACAGGTGAGTGCGCGCTTTCTGTCTCACAATATTTCCCTCCGTTCTACCAACGAAAAAAAGTAATTCTCTTATGGCAACGGGCTGCGATGGTGTTATTTCTGTCAATTGCTTTTTATGGATCTTCAATAGTGACGGATGGTAGTGTTGTAGCACGAAGATTTGCGATGTTCTGAAGTTTCCTGACGAAAAATTCGAGCTACTGCTAACGATGTGCATCCTGATGTAACTACATCGGTATGGATCTTCCGATTACCGACTAACCTTTTTTGCTCAAATGTATTTTTTTTTCTCCCCACGAATATCTTCATCCAATTGCACTTACTATCACTTTTTCTTTAATCGTCCCTCGTAAAAGCGCACAAAGGTTTCACATAGTTTTATATTTTTAGTTTCACAAACGATTTCAACAGCTTTTAAATATGTATATAAGCAAATGATTGTGACATTGAGATTTTGGAATAATTAATCACTAATAAAAATCATTAGATGTAATAATATGTTCCAGAGTTTATTTCAGTTATTGAATATGTTGTTTTGTGCTATAATAGTTATTATTATTATGATTATTATTATTATTACCATCATCGTTATCTTATCATCATCATTATCATCATCATCATCGTCATCATGATTGTTATTATCATTTGTATCCTAAAAACTATTCCGATAAAATTAGTATTATACATCTGTGTATACAAAAGTCAAATTGTTGCTGTTAATTTTTTTATATTTGCTTTATTGTATTACACATCTATTTTCTATACAATTCCTGTAGAATGTATTTAAATTACATAGCAGATTCTTTTCTATTTTTCCTACAGAAATTATTGTAGACAGTAGTAACAGTGACGCTCACTCGACAAGCGTATAAAAATAGGATGTCAGGGCATAGAGGCGGAGGAGGGGCTGGGAGTCATCAAGGAGGCCCAGCAGGCCTCAAACAAATAGATTTAGATCAAATTTGGGGAGATCTACGTGAAGGTATTGAACAAGTTTATAACAGACAATGTATGTCTAAACCAAGATATATAGAGTTGTACACGTATCCTTTGTAATTTAAAAATTAAACAACAAAAAATGAAAGAAATGAAACTATAATAACAAAATAATTCTCTACGGTCTGTTAATTTCCTTATTACATAACTTGTCAGACATGTATATAATTATTGCACAAGCGTTCATCAACAATTAACTAGAACATCAACCAAAAGTAAGAAAGGACAAATTTCTCAAGGAGGTGCACAGTTAGTTGGTTTGGAGTTATATAAACGTTTACGTGACTTTCTTAGAAATTACCTTATAAGTTTACTGAAGGTGATCTCTTTTTTTCACTGATTATCATTATTAATTAATCCAGAACTAGAATATTCGATATTTTAATTTGATATCTTTTACATAGCATGGAATCGACTTGATGGATGAAGATGTATTGCAGTTCTATACAAGACAATGGGAAGAATATCAGTTTAGTAGTAAAGTACTGAATGGTGTATGCTCATATCTAAATCGACATTGGGTACGTAGAGAATGTGAGGAGGGTCGTAAAGGAATTTATGAAGTTTATCAATCAGCTTTGGTTACATGGCGAGATAACTTATTCAAGCATTTAAATAGACAAGTAAGTCTTTTAATAAGTAAATATATGGAAAATAGACTAAAAAGTAAATTCTATATTATAATACATCACAGGTTACTAATGCAGTACTTAAATTAATTGAGCGGGAACGCAATGGGGAAACAATAAATACACGTTTAGTCAGTGGTGTAATCAATTGTTACGTAGAATTAGGTTTGAATGAGGATGATCCTGGTGCTAAAGGACAGAATCTTACTGTTTACAAAGATTCTTTTGAAAATGTCTTCCTTGAAGATACAGAAAGGTTTTATACTCGAGAAAGTTCAGAGTTCCTTCGACAAAATCCAGTTACAGAATATATGAAAAAGGTTTTGAAATCAATTTTTGTTATATTATCTTATCTTCTAAGAATACTGTTTACAGATATTATTTTATTATAGGCAGAGCAAAGGTTATTGGAAGAACAAAAGCGAGTTCAGGTATATTTGCATCAAACAACGCACGAAATATTAGCAAAAACGTGTGAAAGAGTGTTAATTGAAAAACATTTGGACATTTTTCATTCTGAATTTCAAAATCTCTTGGATGCTGACAAAAACACAGACTTAGGTCGAATGTATCAGTTAGTCGCAAGAATTCCAAATGGTCTTGGAGAATTGCGGAATCTTTTAGAAGGTCATATAGCTAATCAAGGACTTGGAGCTATCGATAAATGTGGTGATTCTGCAGTTAATGTACGTTCATTAATAATTTAAAATAACTGCAACTTAATTTTGTGTAAAAATATTTTTTTGTAGGATCCAAAGGTTTATGTAAACACTATTTTGGAGGTTCATAAAAAATACAATGCTTTAGTACTTGTTGCGTTTAATAATGACAGTGGTTTTGTGGCAGCTCTTGATAAGGCTTGCGGAAGATTCATTAACAGTAATTCGGTAACTAGGGCAGCAAATAGCAGCAGCAAATCACCAGAATTATTAGCAAAATATTGTGACCTGTTGTTAAAAAAGAGTAGTAAAAATCCTGAAGAAGCTGAACTTGAAGATACACTGAACCAAGTTGTGAGTAAAAATGAAATGAATAAAATACAAACACTACATTTTTGTTTGCTAAAAATATTACACCCTTTTTTTTTTTCAATCGCAGATGGTGGTATTTAAATATATAGAAGACAAAGATGTGTTTCAAAAATTCTATAGTAAAATGCTGGCAAAACGATTAGTACAACATATGTCTGCCAGTGATGATGCAGAAGCTTCTATGATTTCTAAATTGAAACAAGCTTGTGGTTTTGAATATACTTCAAAATTGCAACGAATGTTTCAGGTACTGTATTGTGCTATGATATTTTTTCTTTTTTATTCAATTTGTATTTATTGTATTTCACACGTTTTTCCGGATTCTTTATCTTTTTTGCAGGCAATTATTTTTATATTGTTTACTAGTATTTGTCAAAATCATACAACATTATAATTATAGCAGTCTGTTCACAGGATATTGGTGTGTCTAAAGACCTAAATGAACAGTTTAGAAGACATTTGACAAATTCTGCTGAACCATTGGATATAGATTTCAATATACAAGTGTTGTCTTCTGGTTCTTGGCCATTTCAACAATCCTTTACATTTTCATTACCAACAGAGGTAAACGGAATTGAATAATTCATTTGATAATAATAGTATCATTTAAATATTATCTTTGCATTACAGCTAGAGAGATCTGTACATAGGTTCACCACTTTCTATAGTTCACAGCATAGTGGAAGAAAGTTGAATTGGTTGTACAATATGTCTAAAGGAGAATTGCATACAAATTGTTTCAAAAACAGGTCATAAAATATTTAACAATAAAATTTAAATTAAAATTATAACAAATATTTTGTGTCAATTGCAAATGAGGTTTCATTCTTTTATTGCAGATACACGTTGCAAGCATCTACATTTCAAATGGCTGTTCTCTTACAATATAATGGTTCCACTGTATGGACGATACAACAATTACATGATGCTACACAGATAAAAATGGATTTTTTGCTTCAGGTAACATAAAAAAGAATCGAAAGAATTGACATATAAAAGAGAGCCTAGATAATATATTCATTGTTACAGGTTATTCAAATACTCTTGAAAGCTAAACTATTAACAGCAGCTACTGATGACGAAGCTGAATTGACACCACTGTCAACAGTTGAGCTTTTCACAGGATATAAAAAGTAATTCTATTTAATAGCCTGTGATATTTATCTTATCAGAAATTATATTGATATATTACTTTTATGACAGCAAGAAGCTGCGGGTTAATATCAATATACCAATGAAAACGGAATTAAAGATTGAACAGGAAACAACACAAAAAAATATAGAAGAAGATAGAAAACTCTTAATTCAGGCAGCTATTGTTAGGATTATGAAAATGAGGAAAGTACTCAAACATCAACAATTGGTAGCTGAAGTATTGAATCAATTAAGCTCTAGGTTCAAACCAAGAGTACATGTTATTAAGGTACGTATAAACGACATTGTTTTTTAAGACATTTTCTCATATATAAATATATATGAATAATTGTTTAGCATATGTAAACGTGTATTTCTTTCTTATATGGATTTCTCATAACATGATATCGATGAATAGAAATATTTGAGAAAATAAATTGAAATGAAGAAGATATAACCTTAATATAAAATGATTCTGCTCTTTCAGAAATGTATAGATATTTTAATTGAGAAAGAATATCTGGAGCGCACAGAGGGTCAAAAGGACACATATAGCTACCTGGCATGATCAAATTGATCTACGACAACGATACAGCAGCAACCATACACACGAACGAAAGATGACTGTCCAATGTCATTGCTAGATATTGTCACAATATTTATTTAAGTTTCGAATTTGAATCTCATACATTCTCCTTGTACATGGATGCCCTTGTACCATGTTGTCCCTCTGGTCGCATTTAGAGTCTGGTTTTTATAATATCAAAAGGACACATATAGCTACCTGCATGATCAAGTTGATCTACGACAACGATACAGCAGCAACCATACACGCAAACGAAAGATGACTGTTCAATGTCATTGCTAGATATTGTCACAATATTTATTTAAGTCTCGAATTTGAATCTCATACATTCTCCTTGTACATGGATGCCCTTGTACCATGTTGTCCCTCTGGTCGCATTTAGAGTCTGGTTTCTATAATACGTTAATAAAATCATTTCATAGTCAAGCTGCTAGATGTATTACTGTCTACGCCGCCTTTGACGTAAATTCAAGTGTTACTGATTTTTGATGCGATATCGTGTTGTGAAGCGAAAAATGCACGAATCTAACTTTTACATTCATAACCTTGCAAAGAACAATATAAAAAAATATTGTTTTCGAAGTTATAAACTCGTAAAAATAAATAGAAGAAAAAAGAAAAAAAGAGCGAAAAAAACTAGTATTAAGCGTGATAAGAGTGAAATAAATAAAACACTCTGTAAGTAAAATAATGTTTCAAACAAATTTAACATATACTATAAGACACATATTAACAAACGAGGATGAAAGGCTGGGCATGCACCATTTCCTTTTATTATTTTTTTTTTTTTTTTCTCCTTTTCTGTTTTCCTTCGAATAATATAAAGTGCATTGTTCGTGTATAATTTCTACGAGCTTACAGAGTAAGAAAGAAATGTAATTTCATTAATTATTTGTATTATAACATAATATGAAACACATGAATTTAAACACATAGATAGTAATGCATTTTAATGCAACGGTTGAGAAGTTTAATTAATAATTACGTGTATTACGGAAAAAATTTTATACCATTGAATAAAAATGTTTACCCTAATAATATAAAAGTCAATCTGTTTTCAGGAGTAATATACTCATGGTTACGTAAATTTTTATTATAACTTATAAAATCTGAAGATTCATATGATTATTTTGAAGTTGATTTATAGTAAAAATTAATTGGAGAAATGATATTTCATATAAAGATTTTCAAAAATAAGGAATGTATCATTATGATACCAATTATTTAAATATTTTATTAAACATGAAACTTTCTAGAGACTAAAATAAATTGAATATTTAAAGTGCAATATGAGATAATGCGGAAATCTGCGGTGCAGTATAATTTTAAATATAAACTCAACCAGTGATTTAAATATGAAAATTGTTAATGTATCAGTGCTTTTAATTTTAATAAGGATAGCAAATTTCGATGTATACATATATGTGAGGCTGAGTTGTAAAACGCAATGTGTAAAAGGGTTATAAAATAAGAATTTTAAACGGAACGTTATCGTAATTATAAAAAGAAGAGGGGCATCAAAAATGGGGGAAGGAGTTATAAGCATTTGAGAATAGCATCTTCGTATTAAGTGCGAGTGCGAGAGAGAACGAGAAAGAGAGAAAGAAAACAATTAATTTAATATATTTTATTAAAAAGAACATATTAGAGATTTAAATAGTAAAACACTAAAACAACATTATTCAAGTTAGATTGCGCAGAAATAGTTAAACGGAAAATACAAACATATATCATCTTCGTTCACTTTTTTGTGACACTTGACATTATTTAATTAATTTCAAGTGATAGTATTTAGAATATGTCGAGCTGCTTTTATAAGCGTAGAAAATATACGATAGTACATATATTCTTTAAGCGAGGATATAAAATAAAAATCTGTAAAATTCATTTGATAAAAAAATAGTCAGTGTTTTCTGAAACGTTTGAAGATTAAACTTTGAGATGAATTCAATTAATTTTGTGAATTTTTATACGTACTAACCGAAATTTATCATTCTTAATCAAATTTTTTATGCACAAAATAGAACTTTAGTGTAAATAAATTGAGTAAGTTATTGAAAATTGTTTTGAATAAAATAAATTCATCTCGGTTATAATGGAAATTAGTTTTCTATCTCTTTGTAATTCTACATGACATTACTTTTTGAAAATATTAAACGAATATAGAAAAATATGATTTCCATAATTAGACTAATGTTTATACTTTACATACTTCATTCTGACATTTCGTATTCTAAATTCTATTGATATTTTAGATATAACTTATTTATTACATATATATTAAAAATGCTAAAAATGTCCCAGATATAAGATAAATGAAAACAAAAAAAAGAGATGTTAAGGTGAATCATAAAGCTTAGATCACAAAACTTTTAAATTTCATGTATGACAGGTAATGTATTAAAGAACACAGATTTTCATAAAAAAATATTATTAAGGATTATATGATGTAATATAAAATTGTATAAAATGTATGGCTATGAAATGAAATTATTCCATCTTTTGCAATGTATGAATTGCAGTAGTCATTTAATAAATGTTATATGTACAATATATCATAAATTTTCAGGTTTCTGATCCAATAATCTTGAGAAATCTTCTTTTGTTAATTTTAGTTGTCCAACTNAAAAAGATAGATTAAAGTACATATATATCAAATGTTTTAATTTTTATATATAATTTTATATAATAGAGATAAAATATATACATACATTTTGCTTCTTTAAGTTATCTACAATTAACATTTGTTTTTTAAACACTTGTATTAATTCTGAAAGTTGCTTTCCCAAGTGACTAGCTGTTAATTTTCTATCTTCTTCTAGCTTTCTAATTTGAGTCTTCAATTCCTGTAAAAACATTAAGTAAGATAAAAATGCTAAATGATACAAGTTTCTTATCTAATATTATATATATTTGTATAAGTTCCACCTTTTCTTCTACTTCAGAATATTTCAGTGCACTCTTAAGTTTATCGTTATTTTCCAAAGATCTATTTAATCTCATCAAGCAACTATTAGACTGTTGATTTGTTATCTTTATTTGCTTTTGAAGTCTATCTAAGTCCTGTCAAAAATATTTTGGATGAATAAAAAAAAATTGTTATGGAAAAGAACATAGTGAGTGTAATGCATACTTTTTTTAAGATTGAATTTTCTGTATTTAACGCTTGTGATTGACAGTGCAACTCCTTGTTAGTATTCTCTAATTTTGTAATTGTTTCTTTTAATGGCTCTATTTCAGCTTTTAACTTAATTTCAATCTTGTTATTTTCAGATTCCAAATTCTTGCAAATATCACACTGAACATACAACATAGTTGTGTAAGGATTAATCAAATAAATGCTTTCATGCACACATGAATTTTAGGTACCTGTTTCCTGTACTCAATTCGCATTGTTTGTAGCTCATCCTGTAACATATCTACCTTAGCTCTTAAGAAATTGAGAACAGTTTTATTTGCCAGGTTCTTTTGCTTAGAAACTTCATCCTCATTATCTTTCTGTGATTCTATTTTTCTAGCATATAAATAATATTGAAATCATTTATTATTCAAATGTTTAATTTTAAATATATTACAAAATAATTAAAAATTTTATTCAATAGTTTGTTAAAACTAAAATATATTTGTTATGAGATCATTTTTTAACACATAAATATAAATAATTGCATTTCTTCCATACTTACGGCTTCGAAGCAAGGGATTGATCGAAAATATGAGGTAAAGATGAATTTCGTTTAACCAAAATCTGAAAATTATCTTCATTTTGTATTGTTATATTATTTAAATAGGCTGTTTTTTCTTTCGTTGCATTTACGCGATGTTTCCTCGAATTAAGATTCGAGCATCCGTTATTGTAAGTGTTAACAACAGAATCTATTTTTGCTATCAAATTGCTTGCTTTCTGCTCAAGTTCTTTATTCAACTGATGAAATTCTTTTTCTTTAGATAATAATTCTTCAGTCATTTTCCGATATGAATAATTATTACATAAAAAATATTGTATTTTATTACTATCGCTATATCCTTCTATTACTATATTTCGATTGATAATTTCTGTTTAATTCTATTCGATCAAACATTTGTTTTCTCGGGTCGCTATACTATATAGTATGTAGAAGGCGGTAGCTTTTCGTTTTCAAACATATGACAGTTTCGTAAAGTCAAATGATATAAAAACGTATTGAAAGTATTAACATCGCATGTACATTTAAAAATTTATAACAAATAAAAATGACAGCACGTTCAATTTTACAAGGTACAATGTTTGAAATACTTTTAATATTTTCGATAAAAATTTGGCGGTCTTTTATAATATAATTAATGTAAGGGCACATGCACATATAGAAGTCTTCATTTTTATATATCTTCTGCACATGAATAATTTTTTATAATAATTAGCTAGCCAAGGAATGTTAATACTAATTATTATGCCTTTGTAGTCTTTGATCAGTACCAAAAGGCTCGTCTATTCTTTGTTCAATCCATTGCTGATTTTGCTTCAAAACCAAACACTATAGATTGTTTAGAAGCTGCTGGGGTTTTGGATCTCTTATACCCTTTGTTAACAGATCCTGTACCATCTATTCAGCATACAGCTGCAGTTGCATTAGGAAAACTTGCAAATAATAGTATTAAATTGGCACAAGCTGTTGTAAGAATGGGTATTTTGCCTGAATTATTGAAGAATATTGATAAACAAAATGTATGAATGTAAGCATTTTAGATGTAGAAGACAGTATTTCTTTCTTTTTGTTTTAGTAGAATTTATTATATATTAAAATATAATACATAAATAATGAAGACATATTGAAGCATATTTGTTATAGAAATTTTATAAAAAAGCAGCCCTATTTGTTTTACGTGCAATTGCTAGACATTCCCCAGAATTGGCATCTATGGTGATTCAGAGTAATGGATTGGATACTATAATAATTTGTTTAGAAGATTTTGATTCTGGTGTTAAGGAAGCCACTGCTTGGGCATTAGGATACATTGCTAGGCATAATAAGACTTTGGCTCAAGCCATAGTTGATGCAGGTACATATACTCTATTAGTATACTCTATTAGTTATCTACATTTTATTAACTTGTATATCAATCATGTTATTTATAGGAGCTGTTCCACTTTTAGTCTTGGCCTTACAAGAACCTGAATTATGTTTAAAACAAATTAGCGCCTCTGCTTTATTCGATATAAGCAAACATAATATTGATCTTGCAGAAACTGTGGTTGATGCAGGAGCCATTCCTTTTCTTGCAAAGGCATTATCTAACCCTGATACTAAGTTAAAGGTAACATAAAATACTATATGTACAGTATGATTTTGTAATATAATATTCTACTTATTAATAATGTACACAGCGTCAAGTTCTTTTGGCATTAAGCAGTATAGCAAAACACTCCGTACACCTAGCAGAATCTATTATTGAAGCTGAAATTTTTCCTGATGTTCTTGTACACATGGCACATCCTGATGAATGTGTCGTTAAAGCTGCTGCAATGTTAACCAGAGAAATTTGTAAACATACATTAGAGGTAAAGAAATCAAACTTCAACTTATTTCCAACATTATTTTACTATAATTATATTTTTCTTTAGTTGGCCCAACTTATTGTAAATATTGGTGGTATTGGTGCACTTGTTGAATTAATTAGTACCTCAAAATTAACAGTCAGATTGCCAGCAATAATGGCAATTGGATATATTGCTGGACATTTAGATCAGTTAGCTATTGCAGTCATAGGATCCAAAGTGTGATATTTCAATATACTTGTCACAATATTTCCACAGCCAAAATATTTGAGAGCAAATATTTGTTATAGGGAATTGTTCACCTATCTACCATATTATATGAAGAAAATGACGACCATACACTTGCTGTCACTGTATGGGCAATTGGGCAAATTGGAAAGCATACATCGGAACATGCAAAAGCAGTTGCAGTCGCAAACATTCTTCCAAAGTTATTACAGGTATGTTACAGATTTTCTTATACCACGTTGTTCTTCATTATTATTATTTTATAGTTTATTTTCAGCTGTACAATAATCCAAATAGCTCAGAAGATCTCAAAGCAAAATGTAATACAGCACTGAAACAAATACTACAAAAATGTATGTATATTGAAGCTTTGGAATCTTTGCTGCATGATTCACCACCTAATATTCTAAAATATGTACTTGGACAATTTAGTAAGGTGAGGAACACAGTATTTTGTTTTATATAACTTTTTACTTTTTACATAATCTCTACAAATTGTACACAGGACATAAAAGTTGTAAAACATAATAGTACAATAATTGAAATAGTACTTTTATTTATAATCTTCAATTAAAGCAAAACATCTGTTTTATTATCTACCATATGCATACAATGAGATAAATTATATAAATCATCAGTATATGATAAAATCCACCTAAATGGTAAAGTTTATATATATTATCACATAAAATTATTATTTAATAATAATTTTATTTCTTTTATTTAATTACATAATAAACATATATATGTATATATTATATACACATGGACCATTATTAAGCTATTTGAAATTGCTTTATTGAAAAATTACTTAAGCAGTTGTAGTGGTTCATTCTTATCACATACAAACTATTATCCCATAAATAGCATTCTAACAATAAAAATTATCATTTTATGATATTATTCTGATCTTGTATAATGTAATCTTTAATATTTTCATTATCTGCTTTGCTTATATATATTTTGACTGCAATTGAAATTGCATAAGGTAACTTATATAATGTAACTTGACTTTGATCTCTTAACATGGTATGAAGTGTCACATACTTCTATTAAAAAGTAACAGTTCCGATAT
Source organism: Bombus soroeensis (assembly GCA_014737365.1). Lineage (NCBI taxonomy): Eukaryota > Metazoa > Arthropoda > Insecta > Hymenoptera > Apidae > Bombus > Bombus soroeensis. The sequence goes on from JACXIL010000192.1 coordinate 477,798, forward strand.
GCTGCATGTCATTGCATTTATCTGATATTTGATTGATAGAAAGTGAAGAAATTGACAATGGCATAAGACCATCTTAATTATTTTTATTTTTAATGTTTGTCTATAAATATTATGGCACATATTATATTCTGAAAAAGCACATTTCTCAGTCTTACGACAATAAATGGTTCGGCTGAAGTACCAGAACGATCGAATTGTTAAGTGCTTCTTATATAAAAATTGTAATTGCAATTTTAGATATTTAAACATACTTTTTTGTTAAGCTATACTACTTGCATTTGTTATATCATATACTTGTATGTATCTTCTAATGGCAGTATTTGATATAAAGAGACCAGTAATATAAAAATTGTAGATATATAAGTAACAAAAAATTATTATTAAATTTGCATCTCGAAAAAGTTGGCTACTATTAATTCTCATTCATACTGTATTATCGATTTCTTATGTACAAACATAAGTAAAGAAATGTAACATATATGATCGGCAGTAGTACTTTCACTTCACTATCGGTATTTTGCTAATTTTTTATTTGCATCACATATTCTTTTTCATCTTTTCTTTTTCTTTATTGAAACATTTTAAGAAAATTTATTTTGCTAAATGTTGAAAAAAGTAGGATACACATTAAAACGGACAATGGAAAACAGTTTCAATAAAAATATAAACTATGATAAATTTTTATAAAGCCTCATAAATTTTAAGCCTTGAAAATATCTATTTAAATTAACTTGAAGTACATATAAACAGACATGTTACAATAATCAGAATTTCATGATTTCACCAAAACTTTTGTTGTATGACAATATCAAAATGTAAAGCAATTAAGGCATATATTCGGTTCAGAGCATGCAATCTATCCAAGTATCTCTGAAAAATGAGAAAAAAAAAGACAAAATTACGTTACTCCATGACAATTAGATTAAAAATATTTGAAAATGTAAATAAAATGATTAACTGCTTTTGTACCGTAATAGTTGAATTATTTAAATAATTTATCTTATAATATGAGGGAAAGAAATCAATTTTTTATTGGGAAAAGCAAAACTATGAAAATAAAGTAATATGTAACAATATTATAGATATTGTATCAAATATGTGTGTGATATAAAATATTTTATACTTTAATTAAAAAGTTTTGCTTTGTAAAAAGTGTGTTAGATGATAACTTGTGCTATAATTTTCATATTTATAAGTTATATGTGACTTTTCAAATTTAATATTACAACAGATTCTTAAATATTCTTTACCCATTGATAAAGCTATTCAGATAGATTTATGCCCTTTTAGTCATAAAGTATACAAAATTACGTTAGTAAGCACAAATTTATGATCTATATAGTTATCATGGCAAACAGATTCAAACATAATATATGACAGCTGCATGTAATTTATCAAGATAATACCTTATGTAAGATAAGCCTCTTTTTAGGAGAAATAATTACTAAATATAAAAATCTGTTTAAGCAATTAAATTATATTAATCTTAATAGAGGTGTGATAATTAAAGTACATTTGATCTTTTTACAAAGCAATAACAATATCAATTTAATTATTTTCAGTATAAAAAATTAAACTTGGTCTTCTACTCCATTTATGCAATAAAATTATTTTTTTATTCATCATTATCATCATTAGGTTTAATACTAGCATAATTGTTCATATTTCTATTCACCCTTAACATTTTGAGAAAACTGCCTAACACAAGTATGGTCTTCCTGTGTCTTCTGAAGATCCCAGCATAAAGTTCTTCACGTACATCTCTTCTGTCACTTACATCAGAATCAATACTTGATACAGAAACAACAGAAGGTTTTGCAGAGACCGGTTGGTGATAATTATTGGTCTCTCCAGAATTAAGAATAACACAATGTTGATTGTTTATCATGTCTATTATTAATTTCTCACTTTCTTATTTAATGTAAAATCAGAGCTGTTTATATCCACGTTCTACAATATTCAACACATGTACTTCAAAGTCCTCTACTATCGAAACTATACAAAGTATACATTTTATGTGATCTGTAGAACTTCTGTGATTGCACTGCACGATTTTATGACAAGTTAACTTCTTATAAATGACAGACTTTTGCGTTAATCATATTAGAAATATTTGCCAGTAATCTTACAAACAGTACTGCTTAGTACACAGTACAAATTAATTTTTGTATACAATGATGTCATCTCCTTTTATCACTTATGTTCTTATATGTTTGAACTTTAAGGCATCTGTCTTGTCTCGTTATCTTTTAACTACAATACATTAAATCTTACAATAATCTTCAACCTTGATTTTTATCTTTGACACTTCATTAAATTTCTTTCTCAACTATTGTATTAAGATCGTTGTATTTAGGGCATTACTTTCTACTTGGTGTTTCAATGTTTCTTTTCACATTTCTTTTTACGTTTCTTTTACATGCTGCTACATATATCCTTTTATTTTTTTATAATAAATTATTCTAAAATATTTAAAAAATTCAGAGACTTTTGTTTTTAATATATGGAGATTGCTTTAGATTAAATTTTATTAAAAAATTGTATTTTATAATAAAAAAAAAGATAAACAGCAACCTTGAAGTAATTATCAAAAAAACGGTCCTCAAGTTCCTTTCGTTCCCTTAGCGACCGATCTTTGGCGCCACACTGAATCAGCTGAAAAATATTTAATTATTCATACCATATTATGAACAGTAATAATGCTTATAGTGATAAAAAATTCACTTAAACGATAATAGAAATTTTTAATTTATCAACAGGTCTGTGACAGACACGTTATCCCACGACTTTGTTCTGGAATTTTGTTTTCGTAAATAAGATATTTTTAGCGACGTAGGAAGGTGGAAAATGTGAACAGATTTTGTTTCGCCTACAAATATGTTGCATACGATGTTTATAATATGTATTATGGTAGAAATCGTAACATGTTATTGCATAAATTATCAAATACTATTACAAGACAAAAGACAGAATTTCATACAAAGATCGATTTTATATTGTAATTTGTAATTTTTATAATGTGGGCATTAGAAATCACATAAGTTATAAAAAATAACTTCTATTGCATATTGCAAAGAACGATTTCGGATATTTTATAATAAATTTTGATACAATATTACATGTATATATATATATTTTTTTTTTATAAAATCGTAAACGTGGTATCATCTACTAAAAAGAGACAGAATTTTAATTTTTAATTATTTTAATTTGTTGTAGATTAAAACATTTAAGAAATTAAGTTTACTTTAGATAACTGCATTTAAACAGTGTGTAGGTCAGATCTCAGATGTTTTATTCTTAGGTATATTGCAACATGCAAACTAATAGCTAATAATGTCTTTTATTCTATCCATTCATGTACACGGTTAATGAGATCACTGATAAATGATAATGTTTAAAGCATTTCAACTATTTCAAGTTGCATTTTTGAATTATTTGTTACTTTTATATAGATTTTGCCTCATGATCCCAGGGCAAGAAGATCATTTGTAACATCCGGTGGTTTAAAGAAAGTACAAGAAATTCAAACAGATCCTGGTTCAACACTTTTGGAATATATACAAATTATAAATTGCTGTTTTCCAGATGAAATTGTCAGGTTGTATTTTATTTCATATCGCTTTTGGAGATTATTTCAGTTAAAAATAATTTTAAGGGTACGAATTATATATTTGATATCTTTAACATAAGATTAGTATCGCATATTTTTGAAATTGATGTTTCTCCCATGAACATGATATGTTAAACAACAATTTATAATATCTATAATATTGCTAGAGAAGACTATGCTTTATAATTTTTAAGTCATAATGCTATTTCATTAAGATGTAATATGATAGTTCAAAACATCATTTCATTTGAAAGAATTATTGTCTTTCTTGACATTTAAAATTTAATTATGTTCTCCATCAAGATAACTAAAATGCTGATGCATGCAGAGAAGCATATGGATGTAAAGATAATGATAGGAGTAGATAATTATCAAAAATAACACTAGTTGCTTTTGACATAACCCTACTAATGGTTTACTTACTGAGAGAATTTGGAAACACGAGTTCTTGTTAATGAAAAAAGTAGTCTTCTTACAGCCGTTTACACGAGCAGTGAATGCAAATAACTGCAGCTCCGTTTCTGGATCGCGTGTCTTAATTTAAATCGGACAAGTAATATACGGCATGACCGCCATGTTGTCACAGCTGATTGCATTGGAAAAATATAAACTTGGATTTTAATGGATCAATAATATTACATGAACTCAATAATTTCTATAATCACTATAGAACAACTAATAGCATTTTATATTTATTATCAATAACTCGATCCAGTGTTGAGTCAACTTTGTACATATATTTTTTAATTTACTTCCGTTTTCACTATATTTTGTATTTTTGGATCTTATTAATTTACAAATAAGTTACAAATGAATGAATATCATTTATACGTTTAGTAATCATTAATTTATTATACGAGTTGCCATTAGAATAAATTCTTTTTCCTCCCTTTTCTTTTATATTATGAATTCTTGGTCCTTTTGATTTTAGATATTACTCTCCTGGATATCCGAACAGTCTTTTGGAAGCTGTAGAACAGTATCAACCGAAATGTCCTTCTCTATTTGCAATGGAAGAACACTTATCTTCTGATATTGATTCTAAATCTTCGCTATCATCTTTCAATGAAGAAGGTTAAAGTTTGATTTATCCCGATTGCGGAATCAGTATATTCTCTTAATCTTGTATTATATGCATTAGTTAAGAGGAAATGAAGATCGTTATTCAAGAAATATTGTCAAATAAATCTTTTGCAAAAAATTATGATTTCTTATATTTTCAAAAGTATTTTTTAAATTAATAAACAGTTTGCAGCATCTTTTATACACGTGCAGTGTACATAATCAACGAAATATATTTCATTAGTCACTAGTTATCAAACGGTTAGTACAATAATATTCAATAGAATTACAAAATCGTTAATATGTATAAAGATCTAGTCGATATAATTAAATATACTCCTTGTTTTTAATATTTATAATTTAAGAATTTTTTAATTTATTTAAAGTATTTCGTAGAAGTGAATTTATGTAGGGAGTACATATGTTTAGTATTTTAATGATCGTAGAAAAGAAAGAACACGTGAGAAAGTTATGTTAAAAATATGTAATATTTGATTGTTTGAACGTGTTACAAATTGTATTAAATAAATCATAATAGTCGGTCAATACATCATGGAGAAAAACAAATTGAAACGTGAGAAATTTGTTCCAACTAAAATGTTAAACAAGAAAAGTATTCCTTCGAAAACATTGTATAAACAAAAGTACACTAAACCTTTGAAAAGGAAACGCAAAACTGAATATGATGCAAAAGAAGAGGCCAGGTACAATTATTACGATAATATAAAAAATCTAAGTAACTAAGTTGTTCAAGAAACACAATTTATCACATTATTTGTATACAGGTTAGAAAGAATCGTGTTTGGTAATCCAACTGACATCATAAACAATTTATCAAACGATGAGGATTTTGTTGAATCGAATATTAATGAAAATAATATTTCTGTAAATGATAATGATAATGTAAGTAATGATTTGATTGTGCAAACTGATATTTCTGAAGAACATACCGAAGTAGCATGGATTGATGAAGATGATGTTCAATATAAGTATGTATATTTTTGAAAACAAAATATTATGAGTTTAATGAAAACAAAATATGTTTAGTTATAAAGGAAAAATATTGTTTTTAAATAATATGTATTATTCGAAACTAATCAAACGGTTTCTTTTTATTAGTCGACCATATCACAAACGAGCCGAAAATGTACCAGAACAGTCACGTGAAGATTACTTGCGTAACAAATTTAAACAGATTGTGGGCAACCCAAAATGGGCTAAGTTTGAAAAGATCAATAAAGAATCTGATGATTTAGATAATGAAATATTAAAGGTACTAAAGATATTTTACCACTTCAATGACTAATATTCCTAAATGTGTATTATATTTTTTTAGCATAGTTGCCATTTGGAAAAACCTAAAATAAAAAGTTTGCCAAAGAGTATAATTGACATAAAAGCATTGACACCAATTAATAAAGAAACACATACTGAAGGGCCCGTTGTGTCAAGTGTTGAATTTCATCCATCTTCTACAGTAGCTCTGGTTGCTGGTACATCTGGCATTTTATCTCTTTTTCAAGTAATTATACAAAATCTAATTGTATTTGTACCTGTATTTTCAAATAGAGAATTTATCAGAATATGATATAATTATAGGTGGATGGAATTGAAAATAATAAATTGCACACAATGCAGTATAAGAAATTTCCTATTAGCACAGCAAAATTTCTGAGAGACGGTACAGAAGTATTGATTGGTTCTCAATATTATGCACATTGTCACTCTTATAACTTAATAAGTGGAAAAACATATAGAATGTTGTTACCGCATGGACTTACTAATATGCAGGTTTGAAAAATTATAATTATAACTATTTTTTTATAATAATCTAAATTATTATACAGAATGAGATTTTTATAAATTATTTAGAAATATGAAGTATCTCCAGATGGAAAATTATTAGCAGTTTGTGGACGAGCAGGAGAAATTTTCTTATTAACAAGTTCATCAAAGGAGCTTATCGGTATGTTGAAAATGAATGCAAGATGTAGAGCATTAGCCTTTACGCCAGATAGTAATACACTGATTACACATGGTGGTAAGTTTTTTGTGCTTATTGCTGTTTATTCAATTTTATATATTCTCTGTTTAATGTGAATTTTTATTTCTTTCTGAACAATTAAAGACAGCAACGAAATGTACATTTGGGATCTAAATAGCCGTGTATGCATTCATCGAGCCATAGACGATGGATGTTTATCCTGTGCTTCTATTGCAATGTCTCCAAGTAGTCAATTTTTAGCAACAGGTAGTAAAGAAGGTGTAGTTAATTTGTATGAGACCAAGACAGTGTTACAAAATCGAAATCCTGTTCCACTAAAAGTTGTTCTAAATTTTGTCACGTCGATTACCAGTTTAAAATTTAATGCTTATTCTGAAATTCTAGCAATGGCTTCAGATAAAAAACATAATGCGTTTAGAATGATGCATTTACCATCGTTCACCGTTTTTTCAAATTTTCCTACATTTCAAACAAATCTGTCAATACCCGAAGCTATCGATTTTTCACCAGGTAGTGGTTATATAGCAATTTCCAACAAATCATTTAGTGCTTTTCTATATAGACTGAAACATTATGGAAATTATTAGATAATTGTCATTTTGCAAATCACGTCATATTATTAAGAAGTTTTTTATAAGTAAGTTGAACTAAGATAATATCTATAATTTAATAAAATATAATGTATCAAAGCATGTAAGAATAAGATAGACATTTAATAATTGATGAAAACAATATTTATTTTTTTTTCTGTTCACTTTGCATATAAACAAAGTAAACCTTCATGTTTTACTTAACAAAATACTTGTTATGATCATCCTATTATAATTAATTAACAGCATTAGTAGTGACAATAGTATAATAATAATAATAATAATGCTATGAATCATGATGGTAATAATGTGGTTTATAAAAAACTCTAGTAAATGATATTCGTTATGAATTTGATTAGGAAATCATATATTAAAAATAATAGCTATATATACATTTGATACCGTGTTTCTTGTTTAGTGATGTTTGTTAGACTTTTTGTGTTATTACTGTAATAATTTGCATACTAGGTATATATATGTAGATATAGATTAATATTTTTTCTGCTATTTCAAGTGAAAAAATGATATGATACTATTGTAACTACGTGAAATCCATTATGATTGCGAGTTTATAGAACATCGATTTGAAGTGTAAATATGCGTGAGAGATGATATAAATGTATAACTCGATATATTCGTAAAATAGAAGCTAGCCTTCATCCTAAATATCATTTTTGTAATGTCCTCATAATATTAAATTTGTACTAACAAAAGAAGTTGGAGAAGTTCAAAATAATACCTACAAACTGAAGAAAAAGGAGACAGTGTGTATAAATAATATCCATAAAAGCGTAATTACCTCCTTTGGTCAATGATATAAATTTATGTAAAAAAAAGGTGATTCATAAAAGTATATTTTCACATGCGTGATACAACATACGCGTGCGTGTACATATCTGTACACGTTCAAAATACGTAGTAGTATACACGTGCATGTTGTTGTTTATTTTTACAATTATTTGATTTACGATCTTTCATTCATACACAGCATAATTTTGAATCTTGATTTTAAAAAATGTCAACTTTAGTGTAAATTTACTTATTTACTTAATAATATCGTTACAATTTAACTCTTGTATATATATAAAATATTTACTACTATATATACAAAATTTTTTGACTCATTGGTCATTAAACAGATTTTTTTAAAGTCTTCGTCTCTTCTCTCAATTTCGAAGTTTCTAAGTTAGTTTGTTCAGTTCCTATGTTACTTTGGTGAATAGGTGTGAGGAACACTAGCTATTGGTCCCCAGCAGTCGTAGCAAGTGCACTAGTATCTCCACTACTACTTTCAACTATAAGCATTACAGTTTCTGCAGCACCTCTTACACATTCCACTTGATGACCTGCCCAATCTTTACGTTGACAAAACGTAGAGCAATAAGGCGTTCGCCTACATAATGAACATTCCGCAAATGCTTCTCTGTTACAGTTAGCACACTAGAAATAGATAAGTATTATGAAAAGCTGGTAAAAGATACGCATATAGATAGAATACACTTGATTATACTCTAGCAATACTCCTTTACCTTTTTGTTATGAGTATCCGATGCTGGTTGTAAACCAACAGTTTCAATAACATCCCCCCTACCACCTAATTGCGCCACTAGAGCCTGCTCTCTTCTTTGTTGCCTGTTTACTTCCTTAGCTTCTTCTAAGGTACGCCTAAATTCATAAGCCAACTTTAACATTTTATTGGACATTTCGTCGAGCTTTTTAAATATATCGTCGCTTTGTCCATTTTCCGTTTGATGTACATTCTGAACAACGGTATCTTGATCTTGCGGCTGTTGTACAACTAAACCATCTGTTGAAACAAATTGAGGCCATACTTCTTTATCAGGTACTACAACTTCACTATCGCTTTCGTCATTATTACTGCCATCGCGCGAAGTATCACTTTTAAGTTTGCGCGATGGTGTTTCTCCATCGGATGTATCTCTAGCCCTTCTTCTACGTTTGTATGGTGTAAACAATCTTACAGGACCTGTCTGAAATAAAAAAGCATTACATGATCATTGGAGAAATTGCAATTACATATTAATTATAGGGTAACATAGTATACTAACTGCACTGTCATCATCGCAACATGCTGCACAGGTGCAAGAAGTAGCATGTGGCTTTAAGATTTGCTCATCAATTAATGTTTGCAAACTTCTACCGCCAAATCTAATACTGCGTTTCCAATCTTTACTAGATGCCCTCCCACAGTATGCTTCAAATTCACTTGGTGTGTACCAATCTTGTCCAAGTTTGATACACCTTCCTCTTCCCCCAGATCCAAATCTACTTTTATGCAACTCTGCATTTGTATTTTTACATCTAACAGGTAATACTGCTAAATTAGCGGATTCTGACCAACTGCATATTGGTTGAGTATTAGCAGTAGAGACATGAATCTGTTCTGATTCTGGCTCTTCTGTACTATTTTGGATTACTATATGTGTTGCTTTTAATTCACCATTCCAACGTAAAGAATCCGTGTCCTTGTCATGCCGTGGTTCACAAATGAAACCATTATCTACACATAGCATCTGCTTAAACTGACCTGATCCGGGCAACTAGAAAAAGAAATGAAACACATATATAATTAAATATTTAATTTAAAATAAGATATACAGATTCCATTAACGTCATATGTATATAAAATCATAATCGTGTCGCGTAATGGTAGAAAAGACATGCGTCCAGTATTTTGTACAACATATGAACAGGCGCATTATAAGTGTTAACGTTGTGTACACTGTGCATGTAAGTAGTTCTGGCTTACATGTGTATAAGAAGAGTAAAACCCCACCTTGTTTTTCAGTAATTCTTTAACGAGAAAGTGAATGATTCGTCAGAAAGTCAGTATTTTATCAAAATTGTATTAAAGACAAGTTTAACAGACACTCAATTGCTTCGACAACCAACCTGTAGTTGGTCTGATGTGATGACGTTGAAGGTCGTGCCGTTGGTCGAATTCGCTACACCAATGATAGAACCAACGGGTAAAGAAACCGGTACACCGACTCCTGGAACACCAGGAACACCCGGTACCGGAGTGACGCTCGCCGTCACGGCGACGGTATGCTCCTCGTGCTCGACCTTTAGGGCAGACGCATCCTCGGTTTCGCTCGTCAACGGTTCGGACATGTCCGGTAGCACGGCGACACTTTCCGATGTTTGACTCTCCTCCATTTCGGCTGTTCTCGCCTCTCGCACACACTATGGCGTCAGCGCACGCTCAACACAGCGCCACGATCTTTCGGTGCCTGCGATTACTCGCGATCACAATTTCGAGTTTACTCGACACGTTTCCAAACTAACCACAATTGAATCTAAATTGAATCTGTCATTCAACGAATCGGTCCTTCAGTGACCATACTATTAGTATTTTCTTCCACCTCTCAGCAGAATCTTTGTTCTCTTTGCATATATTATAAATGCATATATAAATCTCCGATGTCGAGTGCCATCTTTACATATTTCGAGCGCTCGTTTTAAATTCTACTCGATTAATTTTGAAGATCTTAATCGACGAATTCTTCCCCTTAAATGTATGTATTTAATTTATCATGGTTATTTTCATGATATGGTAAAGTAAATTAGAATATGAGTGTTTAGATTTATTAGAATATGAGCGAGAATGTGTTTGGATTTGTATTGTGTAAAACTCATTTTTAAACACGATAATTTTTCTATCCTATTTCTATGGGTTTGTATTATCACAGGTATTATTGATTTAAAATGAATTCGTAAAATAATAATATATAATAATAGGTAAGAGAATAAAAAGATTAGAAACGATTTTTTTGATACGTTAAAAGACTGATTCGATTAATATATTGATTATTTTACATCATCTAGACGTTGATGATTACATCGTATGTCATCTTAATTTGAACGAAAAATTGACTATGTTAATTATACTTATAACGCTGCAATTAGAAATTTTGATCGATCAATTGATCTTCCTTCGTTCCGATATAATCAAATTGCAAAATCAACGAATTTCCTTTGCCTTTTATTGTATCGATCTCCATATAAGCGCACAGAATATAAACATACAATATATGTATGTAAAATATCCAAAATAAAGTACTTATAATATTTAATAGCTGAAACAAACAAACAAATCTTTGCTTAGATTCCATTTTTTCAATTGTGTTCATAAATGTATGAATTTGCATAAATATGTGCAGTCTAATAATTATTCACGCTATTACTATTATCATTATTTGTGTATGTGCATCAAAGTTCTACCTCGTATAAAATAGTATGTATAATTACCTTTGAACTTTGAAAACTTGTATTAATTTTTTTTTTTTTTCTATCGAATACTTCGAATATTTGACTTGCAAATATTACGATCATAATAATACATTACGTGAACACGTATAAGAATATTGACCATTATTATCTTGTACGCCAAGCATACCTCGGAACATATAGATCATGGCAACAAGTACTTGGAAAATCACATAGAAAGTTCGCTTTCTCGCTCACCATTTATCAAAGCACGTACCGCTTTATAGAAAACGTGAGAACAGATACCTTAAACGTACTGTATCGTATCTACAGGTAAAAATGACAGTAGAGGTTTAAACGTTTAAAGTAGCGTTTACAGTGAAGGGAAAGAACGTTTAAATTTGTTGAATTAAAGCCGTGAAAGTAAATACTGTGTCTCGACTCAAGAGGCAAACACAATAGATAGACGCTAGAGATTTGTCATTTGTAAGGTATCTTGACTTTCTCTCAATCTGGTTAAAGATCAACGTTCAACAATGATCTTAACGCTTCCTTTAATTAAACTATGTAGCATTCAGACCGTGTATATACATTTTTACTTAAATATACCAGTTTTTCAGTCCTTCGTTTCTGTTAGTCGAAGAGCAATCGTTGCAGAACACACGTCTCATTGGACCTTTGACATTTTTTGAACAATTTACGTCAACGTTATCCTCTTTTATATTATTTCTGAAATTATACAAATTTATAAATTCTAGATTCTATATATATTTATAAGTATTAAAATTATATAAACAATATCTTTTCTACAATTATATTTTTCAAATTATTACGTCGAAGGCGTATTTGTTTAATAATGCATAGATACTGTATCGTTACGTTACTATTATACTCTGTTGTGTTGTGCATAAATATCGACGCGTGGAGTTCTCTTAAAAGGTTTCGACATCTTTGGCAACCAAATATTAATCGCGTCAACGAATCGTTATCGCTTAAACGGGACCCTCTAAACTCTCTAAAGGGTAAATTACAGTCGATTAATTTTCAAAATAGCGCACCAAGTCAGGGCGGTAGAGAAAAACGACGTAAGTATAAAGACTACCATGTATTTATGAGTAGAAGTACATTTTCTTAATTTGCTGAAATTTCTTTCTATTTCGTTTCTTATTTCTAGTTTTCCCATTATTTACATTGGTAAAATTTGACAATAATGTATGCGTCGGATTAAATGGTGAAAATGGTACCTGTATCGCAGCTTCGGAATGCTCGAAACGTGGTGGTGTATCTAGTGGAGTTTGCGCAAATGGTTACGGAGTTTGCTGCATTGGTACGTTATATTTTCCTTTTTACCGTTAAGCAGTTTTAACAATTTTTCTTTCTTATACCGGTTCAGTGACAGTGTCTTGCGGCGAGACAACCAGCAACAATAACACTTATTTCGTTAATCCGAATTATCCATCAACGTTTGATGGTACTATATCTTGCCAATTAACGCTCGTTAAGTCACATCCAACCGTATGCCAATTTAGGTGGGCTACTTTCATCTCAAATGTAGTGCTTTATTTGATCGAATCGAATTTCATTGACAAGTAATGTGTCTTTTCTAGATTGGATTTCTTGCAGTTTAATATAAGAGGTCCGGAAACGACCAACCATCAGTGTATCTATGATCAATTTATCGTTTCTGGGGGTAATCCGGTACCCACTATATGTGGAAATAATGCTGGCAATCATAGTATGTAACCACTTCGTCATTACGTTACGAATTTTCTGATTAGACTGCAAATATTTATAGAAAATGTTTTTACGAACATTATTGAAAGAATAGGATTTAGACAAAGATTTGTTTTATTTACTAGAACGGGTACTGTATTCTGAATATTTTAGACCACCGTGATACAAGTTTTTAAACTTGATTTTCTGAAAAATGAAGTCCATCAATCTACTTATGATATTTCATTTACATAGTAACCATCGTTTTTATATAGTATACGTCGATACTGGTCTTGGACAAACGAATCCTGTTACGTTGACATTTGTTACAAGCGGAAATTCTTTTGCTCGATCTTGGAAAGTACGAGTCTCTCAGATACGTTGCAATACTATATACAGAGCCGAGGAAGGATGTTTGCAATATTTCACAGGGATATCCGGCCAAATAAAATCGTTCAATTACGATCCCAACACCGGATTGCAACTGTCGAATCAAGATTACAGTATTTGCATTCGAATGGAAAGGAATTTTTGTGGTATTCAGTACATGGCATGCCCGGTTGATGATAAAGATGGTAATACGTGAATGAAGAAGAACGAAGAACAAATACGCATATTTATGTGAACATATCGCACATGTATTTCAAAAGAACCACATATATATCATCTGATCATCGTGAAAGTTTAAAATCCAAAAGATCATTTTTTTTTCAGCTTAATATAGTTAGACATACAAGCTTAAGATATAATAATATAGCGAGATAGGCTTTCAAACAGCCTTTCGCTTTTCCTGAGAAACTTGTTTCACTTTCTTTTTATCACTTTCGAAATATGTATTGTGCGATATATGAATTGTATTTATAGCAACTCAATAATTATGCTTTAATATTTTATGACACGATGAAGCAGTAGTGGCAGATAATGGTGCCACTATGGCAAGAATGGCACGTAGTAATGGATTTACGTTAACTGGAAATACGCAAGCAATGCAGATAGCATCAATGACAGGAGCAGCCTGTCAAACCGATTGGTTAACGATCCCGTGTGCGTCTAACACAGGTAGATTGCCAACCTCCATGATGACTTGTATCGATCGGATATGCGGTGGAACATTTAACGCGGAAAATCAGAATTTGAATGCGTCTTCTGTTATTAGTAAGTGTTCCTGATATTTTATCGAATACTTTCTAGTAATATCCAGTACTAATTTCTGTCTTCTGATAATACACATACTATGGTTACTTACACAAGAGTTGGAAACAATGTTTGTTTCGCGCTATCACAAACGTATCTTGATTATCAGGTACAGTGAAACCATTTAGGCTAATTTTCCACACGGATAGCGTTGAAGCGCCAAACGATGTCGGGAACAGAGGATTTTGTCTGAATTATATACAACAACCTTGCACAACGAAATTAAGATGAAAATAAAATGTAAATGAAATCAACCTACTAGGTTCGAAAATATATGCCGTTTAAAAATAGCTGAAAAGTTGATGAGATGTTGAGGAAGCCGAAGGTATAATTATTAAGACAAACAATATTTTAATATCTTTAATATTTTAATATAATGATAAACAGTATTTTTCAAAGTAGAAGATAAGAAGAATATAAACACATTCGAATCCTGAATTTGATAAAATCAAAGTTAAAACATCTTTTAAATTAATTATTCTCAAACTCTGTTTAACAGTTCTTTGTATCAGTAACAAATATACAGGGACATTGAGCATATGTACATTACTTACATGTATATCGTTCACAACATACGTTGAAACTGTGAGTCGTAGAAGAAACAATGTCACATGTTCACATACATAATTATGGCGAGTGCGAAGTGAATCTTTTTGTACTTTCGTTCAATAAAACGAAGATTACATTTCGAAGAGGTTCGTTCCTCTTCTTCTGGATTATAAAATTCTTATAAAACATTGCTTTACATTATAATACGCGCGTGCATGCGTGAACATACACGAAACATACATGAATAAATAAGTACAAGAGTAAAATTAATTTCCATTACCCTTACTAATGATACGAAATTTAATATACTTGGACTTGATTAATTAGTATATAAATGCTATAATAAATGCAATAGTGTGCCAATATTTTTTGTAACCACTGTATGTATGACGTGTTATAAAATTGGTCGACAGATACGGTGATGTGGTGATGAGATGTAAAACGTTTTGCTATAATCGATGGAAAAAGGATCAAGTCAAGTACGCTATAAAAGTACACGGTCGGTCAGAGAATCAATTAGGTGTAATCCATACATGGTGAGTAACTTCTTTCGGAGCTGACCTCATTTTCATCGAATATTTGTTCATTGTACCAACAATAAAATTAAGTATCCCTGCCCCTTGTTATGTCCATTTCCAGTACATAATGCTATATAGCGTTAATTATATATTACACACATTCCTTACACACAGAAGATTATAGATGACTCTGATGAGATAATAGACTGTTAGCTTGTATCGAGATATTAAAAGTCCTTTCCGGCAGCTGCTTTTATGAAATATGTTATCATATCGATAGGCAATGGGAATACGATCGTTGAATTTTTCTCGGCTGAAATAGTGTTTAAAGTCTGGAAACGATAAAAAAAGTGTAAGAGAAACGATATAGGGTGGGTCTCTCTGCAATAGCGATACAATCGGGTAAGAAAATATTTAAAATACATTCTTGATTTAACAAATCGGGCAGATTTTCAAAATCCTTTTTTTCCAAAATAAAGCCTCTTATCCAAAGACTTTATTCTACATTTTCGACTTATTTCTTCGCGAGGAAATACCCGTTATCACACCGGTTGTATCACACCGGTTTGCAGAGACACTCTGAATGTCGATACAGTAGTGCTCGTTTCAATTTTAATAAATCCGGATTCCGGATTATAATTCTGGCGGAACAGGTAGCAGTTTTATCGCAAAAATGCTCTCGAGCCTTTTGGCAATGAAAAAAAAAAAAAAATAGAAAATACGAGAACAAGAGAGAAAGACATAACATCTCTCACTTACTTTACAGGTTTGAACGAGTTCGAAATATTATCGAGTAGCGAGAAAAGGTGTGGCTTGGACGGGTCATTTGAATTTAGGCGAAATAATTATCTATTGAGATCTATATAAGCACTACGACGTATAAAATCAAGTCGATAAAATATAAGTTAATAAGTACGTACTTGTAAGTAGCGAAGTTGCAATGCGGCAGGTGAATCACCGATCACCTCCGAAGCTTCCCTTAATGCTCGACTAGCCTTTTGTTCACCCTCTGCTGCGATAACCTACGCATTCATGTGAAAGTGAATCTCATTATTTAGAAGGTTCAACGATTGATAAAAGAGAAGAAAAGGAAGGAAAGAAGATCAATAATGAAGTTTATTGGGAAGTGAAAGGGAAACGAACCTTGGCACGGGCTTCGCGAGCAGCTTCAGCTTCCGCAGCCATGGCCCTTTGTAATTGCACTGGTAGTCGCACATCTTTTCTGTGGAAAAAATTTATCTGCATATAATATTATACTGCATGTGTACATATAAATAATATTTGTAATACTTATGAATATGATTTACGCGTTGCAGTTGCATCGCGTTGGAGGCGCAAACTTACATTTCGACTCGTTCCACTTTGATTCCCCATGTATCGGTAGCTTCGTCCAAGGAAACCTGACATTCGATTTTATTTCAAACATTCAAACAGCCGTGTATGTGTTTACGTGCGCGCGTTGTGTGTGCTCTCACTTGATTCTAAATTGTTTACCTGCATGTTCCCGGAGATCGTTTCGCGTTCGCTGAGAATCTCGTGAAGCGGCCTGGTTCCCATCGTGTTGCGAAGCGTAGTCTGTGCCAGTAGTTTAGTGCTGTGATGAGCGTTCTCAACGTTTGTGATCGAAATCGTCGCGTTGTTCACGCGATAGTACACTACTGCGTCAACCGATACCGTCACGCTGTCCTTCGTCAACACCTAATTTCAATCAAGTTCTGTTAGCATTATTTCTCTCCTCGTTAACCAGGTTAATGCACCATGTATCGGCTCAAGCTTAAGCCAGAACTGGATGTTTTAAGAAATATTTTGAAATAACGTTATTTTTAAATTACTTTCTAAACTTATTTGACAAATATATACATACATGTGTATAATCTATGTTTAAAATAGCATAAACATCTCATGCAGTATTTCGATTGATTAGGTTGGCTAATCGTAAGATCAGCGACTTACTTCTTGAGGTGGTACATCGTACGTTCGTGTACGTAGGTCGACACGTGCGTAATTATCCACACAAGGCAGAATGAAAAAGATTCCTAGAAATAGTACATAGTCACATAACGATTCTCTCTTGAAACTGGATATAGAAATTCCAATACAACAGGACTTTTATCATTCGAGCTGATCATGACACTGATGAATATTTAATAAACGCTGTCTAATTGTATTTTTACCTGGTCCTTTAGCGCCACCAGCCAGAAGTCGTCCTAGACGAAATATCACGGCTCTCTCGTATTCTTGCACCACCTAAGAAATTTTGATGATTCCTTTTTCTTTCTTTTCTCGTTTTGCGACTTAATTAAAAATTTACATAATAAGCTTGTTTATCAATTATGTACTATACTCATTGAGCTATGTTACGGACATGTTGCAGAGAGTGCACGAACAAGCGGAAAAGGATAGAGGGGGATGAATGCGAGTGTGATCGAACATCTAATTATAAGATAACCGGGAAAACGAGGTTACAGCTACAATGAATGAAGACCGTATAACGTTTGCAGCTAAGAAGATAGTCGAGATATTTTTGGTCAAAGGAAAAACAGAACAATCCGAGAAAGTACTATTCTCATGTTGTCTTACCTTGAAGCAAACGAAGAGGGAAAATGGCATAGTAAGAATCACGACGATCCACGATAATGCGACAAGAATATTTTTGCAGGTATTAGTGTTTTCTTGCGTCTCTTCATCCGCTGAAACATAGAGAAATATAGTACTTTGTCAAAAGTAGCCTATTTATATTGCTTCGTGGAAATGATATAATTAGGTCATAAAGCAAAATGTTGAATAGGATCACCACTTGATTTAGCCACAGCTAAAACCGTACATATATTTTTAGGGCAGCTGAGTCAGTTTTTGATTATAGTACTGTTTGATAACTTGCCTAAGCCCTTCTTCGAATTATACTATTAAGGGGCAAATGTATCGGCTACAACAGAGATTTTCAGTTTTTACACATTTGTTTCTATTTAACAATCTACGAGAAAAGAGGTCAATGCCCCTGATTAATGATGGCTAGGTACTGCATGTTTTAAAAATTCTTACGACACAGCATTTGAAAATTGTGCGGCTATATTATTAAAAAATCTATCCAAATAAGTATCCATATATAAGATGTAAGATGTTCGATGACTGCTTGGCTCGTTTATATATTATTCAAAGAGCTATCGATCGAAATAGTCGATTTCTTCGTTCATTCATCGTCGTCAAACAGGAACGAAAGAAACGCGTAAATGTATTTTTAGGAGCATTCAGTAATGTCATCGATTTTACTAATGCCTCCGGTATATTCACGCGCAGATCGATATTTCGATGTTGTGTGTACAACCTACATTCAGAAAATTGCGCCTCCGTACAAATGAGATAGATCGAAACGGAGCTACGTAGTATGGGAATTGAGAATATATACATAGTTCACGATGTACCGTACATCGTTTGAAACAGCGATATAAGAATAAACCAGAACTTTCTCGTGCAATAATTTGCAAACTAAATAATGTATATTAATAAATTGACAAGTTATAATTTATAGTTTGCAGACTACGCTTTTATTAATTTATAATTTTCTATCAAAAATAGCACAATCATATAATTTGTAATTCGTACAATTTACTTGCAACATTTCATTTGCTTTATTATCAAAGTTGTTCGTGTTATTTACTAATGCTAGTAATTTGTAACTTGTAGCTTATAAAATTTCACTCATAGTAATTTGATTCATCGCCGATACAAAGCGTATCGACAGGTTTTTAACGATTTTAAAATCGTACGAAGAATTCCGAATAGCTCTGTTAATCTGTTAATGTCTGCTTACCGCTTGTCATCTCGAAGCGATGCGATTATTGAACTCGATTTGACAATTGAGCGTAAAAATCACACAAATTCCTTACGCTCACCAAGTGTCTTTGAACTCTGAATAAATAGAAGGAGATGGTAGGTTGTTTCGCCGACGGAAGCAAAACGAAATACGGCGGAGCTTCAATGTGTTACTCGTCACACGATTTATTACGAGTAGTTGCCTAGTCAGTCTACGATCAACCACCCACCCAGGAAGTCCTCGCTTTCCTTTTCCCAGTACTTTTTTCCCCCGTTCTCCTCTCTCTTTTACTATCTCCCTCTGTCGGATAGATGTTCACTGCTGCTCCTTTCCTCTCACTCGTTTCTCTGCTCCCTTTAGTCATACCGACATGCGCGAAATGCGCACAGCCCTACCTTTTCTGTTTTCAATACTTGTCTTCCCCCCTATTTTTTTTCCTTATCGTTCAGCTCTCTAATTTTTCCTTCCCTTCTTTATTCTCTTTTTCCCGTATTTCTCATATCTTTCATAGAATTCTCTGCAATTTGACCGAGGACAGCAAACATTTGGCAAATTATTGTAATTATTGTAGTAGGAATTGATAGCACGCGAATGGACAGCTTCGTTGATATGCTGTTACAGGTTGTCCATATGTACATATCCTGGTTTTATATACGTACACAACAATGATAATAACAATAGCTCTATACTGGAATTAAGTTACGTTAATTTAGTAAGTGTTCTTACGTCGTAATCGTTTATATTCTTTGCAAAAATGCGAATCTCCTCCCACATTGTTGAAACCTGTAAGTCTTTTTCGAATTTCCCTATTTCTAACATACTATGGGGCATCTACCACCGTTCTAGGGACAATCTTCACGTGAAATTAAGAAATAATCCTCCATGTTCGTATACATAGAAACATGGAAACGTAAGAAATTGATCTTTTCTGCCTTTTATCATTTTTATTCTTGTTAACTATCTGTATATAGTACACGCATGTGTATAGATATACGCTTCCGGTT
Organism: Bombus soroeensis; assembly: GCA_014737365.1. NCBI lineage: Eukaryota > Metazoa > Arthropoda > Insecta > Hymenoptera > Apidae > Bombus > Bombus soroeensis. Next base: position 498,090 of record JACXIL010000192.1, read on the forward strand.
CTATATTTATGTAGCATTTGTTACTTGTTACGTGTACAGTCCAGGTCGCATTCGTTCTTGAGATATTTCTATTGATTTATACTTAGGAACTACTCGTTACACGTGTTTATAGCCTATCTATCAGAATCAGCGATGTACAAGGTTAATGCTAAGCGTTACAACGTTTTCCACATACAGAACAGTGATTTTTATTGAAGAACTTTTGAGAAAGAATCATGGCTTTGCTCTCCTTCTTTTTCTTCCTGTCTCCGTTGAATCTTACGTCTGACAATAACGAGTCGTTTCTACTTGGAACTTGCCACTTACAACTCGGAACCTATTACTAATAGTTCTAGTTACAAGAAAAATCCTTATGGAGTAAGAAAATCAACGAGACGATTAATAATTGTTCGTTGTGGCATTCTGTTTTTGTACCTAAAAACTGTTTGTTATACACATAGATATATAGAGTACGAAATATACGTGTAAAATGATCGACGACCTTGTCTGTAAGCTCAGTACGTTTTTCCGGAGTGTAAAGAAAATTTGACCTTCTTTAGACTCGAGTAATATTTTATAACGTACAGTCTAACGCATACACACGTTGTATATACGTGTGCTTCGATTTCGTTGAATTTGATAACGTACACGTAGCCCGGAAAATGTTTGTACATTAAACCAAATTCATTTCTGAACGTAAGAAAAATCTTCGACTCACCACCGGTAGTACGATTCTGTATATCATCCGGTCGCGTGTTGATCTGTATCGTTGATCCATTTCCATTGCTCATAGTTGACATAGGTATAGACATATCAATGGGTTTCACGCGGGACTCAAATCTCGCCACCTAAATTAAAATTCGTATAGCGTGTACACTCGAGAAATATAATATAGGGAAAAATATTATTATAATTATAATAAGAATAATTATATAAGAGTAATATAATTATATGTAACACAATTAAATTTATATCGAAGTCTTTAATAGAAATTTAAAGTCGAGATACAGATCGTGCAAAAATTAACCGATTGTTCCAATAAAATATTGTATTATGTTTATCGAGTTTTCCAATATGCGTTGATATAGCGTACCGGAAGCTGAATATCGGATTAACAACATGCCAAAATACTCCGAATAAGCATGGCTGTTAATGTAATGATTGGAGAAAATGAGAAAAATGAGTTTTAACAGAATTGTTTCGTTACAGATTATCCTGTGGTACGGATGGAAAAAGTAATAAAAACAAGCGAAGGAACATATATTTACCTTGTGCCAATTGTTGCTCGCCGTTGAAAGAACTAACAAGACTAATGAAGGTAACGTCGTGATGTCGTGACGCTTTATACCATATGCGCGGCCGCCGCCCTTACTAGTAGTATAGGAAAATATGTAATCCGCCAGTAGGCCTACTGTAAAGCGCAACTCACGTTACAGAGTTTCTATACTTTTCTTTCCGTTACGATCGAGACGATTCACACTTTGCCGTGAAAGTTAGTAGTAAGTTGAGGATAGAACTTGGAAAAGTAGAGAAAAACACGAAGTCAAGAGCACTGTGTTCGTGTACATTCGTATGTCCTACCATATACATATATAAATAGTTCGGCGTAATCAGTTTCTCCTCCTACGATTTATCGGCACGATCAACTATAGAATGTGGAATATGAAATAGTTAACGTACTATTGATAGTATGGGATACGATTTGAACCATCACATTGATGGCATACGAGAATTTTAGAGGTTGCGTAATACCGACGAAAATATTCGACCGTCGTCATAGACGCAACTCATTTTGGCATTGTTACATTTAGCATGCGTTACAAGATTGTTTCTAGCTTTCCTTTTTTAATTTATTTAATTTAAATATGATTTATAAAAACGGTGCAGTAGTGCGTAATGGCAAATGAGATAGACACGTATGCTTTCCAGCTCAATAACGTAAAACGTTAGAATAAAAGGGTTCTCAACAAGTTGGATGTAACTGTATTAATACTTTAACTACGTTACTATTGTTAAAATAATTAATATAATTAATACGTTACTATTGATACTAATTATAAAAAACAAGAGATAGAGTAAAGGTAGAAGAAACAGATTACTATCGCGCTACCTGAAATCACGTGCTCTTACGTGATCTCACGTGATACTCGACCAGTGTGATCCGACGTATTTTCATTCTTTTAAATCCGTTGGAAACAAATTACAACCGCGTCCCGCTTCACGGAATTTCACGTAAGAGCCTCATAGACGTACATAAGTCTGTAAAAAGCTCCTGCGCGACGGTTTCCTTGCTTACGAAAACTAGTATTAGTATCGTTACATTCCTCTATCGATGTTCTAATGAATCTTATCCTCCTCATGGGGATCCATCACATTGCATATAATAAAATTTAACCACAAAGCTTATTGTACTCTTTCTTTTTATATCATGATCGATTAGACCATGCAGCAATTAAAATTTAGCTCTAATCATTCATTCTGAAGTATATATGGTATTTACTAAAATGTTTTAGTAATGTCCACTTTGGCATCGACAATCCGGGCCTAATCTAGATGCTTATCTGAATTGGTGAATTCTAAGAATTCGTTCATCAGTTATTAAATGCCGAGGAAAGGAGAAAGAATTAATGCGATGGTCATACCGATACTCGGCACGAGAGCACGCGAACTGCGGTGAGACAATTATATAACTTAACAGGACACGTTTGAAGCTTACGCCGAGACTTCATTTTTAATAATTGGTGGGGGCAGCGACGGAAGCTAGAGTCCAAACAACACAAAAGTCCAGGCACTAAAGCGAACATTGCTATAAATGGCTATATTCTTGTAAATATTCTCTCTTTGCGTTTATTTCGTGTATCCGCGAGTTGATATACGCGTTTTACTATGAATCAGAGATACTGCAAGATTTTCTATATCTTTCTCCTAATCTGAAGTACGACTGCTTGAGGTTTCGTACTTCGTTTCAACACGATATATTACTAAATATCAGTCCTACCCAAGATGTCACGTGCTATCATATGCAAAGTAGTAGTGTACAATTTCACGCGACGTGATAGTAATGTGTTTCTATCTTAACGCATAGTAAAAGAGGATCAAAGAACAATGAGAAAAGTATTAATTAAGAGCATATCTTTATTGACATTACTCTTGAAATGTATAACAATATTACCGTATGATACATCGCGCATATTACGTTGATTGTAGACGCGAGTCGTCGGTAAACTGTTTCTCGCAAATACATCATTGCAATATGTTGTGTATTCAGGGGAATTAAAATTTAAAAACGATCATTTCGTTTGTTTTTGACAACTAACGTGCAAATCTTACATATTATCATACACTGATCAAAAGTGATGTATAAAAATGCACACTGATGTCCCATTTCGGCTGATTTCATTGAGTCGACTTACAAAGGAAAACATGTTGCAAATACTTTGTTCTGAATTGACTACTTGGCAGACCGTATTCGCACATCGAATTCGCTACTGTTCGATTCGTACGCTTTCTCATATATAAACATATATACGGCATAACAGTTACAGTGACGCGAATGACGCGATCGACGCAGGCATTATGTATACTTATCCGTGCAACGGAGCATTCGTTAGGCAAATTATTATTACATGTTCGGGGAGAATCTAACGTGCGACGATATTCACGAAATGTTTCCACTGCAACTAGCAGCTTTGGTCTTTGTCACTGAGAGACACTGGACAGTACTGGTTGGGAGCAATTGTTGAAAAATGTCTTGAAAATACTGGCTCGAAACTTTTTATAGTTCCATTTATGCGATTTCCTTTGTATTGGTAAATACTTTAGAATATACTTTAAAACGCAAGACCTGCTTCGGAGTAAGTGGTAAATATCTTCTCGATTGAATTAACGTAAGCTGCTGTCCTCAAGTCCAAGCCAAGATTGAACTTCATGGCTGTTTTCATAATAGCCTATCATACAATAAGAATAAAATTAAACAATGACTAGACGTTTACCATTTGTTTAAGGGAAAGAGAAAGAATAGTTAATTACCCTCGCTGATCTTTCCATAGTGTAGTCCAAACCAGAATGAACGATATCTTTCTCAGAAGCACCAGAAATACGTTTTTGAAACGCTTCGGAGGGTGTAACAGGAATTCGACCGCCCACACGACCGAATCTACGTTCTAACGATTCTTGTACAGATTCTAAAATTTTTAATGAAAATTAGAAATTTACAATAATATGATGTGCGATCCAACCAGATCAAATCTTCATCATCTATACATGTGATCATATATACCTAACAAGTGATAATTTGATTCCCTTTCATACTTAAAGGTTAGACGACCATAAGACACGTGATTTAAATTCTTTAACCACTCGAAGAAGGAAACGGTGACACCACCGGCGTTGATATACAAATCTGGTATAACTAAGATATTTCGGTCGATTAAAATTTTATCGGCAGCTGGAGTAGTTGGTCCATTGGCAGCTTCGGCTATAATTTTTGCCTAAAATAGAAGCAGCAATTGTTTAAAGAACGTTTGAAAACGCACAACGATATGTATCTGTATACTTAATGTTAGAAAACAAATGTTAAGAAAATTCTTTACCTGAATAAGACCGGCATTGGCTTTGGTAATAACTTTCTCGACAGCTGCAGGTATAAATATATCACAGGGCTCGTACATAAGATTTTCACCTTCGTACGGTTTAGCATTAGGGAAACCCACGATAGTACCATTCTCTATACGGTAATCTTCTAGTTGCTGTGGTATAAATTATGTTAAGTAATCTTATTAATGTAGAATAATCTTGTTAAAATTATTACGTCATACACGAGAAAATTCACTTATTTTATATTGAATTTCAAGTAGTTGCTTACCTTGGGATCAATACCTTCGGAATTATAGATAGAACCATCGTGCTCAATTACTCCTATGCAAGTGGCGCCTGCACGATGCAAATAACGCATTGAATGTAAACCGACGTTACCAAAACCTTGAATAATGAATGTTTTTCCTCCCCAACCAGGTGTGGTGCCTAATGGTAAAAAATTAGTCGATGAGAAAAGAAGACAATGAATTAAGAGACTTACTGCTACCGACGAATATGCTGCATCCAAGTAATTACATAAATAATACTACTAACACGATTATTGCATTTATGCTATGTTTTAACAAAATAATTTAAAAAGTTGGAAAAGATAATGGATAGTGTACTACAGCAGTCATTATTAAAGTAAAGATAACTCCAAAAATGGGCCAGGTGTATTTTAAAGTGGTGAATATATTAACAGTTAGCACAATAACGTCCAGAAACGAGATATGTACATATATAAATATATCATTTTATACTAACCGACGGGAAACGAGGTATCTCACTCGTAATTATCTGCTTCAACTGTTTTAATTAACTGTTAGTATATCTTAACTCAAAAAATACCCAACGTCAATGTGTTAACTGTAGATGGTTGACATATAGACAGCATCACCAATGTAGAAGGAAATAATATTGGAAATGTCCTCGTACCGATCATGCTCATGTAATTAGCTTCGTTGATAAAATTTTCTATTCCGTGGAACAAACCACGCCCTGTCGCAGAAATACGTCCATGTATTCCACCCTGATTAATTGGTTTCCCTGTGACACAGGCGTGAGCGTTGATATCCACATGCCCTATAGTCTTGGCATATGTGTCTGCAATCCAGGACATTTCACGTTCTCCAGTTCCCATGTCGGGAGCAGGAACATCGACACCGGGTCCTTTAAATTCAAACGAGAATATATTTACGTGATTTTAACTAATATAGGGTATTCGCAAGGCACTGTTATTCGATTGAACTAATATTATCAACGAAATTTTACAAGAGCTACAAATTACATGCTGCCAGATCCAATAAATTCTGTTATATAATATAAAAAGTTTGGTAATAAAATAAATGGAATTGTAAAAATAACTAAATATTAAACTAAATATTAAAATAATATCTTTTATCAGATACACACAATATGAAATTTAAATTGTTTATTTAAAAATTTATCAACAGTATATTGAAATTAAATACATAATTCTGCTAATCTATTCTCGATATTATTGAACGGATTAATTACTTTTTTTCTTCGAAAAAAATACGCAAATATCCATATATGTATTTTTGAGCGATAATCTATATAGTTGATATAGCTGATCGTAGCAATCAGCAGTTATTAGAGAATAATTTTACGTCTATTGATTTTAAATCCATTTATGTAACATGATCGTTTTATGCTATGTTGAAGAAAATTTATCGCAACGAGTCAAATAAACAGTTAGGTCGAAACAAATTTAATAATACCGCATACAAGTATGCAACAGAATCACGTATCTTTTGCTTCTTTTAATTCGTTCGTCCGTTCTCTAATCATTTTCGATGTAAATTTTAACAAAGGCATTTTTCGATATTTTGACGTATCTCACCAATAAATCCCTTCTTCGCGAGCTCCAGCGTGAACCTTCTTGTAATTTTTTCGAGCTCATGTTCCGAATACAATTTAGGATTAATCTTGATACCGGCTTTAGCTCCACCGAAAGGAACATCTACACAGGCACACTTGAAAGTCATTAATGCCGACAAGGCCTTTACTTCGTCCCGCGAGACATCCATCGAGAAACGAATACCTGTAACAAACAATTATTTCTTTTCTATAATTTTATACTTTTAAAATCAAACAGAACAATCAATTAATTCATAATTTGCAAAATATCTTTGCAACATTTTATTTGTTCGAAATTTCATTACGAAACTTGTTAATGTTATGTAAGGATACTTATTAATACTTGTAACTTGTGACCAGTAAAATTTCGCTAATGTTCAATTGCGCAATATGGTCCTGCTGACGTTCAGTATATATAAATTGAAAATTTTCCACTGTCTTTATCTTCTATTTGTTTTATTTTAAATCGTTCGTTTTATTTATATGCTTATATCGTATAATAATATAAAATACTAAACAAAATAAAATTAATGTTTTTGAATAAATATATTGAATACGTATTCTAATAGCTATGATTGACGATAGTGATAGTGTATATATAGTCACCCATAAGTCTTTGTGTACTCCACATAAAGGTGACTTTAAAACGCCATAAAATTTCACCGCAAGGTTATTGAATACGTTCTATATCAAGACTGCTAGTCAGGCTAGACTGCAAGATAGGCTGTTTTAATGTTATTTATGTTACACAAAATCTAATGTATTGGTTAGTACATATACATTACGCAACGCGCGAATATAGTTGCCCACACAATGAGTATCAGTCGTTATGAGCATATTTGTATGCGACCTCGCTAATGAATTTTTCAAACAATACCTGGAATTGTGCTATAAGCACAATGTTATCGCCTAAAACCTAAGCAAAAACTAATATAAAATCGAAGAAAAATTAATGAGTACGCATTGCTGTTTTAGCAGGCTCGTGCGAATAAAAAAAAGCTGCATCAATTTGTTTCCATGAGAACATTGACCTTTCGAGCATCATCATGACACTGGCATGCTAGTGCCAAATTCTTAAATCAAATAGTGAATCAAGGTAGTTAGCTAATGTTTGGCAGGGACGAAGAAAAACACCAGACAGCTTGGCATTGTTACGTTGTATCGGTATCTTCTAATAACGATGAGTTACGTTCGAAGACAAACATTCGCTGTTTCTTATAACAATAACGTGAATAAGAAACGAAATATAAGCAATTAGGATTGCGACTCTAATTACGTCACGCAGGTGACAAAACTGGTAATAACGACTTAATTTTTAAAAAGACCGCCAGTGACGAATATAGGGGAAGGATGATCTTCGTCAACGGAGAATAGTCGAGTTCACTTTGCTTGGCTCTCAAAAAAGATCTACCTCACGAGATGCTGTTACGTTTCGCTCACGAGCTCAAGTACAAATTTATATCAAGGAGATGTTTCGATATGCGTGATTCGAATATCTTTCTCAACAAATCGGATAAATAACTGTTCAAGAAATCTAATTAATTTTGTAGGGTGAGTCAGTAATGATGATAAGTACAATCGTCAAGAGAACTATTCTGCTACGAAGTTATTCTCTTCCAGAATAACTTCCTACTGATTTTACTCGTTTTAACCATTCGACAATTAGCCAAGTTCCCATAAATAAATTTTCAAATTTGATTTTATCGAAAACGGAGCGCTGTATGAAAATATTCTTTCTTTCTTTTCTTCTTTTGTTTTTGTCTTATTTTTCACGCAGAATCATCCCTTTACCGTCTGTACCACGATTATTGAATCGCCCTGTATATCTGATATATAAGTGCATATACTAACAAGAGATTTTAATTGCCATATCCTAGGCATCGCATTACTAGTATGTAAATCGACGCATCAGCGCGTTTAATCATTGATGTAATACAATCTTCGTGAGTAAGAAGTGCAAAAGCTATGAGAACGAGAAGCGTTGGCATATTATCGTTCCTCGTCATTTATTTGTGTGTCACAAAACTACAATTTCTCCGGTGAAGTCTATGTACAAATATATTTTCCACTCCATTTATAAAATAAATTGTTCATTACATAAAAACAGAATAACACGAGTTTCTCTTCTAATAAGCTAATGCTATGTATTATATAGCAAACGTGGTTTCAATAATCTGTCTACTAAAATCGAGGTTAAAACCATGTCATTTAACTCCTGAAGCCGTAAAATTGTCGTGTCCAGTGTCTCGTCGTATACTGTACATCGAATACATAAAAGTAACTAGAAAGTAGCACAAAACTCGACTAAAATTATGACACGAACAAAAGATATACAAAAATTAACAAAACAAGATAATTTTGAATTTAAATATATGTTGGATTTAGATTCGAAAAATTCGACAGAATGAAATTTTAGCGAATTTGATCCAGTTTAAGACTGCTCGTGCCTGTTACGTATCGTTATTGATGACGTAATTAATGCTAACATCAAATTTAAGCGGCCATGAGAGAAAAATTACATATTCTATGAGCCATCAGGCTTTCTTTTTTTCTCCTTCTCCCCCATACGTATGGGAGTATAAACGATGTGACAATTCCTTATTTGTTCAAATGTTTTTAATAAGAAAAGAAATAACTGTAAGCAACGATTGGTGTAATCAAGATCGCAGTTGTTAAATATCAATGTTATCGCAAGCATGGTAAACGAAATGTAAAATAAAGCGTCTCTCGATTTACCTCCTTTGCAGGGTGTTCTATGAGTTGAATGTTGCGCGCGATAGCCAGTAATCATTTCGTAGTCGCCCGAGTCGCGTCTCAAAGGGAAGGAGGTTTCAAGGATGTGGTCACATTGTTCCATTAGCATCAAGATACCCTTCACTTTCTTTTTTCTCTCTTCCACGCTCATCCTGGAACGTTTACCGATATCTTCGACCAATTTGTCTTCGACGATCTGACAAGCTCGATGAAAAAAGTATTCGACCATATCGAAAAACTTTGGATTCAGATCGTCGGGGATATCCTTTAGTCGATCGGGTATCTGATGATCGGCATAACCGCGTGCTTGGAACGCCGGTACGACACGTATGAGCGTGTTATGAATAACATCATTACTCGGTACTTGTTTCAAAGCAATCGACGATCTTGTTAGTTTCCTTATGTGAAACATTTTCAATGTATCTCGTCACCGATGTAATTAAATCGATTTTTACAACTCTTTTCACACAATGTATGTCCTAACTTTTCTTGTTCCTTTCTTTTTCTCTTTATCCCTACCCGTTTCTTCTACCTCACTTCCGATCTTAACAGAACTCGGTCTCTCACCCGACTACCTCAGTAATCGCGTTCCTTTCCTACCGATCGAAACAATTTTACCTTTCCACCACGTTCGCAACACTCTATCTATCTCACCACTCACCACCCTACGTGCCAACGCCAACTGGTCCAATCGCTTCGAACACTTACCAACTCCAAGATTCTCTTTATGATTTCACTCGATGCGAACAAAATTCTGCCAACATTTACAAATAAATCTACCTATGCGATTCTGTGGTATTATTGTCATATTTTTGAATAACCAATCGAACGTTACATTTTTTTAATTTAAGATAGTTGTTAATAGTTGTCCGTTGTATGACTGGTAATTCGAATTTTGTAAAACATACGTTGTCAAACATACGTTATTTCAAAATTTCAAGAATATAGAGACAAAACGTGGGGAAATAATGATAGAATAAATTTGTTATAGACTAAAATAAATAAAAGTGGAAAGAACCGAAGAATTAAATCACAAACAGTATAAATGCGAAATATGTATCGTTTTAAAATGCTACCGAATCTAACAAATAATCAATATCGAGTGAACGATGATACTATTGTTTCAATTCTAAGTCGGGATTTATATTTTTATTAAGTTTATAGCCCGTTGTTATAAGAGATATTAAATATCTAAAAAAATAATGCAGCCTTCTTATCGTCGGAATCTTATCATTGGAAACACATGACCTGTTAACATTTTTAAAATATAACCAAAATTTGATAGTTCTTTTCGTACGTAAGTGCTTTATCAACATATGTATTGATAGTCCATATCGAAATATAATATTTTTAATAGTTGTGACGTTAAAAATTAATAATTATGCATGATAAATTGACAGTAATTAATTTTCGCATATGTATAAATGAATAATACCTTCAAAGTAGGAATCATGTCAGAAAAGCCAGTTTCTTCAGATTTTGTTAAAAAAAATCAGCCTAGAAACGTTAAAAAATTTCATCACAAGATTAGTAAAAACAAAAATAAAACAATATCTAAGAGGGAAACTTTTAACGAACAACCAGTGCTTGTTGATGATGAAAAGCAAAAGGAAAAGGAGAATAAAAAAGAAACCAAAAATCAGAAAGCTAAATTCCCAAAACAAAAAGATACATTTCCACAACATATTCCTGAAGGAGAAATTGATAAACTTTTAAGAAATGAAAATTCCAATGAAATACAATACATAGAAGGGCACTTACGTGTCAATCCCTGGTGTCATGAATATGCTTATTTGTCTTTCTCTGATGATGAATGTGATCTATTAATCATTGGCTTAAGGGATAGAAATCGAGCTTTTGATGGTGATTTTGTTGTAGCGCGTATAAATCAGCCAGAAAAATGGAAAATGTATCAAGGAAACAAGCAAAAAACAGGTGTTATTGTTTGTATACGAAAGAAAATACATCCAAGAAAAACAATCGGATACTTCAAACAAAATGGTGATCTATTTTATCCCAGGGATCGTCGTGTACCAATAGTTAAGATAAGTAAGAAATCCTTGCAACAGTTTAATGTGTGTCAAAATTATAAAGACATATTATATTTGGTTGTTATAACTGATTGGATAAGGCCAAAGTTTGCAGTTGGGTATGATAAAAATTTATAAATCTAAACAAGTAGAAGCTTCAATGATTGTTGAAATAATATACTCACTTACATGGTATACAGGAAAATTGAAAAATTAATTGGAAGTATTGGCGATGTAAAAGCAGAATCAAATGCAATATTACTTGAGTATGATTTAGATGTTACACCTTATAGTCTAGATGTAATGAAGGGGCTTCCAAGTAGTAACTATTCTTTAACAGAAAATGATATTAAAGACAGAGAAGACTGGAAAGATGAATGCATATTTACTATCGATCCTGATACTGCTGTTGACTTAGATGACTCAGTCTCTTGCAAACCTTTGGAAAATGGAAATTATGAAGTAATTACACTGTTTTGTAGAGTTATCTCCAGAGAGTATACTTTATTTGTTCGTCTATTTGTTTACATGTATATGTACATATATATATTCTTCTTTTTCTAGATTGGTGTGCATATATCAGATGTTACTCATTATGTGGAATTCTTATCTCCATTGGATATTCAGGTTTCAAAACGAGCTACAACTATATATATGGCAGATAACGTATATCACATGTTACCAAAAGAATTATGTCAATTATGTTCTTTGTCACCTGGTCAGGATAAATTGGCTTTTTCTGTTATTTGGGAAATGACGCAAGATGCAAAAGTTATTAAACATCGTTTTGCTAAAACTGTAATAAGATCATGCTGTCAAATGTCTTACCAACATGTTCAGAAAATGATTGAAAATCCAGAATATAATTGGCCAGATAACTCTATACATATAGATGGAAATTACAAGCTTAATGATTTGTCAATAAAAGTAAACATTTTACACAATTTAGCTATTCAAATGCGTAAGAGAAGATTTCAAAATGGTGCGCTACAAATAGATCAACCAAAATTATATATCAGGATTGATAGAATTACGGGTTTACCAATTTCGTACAATATAGAAGAACATCAAGATAGTAACAGGTATTTTTAGTAATTTTAAAGTTATACTATTCTTAAATTATGATGTAAATGTGCATATATGTATATACATATACATTGTATTTTAGACTTATAGAAGAGTTTATGTTGCTAGCTAATATGACAGTTGCTACACACTTATACAATGTAATTCCGGAGACTGCTTTATTACGTAACCATAGAGGGCCCTCAAAACATATTCTCAGTACGACGCAAGATATGCTGCAAAAATTTGGCGTTCATTTAGACATTAAATCGTCTAGAACTTTGCATGCTAGTATGAAACGTTATGAAGAAGAATTAGAAACTGAAGACGATGAAAAAAGAATAGTAATGAAATATAGGATGATGGTTATCAACAATCTTTGTTCCAGAGCTATGACTGTATGATTTTTTCTTTAGTTTTGAAGAACTTCTTAATACATGTATAAAAATTGAAATCACTCTCTACATTCTTAGCGAGCAACTTACGTATGTTCGTCTACGGTGAAAGCAGAGGAGGAATTGAGGCATTATGCTTTAAACATATCGCTTTATACGCATTTTACGTCCCCAATTAGACGATATTCCGATTGTGTTGTACACCGTTTGCTTTATTCAACTTTAAGAAATGTAGACATGCCTAAAGAATGGACTAAAACATTTTGCAAATCGTAAGTTACTTAGGAAAAGACTGGAATAATTAATTAGTATAACGTGTACAAATGAAGTATTTTTAATATTTTTATTTGGTTTCTACCAAGACAGAATAGCAGCAAATTGTAATATAAAGAAATATAGTGCGAAAATGGCGCAAGAGCGAAGTAACGAATTGTACTTAACGTATTTGATAGATTTAAAGGGTCCTATTGTTACAGTGGGTATCGTGTTGAGTGTACACGAAAATTTTGTAACTATTATATTGTGTCAACTTGGTATAAAATTAAGGGTTTCCTTTAAACACTTAGACGATTTGGCACTCGTCGAATATTCTTCGGAATGTTCCATTCCAACGATAAACATCTCTTGGAAACAATCTGCTACTACTCAGGTAATATAAAGAAGTACATTAATGTTGTGTATATTATCTAAATATAAGCTTATACGACAGTATGAACAATATGATTTACCTGACGTTTTTCAGGTAATAAATGTATTTACTTTATTGCATTTGAGAGTCGAAAAGCATCCTGAATTTTTTCGATTAATTGGTATTCTTTTACCACCGACTCAGGAAATAGAAATATAATGGTATTTTGCTGTAAATTAGATTTGAAAACGATAATTATAAAAATATTTATATATATTATATATTTATACATACATGTACATTATTTTATTATAGATTTATATATTATACATTTTTAATGTAAACGTGAAATGTTAATTTAACGATAAAAATTTCTTTATCTAATAGATGTACTTTTAAGGAATTGACAGAAATAATAAATCGGACATTTCGCAAGAACATTATTTATTTCAATTATATATCATTGTACATTGTGGCAACATTTTTACATGCTTGTAATCGTACAGTTACATTAATTGCTGAACGATTATTACATATATAAATAAATAACCCTTGTTTATATTTAGCTTCATATCTGTACATAAAGTCATGTATACCATGTGCAAAGCATATATTTTATTTGTATACGAAAAGAAACATAATTGTGGAAGTAATTCAGATCTGTTAGTATCTAGTTTTCTGCTATTTTTTATGTAATTATATTTACACAATTAAATGATAACTTTTGCATGATTAACTAAAAAAAAGAAAAATGACAAGTTTCTCAGGAAATATGATTTTCTTTATTTTAAGAAAGTATAAATATTTCTTAATTTCAATCAAATTAATCGTTTTAAACATTAGTTTTTTACAATAGGGCATGATCGTGTTATTTTATCACTAACGAGTTCTCAATTAAAATGTAACTTTACTTTCATAGCAGTATGTATTTTGAAATTTATTTTCTTAGAATTTATTGAAGAGTTATAGAGCTTTGTACATTGAATATTTTAAAGTTAAAAATTACAGTTTATGATATATTTCAAAAGTTGTTGATTTGATCAATAATAAAAGGATAACGGGAATCTTGGGCTCTACAAAATGACATATAGTCGTTAACCGTGCAAAATATTCATTGCTATTTCTGAACAATATATTTTTTTAATTCAGATCAAAAGTATCGACAATGTGTAATGTAAAGTATCCGCATTAAAACAAGAAAGCGATACATTGAATAACAGTCTTTTTAATTTATTTCGTATCGCTTACGCTAATAAATTATAATACTAAGAATTAAAGTATGATTAATATAAGTTAGTATCTGGATTTTTTAAATCAAGTGTGATAGAGAATGTACATTAAAGAATCTTCTATTAAATTCTTGTCGTCGTCGAGGAAAACTTATACTAGATATATTAGGTTAATGCATGTGATTGTTACTGTTCTTACGATTGAGACTTATTTTGATGTTCATAATTTACAAGTCTCTGACCAACAAGATATTTATCATTTTTTATATGTTCATAAAGCTTCTTGAACTGTCGAATTTGAAAGTAAATAACAATACATATTAAGTGTACTAATAACAGGAAAGGATACAAATGTCTAGCAATTAGAATTTGTGTTTGTAGATTCGTGATTAAAAGTGGGACTATTCCGTAAGCTACAGCATAGGGAACAGCTAAAGCAAGACCGAAACAACATATTACCGGTGCTGCTAATTCTGTAACGATGAATTTCAAATCTATTTCCCTAATACCATCGTTGTATGCTCGTTCAATTGCAAGACGAATTCTCCAATCCGGTCCCATCATAATTATAGCGGTCGCTATTTTTGTGTACAATACACCTAGGGCCCAATCTTGCCAGATAAACAAAATAGGATTTTGTTCTAGTGGTACACGCAATGGTACAACAACGACTAGTTCAAGAAGAAGACCAAACAAAAGCGGTATTAGGCCAATAAGTAGGAAAAATGCTACTGATGCTTTAACACCTATGATCGCCCAATGTTTTATTCTATCTAAAAGGGCTCTTCGACCACGAGGCAACCAAGAAAATGCTAAGGCTAATCCTCTTGCTGCTGCCCAACATACGTACATTCCACAAGCTATGGTGTATAATTCATGTACTCGTCCAGATAAAGCAACTGCAGCTTCGCTGGTATCTGAAATATTAAAAACAATGCTATAATCAGAAGGATAATTTGGGAGGAAGTAGATATCCAAGTATGTCGACAGGAATGATGAATAAGCATTTTATACTTTAAAAAGCGAACTTACCAGACCCACTTAAGGCAGGTGGTAATACTGGTGGAGATGGAGCCGGAGCTCCGACCATCCACAATGCCATAACTCTGCGTCCAAGCCAAACAGGGAGAATCATTGCAATTAAACTAGCGATAACAAGAGAAACGCAAACACAAAACAGAAGGCCAATTAGACGAGCAGGAAACCAGCGTGGTCTGATATACGGTTGGAAACCTGTTGGTCCTCCTCTTTGTAACAGCGCTTGATGCACCGCTCCTAAATCAGGATGTTGCGGTTCCTCAATTACGGCCGGCCCTGGATCTTCAGTTTGTTCTCTTAAAAGATACGATTGGAGATCTAACATCCAGGCTACCACTCGACACCACCCTCTTATTAGGGCTTTTAACCATGTACGTGTATGAGATTGCTCCAATAATGCAGGAAGAATAACTTGTAGTAATAGCAGTTCTAGAGACAATTCGCTGATCTAATTTAAAAATAAAGAAACAAATAAAGTAATACATTACAATTGTTAGTAAGGGGAATTTTTAATTTTCTCTTTTAACTAATAATTAACTTCTTACCTGAGCTTCGCTCTGAATAGTCACGGTATATGGCAAAAATCCTGGCCATGCCCATCTTAAGAGTTTCACAGGTAACCATAGCATTAATAAAATAGCAGTTCCAAATATCACTGCAGATGCTACGAGCCTTCTAACATGTCTTAAAATTGGAAGATGTATCATTTCTTGTATAGGAGAAAAGTCGGGATCATTTAAATTTCTTAAGAACCAAAGTACTCCCGGCCGTAACACTTCTCGTAATAACAGAATGAACGAAGCAAAGTAGTATATATAAATCATTCCCACCAACCAATGTAAGAACATTGAAGTACCAGGGGCTAGTTTAAACGAGGATTCTCTGTCTCGAAGCGTGGCGTCGAACATTGCTAATGAACAAATGTCTAACCACCAACCACAAACCAGAGGAAGTACTCCTATCTCAACGACCGAAAGTAAAGAAACCTTTACTATAACGTAACATAAGCCCAATAATCGTTGAGAACGTTGGAAACCTAAAGGTGCTGCTAATGTATGAAGGACCACCAGCCCTACTCCAGTAACACAATAACCACATAATGTAGTTACTAATCCTTCAAAGTGTGAAGCGGCTGCATATTCTTGTAGATCTAGCAATGCTATTGCAAAACTACCGACATAGTACGGATAAAAAGCGAAAACCTGAAAATAAGAACATCGCATTTTGTACGACAAAAATTGATTATTTCGTCTTATATTTACGATTTAAAACATATAAGCAAAGCATACCATAATAAATAGCGTATTTAATGAAACGACCCAAAATACGTGTCCAAGAAAAACAAGGGATCCATCTAAGCCTAAAAGGCGCTCCCAAGTTAACTCCTCCGCGGGCCTATCCCACTCTAATGGATTCCAGTTTGCTTCCTCATCTTCTCCTTGAGCCTGACCCTGGGCTTGATCCCTCCACCCCTCCCCAACTCTCGCGTTTGCTTGTTCACCATCTATACCCAATTCGTCTCCAGGTGCTGCAGGTTGTTCTGCATCCCTTGGTGGAATCAGTGGTTCTACATTTCGAGGTACTACTACATGCGGTTCGACAGGTTGTTCTATTTGTTGATCGGCGCTTCTGGGAACAGCGTGTGGCTCAACATCTCTACCAATTCCTTCAACTTCATTGATTCTTTGATTATTTGGTAAATTATTTTCTTCTACCCTATGTCCTTCCACGTTTTCCACATTATCATTGTTTGAATTTTCTGGTAAAATTGGTGGTTCATCAACAAAGGGTGGTACATTATTATTATCTTGAATTTCTTGTTGAAGGGCTCTTTGCTCTTGAAACTGCTGCATGGGAATCTCTAAGTTAGGTGGTGGATTGTCGACTGGGGGCAATTGTACATTATCTCGATCAAGCCAATCAGGACCACCGGCATGTAAAATTTGTTCTCTTAGCCATACTAAACCGATAAATGCAAACAGAGTACAAGTTACCACAAAGCATCCATGAAATACATCTGATGATATATTTTCAGCAGATAACATATCCATTGGTAATGACATTATCTGTGAACAAAAGACATTGATACTTCATCTTTTGACATAAAGTATTAAAAATTTAGATATATTTTAAAGTTATAAGAAAGTATTTACTCGAACCAGGTCTAGAGGACCACTGAATAATGCCCTGTAAGTTCGGCAAGCTGTCAGTGGAACAACTCCTAACCATGCTATTGCAACCAAGGTATAATGTAACCAATATTTTACTGCTGTTACAATGTTGGAAAATAATCCCCCAATAACATCTCTTAACGGTAAACGACGTGGCATATCTGGGCTATAAATCGGTGTAAAAGAAAAGCGGTATCCACAAAGTTCGCAATATTCTTTACGCGAATATCGCATCCATTGTACTAAACATTCCTGATGTATCCATTTAATACTGCCTGTGCAGATACAGGGATGAAAGAGAGGTCTATCAGCAAGACCTTCAGATCTGCAAACTCTGCAGATGTCTGCTCCAGACATGTCCTCCGTCATGTTTGGTATTGTTTAAAATAACTGACTAAAGCAACGATCAATTTTCTGAAAGGAAAATGTTTAAAAAATTGTATAGTAAAAATGCAGAATATATATCTATTTCCTAAATAACGAAATAATAATGGTTACAAGGTCGTATGCATAAATGTATTTAAATTATTAAAATATAACCAAGAGAAGTTAAAAATCGTGGAATTATTAAATGTGAAACATTAAGAAAGAACATTAAATGGTAAAATGACAGAGCAAAAATAAAAGACTACATCGAAAGTGCGGAATGTGTCACTGGGAATATTTAATATTAAACATATAAAAAATTTTACTTTTAAAAATTTAATCTAATTTCATAAACTGGATAATATTACTTACATAATAACATCGTTTACTTACTCATGCTCTGATAAAGACACACAAAATCCAAAATTACTGTGCAAAATATTGAAAATGTCTACTGCTACTTCCAGTTCTTTTCTTCTTGCATCGACATACTTGCAACGTTTGCAATAAAAATGTTACTGTTCTTTCTAAACGATGTGTATTCTATCATTTTTAATCTGTTACAAATTACACATTCCAATACGTAAAGATTTCATTAAATTACGACATTCAATTTGACCGATACCTATTGAGTTGTACGCAATTTTCTTTCAATAGGAATTATTAAGTGAAGAAGTTTCATACATTGCTTAACCTGCTGAAGTAGTCAAACAATGTTAAGGGCGGCAATTGAAAGTTAATTTTGTTGTGTAAGTTGTATTTAATGTAATAAGAAAGAATGTAAAAATATGTGAGTTATTGTACTTAACGATTTTAATTAAAAAATAGGTAAATAAGATGACAGCTACACTTTTTATTTTAACACGATGATATCTTGTAATGTTATTAAACACAATAATTTATAACCCCATTGGAACAAAAACCTACTGTACATATTACGTGATGTTGTTTGTTATAAAGGTATTTAATACTGCAAAGTTAAGTTTATATGAATTAAAACAATATTATCAGATTTTTACAAGATTCAAAAGTTCTTTTACGGTTATGAAAGTTCTCAACGTTGCGGAAAAGAACGATGCCGCGAAAAGTATCGCGGGCTATTTGTCTCGTGGCTCTTCTAAACGGGTATTTGAAAAGTTACTTTAATTGAAATGTATGACAAATGTACAAATTTTTTATGTCAACAATATTTTTGCTTTATATTCTTTTTAGAGAGAAGGATTATCGCCATATAATAAAATTTATGAATTTAACTCATATTTATGGAATCAAAATTGCGAAATGATCATGACTTCTGTATCTGGTCATTTATTAAATTATGAGTTTGTTGGAGCATATCGTAAATGGCAAGGTTGTCATCCATTAAGTTTATTCGATGCACCTATAATAAAACAATGTTCGGAAGAGAATTCTATTAAGATTAAAAAAACTTTGGAAAGGGAAGTACAGAGATGCGGTGCATTAATTATTTGGACTGATTGTGATCGTGAAGGAGAGAATATAGGTTTTGAAATTATTCAAGTCTGTCATGCAATTAAGCCTAATATTCGTATATATAGGTATTTATCAAATATGTTATCCATGAAATTGTATCTTCTTTCATGCAATAATATATATGTTATTTAATAGAGCAAAATTTTCTGAGATTACACAAGCATCTGTAAATAGAGCTCTTCAAAATTTATGTGAACCAGATAAAACAATTAGTGATGCTGTTGATGTACGAAGTGAATTGGATCTAAGAATAGGTATTTAAAAAATATCTATAATAATATCATATATCTATGAACTTAAATGTAAGAGAAACAACATTGCAGGTGCTGCATTTACAAGATTTCAAACACTGAGACTGAAACAAGTATTTCCCAGGACTCTGGCTGATATGCTGATTAGTTATGGTAGCTGTCAGTTTCCTACATTAGGATTTGTAGTTGAAAGATTTTTAGCTATAAAAAGATTTAAGTCAGAACCATACTGGAAGATAAAAGTAATGGATATTCGTGATAATATTTCTGTGGAATTTAGATGGGCAAGAGGAGCACTATTTGAAAAATTGCCTTGTGAAGTATTTTTGGACATGTGTCTGGAACAGCCTATAGCTACTGTTCAAAAAGTATTAAGTAAACCTAAGAATAAATGGAGACCACTACCACTGGACACAATTGTAAGTAATAAAGTAGTAGTTTCAGTAAGAAAAGATACAATGCAATTTATTTAATTATGTCAAATATACCTAGGAACTGGAAAAGCAAGGCTCTCGTAAACTTCATTTAAGCGCGAAGGATACTATGAGAATTGCGGAAAAATTATATACTCAAGGTTTGATTAGTTACCCACGTACAGAAACAAATATATTTCCAAAAGAATTGAATTTAGTTCCATTGGTGAATCAACAAGTAAACAATTCAGCATGGGGTAATTTTGCACAGCAACTATTAGAAAAGGGATTGACTCCTAGACAAGGCAAGAAAAGCGATCAAGCACATCCTCCAATACATCCAATAAAATATGCTGATGGTTTAAGTGGTATTCACACAAATTTAACACTTATTAAATACTTGTTAACGAAAAATATCCTGCCGTTAATTTATGTTAAATTATTTAACGACAGGCAATGAAGCTAAAGTTTATGAATTTGTGGTTCGACACTTTTTGGCTTGTTTATCATGTGATGCGGTAGGCCAAGAAACAACGGTAGAGATCGATATAGCTGGTGAAAAATTTGCTGCTAATGGTCTACAAATTATTGAAAAGAATTATTTAAATGTGTACATATATGAAAAATGGAACGACAAAGAAATTCATATATATCAAGAGGAACAAGTTTTCCAACCAACCAGCATAAATATAGTAGAGGAAAAAACATGTCCCCCACAATTGTTGACTGAAGCTGATTTGATCAGTTTAATGGATAAGTACGGTATTGGTACCGATGCTACTCATGCAGAGCATATAGATACAATAAAATCGCGTCATTATGTGGGTTTGATAGATGAAAAGCATCTAATACCTGGAAAACTTGGGATTGGATTGGTAATGGGTTATGATAATATGGGATTTGAAATGTCAAAACCAAACTTAAGAGCTGAACTCGAGAAGGATCTTAAATTGTACGTCGATCTTTTATTTCCTTTTTAACAACAGAAAGAACATCTGAATATTTCAATCGAATTTTAATTGTTTACATTTGCGTCTAGGATATGTGATCGACAAAAAAATCCGAAAGATGTTCTGGAAATTCAACTAAAGAAATATCGTGATCTATTTAAACTAACGGTAGAACGTGCTAATTTAATCGATATTGCTTTAGCCGATTACCTCGATGAACGACCGAGTAATACACAGGTAGAAATTAGTCATCCACCTCAAGAAATTATCTTTAAGTGTCCGAAATGCAACTCGGATATGATCCTTAAAGATAGAAAGCAAGGCACAGGAAAGTATATTGGTTGCATGTCGTTTCCAACATGTAATAATGCAATTTGGTTCCCTCAGACTGTTGAACATGTCGAAGTTTTGGATGAAGTTTGTTCAGAAGTAAACATTATATGTTACACAATATTTATAATTATTATATGATATATTATAGTATGCATATAATTAAAATTATTATTTTTAGTGTACAGGAAATATTCGTAAATTGAAATTTAAACTACTGAGAAACGCTTTTCCCATTTATGGTACTGATTATACAACTTGCATAGGTGGTTGTGATTCTATGTTTAACGAAGTATTAAATATAAAGAACGAATGTATTAAAAGTCAAGAGTCTGGTTACCACAGTACATTTAACAGGACTATTGTCTCAAATTCATCTTCAATAAGGAACACTGTAACTCGTCCATCTTCAAATGCTGAAAACAGGAGTTTATCTGAAAGCAGCGCATCTATAGGATCCATGCGAAATGAGAACAATGATCGTTATACAAGCGGATCAAGAAATGTTAAAAGACAAAATGTTTCAAAGAGTAATACATGGATCGATGCTAATAATGTCAATTCTTCAAATAATGATCAAAGGTTGATCAGAAATGAACAAAAAACATGGGGTAACATCGATGACGATGCTATTATTATGTGTAATTGCCATGAAAATGCGATTCGATTAACAGTAAAGAAAGAAGGACCAAATCATGGTACAGGCGCCTTAGACTCTTATGAAGGATTTTTCATTAAATATGACTTATTATAACGTTGTTTCACGACATTTTAGGAAGGATATTTTACAAATGTGCGAAGCGTCAAAATAGTTGCAACTTTTTTCTTTGGGCATCAGAAGACAATACACAGCAAATGCAAAATAATACAAACAGTAGTTCAAACCAGATGTCCATTGCCAGTACAAGCACTAGATCAAGTGTACATGTTAATAGTTATCAAGATGTTCCTACGTTATCACAAAATGATATTAAATGTCATTGTAATCAAAACGCAATACAGTAAGCAAATGTGTAACTAAATTTTTTTGACATTTTTAATATCTAGAAAAAATCATTATTTGTATACGGATTGTAGGCGGATTGTACAGAAAGATGGTCCAAATAAAGGACGTCCTTTTTATTCATGCGTTAAGAGTATAAACGAATCTTGCAAATTCTTTCAATGGGCGGATGAAGACGGTGGAAGTACATCTAATGTGTCTAGAGGACAAAATAAAAGAACATTTAGAGAAGAGAAAAATTTATCAAAAAGACGTCAAATTGCTACTGGTAAAAGAAAGTGTGGAATCTGCGGTACAGAAGGTTTGTGTTTTATTGTATATAATGTTCTGATGTGGAATGTATTATTTACGTTATGGTATATGATTTTATTCTTAGGACATACAAGAAGGACTTGTCCCGAGAATGCAATGGATTAAAAGAGAGGAGTATATGGTGTCAGTACACATACAAAAACACAGTATAATGACAGAAATGTAACTGTCTTTTATATTCCATATGATCACTTTCTAAAATGTACAATGTGCTTTAGAATATAATAACACAAATATACATGTATATATATAAATTAAGAATAGAGTGACTAAGTACAAGATTATAGCTGAATACATATGAATATATGCTATATATGTACAAATGTATAAATTAATAATAAATTAAGTACAAGATTTTAAATACATCATACAAGATACATCATATAGCTATATGAATACATTTGTTTAATTCGATATGTAAAAGAAATGATGAGTTATATATCAAGATTCTCTGTTCTTGTTGTATGGTAATTTCTGTTTTAGTCTATCTAGTTCTTCCTTCTGTGAATAATATTCTGCTGTTGTTTGTGTCAACTGTAAAAAATGAAGTAAAACAAATGGTAATTTTTATATGAAAATAAGATGTTAGATACTGTATTAAATATTATGTATTTTGATAAGAAACAAAGTATTAATAACCATATCAAGAAGTACTTCAAATTTTAGTTTTAATAAGTTGTTTTCATCTTCCAATCTTTTTACTTCCTTTTTTAATTTCTCATTTTCTTTGTACGTGCTTCCGATTTTACCAGATTCTGAAACAATACAAGTTCCGTATTATATTAACAGATCGCTTAAAAAATATTTTTCATTGTAAATTTACCTGGGATCCACGAACCAGATTCAAAGACAGTTTCTTGGTCTCCTAATTTTAAATGTATAGGACCAACATTAGGTCCCAGTTCTTTTTCTATACGTTTCGGACTGAAATCTTTGTTCGCTAAGAAAACTCCTACTTTTCTTGTAGGGGTCTTTTTGGGGGAGAATTTATTTGAAAACAATGGCATTGCGTATATGTACCAATGATATGGTGACGTGACAATGATTTATCTAAATGCGAAGATTAAATATCAACCTGATGTTGGTATTTCAACTGAAGTACTGACTTGAAAAAAAGAACGGATTTTATCTTATTATTTTATTTCAAACTTAAAAAAATTTACTTTCCTAAGCACATTGTATTAAAAACTTAATAACCATAGCTTCATTAACGAAAGGAAAATGTAGCATAGAAGATAGAAAATAATATGTATGTATATGTTGCGATAATTATAGTATTATACTATTTTAGTTGACAGAGTATTGTGGTAATCGTGATTGTACTATCTGCATCAAATTTTCGTATTCGTAACATACAATTAGGGTATTACGTATTATAGGCGATACGTTAGCAGTGTTCTAAAAATTTTTGTTTACATTGACGCCGTTTACACCATTTCATACTTATGCTCGTTATTGAATCAGAGTGAGCTCGACTACTGCGGGGAATTTTTTACGTGTTTTTCCCAGCGTTGACGACACGCCATAATCACGGTTTCGAAGAAATGTTCATTGCGATTTTATATAACTTGTTAATTCGTTTGATTATACTGATAGTCAGTTAAGAAGGTGTAGTGACAGTTTTCATTGATAACCTAAATTATTCATCATGACTTGGCTTGGAACGATCGCTAGCAATGTTCTTCGGAATATCGTATTCCAGGATATACCGCCGAACATAGTTCAAGAAGTCAAGCCTGAAAATTATAGTAATCGACATATTGAATGCCGCGAGGATGGTATCGTACTTTATGGTCCAGGTGAAAATGAAAGAAAATATGAAATTGTTCTTCATAGGCCTTGTACAGAAACATTGCATCAAGCATATAGGTAAGTATCTTCATATACGTTGCTTTACTTTTTCTACTATAGGTGATGTAGTATGAAAGTTATTTATGTATTATTTATTATTTCAAGTAATTAAAATTTATCGTTTCAGTTTATATAGATCAGAAGATAATGCAGATATCGCAACACATTTTATTGTGTATAAAGATAAGGTTCCAGTACTTGTTCAAATTTGTCGCGAGGTAATTATTTCCAAAATTTCATGATTTTCTGCAATCTGTGTGGAGACCATGATTATCAGTAATTTATTTATACAGATGTGTAACGTGAATAAGATACAGAAATTATGTGATACTTTGATGGAACATCCGACATGGACACTGGCACATTTGGCAGCTCATTTTGCTCTTTATAACGCCTTTACCCATGCTGATGTAAATAGTCAGTTGAACAGTGGAGATACAGAAACAGGGGTGTCTCCTTTGCAAGTTGCGGTGCAAACAAATAATCTGCGTACAGTGCAAATGTTGATCGAAGCTAAAAGTTCATTGGAGCATCTGGATTATAGCGCAAATACCGTTTATCATTATGCAGCCAAATCTACTAAAGAAATAATTTTAGCCCTTGGAGGTGATCTTCCAAACAGTTTAAATAGTCGTAACAGTAATGGACACACACCGATGCATGTCGCTTGCTTGAATAACAAGCCCGAATGCGTTAAAGCTCTTCTTTTAATTGGAGCGGATGTGAACATTCCTGCTGCCGAGGGTGAACCTTCCAGTCCTAGTTACGTAGGAG
Organism: Bombus soroeensis; assembly: GCA_014737365.1. Lineage (NCBI taxonomy): Eukaryota > Metazoa > Arthropoda > Insecta > Hymenoptera > Apidae > Bombus > Bombus soroeensis. Next base: position 523,579 of record JACXIL010000192.1, read on the forward strand.
ATTTCTTGCACAGTAAACCAAATGTTCTTCATGCCGATGACATGAAATTTGGCGGTACGCCATTGCATTGGTCATTGAGCAGGGAGGTGATTAATGCTCTGATAGAAAGTAATTGCGATATAGATGCTTTGAATTTCGACGGCCGTACGGCGTTGCACATCATGGCAATGAGGAAACGATTATCATGCGTAGTGGCTTTGTTAAGTCATATGTGTTCTGTAAATATCGTCGACAAGGATGGCAATACTCCGCTGCATTTAGCGGTTTCCGATGGTACAGTGGCAATAGTGCAATCGCTGATCGCTTTCGGTGCAGACATCGATGCAAAAAATTGGAAGTCGGAAACGTCACGGCATCGTGTGAATATCGATAACAACGAGGGTCAGAAAATTTTGTATATTCTAGATGCGGTAGGCGCTAGACGTTGTCCACCAGAAATGTCGGATTGTAACAAAGGCTGCAAGTTTAACGAAAATTATAATGGTCTCGCACCGCAGCAACCACCGAGGGCTGTACCGCGTACAGTATTGGATCAAATGTTACATGTTTCTGGGATGGACAAGATGGCTATGCAAGAAAACCAGAAAATAAAAGGTGGTCGACTTCTTTGTCTGGATGGAGGAGGAATTCGTGGTTTGGTTCTTGTACAAATGTTATTGGAGATCGAGTCGATCCTGCAGAAACCTATCGTAGAATGCTTCGACTGGATCGCGGGCACTTCTACAGGTGGAATCTTGACTCTTGGCCTAGCTGCTGGCAAGTCCTTGCGAGAATGTCAGGCACTGTATTTCCGCATGAAAGAGGAAGCTTTTGTCGGTAATCGTCCATACAACAGCGACGGTTTAGAGAAAGTATTAAAAGATTGTCTAGGTGTTAATACGGTGATGTCGGATATCAAGAAACCCAAGATAATGATCACTGCTGTATTGGCTGATAGAAAGCCTGTCGACCTTTATTTGTTTCGTAATTACGATGCACCTAGTACGCTACTCGAGCATTCAGAGACCTCGATGTCTCTCGCTTCGTCTTCGAGCGAACAATTGCTTTGGCACGCAGCGAGAGCAACCGGGGCGGCTCCATCATATTTTCGAGCGTTCGGCAAATTTCTGGATGGTGGATTGATAGCGAATAACCCGACTTTGGATGCCATGACTGAAATTCACGAATACAATCTCGCTTTAAAGGCTTCCGGATGCGGAGAGAGTGCGGTCCCCTTGTCTTTGGTCGTTTCTCTTGGCACTGGTCTGATACCTTCTAGTCCATTGAAAGATATCGACATATTTCGGCCCGATAGTTTATGGGATACCGCAAAGTTTGCGATGGGAATATCGGTCCTCGCGGTACTATTGGTGGATCAAGCAACAGCAAGCGACGGAAGGATCGTTGATCGTGCTAGAAATTGGTGTTCCATGATCGGAGTGCCTTACTACAGGTTTAATCCTCAACTATCCCAGGATATCGCCATGGATGAAAAAAGCGACGAGATTTTGGCTGAAATGATATGGAGCGCTAAAGCGTTTATGCATGCCAATAGGGATCAAATAAATGAATTAGCTGCTGTGATAAATCGTGATCTCTAAGTCGGTACAGATTCGTGAGAATCAAATATGTACGAGTTGCTGATTTCCTTGTCAACATGTACGTATGCTTGTACTGCACCCACTCGAAAGTACGAATCTCTCTCTTTCATCCTCCATTTCTCTTTCTTTCGTTTTCTGCCTTCTTAATTATATTATTTGATTGTTTGTTAATGTTTTGTACATACATACAATTGCTGTTGAGGATTTCGACGATTAAGAATTATTTAGGAGATTTTGTATTGAAGCAAATTCACTAGTCGGCCCGTAATATTTGTAATCGACGAAGTGGCGCACAATTTACCATTTATTTCTGCTTTCTATTTCAATGCAGACTTTTCATTTCTAGATTTAATTTATTTACACACACACACGCACGCACACACACACGCGCGCGCGCGCGCGCGCACACACACACACACACACGCACACGCACGCACACACACACACATGTATGTATAAAACATAAAGTAGCGCGTGTGTTCGATAGGTGAATGTAGGATTGATGGCAGTTTTAGCAATGGTGGAGGTGGTGTATGATAAACTGCGGATGTTTATGCATTTTTGTGAAATTTGAAGATGCAAAAATATCGAGAATAAATATATGTAAAATATCTAAATTAGAATTCTCGTTAGGATACTTAGTAGGCAAGAAAATCTCTGTTTAGAATCTCTTTCGTTGTATTTATAAAAATTTCAATTGACATAAATATTCGCAGTCTACTAATAAATAATAGAGAGTGAATTATACTGTGTACATATAGACAACACGTATTTCTTGATCAAACTAGACGCTGACAAGATATTTATTCGTTTATTTATTTGTTTGCTTTATCGCATTGTTGCCAAAAAAATAAATAGCAAAGAAAGAAAAAAACAGTACTAAGCAGTCTAACAAACTATCGATGCCCACACACTGGCGCGCACGCTCATCTCGGGCGCAGAATTACGCGAACGAATAAAACCAGGGACCATGATTGTTGTAACCGAAATTAAGAAAGTTATGGTATAAGAATTCGTATCTTATTCTAAATGAGTTTAGTCAGGACTAATTATTATTATTATAAATGATTAAAATTTTTTTATTGTTAAGAAAAAAGGATTCCGTCATTGATAATGGTTATCGGCAAAATAAAAAACAATTTGCGTTACCAGTAACGGTTACCAATAACTGAAAAATGTTCTCATCGTCCACAACGATTACCTGTAATCTAAAATAATTTCCGTCATTGATGATGATCATCGATAACTTAAAAAAAAAAAAAAAGAAAAAAAAAATTTTAATCATTTATAATTACGAATAACTATTCGTAACTAGAATACTTAAAAATTACTGATTTTAAATCATTTAAGCTGTTAAAAAATTCTTTGTTCAAGCAAAAATTCATTTTTTCTGAATGACCTTTTCCGTAAAAATGTAGAAAACAGCTATTATTTTCGGTCCCTGAATAAAACACATCGCACGAGAGCGATTTATCGAGGACCCATGTAATAAGGCGGTTGCGTCATAGACGCGGAAATATACGGATAGAAAGAATGGGTCGAAACTCCCTGCGTTTGGTATTCGTTCTCCTCGTGCACCGTGTATCCCTCTGGAGCGGAGTAATACTGGCTGTGTACGCACGCGTATGACTTGCCCGGGCTGGTAACATCCGCGGGATATTTTAAGGGATTCTCCGGGTATTTGGGTAGATCGTAAGGCTTCGTTTGCAACTCGGAATACTTTGGAATCGTCTCGTGATATTTTGCAGCGGTAGATACCTCGTGATACTTGACCGTCTCGTAGCACTTGGCGTCCACGTAGCTTTTCGCCGCTACGTTCGATTCGTATCTGATACCGTCGTACGGTTTGCTTTCTACGATCGAATGATCGACCGGGTATTTGCTCGTGTCGGCGGACCAAGCCGACCTCGACAGATCGTAGCTGGTTTTGCTATCGTGGTAAGTCGGTCTGTCGTACGTTTTGATCCCGGTATCTGGATATAGGCGAGGATAAGTGCAGTCGGACGAGTTGGTAGAGTCTAGAGACGTTCCTGGAGAGGACAAAGTAGCTCGATGCATCACGATGCCCATTTGTTCCTCCGATTTTGGTTTCCGTCGACGCGGCTGATACTGCAATTGGCATTTTACGATTTAACTTTAGGCGGCGGACTAAACTGGAACGATCGTTGTTAGAACGATCGTCGACAGTCACCTTGTAATGCGGATGTTGCTTTTTGTGCGCGTTCCTCAGTCTCTCAGCTTCCTCTATGAACGGTTGTTTCTCACCGTCGCTTAGGATTCTGTTACATTCGCTAGAGTTAACCTTCGATTCGCGACACTACGATGTACGCTAATGTATATAGATAATGTCAGCTCGAAATACCTCCACAGTTTTCCTAACGTTTTCGAAAGTTCGGCGTTGTGAAGCTGCGGATATTGATCCGCCAATCTGCGTCTGGCCGCTTGAGCCCAAACCATAAACGCGTTCATCGGACGTTTCACGTGAGCGCTTCTTCGTCCTCCTGCGCGAGAAGTGACCGGGAGCAGGGTCCAGTCGTAGCCTGGAAAAAACGAAGATAGATCTTTGGAATATTTTTCATCGCGAATATCACGCACACCGCCGGCCATGAATATTAGTATCATTCGCTACATTTGTTATATCAGCATATTTACATGCTACGGAAGAATGTTGCGAGTGTACCTCTGAAATACCTGAACAACGACAACGCTGATCTAGGGCAAATTTTCTGATGTCGCGAATGGTAGAAGATCAGCGTTTGACGAATATTAAGAAGAAGAGGAAACGGTATCGCGTTTAGTGGGAATTCGCGTAGCCGGAAGTTGCGTAGCCTATCTTTGCGCGGAATTGAATCGTAAAGGTACGGAAGAGATAAAACGACACCTGTTTCCCTTGAATTAATCTTAATCTCTGGTTGGCCAAACTGTTAATACTCTTAGCGCGTCTCTCCCCTTCCCTCATTTTTGTTTTCTTTCGCATATTTCTTATTAACGATCATTCACAGCGCATGAACGAACGCAGCATCAGACAGAAAAGTTTTACGAGTTGCAAACGAACGAGAAGTTCCGAACGTGGTGGTCTTTATCTATCGATCGTTCGTTCGCATTAAGAGACTAATTATTATTACCGACTTCCTCTCGGTATCCCCCTACGAACGATTCGCCGGCTAAAGAAAGGTTATTTGGGTCGCCTCGAGTTTTCCATTCCAAGAAATCTCATCGTATATCCGATACACATCGAATATTCCGCGAACATGTTTCGTTCATCGTCTCATCGGTCGCGTGCCATTTTCTTTGTATCAACGATATACGTACTTATCGTTAGTGGACATTTGAGGATATTTGTAGTAAAGTAGGATCGTCATTCGAGTCGTCTAAACTTGAACGTCTTAAAATTCAACCTTGAACTTTGCACAGAATAATCAGACTTATTATTAGACCGTGGATTCTATTCCGTACATATTCAAATTTCTTTCATGCAAATAACGTATATTCATAAAAACTTGTTATAAATATTCAGGTACTGTCGTAAGCGATTATACGTGCAACTCGATACGTCAGAAAGAAAGAAGACTGTCGAGCACCGAGACATTTATTTCGAATCGCTGTATCGGTGATCGTTAACGAGGGAAGGAAGTAGGAAGATAGGAAGGAAGGTTAAGGAGAAGGAAGATGCACGTGTTGAAACGTCACCACGAGCATCCGAACTGTGAAGAGCGTAGATTTCATGGTAGCTAATTACCATAAGGACACGGTTCACCGATGCGGTCTCTCTGTCGGCTCCTTTTAACGTTCGCTGGAGGTCCTCTCGCTACTGTCTTCACCGATAGCAACCAGGACGACAATTTTCATGGAATTTCGGTTAATAGGGCTTACACCCTAGAAAGCGACGGGAATAGAAAAAGTTTCGCGCGAAAAATATACACGACTTGGGAACGAACGAGTTTCGTTTCTAATCGCGCGTGTTCGACTGTTCGTGTTCTTCCTCGAAGCGCAGCCAACGAAACGGCAGCAACAGCGAACGTTTATCGGCGATGGTCGTCGAGAACGTTTTCGAGGAAAATCGCGCCTTTAGTTTGAACGTTCTCGAGATTGAGAGGGGAAACACGTGCTTTCGAAGTACGCAAAGATAGTAGAGATAGGGAAGCTACAAGTGGAGTGGAATTGATTAATCGAGCGAAAGAGGAGCAGATTGGCCGAGAACTTTCGTACTTTTCCAAAGGATGAATGGCTCCACAGGGGAGACGGAGAATATGGTTCATAATAAGGGATTGTAGCCCGCTGAATGAACCGGTGTGCTTTGGTATTTTGCTTGTCAATGCCGACCTGTCGTCCACTCTTGCTACATTAACTACTGTACAAATCAGCTCCCATTACCACGAAGATAGTCTCGTTAACAAGCGAGGATACCGTTGAACGCATCGTCACCTTCGCTGATTGATGAGAACGTTTGGTTTCCCATGTTTCGAATCGATCGATCGATTAAATTGCAATTTTATCGCTTCCTCCGTGATATTTCGCACAGATACCGTTGCTCAGTTGATATAAGGCGACCCAGGAGCGTTTCGTCCAACGTTTTGCGATTACAGGGTGTATCGAGTAACTATGCTACTTGCATCGAGCAACTACTTCTTCTATTCGGGTTGATTACGCGATGATTTAAAGACGAATGAAACGGTCGGACGATTAGGGAACGATGGATTCGACGTGTCTCGTCCGAGGACGCGTTTTCTGCCTCTTCGAAACACGTTCGGGGAACGCAGAGTTCCAACGAGACGCCTCGTAAATCACGTCGGGCACCCATTACTACTGCTCTTCTTGGTCCCCACCTTCTCCCGTGTTCTGTCTGAGGTACCCTTTCGAGTCGATGTCTCAGATTTAATTTCGTACTAACATAATTAGTGTCGGTGGCAAACGTTCAGCGGTTTCGCTCTGTTCGCAGCACCTGCCGCTCGAATCTTCCTCGAAATCGTCTTTTCGTGCTCCTCGATCCTCGGTTCCCCGTGTCGCTCCTCCTTCTTTCCTACCTCTTCCATCATGCTCGCCCATATTTTCCCTCCATCCGGCTATACGGTATCACGGGGATAAATCTGAGGAGCCGAGTTTCATCGCCAATTAAAGTGTCCTTAGACGCGAGACCCGTTCGAGATACTTGCAACCCTGTACGACATGGTCGACAACCGAAAAAGACAAATTTCCGCTTTGCGCTTGATATTTCCAAAACTAGCTTCGTCCGACCTGTATCGACTACGACGGTATCCGATGCTATTTTTCAGATTACGTAGACGTAGAAAGGCGAGGAGAGGAGAGAGAAGCAAGAAACGAGAAACGTGGAACATTTTTAACTCTAATAAAGAATCGTCGAATCTTTCAAGACGAGAGAAGCGAACCTTGAAGTAGCTTGCCCACTGCATCGTCCAGAGAACTGGTGCATTGCTCGTTGCCGCATTGTTCGCTGCTCGACGGTCCGGCTTCCGTTTCCGTCGCAGCGGACGATAAACCGCCACCTTGGTGGGCTTCCATCTTCCTGGATGTTATTTCCAATTACTTATCGTAGATATTCACATTCGTAACACGGACGATCTTCTTCCTTGTCGAACGTCCTTTTTCTTTTTTTTTTCTTTTCGTAGATAGCACGACCAGTCGCGTTCGACCGCGAGCAACGACTTTCACCGAAACGTCGAACTTATCGGTCCGCCTGTCGCTCTATCCCGCGCACACTGTTCTCTTTTCACGTAAAACGCGTCGTCGAGAGGCGCATCGTAAAGAACCGAGGAAAACGAAGAAAAGAACCGAGTAATTAATCCGAGGTTATCGTGCCGTGATTTATCATAAACCGACCCTTGTCCCTCCTGGTAGTCCGTATATCGGCGTCGCATCGATTTCCGCCACTCTCTCAGCCAGACCGGCCCTTCTTCTTATCTCGCACGATAAATATCGTTTACGGGTTTTGGTACGTTCGCGACTCGATTTATTCTTTTCCTTGGTTCGCACTCCGATCGCTGATTACCCGTCATCCGTATAACAACGATCTCTGTATTAAATTGAAATTCTTTAAGACGTGTTTCTAATTGTCGTAATCCGATCGCGTCGATTATAAAAAAGAAAAAATGGCATAGAAAATAGCACCCGCGACGGTTCAAGGAAACTCCGATAGCTAACTGACTGACTGGCTGACTAGAGAAGAAAGACGAACACGGATCGACGAGGATGTGAAGGTTCATTCAGGGAGCGAGCACCACACAGGTTGGTCCGTACGAAAGAGGCAGAAACGATGAGCACACGTCTGGCACACGCACCAAACGTTGGATGGTAGATCGCGGAGGCGGTTCCGTGGACCACCTCTGCATCTGGTGGGGGATATCTAGGATCTTGTTCCTTTTCTGTTCTTCTTCTCGACTCGGCTCCTCGACTTCTCTCGGATCCTTCGTGTGTCCATCCTGCCTTCGAAAATCATTCGCTATGATTCGCTTCGTTTTCGAATGCCACGCTTTTCGAAGCGCCTCGTTGTTCGACCGATTTAGAACTTTTTCCCGTTTATCGTAACGCTCGTGAAAACCTAGTCGCATCGGCTTTCCGCTGCGATTCTTATTCCGCAACAAAGTCGATCATTTTCGAACAAATTCGATCGTCATGCAAACAAATAGATATCTCTCTCTCTCTCTCTCTCTCCCTTTCTCTCTCTCTAGATGAAAATAATCGCATTTGCAAATTTCCTTGTCCCGTGACTGAGTTAGCAGTTCCCCGCGAGCCATATAATTAGATCACTGCGAACGTGACTTTACGTTCTCGCGAGTCACATCGGGAAAAAGAAGGATCATCGGGAGGAGAAATAGTCGAACAGGGAGAATGCGAGGGCATAAATTCAGGAGCGAGTTGAAGCTTCTTCTTTTCGTTGCGCTCGTGCACAGGAATCATCGGTTGACAGTCTGCATCTTTCTGGCGAGCCTAATTATACAACGAATTTAATGAATGAGTGAGCTAGCAAAGACAGTGGCCCATACATGAGCATATATAAACCACGGTCAATGCCGTGTAGCGGCTTTTGTGCGAGATCAAAGGAGGCATCTTGCTCGCACTTTGCAGGATTAACTTGCTGGTGGTGCGTAAACGCGCACTCAGACCCTCGGAAATGCTCGAGACACTTGGGCGGATTACGGATTGCTACGGTTTTTATCCCAATGTCGACGCGGGTCTATCGCGAGGGAAACGCGCGCTCTGCTGCCGCCTAACGAACGAGCTGCGCAATTTTTGTTTCTCTTTTTACGCAACACGTAGTCCCGAAAGGAAAGAATATAGCGAGATCGTAGAACGAAGCCGCGCTAACTAGTGCGATCGATCGATCTAGCCACGTCTATAATCGTACGCATACCGTCTGTACGTAGATACGCACCTGGTTCGCTTTATTTCAACAATTTACTCTTTTACATCGAACACTTTTATATACGTTTCCTAACCACCTGCTTTTCGCAACCACTGTATATACTTCGGCTTTGAATACGTTTACCGCGTACAAAGAATTTGCTTCAATGCCGTAGTTGTCCGCTGGTATACAGATCCTGTGCGTAGGAGGGTCTGTAATGGGAAACTTGGACGAACGAGATGGTGTTCCGAAAGCTCTAGTACGTCAAACAGGAATATTAAAATTCACCGATACAGTGTTATGTGGGTCCTTGGCTCGACCATTGACACCTTTGCAAAGAAAATGCAAGTTCGTTGCAACCTTTTTGATTTCAAGAGTTCGCATCTATGTTGAATCTATGCGTTAGGTATAAAGACGCTTACATTATCAATGTATCTTTATTTAAGAATTGACATTCGACGAATTGACTACGTACAGCACTGTGCGGGGCACGAGATCTCCGATAATTTTCATTTTTATCGATTATCGAAAATCGTAAACTCCAACCACTGTTTGATTCTACGATCTAGTTATAACATCCTTTTCATGAAGAGTACGAGTCTCGTTAGCGAAACAAAGTCGGGTCGGCCTGTTTTCGTACGGAAACGAGTTTGTTCGTTCCGTGCTGGAGCATCGTTGCTTACCAATCGTTCGTCGCACCAATCGTACGTTCTCGATCTCTGGTGCACGCGCGGCATTACGCGTTGCAACCGAATCGCGATTCAAATTTAGCCAACCGCGAACAATAATATTGATTTCAGCAAGCCGGAATTTTGCTCTTCCTGGGATAAACATCCCGAAGCGCACGTGGCGGCAATATGTGCTTTCGTTCTCTCTCGGTGTACGCGAAGGAGAATTCGTTTCAGGGCCGTTCAGGGAAACACGCGCTACGATTTCCATGAACAAGGACTCTTTCCTATTCCTTTTGCCCTTTTCCCATGCGACCATAAACCGTTTATTATTTCAGTTATTCGACTTTCGCTCATAAGCAAACTTACGATCGTACGTTTCATAGTGTTTCGATACTTTGGCAAATGAGAAAATCGGGGGGATCTTGCAAGGAATTTTCGGCGACAAACTTCTCGGTGTAACAATCGGCGTTGCATTCGGAAACTCGCCACGTGTATATCCATCGGGACACTGAGATTAGGTAAGATATAAATACCACGGATGATATTGATAATGTGTCGAAACCTGACAACTTAGACTGGATTAAAAGAATAAAGAATTGTAGTGGGATAGAAAGAGAAAGAGAGAGGGAGAGAGAGAGAGAGAGAGAGAGAGAGAGGAGAGATCGAAAAGCGTGGCAGATATAAAATAATGATTTCACCGATTCCCGGGGGTCCTGTATCCGAGTTGTGTCGGACACTTGAAAGGATACGCGGTCCCCTGGAAGAGGGGGCCTCAGGAGACGATGGGTACCCGACACATGTAGCCCCCCGGGTGGCGAGCACCGCAACTCTCGGACCCCCAACGGTGACACGAGCTACGTTACATTCTGCAGCGTCATCCAGCCGGCACGATGTCATCGTGTACCGCGTAAGCTGGTCGCGCGACGCGTCGGTGGTTCCGAGTTCGATTTCCGAACCTTTTGCTTCTATTCGAAGGGGGGGTCTCGCCCGGTCGAGGAAACTCTTTGGTCGCGCGACGAGAGAGCATCGTGGCCGGTCGACGACGTGACGACTGGTAAAAGCGACGCGTTTCTTCGGTGCGGCCGTGGTCGAGCGCGACCATCGACGAGATCGTATTTGGTGCACCGCCAGGAAAATTGCACGCTCCTCCTTGTGACGTCGTTATTGCCAACAACTGGCCGACCAATCGGCTTGCTTGCGTGGGAGGAACGAAGAGGGACGTAACGAGAGGAAGAGAGAGGAGCAGAGAAAGGAACGGAGAAGTAGGTGGAACGAGAAGGAACCCGATTGGTCCTACTCCCGGAGGATATCGTGGCCATAGAGGCTCTCGTCCACGAGGAGAGAGACGAGTCCGAAATAAACGATACAGGGATTTTTCGGGGGGGGCCGACAGTCGGTAGAGAATCGAATGTTCGAATTTGATTCCAAAGGACCGAAGCATTTTCCCTGTCGAATAAAATGCTGTGAGCGAGATCGTTGACTTTTAAACGTGTTTTTAACCGAACAGGACGATTCAACTCGTTGTTCGAATTGTCGATGTCTGGGATCAAATAATTCCTTTATTCAAGGACCTTCTACCTTTCCACGCGTTATTACATTTCATATCTGCGAAGAGTAAAACCGACCCAACTTTATTCGCTCGTCTTCCTTCATTTCTCATCTCGTCATCGTGGCAATTTCTTGTTGGAGGATGACTCGGGTGATAACAGGTGAATAAATAATAATAATAAAAAGTTCACGCTGTCTCGTTGTGTAGTAACGATAAGATGTCGTCAGGAGGAATTCTAAACAGGCAGAAATCTACTAATTAAGCGTCGTACGTATAACTATAAGATTTACCTATGACGAGTCACATGTACGATCTTCGAAGTTGCGCGAACTAAGTGGCTTACCGATAAATATTCTAAAGGGAATTTTTCTTACAAGATTTTAATCGATCGATTGTCTTACGAGATGAGGTACTAAATAATGTAAAACCTACTAGACTTATCCGATATACGTATAGCTGAAATTTATAGCGACGAACAAAGGTATCGGAGTAGATTTCACTTTTCTGCGAGATCCTGCGTACATCTGTTCCACACCTACAATAAGTCAGTAGCGTACGAATACTTTTGTCTCTTATATGCTATATCTTAGAAATGAAAAGGATAGGATATTGCAGGTAGGAAAAGCAGTTTTGCGCAGCGAAACGTAATGATCTGGTATTAAAAGCTGGATGGAGAGAAGATCTCTCCTCCGTCGGTCCGTCGTCCATCGTCGGTCGTCCGTCGACCGTCGGGCAAACCATCGAGGGTCCCTTTCCCCTCGTCTCGGGCTTCATCGGTGGGCACGATCGTAAAGCAACAAGTGTTAGCAGCTCTTCGGCCCGTCGCTCCGCCCCCAACTAGCAGCCGCTGCTGAAGCGATCGGTGGAAAGTGCCCTGAGGCGATTCAACCACCTCACTCGAGCGTCGATCGCGCAAGCAACTAGAAATCCTCGACCTACACTCAGGCTTTTCGTTCTTGCGTACTTCGTTTCGTTTTCCTTCGAGTACCGAAAGACGAGCGCGATGTTTATATGATCGCCGCGCGATCCTGACACGCGCCACATACCATTCGTGCCTCCATCGAGAGTGATTACTTTTGTCGACTCTGTCGCGCGAGACGAAGTGACAGGAGTGTCGGCCGCTTGCCTGTGCTCGGAACTACCACGAAAATCTTCCGACAGTTTCGACGGAACACACCAGGTGGAAGAATCGCGAGCCTCGGCGAATTTTCGCCTACAACCTGTGAGAATCTATGCATCGAATTTATATAGTGAATTTCGTGCACGACAACACGAAAAGTCTTCGTGATGGAGTTTAAAGATCCCTGTGCCATTAAGATCGTGGAAACGTGAATCGGTGGTAGCTGACGAACAGTTGGATCTTAAAGAATCGGAAGCGAGCGTGGATCGCGAGAAGCGAGGCTATCGGAAGTATTTCGGCGATAGAAGAAGTTCCAAGAAGTGACGGCGTAGGATCGAGGCCGAGAAACCGTGGAATACGCAGCAATTCAGCTTTGACTCGTGTGTTCTGGAACGTCGATCGTTTACAGTTGAAGAGAGAAGGAGAGAGCGTGGCCGATAGTGGAAGCAGAAGGAAAAAAAGAGTAAAACGGGCCGATACACAAAGAAGAAGAAGAAGAAGAAGAGGAGATTAGAATTGCCGTGGCTCGAGTCACGACGAGAAAAAAGTCGTTGGAAGATAGGCCGAGACCTCGGCGAGTTGCCGACGGCTTGGCATGCATACCCGTTGCGTTTGCTCGGTTCGTAATCGAGTGCAAAATTAATTAAACGTGACAAACGTACGCGCCGCGCTCCGATACCAGGCCATCTCGCGTCGGAGGGAACGAGCCGAACAGAAAAGAAGAGAAATCACCGACGCAGCTGGAACAGAAGCGCGAGAAACGGAAGTGACGTGTTACCGCTACGATAAAATGGTAATTGCAATTAATCGATGAACCGTCGCTGGGTAACGTGCACGTTCTCCTTCGAACGATGAACGCTCGTAGCGCGCGATAAATCCGTGGATTCGTCGGACGCGCCATCGTTTCTCTTCTTGCTTTCGCGACCGAACAAAATTGAGAGAAGATGAACGATATAATGGGTGAGGCATCCGGTTCGATTTCGTCGGGCGGCGCTGCTGCTAATTCCGTCAACTCTAACAGCCCTATCGCGACTAATAGCAATGGAAGCAATGGTAACAACAATAATGGAAAAGCGTCAGCTGTCGCTGCCACGGTCGCCGCGAATGGAGGCGAAAGAATCAGCGCAGCGGTTACCAAAGTTCTTCAGGGATACGATTGGACCCTGGTACCTGTCGCTACCAAGTGAGTTTTACGTTCGACGCTTTCTACATAACACTTATCCATAGTCGTTACGCGTTTCTCAAGTGACGAGCTTTACCCGCGCTAACTAAATAGAGAGAGAGAGAGAGAGAGAGTTTTGCATTATCTCTACGGTCACGCAAAAAACGCGAAAGCTTCTTCTCCTGCATTTCGGAGCGATATTTAACAGGCGTCGTTAGCGTTCGCGAAGACGCGTTTTAACGCCAAGAGTTTAACGCGCAGCGGAAAGAAAGAGCAAAACGATGAAAAGGCAGGGAGGGAGAGAGAGAGAGAGAGAAAGAGAGAGAGGGTGTAAACGCGCGCGGTCTAAGCTTTAAAAATACGTAACGCTAACTTAATTATGACGCACTGGTTTCCTCGGCTTGGGAAACGGCTCGTGGAAATGTGTCCTCGGCTGCCAATTAACGCAAATTAGCTAATTAATGTCCGATCTCGTTGCCTCTGTCTTTCCTCTCTGTTTCTGTCCGTCGCAGCGCGTCGTTCGTGATTTGTGAGTAGCGCGGAGGAGAGTCCGCAAAGGATGAGAGAAGCGATACGAGAAACGGCGTTTTTTCGTTTCGCGTATCGAAGGAGGGGACGACGAATTAATGGTCGGCTCGTTGCGCCATACCGACGATCGTTACGATTCGATAAAATCGAAACGCGGATCGCGAAGGGATGACGCAATCTTTCCTCGATGGCAATGCGAAGATTCGTTATTCTGCGATGCAAACGCCATTTAAACGTAGCCGCGAATCTCTATCGAAACGTTTTTCCAAAACTCTGTTACGGAACGAGGATAGGTGTACAGTTAACTCACGGAAAATTTCCTAGCTACGGTTGAAATCTCCGAGCGTGTATCGCTATGTGCGACGGCTTATCGCGCTAACCCTCAATTATACAGGGTTATCTCGGGGTAGCTAAAGGGGGTACGATGTTTATTCCCGACGATAGGGGCCGATAAAATCGACTAGTTTTAATTCCCATGAAATCCATGAGAATGCAGTCGAACTATCGCGCGTTTCCTCCTCTCGCCCCATACGACCCTGTAATTCCTCCACATTGCTCTTTCTCTTTCCCCTTACCCCGCAACTTATCGTTTACCTACAACAGCTCGTCTATCTTTCAAAGTCCGAGTCGCGACTAGCATTTTGACGTTAGAACGCGAAAATTTCTTTCGTGATATCGCGTAACGGAGAACGGAACATCGTAGAAAAGAAAGAAGCATAAACGTCTCTCTGTTCCTTATCTTGCGACTTGCCGTCTAACAAAAATTCATCGTTCCGATGAAACGCGACTAACTTTTCGACATTGAAACGCGAATTTCTTTCACGAAATCGCGTAACGAGGAACGTCACTCGGCGAACGAAAAGTCGTAGAAACGAAAGAAAGAAGTAGGGTGTAATAGCTGGTGCGTGGTCGGTGCCACGCCTACGCACGTCAGCCAGTACTCCGTCAAACCGCGTAAACGAGGTGCAAAGACTCGAAGATTTTTTGCGTATCTAGGTAAACCGCGTATAGCGGAGTGACTCGCGACTGCTGTGAAAACCCTTGTTAGTGGACCAGCGCTAATTACCAACGGCTCCTCGGGTTTGCTCACGGATTTAACGCCCCTCTTATTTCAAAGAGGCCGAAATATATACGAGCCTGTTTTCTCAAATTCTTTCTCGGCTGCTTCCTTCCAATATTCGCTCTCTGTCTCTTTCTCTTTCTTTCTCGAACGTTTCTCATTCTCCGTGACACACAGAGTCTTTCGAAACGGTCGCGGCTGTGCTTTTTAAAAGTCTCTCCACCTTCGGCAGCAGCGACAGCATCCCGTTGCCGACAGGTCGTCCGTACGCGTATCTCGGTGAAGCGCGTTTCCTTCGGTTCCTAGCCGGTCGACGTCTGGGGTTTTGGTCCGCGTAAGGTCCTCGAACGAGGCTCGATTAATCCCAGAAAGAAAACAGCACGAGAAGGGCTTGTACGGCAATCACGTCAGTCACGTCAGTCGATCCCTGGCTGGACGAGGCAACGGTTTTATGAAGTCATCTTCTAGGAAAGAAAGGGATACGTCCATTCCTGCTCGTCACCCGTTGGCAGCGCCGGTGTTATTTTAAGGCCGGTTTTAAGCGTGCCGCGTTCCGCAGGATGACCCGGGGGTAGCTTGGTAGAAAACTCTCGATACACGAGCACGAGGATACGTCGCGATACGACCAACCTCTTGTTATTTTCTCGCAACCAGTGTCCCCGGACTGACGCGTTTTCCAGAATTTCTATCCTTCAAACCTTCCGTTCCACGTCACTGTAATTCCTTCTCGTCACTGATATTCGGTACCTCGTAGCCGGAAGGTTTTCTTCGAATCGGCAACCTGCTTTCCGAACGATTCGCAGGATGACTTGAAGATAGTTTGACCGAACATTTTCTATGCACGAGGATACGTCGCGATATGACTAGCCTTTGAGTATTTTCTTGCAACGACTGCTACCAGATCCACGTATTTTCCGAAATCGAAGGGTTTGCAGCAATAAAGAGACAGCTCAAATATTTCAGTCGCATTTATTGGGAGGAAAAGAAAGGCATACAGCGACTGTAAAACGTATTGACACAGTACCATAGCACTTTCTACTACTAATTAATTTGACCCAAGAATTTATATTAAATTTTCCATCGATAGTACTCCGTATGGCTACAAAAATCCCATATACTGAAACTGAAACGTAAACCTGATAATTACCTGATAATAATACAACAAGGGTATGTGCAAATACTTTTTACAGCCGCTGTAGCTGCCACGTGATATCGCATGAAATATAATTCATATATAAAAGCGCGGAAGTTTATTGCTACGAATATTAGTCGAGCAACAATTCCTGGCACGTTTGAAAAACTACTTGGTTTTTATTAATCCAATCGAATTACTAGAAAACGAAGCCCCAATCTCCATTTCTATCTTCCATCCAAACTTTTCGCTTCTCGACTACATAAACTCCTTTCTCGCCACGAATATTCGACAGTCAATAACTTGAAAATTGCCTTGAAATTGGTAATGGGAATTTTTAAACGATCTCTCGTTTCCGCGTGCGCGTTGTATTCGAAGAAAACAATTGTTTCCAATGAAGATAATGTCCTCGAATTGCAGGGGTTCTGGTGATAAAAGAGCGGCCCACGTGAAGAGACCTATGAACGCGTTTATGGTGTGGGCTCAAGCTGCAAGGAGAATACTCGCCGATCAGTACCCGCAGCTTCACAACGCGGAACTGTCCAAAACACTGGGCAAGCTTTGGCGGTGAGTCTTTAGTATGCTACTTTTATCGAACTTGACCGGTAGTTGGTTGATCGCGAGGAAGAGTTCGATTCTGATTTCTTCGGCAACTTCTCGACTTGCGAGTTGAAGTAACAGTCCACGCGACCACTTGTTGCCTCGTTCTATTTTTACCCGCGATTTGGCGAGCAAGCATTTTTTACGGGACGCATACCGAACACATTCTTACCACGTGGCGCCGAGGCTGCACGTGGTACGATCGTTCCCGGTTGACAACCGCGCGAACCCCGAACTCGTTGTAAACGGGTCAGCGTTGTCAAAACCGGAGCTAAAGCCAGAGTCACGGCTTGTTCTATTCTATTCTAGTCTAGCTTTTAATACAACACGTGAATCTGCGATACAGAAGAGAAAAATAAAGCGACGTCTTTGTAAAATTTCTCGACCTTTTAGATAATGACGCGTTCTGCTACTCGAAAGCAAAGTACGACGCATCTGAATACAATTTTCTACGAAAATCGCGAAGCTATCGCGTTGTACCAAATGACAAGCGACGCGTAACGACTGTTCGATCGATGGATCGATAGACGACGCGACGGAAGAGAAAATGGTATACTGCTCGTTGTGAAAGTCGCGAGAAGGGAACGATATTCCATTTCCTGATCGAGACTAACGAGATGCCCTGGTGGGTCGCACGAGCGAGGATCACAGGACCTCGCCGACCACATCGATCAGAACCCCTGCGGTGAATCATTTTACAATGCCGCCCGATCGCGATTCCGATCACAGATACCCTCCGCGTATCTCTGTCTTAACGTCAAAATAGGAGCACAACACGACCGATCGGAGTTTTGCTGCACAACTTCGTTTATTCGGAACGGAACTTTAGTTACTGCTCGATGAAATAAATTACAATTTGTTGAGCTTGAAATTCAAGATGAAATTCATAACGGTATAACCAAAGATCGGTTTGCAAATTTCGATTTTTATAAAAATCTTTCGTGTAAATAAAACAGCGTTTACCGACAACGACAAGCGACCCGAGGAAGAAAGAACTTGCCTTTCGAATCGTATGGTTTTGCGTGGAGCGTCGCCGATGTGCGCCGAGCAGCTCTAGTCGGCGTCGTCGGATTATTTGCAAAAAGAAACGACTTGCGGGCTACTATCGATGTAGTCGATATTTACGGGGAACCAGGTGTAGGCGTCGGAAATAAATCTTGTCCTTTTTCTTCCGGCTCGAAAGGTATCGCGTTCGAATATTAGACGCGGTGTTTGTCGACAAAACGAAAACAGATAGGCTCGGTTCATCCTTGGCGCGTGCTAACAGCTGCCGGCCGGTTCCTGCCTCAGATAAACGGCCCCCAAGAATCACAATAAACTCCTTGTCCCCGTCAGGTGAATTTTTCCGAACCTGCCCCTTCGTCGCTCGACGCTTCGTGCAAATAACACCCGTGACGAACAGGTAAATGCATCTTATCTGACGGAAGCAACGTCTCGATTTTGCCGCGGTTTCGCTTCACCCTCGATACCTCGAACCTCAAACATCATCATCGCCGTAGTCATAGACGCCACGACGTTATCGTGGCTCGTTTTCATCGCGATTTTTACGTACGGTGTCAGATACACCGGAATAACGCACCGCAGATAACGTATAATCGCGTGGCGGAGAGAGACAGATCCAAATTAGCTAACCCTGCGTTGCATCTGGCAAAGAAAAAGAGAGGCTGCGACGAGTCGCTATCGTCAAGCCCTGCCAAACAAAAAAACCTCGAGGCAAAGTCCGTTGACCAGATGGAGAGTCTCTTTTCTCTCTTTCCCAGTGACGACTCGCGCGCGCGTCAACCTGCGCGTGTACCCGAGGAAGACGAGTTAACTCGTCATTTGCCATTGATTTATTCTCAACGCTTTGTTCGAGAAATTTTCAAATCGTGCAACATTTGAAACGTAAGCGTCTTTCATAGTCTAGAAATTTCTGGTCAAAGTTAAAAGACTAGGTAGTGAGATTTGGCGCGATATTTCCTTTCCTACCCTTCCGTCTGGTCACCTTCAAGTTTGATACGGGGTAGAGAAAGGAAACGCGTCGCGGGAAGAGCAAAGAGCCTAGAAGCGTGGATTCGTTGCTGGAATCCTCGAGATCTCGCAGCCGAGACCGGAAAAGCTTATCAGTCTTGGGGCTTTACGAGCCCAGTGGGAACATAAACACGAGAAATTAAAGACTAACACGACAAGACGGGACGGAGCTGGATGAGACGAGACGAGATTCGAGTTGCGATGCAGTCGAACGAGAATCGCTCGAGTTCCCGTATATACTCGATGTACGCGTGTGCGTGAACTGCGCCCTTTAAGACTCTACGCGGCGAGAAACACTAACCAGACCTCCCATTTCGACTCCTCGAGTGTATCGCGTATGGTGATAGAAATGCTCTCGTTCCAGCCTCTTCTGCGCCGCATATACGCGAAGAAACGGGCGCGCGCGTGTGAACCTTGATCGACGACCGTCGATGACACAAAACGTCGCAAGATCGCGCCAATTTCGTCTCATCTCTTGGTTTCTGGTCGTTTGATCGCAGGTTGCTGTCCGACAGCGACAAGAAACCTTTTATCGAGGAAGCCGATCGTCTCCGCGTGATCCACAAACGCGAGCATCCGGACTACAAGTATCAACCTCGTCGTCGAAAGCAAAACGGGCCGTCGGGTCGAGAAGGATCGCCGTCGAGGAACCAAAGCAACGTGACCTTCAACGTGTCCAGGTCGTTGAAGCAAGAGGACGCGAGTCCTAGAGGCACGCAGGGACCGAACTCGCCTCAGAGCGGAGTTAGTTCATCTCCTCCGACTACCCCTAATCAAGGATTGTCACCCCCGACCCCTCCCACTACCCCGCGCGGACAACATTACGCGAATCAGGTAAGAACGTTCGAAACGAAGAAATACGCGAGCCTGTACTTTCGAGAAGGACCGATGAACGGAAACTAAAACGGAGGGAAATGTGGTTCGCAGGGAAATCAGCCGCAGCCAAATAGTACGATGTATCAGCAAGACTTGGCGGCGATTGGTTCGTCGAGCGATTCACCGCATCAACATCAACCAGGAGTCGACTTCAGGTACATCGAAGTCGGAGATGGTTTACCAATCGAGGAGGGTCAATTGAACGGTCTCGGGTCTCTGGGCGGCGTTGGTTTGAACCTTCCATTGAACCTTCAAGAATGCGAAGTCGAGAGCAACGAGCTGGACCAGTACCTTCGGCCTCAGGTGCCGGCGGTACACGTAGCCGCACCAACGACCACCTCGTCTCAATGGATATTCAACAGGTAATTGTCTCTTGCGTTTAGTCCTGACGTAGATGAGCCGTGTTTTCTCTCGAGCCAGCGCAGTGGCTACGAAAAGTACAGATAGTTCACACTCTACGAGTTTCTTTATCTTGGAATTTCTATCTTAAATTGCGCGCGGTGAAAGTTAATAGGAATGTTCCTTTCTTTGAAACGCGCCGATCTATGATTTAGGCTAAACGATTAATGTTAATTTGCATCTACGTTATAATTTAGTTGGAACGATAATCTTAACGTGTTCACAATCTGTGTTAAATGTCTTGGAAATAAATCTCGAGTGTATTTATAACGCAATACGGATAGCTCAGTGTCGTTCGCGTGGCAGAACTCGCTCGCCTGCACGAGGTTTTGTTCGAAAACTTCGTGTCGCTGAAATATAACGTTTTTCAGATACGAGGAGGAGATCGAAAGACCGAACAAGCGACACTGCTCGGAGCAACCGATCGCCGAGACGTCTTGGGAAGACAGAGCGCAGGCGGACATCGTCAGATATCACGAGCTTCAGCCACCACTTCCTCCTATGCAGTACATATCCTCTTCCCATAATCCACACTATTCGCACACGACTACGCAGATGAGCCATCCGCACGTGTCTACGTCCTACGCGCAATACCAACGTTACGTACCTGGTATCGAAACTTGGCCCCATTACATGTAGGAACAAAGAGAACAGCGCGATACGCACGTCGTCGTCGTCGCCTAATCGACGTTTTTCCGGAGACTATTCTTCGGAAACTTAAATGGTAAATCGTGTGCCCATTTACGAACTAACTATATTATTAAGTTTCCTCAAGGTTATATATTTTATTGCTGACTTTTCCAAGCGTGTCTCTGTATGCGTGTGTGCATGTGTGCGTGTATGTGCACGAGTGTGTTTGACGTATGCATGGTGCGTACCTATGCGCGTACGCGTACACTGCGTCCTATAATTATAAAATCACAGGAACAATTTCAATTAATCGTTTAAACTTGCACACATTATTTCCGCGTTCTAAAAATCGACAAAGTCGAATAAATGGAAACGAGTGTTCTATTGTTATTGAATATTACGCGAAAAGTAGAAAAGCTATCGTTTGCAGTGGTTACAAATTGTTAGTATTTTGTGATAATAGGTATGCGTGGACAGGTGAAATTTCAACGACAAGACAAGAGTTAACCACGACGTATGAAAATTGAAAATGTTTAAATGATGTTATCATTACGATGTAGTGTAGTGTGTTTGTATGGGTGTGCGCGCGTGTTGCGTTAGCTCGACAGCGGAAACTGGATCGCGCGAAGTCGAATTAATTAGAAGTTTCCGCGTTTCGAGTTGAACACGTTTCGCGATCGTTGGACGTTTGGAGGACATAGAGATGTTACGGCGTGCACAGTCACGATCTTACTCCATGACATCATTCCATGACAGTCGGCCATTCCAAAGCGCAGAATTTCAGGCTAAACAAACAGCTCGCTCGATACGGTGGCCTGCCGCGCGATCTAAATATAATAATAATATATAAGGCTCGAAGTGTAAACCGGCCGCTGCGCTGGCGAGTGCGATTCGGTTGCGTATCGAAGCTGCCACGCTCTTCAAATAAACCTGCGAAATTCGATCGGTCGTATGTAGTTGGATCGCCAAAGTCACGCGATATGGCTGTACCACGTCCACGTGGACGTTCTCTCTCTCTGCGAATTTCGAGTGCGAAGATGCGTCAGGCAGAGCTGCTGGGACTTCTGGAGAAAGGAAAACTTGGTTAAAATGTCCTATCTATCATTTCGAAAGCGAAGAAAATCGCGATCTTATTATTTCTGCGATTTTTCTGCTTCTTTTCGTTCGATTTAAAATACCTAGGCATTGTTTCGTAACAGTCTATAATTATTATACGTAAGTATACAAAGAGATAATGTACTATTAACGTAGCAATTAATTAAATGCTTCAGATAGTGGCAAAGACGTAGTAGCAATGACATACGAGCTCAACACACCCCCGCACATTGGTACATTTAGATTAATCGATACGTTTCGTACGAAATTACCAGGTGGTCCAATACTTGCGAACAGGGATGCGCGTATTATTTACGATAAAATGCCATAAACGTTATAAACAATGATACGATGATACGAGCAAAGCGTTATAAACGAATAAAATCATTTGACAAGCAATTAGGGCAAATAAATCAGACTGTTTCTATATCTCCAGAAGAGACACAGAGTTTCGTAACTTTACGTAAAAGATAAAAGATACGTTTCAAGAGAATTTCGAGCACGTTGACGTACGTTGAAAAGTGAAAAGAAAAAAAACGCTAGATAAGACATTTTAACTGACGATGAATTGAGAAGAGGGAAAAGTTGCAAGTTGGATGGGTTCGTGTCGAGCGATGATCGACGAGACAAGAATCGAAGCACGCGATCGTCGCGGTAATTAACGCAGGTATTAACGCCGTATTCGTTATGCTACCCCGATAGCCGTGCTTTTGTACTTACATTTATCGTTAGACATACATGTATTTATCGCGCCGCCTATAAGAAGCGCGAAAAGCGTAGAGCGTGTAGAAACATTTGACGCGCGAGCGTTCGAAAAGTTAATTTATAAGTACGACGGTATATTCTAAGGTTTGTCGGAATAAAGAAAAGAAAAAAAGAAACTGTTACGAGTTGAGAGATAACGATTGATCGTTAACCCTTCCTTTTCGCCAGGCTATCGTCGAGATTTTTCTGCCTGGCTTGGAGATAAGACCAAAGGACATACACGGTGGTGGAAACGCGAACGTCGTTACGCGACAGATTAATGAAATCGAATAAGACGCATGGAATAAAATTTTTATTTGCCAACTAACTTTTATCGACGATTAAAAAGGTCTCGGATGTTCTGACGAAATGACGCGAGATACGAATGAAACGAAACATAGAGAGAAACTGTGCTTGACGCGCTAAGGACCAAGCTATCGCGTCTATCACAATGTTACGAATACTTCAAACTCTTTAAATTGCATCGAATCGAGAAGAATCTGAGTGGAAGAAACAACGAGAAAGAAATATTTAGCGGATCCTTGGAACTTCTCGTCCAGGTTGAGTCTATATTCGTACTTAATCTCAAAAAACACCTAAAAATGTCCTGAAATACTCAGCGAAATATGGAGAACAACGTTTTCTTTTGGAAAAAATACAAACTCGCGTTGCAAACAATTTATTTACTACGATTATATTAGGTAGCTATGGATTTACTCCCAGCGGTTGAAAAGCGATTTGACTTTCGAACGAATTTCCAGTTGATCTCTGTTAATCTGGAAGCGGAACTCCTTGTCGCAGCAGGCCGTTTAATTTACCTTTTCTCTGTCGTATTAAACGCGCGTGACGTAGCAGATTATTTGGTTATCGCGGTTAAAAGAGGTTGCACTTTGGTGCAATACGACGGCAATTACATAGCGCGATCCGTGTTCCTTGCAAATCTCGCCGAGACAAATGAAATCGGTCGAACGAACCGGGTCGGTTTTCGCTGGTCGCGCGTTTAACTGCTGCCACGATATAAAACAAGCGAAAAAAGCCAAATATTTGAGCGGTTCGTTGAACGGGGTTAGGGGACGAGGGAAATAGAAGAACCGCGAATGGACCGTTCTAAGTTTCCAAGAGCAAACAGGCCTTATCGCGGAACGAATATCCGTCCAACGAGCGAACGTGGGAATAGTCGTGTCGCGACTTTTACGCCACTTACCCGCGTCTCGAGATTAAACGGCTGGAAGGCCCTCGTATGTTTTTCGTCCAACGCGTGACGCTTCACCGTTTTTCGGCCCGAGGCGCCTTCGAATCGACATTTCCTCTTTACATACGCTGCCGTTTACAAGCATTTAAATACCTACGATTCGACCAGAAGCTCGATACTTTCGTTACACGGTAGAACCCGCCATATCCGAACCAGTAGGAAGACAAAAATCATTTCTCCGATATTTCTGATTTTTATTCGCGCAAGCAGAGACGAAGGAAATCGTCAGCTGCCTCTGACATCCAAGGTCTCCGTATTCTTTGGCTATTACTAAACTATGTAAATTTTCGACGCGAGAAGATACGTCTTCGTCATTTTCATTCGTCACTTACGCATCTTTGCATCCTACAATCTCTAAATCTACCTATAAATGCATAACGATCTACGGTCCAGGAGGAACCGCGCCTCCATCATGCGCCGTATTTACATTTGCATCGTGTTCGACATCGATCGTCGACGTAGAGATATCGCGTTGGGTGACGGTGGATTTTTTTCACCGTCGAGAGAAAAACGAGAGGATGAAAAAGTTGACGAGAGTCAGCGTTGCGCGCAGCTGTTTGGTTTTTTCGCGGTTCTTCGTGTCGAGATACGTTCGTACATAGGAATGGATCGGCTAATTCGCAGCGTTCTCTCTGCGTCTAAAGATTTGCCCTGTCGATCTTCCCGGAGTTCGGTAAAGTTACGTTACCACGAGGATTCTTGACCCCGGAAATGGAACGCGCCTCGATCCATCCGCCACAATAGATTCCATTGAGCGAGAGACGGTCGAGTTTATCTGTCGGCTCGTTTCGGAGCACACCTTTTATCGTGGACCGAAGATTTCCAAGATTCTTCCGCGAATGGGAGAAAAAAATGTCGAAATCACGGTCCGGATACGAACTAACCGATGGACAAAGAGGCATTCAGTTATAAGTTATCGGGACGCTTGGTCGATATAATTAATTTACTCCGGGCTCGGTCTCCGCGCGCTAATCACCGGCGCGCTTTTAATCTCGGAATCCATAAATATCACGATGCTGAAAGACGGAGGAGGGAATTCTCGCGAAAGCAGGAAGCGATCGCGCCTTCGGCTCGTTTTTCCTTCGACGTTTCTTCGTTGCTTCTGTGACCGTCGAGATACATCGGCGATTCGGGGCACGAATACGCGAGGTACCGTTGCGTTTTGGAAGGTCGGCGTTGAAATCCTAGGCAGACGTACTCTACTCGATAGCAACGACGGATTTTCATATCGTTAGCCTCGGTCGCGTGAAAGTTTCGAAGGCGATTCGAAGCCTGGAATTCTTGAAAGTCTTGATCCGTGACATACGAGGACTTTCAAGAGTTTTGAGTCGTGTCCGAAGCGATTCGAATTTTTCGTCGCATGGAATGACTCACGAAAGTATTTCAAGACTTTTATGCCCATATTGTGCGTGCTATGTAAAACGCTCTAAAGTTTCGTTACCAGCGTGAGACACGATCGTCGCGATTGCGTTAGTAAAATCTGTAGCCGCTGCGAGAACGTACATAGAAGTTGGAACATCTTTACGACGAACTGTGATATCTAGAAAAGAATTAGCATAAAGACTTCCCCATAAACACTGAGCTTATCTATATAATCGATCTTTTACATCTGCAACGAGCCAGAGCGTGTCGAGCGCATACTTGAAAGAAAGAAGAAAATGATATATTCTTCACCCTTCCCGATGGCAAAAATTTGTTCGTTCTAAGTCGTTTGCTTATAACAATATAAAAATGATCATAAATCGTGACACTTGGTTGCAAGGTTTTTGCAGCTTCGATTCGCTTTCCCCTAAAGTTCGAAGAGCGTGCGATTTAACAGACTGTGACTCTGGAGCGCAGATATACAGATGCATCTTCGCATTCGTTTCAAGCTTCACCGACTCGCTCGGTGCATTGGCAAGGAAACTTTAAAACGTTTTACAAATTACAACGCGTATAACGTAAAACACGTCTATCATTGGTACGGTTACCACTTTGAGCTTAAGAAGGCGCTGTTTTTTTCGCGTAGATGGGGTCGGGAAACCGGAGGACTCGTGTTCGGAAATCGGAGTACGTTGACATCCTCCTAGATTCAGTGTACGATGTAAATATTTGCCGGCAAGGGCAGATAGGATCGATAAATTTTTGGACAGTTCGAGCATTATTCGGTGCGCGCACAAAGAGTCGTAAATCCTTGTTGCAGCTGTCCCCCGATTCTCCTATTATCGCTCGGTTATATTTTCCTTGCTATCCATTCATCGGAATCTCGACGCGAGCCACGCGAGACCGCGATACACGCGATACAGCAGAGATACGCGTTCGGCCTAATCTCGATAATGCGCGCAACCCTTTGCCTCGTCTCTCCGCTCTTCTTCGAAAGCCCGAGAATAAAATTGTTCGTCCCAGCTCGAACCAGCTCGCTGACAGACAACGAAGGCATCGAGCTTCTTATCGCTCTCGTGCAATCGTATCCCTAATTAGCGGAATAATTAACGTAATTTGGAAAACGGTCGAAGACTCGTTCCTCTTTTCCATTTCTTTCTCTTCTTTTCTGTTTCTTTCTTTTTCTTCTCTTTGGCGAATTACGAGCGTATTGTGTTCCCCGTTTCGTACTACGTTTATATCGCTCTTTCGTAAAGTTCCTCCTAAAGTTATCTCCGATGGATTTGATTCGGTGTTGCGCGCTGGTTACGTCGGCTGTTCTTTTCTGTTACAAATAATATTAGTGTTAGTCGAGACTCGTCCAAGCAACGAAGAATAGAAATTCTATTAGGTCGTCGGAAAAGTGTCTTTCTTTTACAGACTCGTCTTTTACAACGACGCATCTTTATACAAACGTGAAACCTAATCTGTCGAACCTCGTGATCTTTATTTTGATAGAACAAAATGGATCGTACGTGATTCGATGAAATAATATAAAACAGGAAATATCGCGCATCCGTTATTTCCTTATAAAACGAAAGAAACTTTTCGCACGAGTTAATATACGCAACTAGACAATTTTAGTAAAATTTAAAGAGATTTGTAGGATCGTTCTAAAGGCGCGAATAATCGTTTTAGAATCGAATAGATTAAGATCTCTTTTCCTCCTTGTATAGCGAGATTCTTGTCGCGCTGGTAATTCGCGACAGCTAAGTTCTGAAACTCTTATACTGGTTTTCTTGCCTCAGCCTTTCCTTTCGCTCGCTTTGTCTGCGATTTCGCTTCGAGGGCCGTCGCCTGTCACCGCTCGAGACTCGCGTGAAATCTAATCGAATTTGATAGATACGTACGATAGGTGCCACAAGGGGAACAGCCACGTGTGAAGTTCACCGAGATCGGGTACCCATACGCGTTGGTCGTTGGTTCGGGAACTACATGATCGACGCTCTTTCTCAATAGCAAGTCAAACAGAGTACCATCGGTTTATCGTCGCGTTACCATGGTAATTATGCGACAGATATCGATAAATTTTCCTCCGTACTGACAGTTTTTACGTCGATCGTATCTTCCAACAGGATATCCAGCCACTTACGGTAGATTCGACAATGTGATGTTCGAGCGATGCATTCAAATGGATCGCGTTTTACCGCCATCTGAATCTCTGTCTAACCTCAATCTGAAATTCCTAAAAGTCTTTTTTTAATCGTAGTTTGCGTCTTGATCTTTCTATTCTTTAGCGTATGATCGTAAAACGTCGGTAATAAAATGATCAACTAACGAGATAGAAATTAGATTAGAAAGATGTAACGCAAGATTCTCTGTATTAACGATTAACAATTTAAATGAATTGTCAATGATTTTTATAGGAGTTCGTATAAAAGTAACTTTCCAGCGATTTTCGCTTTACGCGCAAGTAATCTATCAGTAAATCAGTTTGCACGTTGTTATTCGTGCGACTGTAGGTCTAATTTTGGGGGTCTAATAATCTGATTTTGGCGGTCTAATTAGAACGACGTAATAGCAAAAGTTCATAACTCGATGCTCTTAATTTTACCATTCTGTTTACCGAGCAACAGTTTGTCCGATTTATGGACACCGAAACACTATCACCACATAGCGGTGAGAAGGTGGAACTAATTTCTCTGTCTGTCTTTGTCGCACACTATCGCCCTCTTTGTCTGCGACCAGTACATATGTCTGTTCTTGTCGCACACTCTTGCGTTCCTTGTCTGCGATGATGAAGGTGCTGCCATCTATCGGATTCGGTTAGAATCACGAAAAAGTAACAGGAACATAGAACGCGCGAGGAGGTTCTCGCTTCTGCTAGACAAGGAGCGCTATACTGCGCGACAAGGACAGACATATTTCTTTCTCAGATCTATCGAATGTTCGTTAATTACTCTATTCCTGGGATAAATTCGTGCACGTTTGGAATCGTAGAACAAAGTCCAGACCCCGTGGAATATTCGCACACAGTTTTGGAGCGGAATTTTTGCTTAATTAATTAATTATTAACGATCATTGCACGTCGCTGTGTCGTTGCAGGAGAGCGACGCCACGAATTTTCGCATAATTTACGCTACGCGTAATTAATTTACGAACTTTTACTCGCGAAGAATTTAGTGCAGGATCTAAGGAAGCTTCTACAATTCCTTGGAGAGCGAAATAATCACGCAAAAAGTTGATATTTACGAAAAATCGCATGCCCGTACCGCGATAGCCGCGACACTCGCTACGATAATTGTCCATAACTAATTAATTAAAGGGAAATTCCGGTCGAAATCGGTGTGTGAATCTTGCCAGAGGTTCCACCTTTTTCTTGCGATCCTGAAAGTTCATGAATTTTACCAGGGAAAAGCGTAATTAACGAATAATCGTGCAACTAGAGTGAGAAATATATCTGTCCTTGTCGCACAATATGGCTGTCTTTGTCTGTGACGTCACGTGTCTCCGTCCTTGTCGCACAATGTAGCTTTCCTTGTCTAACAGGAGTTGAGATACCTCCTCGCCCGTTCTATGTTCCTGTTACTTTTTCGCATTTTTAACCGTATCCGATAGATGGCAGCACTTCTACTACCACAGGCGAGGAACGCTATATTGCGCGACAAGATCAGATGTATGTGTGTTCGTGTTAGACGAGGAACGCGGCAGTGTGAGACAGAGACAGCAGCAGCGATTAGTCGCCACCTTTTCACCGCTAGGCGACGATAGCATTTCGAGGTCGACGAATCCAATAATCTTTTATTTATAACGAACGAATCGAGGGGATTAATTTTCGAGCTGTCGCATCTTCTTAATCAGGGTCTCAAATTGCTGTATGCCATTTAATCTTTTAAACGCACGAGCAAAAATACGTTCGTTGGTTTCTCGATCTTTTCGTTCAGACGAGCGATGCGTATGTGTTGCGTGCGTTATTAAACTGCCTAAGTACACGTTCGGCCAAAATTAACGTACGATTTAACGATCTGTGTAGGTATTGCGGAACAGTCGATCCTAGTTGTTCGAGCAGAAGTAAGACGCAGCAACTTCGGTACAACAGTCCGTTATATTAAAAAAACGAGAAGAGGAATAATCATCGTCGCGATTAAGTACGTTGTGTGTCTGGGAGGATTTGTCGAAAGTGGATGGCATCGTTTCCCAGAATTGCCGCGGTTATTGGATATAAGGTCCGATTAATAATTCGAAAAAATCGAACCGAATAAGAAGCCGAGGGTCGTCGTAGCGTTAATTAGCAGCTGCCTATATACGATAAGAAGGGTATAAAAGACTTCCAGGAAATAATTCACGCGTATTACAGATTTTTAAGTAAATACTGTACGGATACGAGTTATAAGGTATATCGTTGGCATCGTAACATCGAATTAAGATAAATCAGAGTTTATACACGAGTAAACGTACTGCGTAACGATCGGTTTGTGAGAATATTGTAAAATTTGTCTTGTCGATTCTTCCATTTAATTGTAAGACGAAAAAACGAGATGGCGTGAATATTGTATCGTATATTATTGAAACATTAAAAAGAAAAAAGAAAATAAAGAAAAGATCAAAGTTAAAATTAATCGACTGTTTAATTATTTAGCCACCAGTAACGCTCCTAGCACGACCAATCAAAAAAATCCTTGCACAAGAAATACCGCAGAAGAACTGTCGTAGTATAGTTTCGAAAGCAGACACACGAAAAATGTCCCCATTCCAGATTCAATTTGTTCCAGTGCGAAAAACGGATCGAAATTCGGTCGCCGTGACTCTCAGAATTACTACGATTCCTGGAAGTGACGTCACATTCCAGGAACCGCCAAAATTCCAAGAAATGACATCATATTCTGAGAATTTGCGAATGCTTACACGTTTCATTTATCTTTGTTTGTTTTGGTTCCGCAACCTTTATTTAAATCCCGCGTTTGTTTATTTACAATTTCAATGTTTATTTACGAAAATTTCGCTTTGCTTACAAACACAGGTTTGTTTAATTACATTTTCAATGTTTATTTACAAAATTCTAGCTTTGTTTACAAACACAGGTTTGTTTATTTACATTTTCAATGTTTATTTACCAAATTCTCGCTTTGTTTACAAACGCGGGTTTGTTTATTTACATTTTCAATGTTTATTTACCAAATTCTCGCTTTGCTTACAAACGCGGGTTTGTTTATTTACATTTCCAATGTTTATTTACCAAATTCTCGCTTTGTTTACAAACGCGGGTTTATTTATTTACATTTCCAATGTTTAATTACCAAATTCTCGCTTTGTTTACAAACGCGGGTTTGTTTATTTACATTTTCAATGTTTATTTACCAAAATTTCGCTTTGTTTACAAACGCGGGTTTGTTTATTTACATTTCCAATGTTTATTTACCAAATTCTCGCTTTGTTTACAAACACAGGTTTGTTTATTTACATTTTCAATGTTTATTTACCAAAATTTCGCTTTGTTTACAAACGCGGGTTTGTTTATTTACATTTCCAATGTTTATTTACCAAAATTTCGCTTTGTTTACAAACAATGGTTTGTTTATTTACATTTCCAATGTTTATTTACCAATATTTCGCTTTGTTTACAAACACGGGTTTGTTTATTTACATTTCCAATGTTTATTTACCAAATTCACGCTTTGTTTACAAACACAGGTTTGTTTATTTANGGTTTGTTTATTTACATTTCCAATGTTTATTTACCAAAATTTCGCTTTGTTTACAAACAATGGTTTGTTTATTTACATTTCCAATGTTTATTTACCAAATTCTCGCTTTGTTTACAAACACAGGTTTGTTTATTTACATTTTCAATGTTTATTTACCAAATTCTCGCTTTGTTTACAAACACAGGTTTGTTTATTTACATTTCCAATGTTTATTTACTGTAATTTCGCTTTGTTTACAAACACAGGTTTGTTTATTTACATCCTCTGTATTTGTTTGCAGCGGCAATGTAAAGAAACATGTCGCGGACAGGTTGCACGATTTCTGGAATTTTGCTTCCTTCGGTTGGTGAAAATGACGAGGAAGGAGGATCGGTGGGGGATAGAGTCGAGGGTAAAAGAAAGAAGATAACTTTTTCGAAACTTTTTTTTTATTTATATAAGGTGACGTAAGGTACAATGGCGTACACAGTGGTTTATTTCAATTTTATAACCTAATGTGCCGCGATATAACGTATGCCACTTATCACGTAATTACTTAATTGAATACTTTGTGTAAAATCATAATTACATACAAATACAAAATAGGTGATATGGAAAATAAAAATTGCGTTTGGGATACTCGGAGCAACTTCTATCATCCAATTGTCTTTTCGCAGTTCTCCCCATACATGTACGAACTCATTTTCTGTATTTTCCGTATTCTACCTGTTAACAGAAAGAAAAACCAATTATATAACGGGAATAACATAAAAAATGCGTTAATATTGTTAGGTATCGTGAGAAGAATAACGAATAATTAATTGAAATAATTAAATCTCTGTTGTAGATGCGACTGTAAAGTCTGATTCAGAGGTTCATCGATTCGTAACAGCGTGAGAGTTGTCCCTCGTGTACTCTTAATTACGTTCTGTTCCAACTAGTTTCTAACTAGATTCTCATCAAAATCTTGAACGCGGTTTGCGAGTGAATTCTCCGATGATAGCGTATTAGTCTCTAAAGATCTATCTTATCGGCCGATATACCGTTCTACAATGGCGCTTGCAATTGACGATAAAAAAGATCGTCCTGAGTTTTTCTATTTCTAGTTCTCTAACGAAATGACGTTCTATCAAAGTATCTAACAGCAATCCACATATGTAGTCTTGAACAACGACGCGCTTGGTGCACACGATGTACAGGATGTCCCTGTGTATTTACGCGCAGAATCGCCTAGTTACTTATCGTAGCATCGTTACCGATTCACCCTGAATACACGATCGTATCGACAGATCGGTACGGCAGTGCAAGCATTCGCAAGATCGCCACGATCCAAGTTGCGTGTCCGAGATACGTACGTTAGGCGTTAAGAAAAATACGATGGAACGGTTCCAATCCACGTCGCGACTGCTTCCCTTTCCGACGAAACCGAGAGACGGAATAAACAGTTTGCCGATGCTCTTCCTCGCTTGCCTTTGCCTGTTAATTGCTAGCGGCGGCTCGTGATAATTGGCATTTGGCAGAGAGTGATTCGAGATACGAGACAGCCGCTAGCTTCTTGGAAAGAATCCTTGTCTGTTTGTACGTTTTTCGCGTTGAATTTACGCGCCGACGTTAGTCCTCTCGTCCAACGCCGATCGTAGATACCGTTCAGAGACCCTTCGTCCTCCTCCTCCTCCTCCTCCTCCTCCTCCTCCTTCGCCTTCTTATTATACGTCGTCGGTACGTTTCTCCGTTTCCAAGGCATTCATTTTCTTTAACCAACCTCCTTTCGTATTTCCTTTTCGCTTTTGCCTTTATCTTTGCACTTGTTTCTGCGTGAACGTCGATTCGCTAAGCGCTGAATGCTTAGGCTCTGTGCGAGACGAGAGACTTTTTTCTCGTGCGTTGTCCGCGACAGGCGCATGGTACGTTGGTAATCGTATTATAGTTACGTAAGACGCAGCGCTTCTATTTTTCGTATAAGATCGAAGGAGAACAATATCAGTCGAATAAAAAGATTAGAAATCTTCATGACCGACAATACGATTATCGTTGCTGCGTCTCGTACGTCTACGTTCGTATATTTCTATGGGATTACATTTTTTCTCATCTGAATTACGCACTTAAAGGTAAAAGTAGGTCGATGTGAAACTGTAAAGGGTCAATCGACACGAGAATAACGTCGTTACGACAGCAATTTCTTTTCGATACGCTACAATTTACTCGTGTCTTTCCTTTTTCGAGTTCACGCTCGAAATTTGTTTTTTTTTTCGCTCAAACTCTTTCTAGTACGTACATATATGGTAACGAAAGATCGACGCCTAAACGTCCAAAGCGGAGAGGAGAGAAAGCGATCGTCGACGAGGGCGAAGGAAAGAAAAGATGAGAGTTTCGATGGTTTCCGAGGCGTCTCAAGTACGAGATCCACTCGAGAATGGTACGTGCTCGACAAACTCGAAACAATCTGTTGTTACATGCACAGAATGATCTCGATATTTATCATTTTAAAAAATTTATGATTCGCAATTCGACACGAGCGTCGCGCTCTTTTATCGAACCGAACATAAATTTTATGCCAACTGTTAGATCGCGGACAAGTTTTTTTAGAAAAAGCGAAAAGTATCGTACGATAGAAACGATGAGTAGGGCTCCGCAGTTTTCTATTGCAAATTACAGTAAAAAGTTCGCCACGATAGCCGTGGAACGCGATAAACCCAGCGCCGACTGAGACTAATTGCTACTCCGATTGCAATGTCCTCGGCTATTATTGTAATTTATAACTTGGGATCGTTCGTTCGCGCTATCCATCGTTCGATGCAACATCGGTTGCAACATCCGAAGGTACGTGCACCATCGACCAAGATATCGGAAGAACGAAAGTGAAAAATTAGGCCACCGCGCTGTTTTTCCGTCGCTCAATTGCTTTCTCATCGTTCCAACTGAGAAATCGACGTGCTTGGTTACGATTACTGTTACAGCATGATTTTTGCTATACATAGACTCACGAAACTATTCCAGTACCTTACGAATATATTGTATTATACGTGTCGCGGGAAACAAGTTGAAATTTCATTAACGCTATTTCGAAACTCGACGACTGTTACGATCCTATCGATAAAGTTTTTTATTTATATCTAAAAATATATACAAAAGTTACAAGAGATGGTAACCCGCAGAGGGTAGCCATCCACGTGTTATTTAGCAATTAAGCTAGAAAAATATATCGAATGTCCGCAGCTGGGCAAATTGTAAAGTACAAATTAAATAATAATAAAAAAAAAAAGAAATTACAAGAGATACTTAGTGGAATCACGTTTAATACGCTTTAAGTACAATAAATGCGATTGAAAATTGAGCGGTATATCGAAAAAATTAAATCTCCTTGTCACGATATTACATTAAACAAAATTCTTGCAACATGGAATATATGGGTCCTTTATTTACCTAAGATTTTTATAATCTCGATACAAAATTTCGCACGAGGTAATAATTCCTCGATACTTTACCGGTTTCCTAATGATATTCGGGCACCTTATTTCCTTCAAGTGGCCTAATACTTGTAAATAGGATTGTACGTGTATTGAACTGACCACCCGCGCGCGACTGGATCGAAGAGGAATCGACCACGAGTGGACCAGCGGAAAGAAAGACGAAAAGGAAGGGACGTTGATGAAGAAGAAGAAGAAGACGAAGAAGAAGAAGAACCGTAGGAGGAAGTTTTTGCTCGGTACACATGTGGCTAGCGGCGATTCGGCTGTGATAAAAGCTCGGCCCGTTGCTCGTGCCTCGCGGCCTCGCGAGACCAACGACGCCGGCCAACGTACATACTGGAACAGCGGCCGGACGAGAAAAGGCCTTCTTCGGCAAGTTGAGCGAATCGCGTGTGCGATGGTGCGCACATCCGCGCCACGAAAGAACGAGATAGAGCCGAGGATCGAGATGTGTCGCGCGTTACGCACGTGCGCTACCCTTCGATCCTTCTTTCTCTCGTTGCCTCCACTCAGCGCCCTTTACAATCCCTGGTCGTTGGTCATCGAATTAGCACCATTGAAAACTTTCCATCTTCTTCCATTCTGTCAAAAGCGAGATCTGATAACAAAACGGATTATTACGGCTCTTTTTTTGTATTAGTTATTATGAAATGTTATTTTATTGAATAAATTGTACGAATTTGTACCATAATTGTACCATAGTTTGACTACGTGTACTATGTTTTCTTCTTTTTATTTGGAAGTAGTTTACGATCAATTCGCATTGAGAATTATAAGTAAATTATTCTGGCGTGGTACTGTAACGTGAATAATAAATGATTATCGTATGTTCGATTCCAGTTGAATCTAATGTTTAAATCTAAAGGGTAATGTCTTTTTATATGTGACGCGAAGTTTTGGTTAATTTCAAATCGCGAGTTTCTTCCTGAAGAATTAATTAAAGGTCCTGGAACACTTTTCATTTCGACCGGCACGACGTGAAAGCAAATGAAATTTGATTTCGGAATATCAACCCTCGAGATTGTGGAAATCTCTGGAGAATGTTACAAGTGGGTGCAAGGATTTACGAGTTTTCCAGAAAATCGCGGGTCGACGTTTTTACGACATCGTTCAACGTTCACGCTCGTAAAATTCTAGATCTTGGTTACGTCGATAGGTTTGGAGCCGATAACAACCAGACCTCGATTAAACGAGTGGTCGATTTTAAATAGTTATTTCCGCTCTCTCGATTTATTTTTTTCTTTTTTCCTCAGTTTTCTTCTCGTCGTGTTTGTTTCTCAAGGAAATACATCCTTGCGAGTGAAATTCTACAGCTATATTTTGTACCAAGTTCTATCGTTCTGATGAAATAAAACGTCTGTAACTATTGCGTAGACGATTTATTTCTGTTCGAGTTCGTTATAATTTACTGAATAAAGCGATTCGATTTAATAAAAACAATCGATAGTTTCGAATTTTTATAAATTCTACCGAGTAGATCGCCAGTGTGTCGAGTATGGGAGATTCACAAAGCTTCGTTGATATTTATCGTTTAATATCGAATTACTCACCAATTGGATTTACGATCGAAGATGGTGGTCGAACATGGCGCTGTGGGTCACCGCAACTGCTCGTAAAAGACCAGTGACTTGTTTCGTCTAATAGCTCAAAACATTGTCGGCTCCGCGTAGCTGCCACCGCCTTTACGCTCTCGTCGATAAATTTTCTCGCGGTCCTGTCAAAATAACGTCAGACCGGACCAAGAGAGAAAGGAGGAAGGAGAATAAATCTCGCGTGATTTCGTGGCCGTCGAAGCACGCCGGCCACAAGTTTATCGACACGAAACACGAGAACGACCATGTCCCGTCTCGTGGCCCAATTTGCCAAGGATTTCTTTTACGAGCCACCGCTCAAGTCGCTGAGAAGAAATAAAGAAAAAGTAGTGAAACTCGCTCCTTCTCGTAGATCCGTAACAAAATGGACTTAGGTTGGCCAGTCTATGACTGCATCGAATATCGTTCTGCGTCCAAGGACACGTGGATGCGTGTGCGCGGTTTTTTTATTGCACCGATGATCATGACGAACCTGAAAGAAACGCCAGACGAAACGTGAGAGAACGATTTCTCTATTGGCTTCGATACGGGTTTCAGCAAGCTATCCTCGCTACACCGTGGGCCTAAATTCGCGAAGTAAACGAAGTCGAACGAGGAGATTTTTCTTTAACTTTGAGAAGACTGAATTTGAAAATTCGTCAAGTATGATTGGACAAGTTCCAACTAGACGGGAGTCTACTTCGCTCGTATCGCGAATTCAGGCCCGTGCTGTACGGTATGAAACAGTATTTGTACCGATACCACTTAAGAGCAAGCATATCGAGTTTCGTGCGATTTGATAGTATTCTCGTACGACTAGAAAAATGCTAATACTATGAAAATGAAAGACGAAACCTGATGAGAAAACGCTTCATTGAAAGACCAAGGTACGCGCAAATAATTTTGCGTAGCCACCGTGTATTACGTGGCCACCTGGTGGTAAACTCGATCTCTAGGAACAAAGTCGAGAAGAAAAGGGGTTAGATTCCGGTGATCGAGCTGGAGAACACTCTCGTCGTCCTTTCCCCGAGCTGTCAGGAATATGATGAGCTAAGAGGGTCGAAAGCAACCCATCGTCTAAGAGTCATGACGGTGTAGATGACTGTTAGAACGGATACCATCTCTAGAATCTAGAGTTTCTCTTCTCTCTTTCTCGCTCTTGTCTGGCTGCGTTCTCTCAAAATTCCACGGCTGCAGCTCGAACGTTTGGTTTTTCTTAAGTTCGGTTCGTTTGACACTTGATAGCGCTCGAGCATGCATACATAGCCGGCAGCATAGTACGATGCGTTCCGAGTTCGCGCGGGATAGCCTGCTGCTGCAGCACTCGCGAGCCATCTTCTTTCGTTTCTTCTGCCTTCCCTTCTTTCTTCGCTTCCGCTTCTCTAGTTTCTTCGGCCTCTCCGCGAGAAGTCGTTTCTTGCCGTTGCTTCTTCGTTCGATACCATCTTCCCGTTTGATAAATCACTACCGGAAATTCCGACAAAAAACCACGTTGCTTGTTCGTGCTCTAGATACTCGATTGACGGCCCAGCAGCCTGCATCCGCTTGTTTCCTCGAGAAAACCACGAAAACAGACCACGCTCGTCTGATTTTTCTTCGTCTTCGATATTCTTTCGAATAACATCGATGCTCTTACCAGATGAAATTTGCCTCGATGGGAAGATACAGCGAATCCGAAATATTAACTGGCCGATTCAAAGATATACAGTTAGTCACGAAAGTCTACTAAAAATAGATGTGCAGCGTATACATTGAAGATATCTTTATGTAAATCTTTATGTACGTATCACAGATTTTCTTTGGCGAGGTCAGTTGGCTATTTTCTTTTTAGTCTTCTTTCTATCAGAGTTTTCCTCGCTTCGGCAGCCAGCTGGTTTGGATGTGTTGCCGTTCTTTTCTTGTATTTTTCTGCGTACCCGCCGATTTCTTCTTTGACCGTTGGTATTTTTAAGTCTTTGCGTATATCCTCGTTTCTGACATACCAGAGGGCGTTGACTATTGTTCTCGCTATCTTCGATTGTAGCGACTCTAGTTTATTTATGTGGCTCGTTGCTGCTGTCCCCCATGGCGGTATCCCGTACGTCCAAATTGGTTTTATTATCGTTTCGTAGATTTTTAGTTTATTTTCTATGCTGAGTTTAGTTTAGTTTCGACTAGTCAGCCAGTTACATCTGTCTTCTTTTTATCCGTATTTTGTCTATAATTGATTTAGTATGTTGTTTCCATGTAAATTGTGCGTCTAAATGGAGTCCTAGGTATTTAACTTGCTTTGTTTGTGTCATTCGCGTGCCATTCAATTGGATATTTGCTGGTTATATCACAGATGATCGACGAATTTGGGTCGATCTGGTGACATTGTAGGGATTTATCTAGTCTAAACCAATCATTTTCAGTCCTCGTTTTCTCCTCATTTTTCCAACGACCGTACCAGATATCGTTGTACGATCATTGCAGTTTCCGTGAACATGGCAATATCGATTGAAAAGATCGCGAGCAATTCTTTCCTTTATAGCCTTCTATCTTTTCCTCTCCTCTCGTAGTCGTTTTCTCCTCGATGAATCATAAATTTCGAGGCGCGCGCCGTGAAGCGCGTGCTGCGACGTGCAATGCTCGCGAGACAGAGGCTCCTTTGTGCGTACAATTTATTTATCCGTCAACAATTACACCCTGAGACGGTGAATGAAGAAGACACGCGATCTCCGTGATTCGATCGTTTCCAAGATCTGAGAGGAACGCGCGTTTCCTGTCCCATCCTCGTTGTGTCTCTCCTGCGATGTATTTCAGCGACTTCCAAACAAAATCAGCTTTCACAATGATCTCAGAATCAAATCTATCTGTCAAATCATTGTGAAAACCAGTTTCGTCTTTTACAGTAGTTTTACGTGCGTGGAACGATGATTCCTGTTGTTGACTACCTGTTCGCAAGGAAACAAAATCGACAAATTTTAACGAACGACGATTTTCCATAAAATGTGCTTGTTCCATAGTGAGTTGTTAGCAGTGAGTGAAACCTAATTTTCAACGAGGCTATCAGCGAGAAAATCATTACGAGACCTCGGATATTCATGCAAATTAATATTTCTACGAATTTCTACGATTAAACGAGCAGGCAAGTATTATAGTTTGAATATTTTATACATTTTTCCATGTTACTTGAAAATTCGCAGCAATGATAATCATGGCTACGTCCTAATAACGAACAAACTTTCTATGAAATATATCGATATTCGAAGAACAGCTGGCAATCTAGCTTTTCTGTTTGATCTTTGAGTTTCCAGCGGTATTACGAATTAATACAACTGAATAGAGCTGTTGACTCGCTTACGTAATGTCTAAAACAAATAAGATTAATATTACTATCTTTTGACAATCTTTGTTCCACGCTGAAGATTAGTGGTATCATCTATGGTTTGCAACTTTTTCGTTAAGTTAATTAAATTTTATGCACTGGTACAATATCTTAAATTTGTAGGTTATGTTTAGAAAATTTTTGTCTCAAACCGAATTAGTAGATCGTGCGTTGTTGCAAATACGTTTTCCTTCTACGTTCTTCCAAAAAATTGTCCGATTCTTAGCCAGGCTAAGCATCATTGATTAAAGAAGCCTTGTATTTTTCAGACCGCACAACATTTCCATTATCGTGGAATGCGATAGCGCGGCTCATTAATAACGAGGCCGCGATGACGGAGAAATCGTAAATCCGTACAGGAGCTAGAGTCGGCCGAGTTCTTTTTCTTTTTCGTTTTTTCTTTCTTTTCTTTTTGCAAGCTCACGCTAATAACCGAACGTGAGGATCAATCGACGTATACTATTTTGCACGTGCGTTATCGGCAAGTCGATAACGCGTTGACGGTTACACCAGGCCCTGATAAAGATACGACGTGACCCTGCGACCCCATGACGATTCCGTGGAACCGGACAAGACGAAGGAAAAGAGCCGTGGACGATCGCGAAAGTATAGACGGCAAACAACGACGAGGCTGACCCTGAGAAATTCGTGTTATAGGATCTCAACGACCGATGATATTTCTCTGCTCTTCTGTTTGCATAAAGTCACGAGTTTAACAGATACGAAATTGACGAAGATATACGACGTAAGATATCGTAACGATTCGTAACACGGTATAGATTCGTTGCTGGTTATGCTTATCCTATCGAATCCTTCCGAGAACCGTTTTGTCGTTTTTCTTTTATCTAATTAACGCGATGCGATCACGAGACACGCTCCTCGTTCAGCCGGTCGTAAAAGTTAACGAGCAAGGTTTGCCACAATATCGCGACATAAGTGATTGCTGAAGGTCTTTGTGCAGAAGTTCGAGTAATGGCTTATTAGACGAATAAGCAGAATTTCGTTATATCTTTCGATTATTATTGGTCGCATTGAAATTACCCCCTGCGTCGAAGAAAAAATGTATCAGAGTTATTTTTTATACCTGAATGCGTTGTCCATCGACTTTCACAAAAATTTAAAGTATCGACACGGTAGACAATCACGTTATCGACTGATGGTTTCCAAGCTGCTTTACTAAACGAAGGTATAGATGGTACTCATCCGTACTCACTGTTGCTTCACCGGTGACGCGATCTTCGTTACCAACAGTGTTCTACCTTATCTACCGTTGGGAAACGCAACGTTCGAAAGCAAACACGTTCTCATATAGAATGAAACGTGTTGCTATAGTTTTCCGCCTACCGTATACGTCATTCCCGACATAGTGACAAGGAGGAGATACAATTTCCCTTGAAAATATCGCGATATATCCCTGTTGAAAGTTTAGCGAACAAAAGCAATTTTCGAAATTTCATCGGTTATTACGTCGCGGTAGGTTTTTTCCACGGTAAAGAGCGATGGTGGGAAAAAGGATTCGAAGAAACGGAGCGAAGGCTATCACGCGACAGGGCGTAGTAAGAGGAAGAGAGGCATAAAAGTCATTCAGTCCACTGTCCAACCATTGATAGAGGCGACGAAGCGAGGTCAGCTATTTGTACGCGTGACAGACCCCTCCAGAGAATCTCGCGTGCAGATGTGGATCGAGGTACACGAGCATACATATACGCATGTATGCACGCGTACATCACACGCATCGTCGATCAGCATGCGTTTTATCCAGGCAGCGAAAATTCTTTTTAAAAATTACCATATATT
This sequence comes from Bombus soroeensis, assembly GCA_014737365.1. Classification (NCBI taxonomy): domain Eukaryota; kingdom Metazoa; phylum Arthropoda; class Insecta; order Hymenoptera; family Apidae; genus Bombus; species Bombus soroeensis. The sequence continues at coordinate 564,559 of JACXIL010000192.1, forward strand.
ACACCGACGCAAATCCTCGGATTTTTTAATCCGAGGAAACACATATTATATAATCCTTTCTGCAATCTCTTTTATAATTCGCAATAATATATTTGTCTCCCTTTATGTCCGTTCCTTCTGCGAAAAAGCCATTCGATTTACGACAAATGGCTGACTTTTCCATTCCATCGAGCAATAATCAAAATGACGCTGTGCAAACGCTCTTACGTAACTACACGTTATAGTCGAAAAATATTACAAGATCGGTTATGCACGTATACGCGCAACGAAGGAATCGGCACGCAGCTCTTTTGTTCAATCATTATCAACGCATCATCGAAATCACGTACTTACGTAGTAGAAAACTTTTTCCATGCAGGAGTGGCGCGGGGAACACCTTGACAAGGCTGCCACTCTTGGAATTCGTTTCTCCCTCGGCATTCCGACGAAGTGCGTAATTGAACGAGCGAAACAGCGCATCGCGGTGAATAAGCGTGGACAATGAGCGAGACGGAGAACCGAAGAGCAACTAGCCGAGAGGAATATTACGCGGGATGAAACGAGTGAAAAGGAGTGTCGAGAAAAGCAGCATTGATTATGTGTGCGATACGAAAGGAGGGCAAATTCGAAGCATCGCGAACGACGATCGCTTTAGCACGTTATACAGGATGTTCCGGTATTGACGGTACGATCGGTAAGAAGGTGATCCTACGTGGAAAAAAAAAATAAATGAAAAATATAGAATAAGATTTTATTCGCGCGACCACGTTATTGAGACTTTGCTTCGTATCCGAGAAAAATCGTATTTGAAAATTTATCAAAAGCATTGGAACTTGGCTAATATCGGTCTGGATGGAAGCCGAAAAATCGACAAGAATTTGTTCTACGTATGAAAATAAGTAAAAGATGTAGATAATAAACAATACTTTTCGTAGGATGTTTTTTAGGATGAGAAAATGAAACTCGAAATTTGATGGAGCACGCGTGAACCAAGTCAATTCTTAATTAAACCACGGAGGAAATTCTACGATTCTTTAGAACCAGACTTTCAAAGTCAGTCTTCTCGAAAATCAAATCCGAAATGAAGAACAAAATATAGATAATAAACAATACTTTTCGTAGGATGTTTCGTTCGCGAGAAAATGAAACTCGAAATTTGATCGAGCACGCGTGAACCAAGTCAATTCTTAATTAAACCACGGAGGAAATTCTACGATTCTTTAGAACCAGACTTTCAAAGTCAGTTTTCTCGAAAATCAAATCCGAAATGAAGAACAAAATATAGATAATAAACAATACTTTTCGTAGGATGTTTCGTTCGCGAGAAAATGAAACTCGAAATTTGATGGAGCACGCGTGAACCAAGTCAATTCTTAATTAAACCACGGAGGAAATTCTACGATTCTTTAGAACCAGACTTTCAAAGTCAGTCTTCTCGAAAATCGAGTCTGAAATGTTTTCCAAGGCTGAAATGCAAGAAAAGATGTACTCTATACTTTCGATCCATTTTTTAAATATGGAACCAGCCCCTCCTCGATTCCTACCATCGATACTGGAACACCCTGTGTATAGCTTTCTAGTCGGGTTTACAAGGTCGACCGTTCACCGTTCCACGAAATTCGCGACACGTTCTAACGTAGCGACGGTATCGCTGAGGAATGGCAGAGCTCGTTCCGTGGCACAGGAAGCTCGTCATGGAATCGAGCGTTAAATACGCTCGGTACGCCGATCGAAGTAGTTGGCTATCGAGAGAGGCGAGGAAGGAGAAAGAGGGCCACGAGACGAAACGTCGGCAGAGGTTGCTGAACTTTCTACGAACGATTAGCGCGCGCGCACGATGGCATCGTTCGCATCGGTAGTTTAGCCAGAAAACGGAGCTTCGGGGGCATATTGTCACGTAACGTGCGCGCGTGGAAGTCGAACAGGCCTCCCTTCGCGCGATCGTTGCTCCTACTTTCGCGGATTCGTCGTGGTACCGCTTTCAAGTTCACTGATCGTCCGAAACTTTCGACGCGTGATCCTGCGTCTATTAAGCTGCGTCCTCACCGAGCCGACCAACGACCAACAACTTTTTCTCGCCTGCTGTTGCTGCATGTTCCAAACGGTAGGTAGCCGACTCTCAGAAGCCTGCGACCGACTCCGTCATTTTCTAACTTTCTCAGTTTCATCATCTGCAAACGTGATTATATGGTATTAAACTTCTCGAAGAAACGAATTATTTACGAATTATCCTTGTAAACTTATTTATCGCAAAAAGGAAGAATAACGTAAATAAGGATAAATTCCAGTTCACTGGACGCACTCTTTTCTTTTAAATTATCGAGTTGATCGATGTGGCTTGCGAGCCGCTCGAATACCAATTTACAGAAACATATTGTTCACCGTCGAAACGGTATAATCGGAGGAACACGTCGAAGCGATATTTGTTCTTGGTATTGTAGCGAGTTGTCTACGCGCGAATGCGTCGTGAAACAGTGGAGAAACTATACGTACCGAAGGAACGTTTGTTTCTTTATTTTCCTTTGATCTTTGTCGAAACAGGCAACAGGTAGTAACCCTTTTGTCGCGGACTACGGAAACGCGAGGAAACAAAGAAGATCGGCCAACGATCGGCAACTTCTTCAACAAGTATTATGCTGGTTCGGCGAGCGAACGGCTTGAAAAAATATGAAGAGACACCGCGCGATAAACAATAATTTTTTCAAAAAAAAAAAAAAAAAAAATACGGGACATGGACAAAAGGTTCCTCGTTGTTGTCGAGGACTTTAGAATGCCATCCTACGGACCATCGACTCCTTTCCCTTCGACTTTCTCCTCGCTTCTCATCGGACGTCGTAGCCGATGAAAGACGAAACGTGGATGGATAGGATTAAGCACCGTGAAAAAGATGAACAATGTCGTAGCAGATAGAGGGCCGCGTGGGCCGTGCGATTCCGCGACACTCGGGTACGTGGATCGCGTCATCCTTCTATTCTCGGATCGTCTAATTGTTCTAATTAAGAGGATTGCAGCTCTGGAATAACTCGACGAGTTTATATTTGTCCGTGGACGCAGATGCGAGCGAAACGTGTTAACGGGTTGAGGAACGAGGAGTAGCGACGACAGAGACCATCGAAATGAAACCGTTGCCGAGACGAGGATGGACGACGCGATGTTCTACCTTTGATCGTTTACGCTTTACATCTCCCGGCACCGACCTCCTTTTGCGAAGTTGGTTGAAAAGCCGTGGACTACGTTTAGACCGGAGATCTTTCTCGAGTGCTCTCGGGACTCTGATCCGGTTGGCAACTGGAGAGAAAACGAGGGAGGAAGAGCGAAAAAGAAAGAAGAGGAGGAAGAGGAGCGAAGAAAGAGGATGAAACGATAAAGTCGAGAAGACGAAGTTGAATCGAAGAGGTAGGAGACAGACCAAGGGAAGGAGCGAGTCAACGAAGTAGGCATTTACGAAAATACAGGACACAGGCGTAATTTTTCGAATACAGTGGACCTGCACTTATCTGAACTCGTAGAGGGACGAACATGTACGATCGACGTCCACATAATAGAAACTCGCCAATTTCCTCCAATGTCCACTGTACTTCGTTCGTATGATAAAAGTTGGTGTTCGGATAAGCGAATCGAACCGGGAAAAGTTAATCGAGCGTCGAGACAAATTTCGTTCCAATAAAATTGCAGTCCTAATGGATGATAATTCAACGACTAGGATTTGTCTATGGACGATCGCTCTGAAATTCTCGAACAGGAAAATCGGTATCGGGCTGTAAGTAAGAAAGTGAGAAGAAGCGATAGATAGCGGCAGGTAGGTAACGGTGGATGCAATTTTTATCGAACAGATAGGCGAGATGCGTGTAAAGATGAGGCAGACGGAGCAACGGAGCAACGAATGAAAGAACGGGCAAAGAAGCTAACGCGAACGGAGACGAAAACGGAGAGAAAGACGAGGACGAAGATGAAAAGGAAAATGAAGATGAAGAGCGAACGACTGACGAGGACCCCTCTGGTGAAGAAGTAGGAGGAAGAGTAGAAGGAGAAGGAGAAGGAGAAGGAGAAGGAGAACGACCACCTATACAAGGACCTACGCGGCCAGTGGGAATGGAATGCAGGTACGAGTCCAGTCGGCGACTTTACTCTTGCCTCCTCACCTCCTGATCAGCCTCCTTCACCTTTTCGTTCTTTTCTTCTTCCTCCTCTTCTCTTCTTTCTTCTCTTTTCTCCTCTCTTCTCGATGCCTCTACCAGGGAGCAGACCCGCTGCTCACCGAATCACCGTCGTGTTCCACCTACCGGCTTCACCACCTACTACTACTCTGCAGCTCGTACCACTTCTACCATTCTATACGGCTACTACTAATAATGATATCACCGCCGCTATTGTCACTGTCATCTGCCCAGATGCGGTCTTTTGCATCTACTCACAAACTAGTTATTAATTCTCATGTTATATAGTCATTTTGGATCGCGATCGTTTGCCGACCAAGTATCGCAGTTTTTCTATTGTACTACATCGCACTATAATATGCGTACATATAAACGTACGTGATATTCGTATGTAATCGCGACAGTCGAGTCTCGTTACAACGCTAACGATACTTTTTTTTTTAACGTTTCGTGTCAAACTCGTAATATATTCGTTGCTGATTGTCGCGTCGCTCTTAGAAAAATTCATCGGGTGTTTAGCAGAATTTGCGAGATCGATGGTAAAAGGAGATACGTAGCCGGAACGTGGGAATAGAAAACGACGGAGTTTTTCTTTCTACTTTTTTTTTTCTTTTTTTTTTTACAAGGAAAGCGTGAAACTGACGCGTGAAAGCGGGACGACGATAATTCGAGATCGAATTTGGCGATTAGGGTCGATCACCCAGCAGCGGTGGCGGTGGAAAGGGTCTGCAAGCGGAATGCGGTCGACGCGAGGCCCTGCCGTGGGAGACAGCCGAACGACTACACCGACTTACTAGTACGTACATCCGGATTCGTTGTTGACCATGCGATTCGTTAATTTATCAACCTAAACGACTCTTCTATTCTCAGCTAACCGACTGCGTTGCTTGTTAATTTCTTCGTTTCATCGCGTAAATACACGATTAATATTCGATTGTCAAGAAACTAGATCGCTTGCTCGTGCAAGCTCGTTTATCGCGAGAAAATGCCGCAAATTATTATTTGTAGATTCTGAAGGAGATTTAAAAGGCTTCGTAAATAAACGTGTCTGCCGTTAACATCCTCGTTTCCTTTGTCCTCATCGATTCACGATCTTCACGAGCCTCGTGTCGAATTACGAGAAGGCATTCCGGTGTGATCGCTGGAAGATGAATTCGTCGTCGATATCCTCGACGAGTGTAGTGGAAGTACGCCACGGGTATCGTCGTGCGAACGACGCACGGAATACCAAACGAACGCGGCGTAGAAACGATAGGAAACTCCGGTTGGCCGCGATCAACACGGTTGCCCGACTTTGCTATTCTCTTGTTACTACTATTCGCTCTGCTGGACTTTGTCTCGGTCTATAGAATCTACGGGAATAGGCGAGGAACGTCGAGGATCTCGATCTCGATCGAATATCGAGAAATACCGATGCTTCCGACGTTCAAGGTGGCAAGACGAGCGGTCATCGTTTCAAGGTTACGAATACCGATGCCCGTCGCCATTATAATATGATAATTCGCATCGATGATTCTTCGATGAATAATGGAGGACTAGTGGCGTCGTGTGCGTTATGTCATTGTCAATCTCGGCGCGTTACGATACACAGGAACCGCTTCATAATAGATCAGCCACGATTCGCGTCCCCCGACGTTTCCTCGTTTCGTTTTCGCGTTCGATTTATCGCCGTTACCTTGAATCCCAAATCGCTGTCCTGGATCGTTTTTCGCGCTCGATCGGAAAGAAAGAAGATCGTCGCTCTGTTTTCAACCGGATTCTGCGCGTGATTTAGAATCTCGCGGTTTTGCGAGTCAATTGCGATCGAGCTGGATAGCGCTCTTCCGATTTTTGCGCGCGTTTCTTTGCGGTTCTTGTTGAAAGGCAAATATTTTCTCGCGAAATAGTTCTCGTGGTCGACCGTGTTCAACGAAGCTTGTTCCTCGCAAACACGAATTTCCAGGAGGAATTCTCGATAGTTCATGCGGACCATTGAATTTGGATCGAGGATGAATGCGAAGGAATTGGAACAGTCACGGCAAGCCTTTAGGTATTCTCGAGGCTGTCGATTCTAGACGCGCGATCAGAATCTTCCTGCACAATCGTCAAATACCCGTGCACGATAGCGACAAGTTTGGAAATCAACCGACAATAATAAATAACGAGACTTAATAAAACATTGTGCTAATATCGTATTGATAAATTTTGTGCAAGAAGTTGCGGACGTCGTGTCGTTCTTTGACCAAACACGTCTACGATCGAACGTTTGAAAATGATGAACGGTGAATGTAAATGAATCTCAGACGAATATCAGAGAGAAGCGAAGGAACGAGAATGAATTCGACGATAAGCATTGGCGAACGAAAAGCAGACCAACGGATGGTCAATTGCAGGTGCAACGCAGTCCTTGCGAGTTCCACGCTTTTCTATATCTATACGCGTATACGTTCATGTGCATAGAAACGTGTACGCGTATACGTAGAACGGCCATAGTCTCAGCGTGGGACCAAAGCGACTCAAAAAGTCGCACGCCGTGCAGAGGCTCTCAGGCAGCGAACGCGGCGAACTTGAATGCGGCTCGCGAATAGAGAGACGAACCGCGCGGCTTCCACGAAATCTTCAATGCACCTTTCAACCGTGGGCTCGACCGTTTGAAAGAGTTTGCCTCCCCACGTCCTCTTCTATCTTCGATCCATCGAACTCGCAGCCAGCGACGAGAGAAACCGGCTACGCAAATTTTCGGTCCTCTTTGGTCAACGACGTTTCAAACTTCTCGCGATCGTCCACCGGCAAAAACCGTTTTCACCCTGCGAGACTAACTTCTAAACGCTTCAGATTCTTCTTCCCCTTGGACTCGCAAGTTCGGCAGAGAGGATCTGGTTCCTGGATGTTGGAAACATCGTCGTGATCTCGCTGGATGAGTTTCAGAGGGACACAATGGATGCTGGTTTGAATCGTTGTAGTCATGCTCGTCGTCGCGATTATAGCCCCGATGCGGTTGTCTACGCAACGGTATAATTCGTCGTAACGAGAGCAGCAGCTGGTGTTCCTGTCCAGGTGAAGAAACAGGAGCTAGTGGAAGAAAAGAATGAAAAAAAGGGAGGGGGAAAGAGAGACGGAAGAATGAAAGAAAAGACGGAAGCGGACGCGGCAGAGGAGAGGAGCGAAAAGAGCGAACTCTGAGAGAGCGCTTCTCAGGCTTTTCCGCTCGCATTCCCACTCGCGTTCGGTCTAATCGCGATGAAGAAAGAAGGTAGTTGGGGGGTCGTGGACCCGAAAAAGAGAGCTCGGGATGGGCACGTGTCTCGAACAGGACATCTGCCTCTAAAAAGGACCCACTGTTACGTCCCTATTATATCGTTTACCTTAGCAGCGAACCGCGTCCCATCCCTTCCTTTCGCGTTCTCCGTCTTCCTTTCCCTTGCTCCGAGAGAGCGCGTCTAAGACGAGCAGCTGCCCTTTTCCCCTCGTAAACCGGACTACACACCTGCCCTTCTTCCAGTGTTAGGAGGGTGACCGTTAACCAACTCCGCGGTAATCGCCGTTTCACCAGACGAAGGTGAAAAACCGTTACTGTGAAATCTTCACAGATACCCAGATCATTTACGAGAGAAAGAAGAAAGGAAGGAAGGAAGGAAGGAAGGAAGAAAGAAAGAAAAAGAAATGCGTGCGGCGAGGAAGGTCGGAATAGACGAACGGATGGACGAGAGCGGAAGAGCGTTCCGGACCATCTCGATATAACGGCGCCTACCGGAAGGAGCCGCGGATGATCGGTGCTGCCCGGTAGTCTTGTCGAGCTAAAACAGCACGCGTGACCGTTTTAAACGCGGTACGCGTGCACGAGACTGGTGGAATCGGCAGCGGCGAATTGGGCAGCGGCTTTCGAGGATGGTCAGCGATTGTAGGTGACGGAATGTAACGAGCGTCGCGGTGCTTCTATTTCTGCGCGTCGGACGTCGACCTGCAGACGGCTCCCAGACTGCACGCGTTAATAACCAGCACGGTGGACCTCGGAGAGAAACGAGCCGCGTCTGTCTCGATCCATAAACACGTGCCTAGATCTTTCCGCGTATTACGAGCTTCGCGAAAACTGGGTCGTCCACTCGGTCTGACTGCGAAACATCGTTTCCACTGTACGGCGCGCCGCTATTCGACTAAATCCTCGGCGGAGCGGATTCAAAAATATACCGGCCAGAGTCGACGGTTAGACGCGACGGATCGCAGGATGGGTTCTTAGAAGGCATACCTTGCTTCTGGCACGCGTATACTCGCGCGACTCTCTATCAACCGCGTGGAACGTGGAGTTTAAACAGCTAACGGAATGTCTCAGCCAAAACATTCCTTACGACTTTCTATCCGGGATCTGCAACAGAAAGGGAAACAATCTCTGTAGGTGTAGGTGTACGGCCAATCGAAGGTAAAAAAGAAAAGCAGGTCAAAATCGATCGTCGTGTATCGGAAAGGAGAGTGAGGTCGAGAGAGTTTCACCGAAGGGAAGGTTCGAAAGGGGCGGCACTGTCGTCATCGGCATTCTAACCAAGCTCGTCCGCTTTTAAATGAACGACCCCTCGACAACGAAATCGTTTGCGTACGCGCTTACGCGTATGCATGTATTGCACGAACGTGCATACGGACGAATACCTTCTAGGTACGAAAGGAAGCCAACTTCCTTCCTACGTTCGATGTCACGCGTACCACCGTTTATATAATCCATCCTGTGACGTCAGGCTGTTTAATCCATTCATTACTGGATCATTGCGCGCGCTCTTTCTCTCTCTCTCTCTCTGTCTCTCTCTGCGCTATGTAGGAGCATGTATCAGGGCGAAGGGAGAAACGACGAAGAACGCGTCCGACATTGAACGATTCGTCAAGAAATTTGCGAAATATATTTCCATATCCGCGTAGTATCCCGCTACGCGAGTACACGAACATATGTATGCTGTAATTCGATTAAAAACCTGATATTGTTATCATATTTTCAACGTTCTGATAAAAGAACGTTTCTCAGTTGTTGATTGCCTAATCACGACAGTCGCGTCACGTTACAGTGCTGGAGAAATTTCAGTGTTCCGTATAACACGCACCCGTGAAACTTCTCTACGGTAGGCGTTGAGATACCTTGGTTGAAATGCCTCTAAATTTGTAGTAATTTGGAGGTGTCCAAATGTACGTGCCAATGCACGCATAAATTACACTGTAACGAATTCTAACTTGGCCTACAGGAAAATCGATTGAGATGGGAGGAAGCGTGTGCGTTGTGTGGTAACGACGAGTGGGCGGACACGTATCCGATACCGATAGAACAATTCGCATTTTCGCTAACTGAATCTCGTCGGTCGATAGAGAACTGCGTTTATCGCAACTTCCGCCGTAGCTTGGTGCAAAAGTTCCACTTTATTAGAATCACAAAAATGTCAAATATAAACCAAGTGAACGTTTCCATCTTGACATTGTTTTAAACGCGATGAGGAGTATCGGAATCGAGGTTTCTCGAGTTTCGCAACGTCCGGTATTCCGGAACGGTCGGACGAGGGTTTTCCTCGATCGACGCTCGCGAACAGGAACACGAGGCCAGTGAATAGACTTAAAGAGTCGCGGTTGCACGCACACCGCTCCGAATGATAACGAGAGAAGTAGAAGCGGAACGTTGGCGGAATAACGATCGTTTTCCGTGCAACCGTATCTTCGTGTGCCCTCTCCGGACAAAACTTATTCCGGTGTGGTCACCTCTGACGTAAACGTGCTCTCTGCCACTCGATAAGAATTCTGACGCCGCGCATTCAAAGCCACGGACGAGGGAAAGGGGAAGCCTAGCGCGAAGGGGAAAGGGGCCGACCAACGGAATCGGATATCGATACGGGCACTAAAGATTACGAAACTCAACTACGCTAATAGCAAATCGTCCATGCAATGATCTTCGACTACGAGATAAACTAAATTACATACCTACGTCATGCTTTTCCTTCGTAATGACTAAATTCGACGTTTATGCAAATTTATATTTTTAACGAATGCAACCAGAGGAATGGTACGTACCTATGCGTACCTATGCGGCGCCGGGCTCGACATTCAGCGAATGAGACTTCAAATGGTTGAAGTAGTTCGGGTCTGTTGAGGTATCGGTGCATGTTTTAAAAATAAGCCAAGGGATAGAAAAAATTACAATTTAAAGGAAGCTACAATTCGTTGGAAGTATTTAATCTCGAGAACGTAGGAAAAATAATCGTGGAGCTGTTAAAGTTTTTAAGCGATTTTACACAGCTGTAACACGTGGTACAATGACGTATTTCGATACGAAGTGGATTCGGACGATCTCGTTCAGTCGCAACGACGTGTAGCGGCTCGACGCTAATCGCGTGTCGCGTGTAGGACACGGTAACGCGTTTTAAGCGAATAGTAATTTAGACGAGTGCGGGACGGAAGGTGAGGAAGGGTAAAAAGAGTATGTTAAAGTTTGCACGGATTCCTTTCATTTTACTCGCGTCGGTAGAATCTGAAAAGACCTGTTGCGCGTGCTGCTTTTCGTCGTTTCCTTTCATGACGATGCGTGGATGTGGACACGCGAGCTCACGACGATTTCCTGCGAATGCACATATATGTACACGTACGCTACAGGTATTTACGCAACTAAGCATTCGAGCTTGGCGCAGGTGGCGCTATGACGCAAACGATTTATTGCCTGTTCGCCGTCTGCCTGATATCGAAACCGTCGTGTCTTTAATACAAAAAATAACGAGCCTCCGCTGTTTAATTTCGTCTATCAATTTTGCCAGCGAACGCGCCTAATCGCGGTCGAACTTTCGTTATCGTTGTGAAATTTGAAGCGATGTTGTATGGACTGCGGCGAAAGTAATAATACGCATACGTTTCGTCGTTATAAATAAATATGCAAATACCCGATGTTATTTTCAGTTTGCCGTAGGCTTTCAACTTTTATGTCGTAATTTTACTCGTGTTTCGATATTGTCAAGATTTTAATATTTTAATGCTCCGTCGATAGACCGGAAACGCTTACGCAAATTCACATTTTTTGCGAATATAAGCCAAGAAATGGAGTCTAAATAATGCTTTGTTCCACCTACCATGTATTATCGCGAGTACGTTGCCTTGAATATTTTATACATTTATGTATTTTTTGTACATCATATTAGAAATATTTGCATCTAAATTTCTCATAAATACATCAACGTTCACGGTCTAATTATCACTTATCATTATGAAATTATTATCGTAGATAGTCAAAGACTTCTACAAAGCACTGTATATGCGATCTGTGAGCGGTCTTGGCGCTAATGCTTGGAACAACGCAGCAATAGAGTAGCAGTGACGTCAAGGAGAGAAATCGAAATGTATATGTACGAGCGTAGAAGATTCGCACGGAAGATTCGAGTGCGTTGACCCAGTTATAGAACGAGCGAAAGATAAACTTGTGGATCGACCAACTGGGCAATGAATTCGACATTTTCTCTTCCCCCGTCCCTTCTTCCGATGATCTCGACTCTCTGTTGCTTCAACCCGCTCGAACGACTCGAAGGAATGAATCGAGAAGGTCTCGATCGCCCAATTATTCGCGTTTAATTACGCGCGGATAATAATCGCGGGATATCGTGGAATCAATAACGAATATCACGTCGGCTGATTTTCACACGCTCGAATAACGGAGCCGCTATCCTCCGCAGCTAATAAACAGGAGGACTAAGCGGCTTGTTAACGTTTCAGCGAGCACTCGTAAAACATTTACCCACGAATGTTACTATCGTGGCTATCGAGGAAACTGGGGTTCGTTGACCTTTCTTAAATCGTGTTCGCCAAACCTCGTCTAGGAAAAAGTATACATCGCGAGTCGAAATTCGTGGCACAAGCCAAGTTCTTTGAACAGTTACTTGGTCATTGGCGTTGTAACTATCCTTCTTTTCTCTTACCCCGTGGAACATTTAACGGATCGTGTAAAAAGATAAAGAAGCAACGATCAGTTGATAGGTGAGTTTACCCTCGAACCTTGAACGGTGAACTGAATTGTTGCGGGAAACGTGTGGGAAAAAGTATTTACTACGAGGCGAACGAAGAGTTTGCGGTTCATTCATGGCGAGTATCTGAATGACGGGAGAAAGAGGGAACGACGATCTATGCACAAGACGTGGTGCGCGCAAGGGACACGCACACCGCCATAGATGTACGCGTGTGCTGCAACGGCTTAAATAAATGGACTGATTCATACGTGTGGGCATCCTCCGATCGAGCGTACCCCGTTCTCGTCCTTTTGGTTTTCTCGAAATATTTCCATAGTCGACGAGATTACCGCGAATACCGAAATTATCGAATTTGGATTCCCGTGCCTGTTTATAAGCCCGCGTTATTCCTCTCTCCTTGGTTAAAATATACTAGATGTTATGTCGAATCTAGTTTTGTAAAAGACTCGGTTAACGGGCTAATAGATAATAACAATAATAATACATTCGCGACCCACCGCGTTATAAAATTGGTACCAGGAATTCTAAACCGAGAAAAATCTAAAATCTGTAAGATTCGACGATCTATCTAAAAGTTTTTGAAGCTGTACTATTTAAACGTATCGATCAATTAGAAATTTGTCGAACTATTCTGTCCCCTTTTCTTAAACTGTCCTATCTGCCACCTGAGAAAAGCGACGTTTTATCATATTGTTTGTGCCACCTTTGTCGTTCCTTACTGTTTAGCTTCGAATACTCATACGGTATTGTTGTAAGAAAACACGTATATAAAAATACGTAGGAAAGAACGAGAATAATACGTATATACGAGCGCGTATAGTGTCTCCTCTTTGCAATCCAGCAGATACGAACGTGCATTATGAAACAACCCATATGTAAACTACCCACACATCCGATACTAGCGTTTAGATAAATGATGCTTGTAAAAACCTGTAGCGATGGCGCATTGTAAAGCGAGCGGGTTGTAAAACACATAGCTAAGGCGGTCGTAAAACGCAGCAAGAACTTGCTAAATAAAGCACGAACCGAAGACGCGTGTAAGTATGTATGTGTATACGTAGACTACTGTTTCTTCGTCTTTGGCAGCTTCCATGTACGCGAATATTTCCTTAATCGTTATCGTCGTTGCCGTATACCGACGCTTCATTCATTTTCTAAGAAAACTATCGAAGAACGCTGGAGATGCGAGACGATGAGCGAAAGTTTTCTCGGGTTTCATGTTATCTTTGTAAAGATAACGTTGTTCCTTTTTAAATAATTTATTCTTAACATTACTATTGACGTATGAGCAGAGTACGTCACTTTGTAGACTGACAGATTGTAATACGTTCAGATACCCAGGGTATTCGGGAAATGGAAGTTCGGACACACGAGGCTTTACCGTATTTCGACTATGTCGAATCAACAGAACTTCTCCATTCAGCTGATGAAAGCTTTTGGCTTGATATTCCGAAATTGAGAACCTCTGCACTTCGAAGAAGTTCCCACGCTGCGCTTCGAGAGTCGCACACAGCTATGTCACGTCTAAGTAGATACGTACCCGACGCTCAGTGGCCGGACCAACCGATAGAACTTGGTTGATTGGCCGATCCGTGAGCCGATTACGAGAGAACAAGCACGCTTGCTCGCGTACAGACCTATCGAGCGTCCTTGCGTTCGACTGATCGCGATATCATCGAGTTCGGTGAATCTATAATCCGTCGATATCGATCACATCTGGATCATAGTTCGGCGTTACGTCGCGAGGGAAATTTGAAAAGAAACAACACTTCGGTGTTGTTTTACTCGACTCAAAGTGCCATCGTCTCCTAGATTTCTAATGACCAGAGTGTAAAAGACGGCGGATTTCTGTGCATTTACGAAGACTTCAAAGGTACTACAGAGACGCATAGAGCGCGCGAAACGCGGAAAAATGCGTACGATATGGAAAATACAGTTCTCGTTACGACGTTTAATGGGTGAAACAAATCTCCGTCTGGGTTCTGCTCTTTTGATTATTCTCATAAAGATACGAATTCGTCGTCGATATCCGCGATCTAGCAATAAGGGATTCGAATTAGATCCAACTCTCTCTGGAATATATTCATCGTGACGTGCAACCTCCATGTAACATCATCCACGGAACGAACGAATTCTTCATTCGCACGCATCTCATCGTCGCTGTTAACGATAATCGCTGCTTTATCCCGACTAAAATTTAGTTCACGTGTCGGTCGCGGGTCGGGAAAATCGCGTGACTGGACACTCGCTGTCGCGTGTTTCGCAGTTGCTGCAAGTCGCAGATTCTTTGATGAGAATCTTCGATATCTGGCGGATAACGAGCAGCGGGAAGAATCGCGAAAGAAAAAAGGAAGGGACTAGCGAGGACTAGTGAGTCACTTGGGCGGAACATTCTATATACGTGCGAATGGAAGGAGACGGAAGCAGAGGAGCTAGAAGAAAGGGAGAGGGATGGATGGAAGGCGACGAAGAGGGAGAAATATTCTCGCCGCGTGTGCGCGCGAGAGCGGCACGGACAGCCAAAGTTGAACGAACCCACGCGCGACCCGAAGCTTGCTAATTTTTTAAAGACCCAACGCCGATTGGTGCTACCTACCGCTATCGACGACGATCGGCGAACGACCGACGACCTACTTGCTATTCGTTGTCTCTTACACCTCCGACGTGGTCGTTCCTTTTCTCTGCCTTCCCCTCTCTTCGTTGTTCCGCTTCAAAGAATCGCCGCGAACCAGCGAAAGAAATTCAATTCTTTTGGCCAACGCGTTCCCACGATCGTACGCGATCGACGCGATTTCTTTCGTACGACTTTAGCAGGACCGTATCGATCGAAGATAAAATTTCGTAGAGCGAGAATTCGTAGAGTACGATGAATGGCAGAACCTTCTTACACGTATTATAGCGGAAATGTCCTATCCGTCTACCATTTCGAAAGAACCGAGGAGACCGAGCACTTATTAGCTTTTAGCGACCATTTTTCTTCGTTCCAAGTTGAAATATTTAATCATTATTTGACGACAGACTGTATAATATATTACTTGGAAGGTCGAAGCACGGACGATATCAAAGTACTCGGAGGCGCGTACCTTGAGAAACGATGAAACGGTAGCGTCAAACTTTCGCGAAAAATCTATCGTTGGTTATCGTGGTAGCGTCGTATCGACGCGGATAGTAGCCGAAAAAGATCGGTGCCGACGAGGTTGGCGCGATAAAGGAACGCTAGTAGTCTGTTTACACCGAACGAGTTCACAGCCGGTGTAATTCCGGCACGTGTAAAACTCTCAAGGACGAGGCGTGTCTCGGGACGCGTTACGCAAGCGAAAAACCGAAGCGATGCGAGAAACGCCTCGCGTTTCTCTAATTAGCTGGCCGGTAGTGTTTCAGCGATAGGATAGGCGAGATGAGATCAGACGAAACGGGACGAGACGAAAAGGCGAACAGCGAGAAAATGAAGGAGAGAAGGAAGAAAAGAAAAGGTTCATTGGATGGGGGAGAAGGGTGTGCAGTTTCGTAGAGTCACGTAATCGCAACGCACGTGCGTAGGAGCCCGCAAGAATTCGCGCACGCGTTAATCGCATGACGTCAACGCGCGTCTCGGAACAGCTGACCGCATTCCACGATAATTGTTTTGCATAACCGCGTGCTACCGAGGCGTCGATTCCTCGCGAAAGAGGGCAACAGGCACTTTTCACGAGTCCATTCGATGATTCGCTCTCTCTAGTAGAAAAAGGAGAAAAAAAAAAAAAAAAGAAAAGAAGAAAAGAAAACACGGAGAATGGTCGTGGCAACGATTTCGCGAATACGTGACGGGCAAAGAGACGGCGGCGAGATCCGTGGAACGCGTGACGAGAAGAACGCTTGGAAGGGAGGAAATTTGAAAGGGGCCTCATCGTCGTAGATCCGCGTGGTGGGGATCCTCTAGATCTGCGACGGCCCTGTCCGGTCGTCGATAGTTTCGCGGCCAGCGCGTTGGCTTTTAAAGTTTAAAGAGCCAATCGCGAGGACGGTGATGTTGATGGCGCTGGCGATACAGGGAGTAGCGGAGTAGTAAAGTAGCAGCGTTTAGGCATGTCAGGGGTTCTCAAACGAAAGTGTCGCGAACGATCGCGAGGTTCACGGCACAGCCAGACGGACTTTTAAACGCCTTATAGAGTTCGCGAGAGCCTCGAACGCGAGAGAGACGCGCTCTTGTCGAGGGACGAGACCGACTCGCCGTCCACGATGAGCTTAAGGAATGCCACGGGAAAAGGAGCAACGAGAATATCTACGCCATATAAGGTCCTGCTTACCGGTGCGGTGGCTCGCCTCCCAAGTCCCGTACGAGTAACGCGCGTTCACGCAGCTCGAGAAATCTACGACTTCCGTCCGAGCGATTGAACACAGGGTCTTGATGCTGTTTTCACGGCCTGAATCGCCACGTTTAACGTTGTATCGCGTTACGGCATTATACTTAACACCGCCGTGTCTAACACCGTTTGTGGCTTTTCGACGAGAGTCGTGTCACAACGTGTCGCGACGTGGCTGTCGCCCGGAAGCCTCGAACAACGCTGTTAGACGCAGCAACGTCGAATATAACGACGTTAAGCGTAATCGAATACCGGCTTTCGTGCGAGCATCACCCTTTTTGCGCAGAGAAACGAACCAAGGATGACGGTTTCGAGAATTTTGTGACGCGAAACGTAAGAATATATCTTATATGTACATAGCACATAGTTGTCGCGCGATAATCGCGTTAGCAGAGAAACAACGACACAGAGCCAACTAACAGTAGCGAGAGTTTCACTCGATAGACACGGCGACATCGAGATAACGGCGACGTCGGTGCGCCGCTTTCGCGATAACCTATGTCGCTGGAATCCATTTTGCAACTAGTTCGATCGAGAAAGCCGAGAATCTGAACAAGTACATCCTTGACGTAATCGTCAATCGTAGATAGATTAATCGATGAGAAGCTGGATTTTCACGAAATGGTCGACGTCGCGAGAGGTTAGGATACGGCGTAATCCGAGACACAGTTCCAAAGATTGGTCATGCGGCTGGATCTCTCGTTCGCTGGTGAAACGCTATCGCGCTGGACTCTGAACCGAAACTACTCGGTTACTTAACGGTGAGCGGGAAGAAACGGAAAAAGAGAAAAAAAAGAAGAAAAGGAAACAAAGAAGTGTAAATCATGGTGCGCTATCGTTCTTAATATTTCGCATTTACATTCTTATTCATTCAGTTGCGGAATAAACGGTGCGCAGGCAGCTCGAACGGATAAAGTCGAATTTACGATTACGCGATAACGCTCGCTCGGAATGAAGGAAGACGATACGTCGGTGCATTTCAATAACGCTAACGTTACTGCCACCGGCTCGATATCGCGACGCCGTTCGTTTCGATAAAGCGACGCTCCCCGCGGCCCATCCGGCTCGTGTATTCCCACTCGCGCGAAAACCGTCTTTTTCGTCGGCCGATAGCGAACGTTCCTTTTCTCGTCCAGGGTTACAAGTGCATTCGCACGGGAGGAGCGTACGTTGCCATGATAGAACACGCAGAAGCGAACAAAGCTCGTTTTGCATATACGTGGCGGCACCGATACATACATACGTATACTCGGCATACAGTGTACATATGTACAGCAAGCGCAGCAGACCGTCTCGTCTCGTCGTGGCTCAGACCTTAATGACGTCATTATCTCTAATTAGAATTCCCATAGTGGCAGCGGCCGTCTCTACCGGCACCCCGTTACACACCTACTGCAGCTACTGTTCCCCTCGTCGGCCGTTCTACGTGCCGAGAAGAAAAAGCAGATACCCGTTGAAAAACGCGGAAGACGATCGCCCCCGTCCCTCGCGACACGACCATTTCGCCCGGATTTTTCTTTTTCCACCGGTTCGGTGCGGCGACTTCAGATTCCCTCCCCCCTTTAGACGCGATAAACGATTCGCGATTTTGCGTTATCGTACGAATTTTTGCACGCGGTTCGAAGCACGTCGAATCGTTCGCGACTACGTTTTCAAACGGGGGGAGGGGGGGCGTGACGGTACGTTCGAACTGATCGAACACGAAGATCTGCGATTCGGTTAAAAAGTAACACGGGTGTCGCGACACGTCCATCCAACTACCGTTGATCGATGAGCTTCTTCCTCGTTTCCGCGTATCTACGGCTCTTTCGACGGCGTTCAAAGGCGTGTATGCTCGCGCGAACACGCACACGCGTCTTGAATAATACTCGCGTAACAGGGAGGGTGTCGCGGTGACACAACTCCGCTCGGCTGATTTTGTTTCTCTCGAGTGACAATGCGCCGCGAGCAACAGAGACACCGCGACGAGAATGAAAGAACAAAAGCGCACCGAGCAGATAGAACGGAAAGGGTGAAAGAGACAGAGCGAGAAACGCGTACGACCAAAGTCATGCGCGACCGGTCTGTGTGTGTAAGTATGTATGCACGATTCCGCGGCCCTTCCGCCGCCGTTACCGCTGTTACCGCCGTCACCGTCGTCACCGCCGGCGACCGGCACGAACTTCCACCACCACCACCACCACCATCCAGCCATCGTTGCTCCCGCCCCCGCTTCGGCCTCCTTGTCCCTGTCTTTTTCTCTCCACCGTATCTCGCGACTTCTCGCATCGTTTGTTCTTTCTTCGTGCTGAAATCGTGACGTCAGGCCAGATACCTGTTGCATGCGATGCGTTAGGCAGCGAGAAGCGAGAAGCGAGAAGCGAGAAGCGAGAAGCGAGAAGCGTTGGTGCGTTCAACGATGGTGCGATCGAATGGAAGTAGACGAAGACGAGGAGCGATCGAACGAAATTCGTCGACGGCCGAAAATTCTAAGACTTCTCGAGTGACGTGCGCGATCGGGCATTTAAGTTTCTATTTAGAGCCGAAACTGTATTAGGTTATCCAATAGGAGTTGGAGCGATCCAAGTTATTCTATAGAAACAGTGTGAAATTGAAATAGACGATCATCTGGTAGACAAAGAGAGAAGATCATAAGGGACGATCGATCGCTGATCGATCATTAAACAGTAATTTTTTATTTTCATCGTGTATGGAAAAACGGCTATTCATCGACGAGTAGCCTGACAAAGGCAACAAAACTTGCATAAAATTTCGCTCGCGAATTTTCTCCTAGCGAATTCTTGTTCTTTCTGAAAAACTTTCACCTCGTTTCGCCTCGAAGGATTAAATTAAAGAATTTTTAAGGATTTTTGTTAGCCTGGCACAGCAATAAAATCGAATCGTCCAATTTGCGCGCGGAGAAACAGAGGCGTGTTGGGATCTCGACGAGAGTTCTCGAGCGTGTAAAAGCTCGCGAAGGAAGGAAAGAACGGGCGAGAACAGCTCGAGCGTCTATCGCGAATGGCGGAAGAAGCGGCAATAGCGAATGCGGTCACTGTCTTCCTGTAAAGATCGGAATCAACGAAAATAGACGAAGCTCGGAGCTGGCTTGTTTGGAGGCGTGCCAATGATGCGACGAGGCGCCGCAGAAAAACTTGCACAGGGCAGCTCGTAGAAGTTTGTCCGATCCTTTCACGGCAGGACGGTAGGTACTTGCACGTCGCCGCTGCTTCGTGACCGAGCACGCGTCTGACCGCAAACGGACCGTTCTACTGCGAGATTGTGCGTTGGGGCCCGCGATCCATTATCGTCCCCGAATTATTTCGGGCCATTAGCGGTATCGGGAACGTTTTGTTGCACGAATAGGATGGAAAAAAACCGATCGTACTCGTCTTTGCGGGTAAAACGGATGTGCGAACGTGGACACGTTCGCGGCCCCGCGGTCTCGCAATTTAGAAAAGAAATTATCGCTTCTAGAATTGATAAAAGGCAAATAGACATACGGGCAACGATAAACAGGGACAACGTTCTCGATGACTTCCTTGCCAGTGGCTCTCCTTTTATCACGTTCCCTCGTTGCTTTTAATACACACGGAAATGGAAGGAATTTTGTTGAAAGTCGGAGCAATAATTGGACTCGTTGATGGGTGAACGATCGCCGGACTAAAAGAAGGCGAGACTTAACGGGACTGCTACCATGAAGCAGTTCTATTTTTCAAGAATTTGACCCGCTACAGGTACTTTTTCAAACGCGTTATATATTCATAGCCGATCGATAATTCGCGGCAATAAACTTGCGCGCTTTTCAATACGAAACCTATGCTTTTACCTCTCTTATTAATGAATAAGAGATCGAGTATCGAAACGTCGTTATCGCTGCGAACCTTCGAATTCGATTTCGAGGCGATCGGCGTTCCGTTCAGCGATTAGAGGCGGAGGAACGGGGTTGAGAACCGCGGTCTTAGAACGTCGGCCGTGTCGGTACATAAATAGAACGGTGGACCTTAACGCGCACTTTTGCGTCTTTATGTAACTTGGCCAAATTTATGGTCGTTATCTATTTAATAATACGCGGATTTACTTGCGCCATTTGCCAACATCAAACGATCCTACGTACACGCGTGCACGGCTGCGCACGTGCGCACATACGCGGCCAGCGTAAATTTCGCGTGAGTGCGTTCACCTTCTCGATTCCATCGCTCTTTCTTTACGGACTCGAGTGCCGAGCTGTTAATTCTTCTCGGTCGAGCGAATCGCCGACCGAATATTACGACTTGATCGAGGATTCCCCGCTTCAGGAACGATATACCGTCTTCTCGTTGGAAAGTTCGCCGTTTACAGTTTGCCAATTTGACGAGAAACGAAAGAGACAAGCGACAAGGTACGATCGGCTAACCAGGTAATCGGCGAATCTGCCGCTGAAGGAAGTAAACGGGGATGAAACGCGTCGTTCGACACGTGGCTAAGGGATGCGACGAGACACGCGCGCCGACGTAAACGCAAAGCGTTGTTGCGATTTGCGCGCGAATCTCACGTACGAAATCGGAGGAAATGTGCAAGTACATTCCAGCGATATCGACGCGGCATCGGTAACGGCGTTCCATTTCGCATCGTTCTATTTATGCGGCGTGAACTGTACGAAACGTTGCGACGACAGTGTACGTCTTTAATCGCCTTCGTTTTGTCCAACTTTCTCCGATTCGTTGATTTTTAACGACTCGATCCTTAAAGAAAAAAAAAAAGAAGAAAGAAAAGAAAAGAAAAAGAGAAGAGAAGAAATGGAAAAGTAACTGTTCTCATTTATTGCACGTACCTTCTTCTCCTTTGAAAATCGAAGAATCGTCCAAGTCCGGTAACCAGCGTGAACGGATAAAAGTGTCTTTTGAAATCATCGGAAAGTGTCGATGCTAAGCATCGATTCGATAAATCGAACGATCCAGGAAAAAGAGAAAAGTCTCGATTAAATATCGGCAAGTCCGGTCGAGAAGGAGTTCATTTTTTTAATCGAGCGTGTAGGTAGATGAGACGGCACACATACACATCCACACACACACAGACGAAGCACTGGCTGGTCGAAGCTCGAGTGACGCGAATTCACAAGCTGTCAAACATAGACGTAAACGACCGACCGGCAGACGGACGAGGACTGACTAGGGCAGTCGATCGCTCGTGGATTCCCTGTTCTATCTCACTCTTTCTCCCCTTCCCCCTGTCGATGCTCGCTCGCTCCCACCCGTCTCCCGCTTCATTCCTTCTGTTCTTTCTCGCTCGGGTCCCAGTTCGCTCGCTTTTCCTTCCTTCTTCCCACAACGCGGCATCTCCCTCTCTGTTCGACCTTCTCCTGCTATTGGTTTCTCTTTTCGTCCATCTGCCACCTTCGCGACACAGTGAAGCGTGCGCGTAAAGACGGCAGAGGAAAGGGAAGGGAAGGGAAAAGAAGGGAAGGGAAGGGGAAGCCACGAGGTCGGAAAACACGGAAATTGCGGATTGAAAAGATGAAACGTTATCGAGCGCAAGTGGATCGAACGTGCGACTAAAACTTACTCGGAGGAACGAACACGGGACGAAGATTATCCCGTTTCCACGACTACGCTCGCCACGTTGTCTCCTCGTGGAAAAAAAAAAAAAAGAAACGAGCCACGATGCAGACGGCCAAATGAAAACGAAACCGGAAGCGGAAATGGCTACAAAAACGGAAACAAAAACAAACGGAAACGCGGGAAAAAGGATATCGTGTTATCGTCGTAGCTAGCACGGAATAACGAGTCGCGATGGAAAAAATAAGTAAAATACAGTCGGGGAATGGCAAAGCAAAGACGCGTAGAATCAACGAAAGCGCGCAATTTTGGCCGCGATTCGAAGCAGAGCAGGGGGAACGATCCTAATTCCGTTTTTTTCTTTTTTTTTTTTTCTTTTCTTTTGGTCTCCTCGTCGATCGATGTCGGAAAATTACAACGAAATTTCAACGAGAAATCTCGAAGCTGACGTCTCGGTTATAAAATCGTCTCGTAGTTTTTCGCCAAAAGATCTGAACGTGGCGCGCTCTCATGGCAACGAGACGAGGCAACTCTGCCGTTTCATAAAATGGCTGACTCTCTTGTTCCTTGTCTTAGACTTTACCTCTATTTCCTTGTTCTAGCCAGCGAATATTACGCGTGACGCGTGCACGATAAAAATCCGCTCGACGGATCCGCATCTCTCGCTCTTTATCTCTCTACCGCTCCAACACAACCGATCGATTGCTCCCCGTCTTTTCTTCGTCGTTCGTCGTTCTCTCTTCAAGTCGAACGCCACGAGTTTTTGTACCGTTAAAAAGCTACACGACGTCGTTGTTCAACGAAACGCAACGTCAATTCGCGAAACGTCCACGTCGAAGCGAATTTTCGTTTACGCTTGGATCGCAGGAGCGACGCGTTGCGTCGTAAGTTTACGCGTAGATCGCGACATTATCTTATTAGCTCAGACAACTTTCGAAATTATTTTGCTACAGCTGAGCGAATTATTCGATACTTTTGTCGGAGCGTCGGAAGTGAGAAACGTCACGTACGGAGAAAGGAAGTCGCTTGGTTAATTTCGAAACGAAAGGATCAATGTATCCTTTTACGTAACGTCGGTTTGAAGGAGTTCGAGTCGAGTTGGCGTCTCGCGAGTAATTGCGCAAGAAGAATTCCATAAGGGCGATACGACGCGCGATTCTTATCGCGTTTATACGCGTACGATGGCTGGCGCGCGAGCGCCAGGTAAATGCGATTACAACTGTAATGGTTACGAACACAGCCGTGTAAAGTGGCCGCGTGACGTTCACGTGGAGAATAGCAGTGCTTAATGGCCGCTCCATGCTACTAATTGCTCGATCGAATACGATTACACTCCGGCGGAAACGCGAGCCAGACCGTCCGTTACGTTCGCATTATCGGTCGCCACGAGCCCATAAAATCGCGACAAGAATCGAAGGGTTCCGGCTTTTGTGGTTATCGGTTGCTCTCCGTTCGACCTGTCGATTCGAGCTTTCTTTCTTCTCGATACAGAGCAAATAGATCCACGCTTACGTGGTTTCGGGAGAAGACACGGGACAGGCTAACGCCGACTCCTCGAAATATCGCAGACGTATAAAATTGTCGTGGCGATGCCGGCGCATGCAAATAGAAAATAGAAATGAGTTTAGAAATAGCGTCGCCTGTCGTCGGCCTAGAATTCGATCGGTCGTAGCCCACTGCGACACTGTTTCGGCTTACTTGGAACGCGTCTCGTCTCGTCTCGTTTCGTTTCGTGCTGTGTCGCTTCGTCTCGTCGCAACCAGACGAATATTCGGCGGAAAGCTTCGAACCTAGGGGAGAGGACACGACAGGTCCAAACACGATTCTCTTCAGACGGAAGCGTTTTCAACATTCGATACGTTGTCGGTCGATCAGTCTTGGCGTTATCAAAATTGTCGGTATATTTCGCTGCGAAGCGAAATAGCTAGATTCTTGTTGCGAAGAGACGAAGGAAAGAGACCCGGGACTCGACGGAACGCATGCAAACGCGTCTCTTTTCAAATATTCCGCGTGTTATTTGTTACGCGAATTCCTTTGCCATATCTTCGCTAGAAAGTGCAAAAGTAGAGAAATGGATATCGGAATATCCCAGCTGACGCCGCTAAGGTTGAACCGATCTACCTGATTAAACGACGAACGATAGATTTGACAGATCGGCGCGATTCGAAGCACCCTGTAGATGGCCTGCGGACGAAGTTACACTTCCTTGAATGCAGCATCCTGCCGGCAAACTATTGACCGGGTAATTGACCGAGCGCGTACGATGGGCAACGTTGATGGAAGAGACAATTCCAGCTCGCTCGCGACTTCCTTCCTACATAGAACGAGCGAGTAAACGCGAATACTACCGGCATCGCGTAGAAACTCCGCTCGGTAGTGGTTTCATTCATAAAGTCACGCGTTTCGCGAGGAAACGTTTGCACGCGTTAACGAGAGAAACGCTTGGCGCGCCCGTAAAGACCTTAAAACCCGCACGCACCGGAACGCCGTATCTTACTTCCGTCGAGGATGCATCGCCGAGGGGGACGTTTCTTCGAGCGCGATTCCCTTTTCGAACAACTCGTCGCTCCGTCTCGTTTCTACCGCAACATCGATTTTCCCCCGTTTCGCGATAATAACGTAAGAACTTTAACTAGTTTGGCGGAGGAGGCAGATAGGATTTCGGCAAGCGTACGCGCGGTCTTGGATCTCGCCTTTCAAAGTGCACTGACCCTTCAGGCTTGGGCGGAACTCCTTCGCTTCCGGTGTTGTTCCGTCACTGCTATTTCTATATATAAGCGCGTACACGCTTTTGTCGGCGTACAATGTACGGGCCAAACGCTTCTACGTGCCACCGACGAATACTACTACTCCGGCGAACGAATACGATCGATCGTATAATACCTTGACGACTGGATTTTAACGATTTGACGATGGTCATGGATGGAAAACTATCTCGAACAGACTCGTGCGAAATCATCTGCGAGATGTAAGATTCCGAGCTATGATTCGTAGACGCCAGGAAGAAGCTTAAACCTCACTATTTCCTCCTGCACGCCTACGCGTCAAGATTACGAGCGTGTTGCGCGATACTGCAGCGATTAAAAACTTTAAAGCTGTTGTACATCTGTGTACCCGAGGCAATGAAATAGATGCGCCTTTAAACTACATAAACGGGCTATTTATTATGACAAGCGTACTCACACGAACACGTCTCCGGCGAAGATGGTCGCAGGTTCGTCCGTATTTCCGTTCGAATCACTGGTCCAAGTCGTCTTTCAAGTTGTCTAGCAGCTGTCACGAGCAACATTGAAATATTCCTATTTCACGTAACACCGATTACCGTTCTCTTGGTACGTACGTTTATTTTGGCAAAGATAGCGCCGCTGAAAGATAGTGTCGTACAATTGGCATCCTCCTACGATTTCCGGCGCTAGCTGGAGGTCGATGATTACTTTTTGTCGAAAGTTCGTTGCCACGTGGGAACGTTGGGAGGGGGAGGGAGGGAGGGAGGGAGGAGGGGACAGGCAGCGGCGGAGTCAAAAGGTCGGCTGCACTGTCGTCACGAGTAAATCGTATCAGAGTCGTGTCGGAGAATGCAAAAAAAAAAAGAAAAAAAAAAAGAAAGAGAAAGAATAACGAACTAAATATTCGGGCAAAGTATCGATTAAACAGCGACTCGTCGTCTGGCGTTTCGATTTGAAATTTAAAAAGAGCGGCTCGCACGCTAAACGAGTTCTCAGCGATCGTCGATGAGAAAGAGGCGGCTTTTAAAATTGGATAGTGGGGCTGGAAGCGGAGAGCGACGGAGGAAGAACGAAATGCCGGAAGAAAAGGGGGAAGAAACGTGGTAAAGAGAAGGAACTCTCTGTCCCAGAAGATGCAATGTGGCAATGTTACGTAATAAGAAGCACACGTTACATACGACAAGGGTGGCGAGAGAAGAGGACAGTAGTCGATGTGGCGGAGAAGGACGGCGGAGGTACCGGTAGACGAGAATGAAAAGGGCAACGTCCACGGGGGATATCCACGGGATCGTGCAACCGACTTGGTTTCATTTTGTAAGGACGCGCAGCTCGAGCCGAACGTCGTGGCGATGTTTCCGCCCGACTCGGCGGTATCTGTGAAAACGTTGAAATAGAATGGGAACGAGGTGAGAGATAGCGCGGACGAGTCGCGCGGTACTGCTAGGCGCAAGGAATTGGAAATCGGTATGCGCGGCGAAAGCCTCGCTAAAACAGAGAGATCGATCTCTCCCGTCACCGGTGTAGCAACACTTGTCGACGCGCGGACGTGTTAATTCGATGCGATTTTGGTGATGCGTCACGACGAGGCACCTCGTCATCGTGGAACGTCGCTGCGCGTCGCATCGCGTCACGCCGCACGTGCGCCACCGCATCGGAGACGCGCAGGGCAAAGTGCATCGTAAGACTGCTGACGGGTGCAGCACCGGTGCTCCGGCTTTCCGATGCAACGCATTACCCCTTTTATCCCCTCGTCCTCTTTGTACTCCCCTCCCTCTTTCGCTCGACCGAACGTGCGCACAACGACGACTTAACGCACCACGTGACCATCCCTTTAACTTTAGCAAACCGATTAACGCACCACTCTGCACGACCACCGACGTTTCCTCTTCCTTCTTAATCTCTTCCCTCTTTCCGTCTCCTCTCGCATTCCCCTCTCCGTCTAAAAAGTGTCTTCTTCTCTCATCTACATCGTCTCGCGGTATCCCGCGAGACATTTTTTCCTGCCTTCCGTTCTTTCCCTCTGTATCTGCTCGCGTCGGCTCGCATCTGCATCTACCACACTACGCATCTCTCTCTCTCTCTCTCTCTCTCTCTCTCTCTCTCTCTTCCTTAACTTACCCCTTCCCAGCTCTTTGACCTTCCAACGATTTTTCCTCTCTCGTTCTTCTTTACCGCAGGAATACGTCTATATTTTTCTCTAACAGTATCCTCCCTTTGTCCCGACGCGTCCCGTCCTTGTTTCATGCACACGCTGGATACGAGTGGCGTTCATCTTCGTCGGACGTCGAGGAAGTAAACTCTCGCGCGTCTCTGTTACGCGGGGAAACGCTTGCAAAGGCAGGCTCTGCTTTCTCGCGCTTTCTTCGTCGCTCCTGGCGCGGATCGCGTGTCGGGCTTTGTCTTCCTCGTAGGCAGAATTCTGTCGAGCACTGCGTCATTTCTGTACGCCGTATGATTCGTTCTCTCGCTCCGATTCGCTCTTTTCCGTCGTGCTCTTTCTTGAATACCGATGCGTCCCTCTCGGCTGGCATCCCCACCAGCCGCGGGTCGACTCGTTGCACCGGGCAACCGAGTGGTGCAGCCGTCCTCGTCGCTCGGCTCCATTCATGCCTCGACTCTCTTTGGGTTATGCAACTGTTGGGTGAGACGGGAGACGCGAGACGAGGATTGCGTCGACTGCGCCGATACTGCACGCTCGTTTCACCGAATCTTACCTCACGAACAGCTTGGCTAACTCGCCGGACTAACCTTCCGTCGATGCACGGCTCCGTGCACGTCACGCAGCTCTTGCTCTACCGCGAACGCGCGCCGGTTACAACTGCGCAACGATCCAATTTCGTTTCCCTTTCTGACGATTAACCCTTTCGAGGCTAATGGGACACGTCTGTCCCATCTGTCAGAGACACTGCAACGTCGTTAGAATTGTTCCAATCTCGCTGCGAGATTGCGAGATCTATCGGGATACGCGACTCCGTGCGAAACGAGATAGCGTTAGCCGATACGGTAGAAAGAGAATTTCGCCTCTAAAGGGTTAACGCGTTAAGGATCGAACGATGGAACAACGCGATATCTTTTAAACGAGCACCGAGATGCGAACACGCTTTGCGCCTTTACGTTGCGGACCAGGACGAGGAACAGTAAAAATATCCTGCTGATATTCCGTCTAACGGCCGTAATTCGTACTCTGTTTTATTGCTCTTGATACAAACAATTTACTCGTACCAGTATAGAGAAAGATTCCAGTCGCACATTTTCATTTTACGATCGAACGACGCATCTACACCCGAAACCCTTCCCATTCGATACAAAATCCTAGGATATTTAATACCGATATAGCTACGTCGTAGTCGGTTTATAATTTGCAGAAAGTTTCCAAAGCACCAATTTCGTCGTAAAGACGACTGACATCGCACTTTACACGCACTGGTTCGATACAAAGCATGCGACGATCGATTTCTTTTCTCTCTCTCTCTCTCTCTCTCTCGCTCTCTCGCTCTCTCTGTCTGTCTGTCTCTGTCTCTCTTTCTAGCGCTCTGTTTCCGTCTCTTACGAACAACGTCTGGCTCGAGAGATCGTCGACGAAGCTGCAACTACGAGGTGGATCGTACGTGGACGTAGGAACCTGAGAAACCGCACTACCACAATATGCATGTGAAAAGTATCGATTCGTCCAGTGTGCACGGCGATTCGATCGATCACACGTGCCTCGAGCTTCTCCGTGTACAAGTAACGCGCGAATTTCTCTTATGTCTATGTATCGATTTATTATATACGAAAAAATAGTATTTTTGTCTTATAAGTAGTGGATCCAGCGTCGAGCGTGAAACGAAACGAGCGTTCCGTTAAACGGCAGATACTATACATTACAGTGAATCGATAAAATTAAATACGTACGTACGTTCGAAGCATCGTAAAATTCATTACGATAAAGATTGGTTGGCTTGGGATGGGAAATAGAAAATATTTTACAATGGCAAGATGGCAGTTGTAAACTTACTTATCTAAAGAAACAAGATACTGCAGCACGTGCGAGTTTAATCGCGCGTTTAACCGTTTAAGTTTTCGGATCGATCACGAACGACGAACTGATTGGACAAGATACGTCCTGGATACAGCGTAATAAATATGCGTGCATTTATCTAGCATGCAGCGAACGATTGCGTACGCGTCGTGCGAAAGACACTTTGAAATTGCCACATTCGTATTATTCGTGAGAGAATCCATTTGAAAGAAAGCTACGTGAAATGTTGCGCAAGAAAGCAAGGAGCTGCACCGATTCTTTACGACTATATATTTCTGAACGAAATTGGCTATCCCAAGATTTGCCTTCTCGTCCCGAGTTCGGCATTCGAAGCCCATTTTCTTATTTTTCGATTGGTCGTTGCAGTATCTTCGCAATACTGAATCGAAATTTCCCATTAACCGAGACGATAAATATATAGATTAAGGATAAGAGAATAAGAGGGTGAGAAGTAGACGGAGCCGGTTTTTAAATCGCGAACAAGGGCAAACGATCTTCTACTCGTTTCCTTTGGTCGCAACGAACACGGCGTAGAATGTTGTAAAGCGTAACCGGAGGTCGTCGCCTGATTGATCTAATTGACTTCTATATCGGATCAACAAAGACTAGATTCATGGAAGACACACTCGGATAATTTTGTGGCGGTATACGATCGAACTCGGCATCTCGTTCTACGAGAAGAAAGCCCGATCGAATTGTCGGAACTTGGAGATCGTTAGCGGTTAACGCGCCACGTTAACTCCACTTCGATCTCCACACTCGACCGTGAAATTCGACCGTGAAATTCGACCGTGAAATTCGACGGAATGCCGCGAGACAGAAATTATTAGGAATTTCTCGCGTTAATATTGGGTCGCTCGGGAAGTGTTCGTTCCGATTTTTAAAGAAAATTGGCTTTAAAAATCGGAACGAGATTTCCGACGGTATAACGACTCTATCGAACGAATCTATAAACCTAGACGCGCATCGATTTCTGCAAATGTCTTTTATCGCACGATCCTAGCCTAATCCAACGTCCAGAGACATCATTACCAAAAAGCCAACGATCGCGGCCCAGCTGGCGAGTTTACCGTTTCCACTGTAATCAGAAAGCAAGAAATACGTTTTCTTCTTAAACATGCAAACTGATTAAGACACACCAACACGCTCTCTTCTCTCTCTCCCTCTCTCTCTCTCCCTTTCATATCCAAGGATGGATGCAGAGGAACGTAAACGTAAAATTGGATATTTCAACGAACGAGGATGAATGGAAAGGGACTGCAGGAGGACTTGGATGCTCGGACGATCCTTGCAGATCCGTAGATGGCGGAAAAATGGCGGTAGAAAGAGGAGAGTGGTACGAAAAATGGGAATCCGAGTGGAAGGTTCAAAGATGATCGAGATGCAGAGATGGAAACGAACAACGGGAAGAAAAGATAGCAGGATAGCGAGGAATAAAAGGGTTTTCGCGATATAAGTAGGGATTAAGTACACACAAAACACACACGCTCGTAGCCGGTATTGCACGTCACGGCTTGTTGATTTCGTAAATTATACACGGCCATCAATTTTAACGGCCGGTGAAATGTGCCGTTGTGTTTCGGTGGGCGTTCTACCATATCAATCATATCCGCGCGGTAAATACCTCCTTTCGGTGTGCCTCAGAAATTTGTATTTTTATTAGCCATTACGGTTCGCGGTCGGTGGACAAAACGACGCGATTCGACGCGATTCGACGCGATTCGACGCGACAAATATCGATCGAGATCTCTCACCAAGTATCATCGACAACATCGCGCGGCGTATCTTTCGAACCGCAGGCTGCTTTCAAAAAAGTAGACGATTGCCGTTAGCTGCGAGGCTACGGGCCCGAAACGAGGCATTCCTTTTCACCGAGCAGACAATCATGCAAACGATCACCGAGGACCGATCGTTCCGAGAATCCGGCTAGCTCTGTATCGGTGGAGAAACCGTCGTGTGAGTCGAAGAAAAATTAATTCCCGAGATACGTGACAAGTCCGAATTCTTTCGATAGCTTTTACATAGCAGAGCCGTGTTTCTTGTCTTTCGTTTTTAGAGCTGGTTTTTGCGCACGCGTGTGCGTCGCTACGAAAACTAATCGATTCTCGGATCTCGCAAACTTTCTCCTCGTCCTTATTCTTTCGCGCTTCTTTTTTTCGATATCGTTCGATCTTACAGGGAGCGCGTTTACCTTTCGCGAGAAACTCTGCTGTCCTGCTAAACCAGAAAGCAAAGCGAGCATTGTAATCTCTCTCTCTCTCTCTCTCTCTCTCTCTCTTTCTCCCCTCTTTTACTTCCTTCGGTCTTTTGGAAATGATCACACGCGGTGCAACGCATACGAGAAACAGCTTCTCGCCTGTCGGAGGTCAAACAACGGTTTACAGAGGGGGTTTGTCACTTTTGTGTTTGTCGGACCCCGGAGGGTTCCCGAGGGAGCGAACTTGGCTCCACTATCTCAGGAGGAAAGCGCGTCTGTACGGTACCGTCTCGTCCGCAAGAGCGGTTAGATCGCACGCGAAATACAAAAGGAGCCAATTATAATGACAATGCGTCTTCAGCTAGGCAGTCGAGCCTGGGAAAGAAATTCGCCGCGTCCGTTTTGCCGACGCTGCGCTAACTACGCTACTGCCGTCACGCGCCATTGTACCGTAATCGTTCTCGAACATGCGCCGTACATGCGCCTCTATCTTTCTAGACCTGTACGACCGTATCGTATCCTCTTTACTTTTTTTCCTCGTACAACGACCGCAACAACGACAATAGTAGTTTCGGAAGAGAGAAAGAGAGATTTCTACGCTCTTATTCCCAATTTCTATGCAAATGTAATAAAAATCGTACCAACCTCTGATGCGCTTCCGGAACGATATCGTCGATCACGACATAGATCATTGCACCGGCTGCGAAGGCAAGCGCATAAGGTAGCGCGGGTTCAGCGAACGTCACTCCGGCTGCGCCAAGGACGCCGGCCAGAGGTTCTACCATCCCTGAGAGTTGTCCGTACCAGAAACTCTTCAACGTACTAATTCCAGCCGCTTGAAGGGGCAGAGCCACCGCCAGTCCCTCGGGAAAATTCTGGATACCGATTCCGATCGCAAGGTTTCTGTAATGAAAACGTACAACGCGATTGAGCGATAGTAGGTTGAACGCGTTCCCCTACGAGCAACGTCGATGTGACAGGAAAAATAAGCGTGTCTGGTTTAGCGAGAAGCGCGTATCGCGATCGAACGATAAGGATAAAGGTGAGGAGACAAGGTGACTTTGTCGCGAGTCAACTTGCACCGTCTCATCCGATCCCGGTGAGTTCTTGAAACTGGTCGACGACTTGGACATTCTCTAGATTTTTCCATTTGCTCGGTTCGAGTGACGCGAGCTGCTTCTCCGACGAACGTTCCACTCTCTTGTTCTATACGTAACAAGCTAATCGTTCACTCTCGAATCTCCACATAGACGTTACTCCACACAGATAGTGGACGCCTCTGCCTTTTCCCTCTTGTAAATTTCTAGATTGCTGTTACATTACGAGCAGATCCTAAAGCGTACCGAAGGGCGAGAACAGAAGAACGAAAGTGAGAGAACGAGTAACGCGCTGAGTGTACGAACCAATTACGGATCGCGTACCGTTTGGAAATTTCCAAGTCGATCGATTTCAACGATCGCACGCATCAAGGGAATTCGATAGGACGATAAAAGCAAGGGAGAAGAAACGGTACGAAGAAATCCAATGGATTCCAGTCTCTATTCGCCAGACATTAGCTAGAATATTCGAATACGATAGGGGCAGTTCGAAACGAAATTGAACAAAACAAATAATCGAGGAGACGCGTAGACAACAGGAAGCCAAAGCGATTATCGTGTTGGTAAGAAGAAATCGGAGACGATGGAAAAATGTTTCCACGTTCGGTTCTTGACCAGTCGAGAAGACTACGGATCGGCGGATGGATTACCGATAGGTCGACCGATTTTCGAATTTTCAAGCAACGATAGATGAGCGGTGGATCGATAGAGAATAGCAGAGATGGTCGAGCAGGTGAATGAATGACGCGAACCAAGCTCCTCCTTCCGATGCATGATCATCGTGCTCTCTCGTACATGCCGAGCACATGGTATGGTATGTCATGCCGCGGCGTGTAGCACGTTATTTCATAGGACGGCATCGCCGTCGCGTTCCTACAGCATCGACGTACATAAGTGGTTGTACAGTTAACCCGTCGGGTCCGGCTGTTCGCCAGTTGCATCAGGGGAGGTCACCCGAGTTCCAAGAATGATCGTCCCCTACCACACCACTCTTGGCTTCACCTTCTTACGTTTCTCTCTTTCTCTCGTTCATCCACTCTGTCCCTTTCCATCGTTCCTATGCTCCTTCGCCTCTTTCCTCTCGCTCCTTCCAACCGCGCCCTCCTACGGCCAGGTTTCTTTTCCTTCCTGACTTCTTCTTTCTGATCTCCACGGTCAGGGTCGTGATTTCCCGATTCGTCTACCCTATCACCAGACAGCTAGAGACCGGCCAACGACGTCATTCTGGCGTTTCTCGCTGTCTAATCCAACAGAGTTCGGATCTTTTCATTTTCGAAATTCATTCTGGTCCCCGTTGTCCCATTTCATTACGATAGAAAGAACGCCGGATCGCGAAGCTCGCTTCACCCTACGTGGTAATCAAATTTACTTAAAAAAATAACATCCCAGTGTCTTCATTATCCTTTACGAGCGGATGAAGTAACTCGTTTACTAGGGCTCGTCCTCTCGCTTGTTCTCAACCGTAGCTACTTTCTAAATCGGCGAGTGTCTATCGCGTTGGTATCCAACTGGTCGTCTGCTTTTGCGCGATTCGTGAAATGGACGTAAAAACAGAGAGAGAGAGAGAGAGAGAGAGAGAGAGAAATAGGCCCATTCATAAATTTGTTCGCACTGTCGCGCGCTAGAGAGATCACGCAGCTAAGGTTCGCCTTTCAAATTAGAAACGGAGGTATCCATCGCCCGGGGAATTACGCGCGAGGGCGTCGCGCTGTCTCGAGCCGCGAATCGGAGATTTCTCCGAGCGGAAACGGTATAGATCTCGCCAAACTGGTATCTATTAAAAGGCGAAAAAAGGTAGCACACCGGTGTTTCGATTGTCATGGTCAAACTCGTAGCGGAGTTACCGTTAGACGCGCGTATTCGATCGAGCGCCGGATCTACAGGTGGCAGCCATAAAAATTAGCTTCGAGTCGATGTAAAATAAATACGTTGAACCGGTGACGTCGTAGATATCGGAGAACTTAACGGATTACCGAAGCGGCGTAGCTTTGTCAATGTGTACCAAAATGGCGACCGGAGTAGTTTCGTTGAACGCATCGCCGGTCGCCATTTTGCATTCCATAAGCGACCGTGACTGTCTTTATAGGCGGCAACGCTCGTCCACGGCTTAAACGACCGAAACACCCGCAAAAATTATTCTTTCGTCCGACTTTCCTTCTCACCGTGAAACGCGAAATCAATGGTAAAGGACGCTTCGATCGAACAGCGTGCTGCTGCTCGTGCCTCGTGAACAACGATCGGTTGCGTTTCATCGATCTCACGGTGGAAAGTAGCGCTGCTAGCAGCAAAATTTCATCGTCGCCGATACGATAACGAGCCGTTTTTCGCCGGCCGAGGCTGCACTTCCAAAAAGGAAGCGTGGAAGAAACGAGCGACCGGCAGAAGGAGGAAATCGAAGGAGAAGGAACGATCCCGAAGGAATCACGAGGAAACTTTCCTTGGAGGGATTGACCGCGCGATTGGTGAACCTACGAGATGTGAACAGAGATAGAAGTAGCATAGGACTAGAGACCCGGAGAGGGTCTTGAAACATCGTAAGATAGGAAAAAGGGGGAGAAGCCGGTGTTACGTGTTACGCGCGGAGTCCTTAGGTGTGCGCTTATGTTCATACACCGTACGACGCGCGTTAAGAAGAGAGACGAGGGGAGAGGAGCAACGCGAGGGACGAGCGTGGACGTATAAACGCGCTTGTATGAGAAAACTAAGGAGCGAGCAAGACAAAAAGGGGCGAGAGAGGAGGAGCAGGGGTAAGGGAAGAGAAAGAAAGAGAAGCAGAGACGAAGGAGGAACGAGAGAGGGAGTAAGGAATGCATGGGAACGAGGCGCAAGCGGGCCGACCGCGATTTGCCCGTCCCGCATTCCACCAACGCCAAGGCGAGTTCTCCGGCTCTTCTCGGCTCCGAGTCCCGAGGCCACCGGCCACGGCTTAACACCATAAAATCATAAGACCAAGATCAACCCCGCTCTTCTCTGCTACCTCCGGCATCGTTGCGCGCCTCTTAATGTCAAACAGAAACGCGTTTGCCGATTCTCGCGAACCTGTTCCTCCGTTTCCCTCTCTTCTTCTCCCATTCTCAACCCTCGTCACCCTTCCTTGCGACACAGCCTTTTCTAGCCGAAACGGTAACCGGTCGTAGTTACCCGCGCGTTAACATGATACGAGGGAAGGAAGCTCTTTCTTACGGCTACGACCACGTCGTACAAGTTTAGAACGATATTCGCCGTGAAATAATTGGCGCGCATTCCATGGGGTAAGGTGGCTTTTGCCGAATTGGGAACGGTCGCTCGATCGCGAGATTCCGACAGCAGATGTTCGTTGCGAGCCACGCGGCGCAGAAGGAAGAAATAGCCTCCATTGCGCGTACAACGGTTGTGACCATGGACGCGAACAGCGAGTAACCGTCTCGATGGCGGTAGTTCGATCGGCAAGAAGACGCTACTAGTTCGTCGAATAGTCCGGACAGACGATCGTCCCGAGGTCGTCGTCGAGGGACATAACGGATCCGGCTGTTCGTCTGTTCCGAGTAAGGTACGCGGTGCGCATGCGTAATGCCGCTGCATTCCAAGCATTGCAAAGTCGCTGCACCGTGCGCGCCGGTGCATCGCCCGATGCCAGAGAAAGAGAAACGAATTAACCGAGACACCGAGCAGAAGCGAGAGATAGACGTGTCCACCGAAAGAAGAAAGAGCAGGAGGAAGTCGCAATGACAAATGCGCTTTCCGATAGGCTTGTTCGATCGCCCGTTTTCTTCCACTGTCTCTTTCTTTCCTTCTTTCTTTCTCTTTTTTCCTTTTCATTTTTGACAGTATCCTCCGATATCGAAAGCTATCTCTATTTGCGATACGTGCCGTCGTACAAGAGTTCTCGAGCTAAATGAGAAGAAGAAAGGGGAAAAGTATCGGCGTGTCCGCCAACTTGGAGAGTGTCTGGCGAGTCGGATTCTCAGAAGGTTTTGGCCGTGAACGGGCTGTACTCGGAGCATCTCGCACGTAGAAAATGTAGACGAGGAACAGACAAAAAGGAGAAACGGTGTCCGGCCGTCTAACGACGCGATCGAAATCAATGCGAAGGAATGCTCGTCTTCCGTTGATAACGGAAGGCGGTTCTCGTCGCGGAGAAGGTTCCGAGATACGGTTGGCGTGTCTATCGCTGCGCACGTGCATTCGTAATACTATGCACCGTGCACCGAAGCTAAACGGGAAGTACTATATCGTAACCGACTTCCTTTGATATTAGCACACGTCAGAACGTGTTTTCCGCGTGTGATAAGCACCATGTACAAAGTGCAACGATCGAGGAAAACTGTCGAGGCTGTGTCGTGTTACTAAATCTAATAATCGCATGTTTAAAAAGATCGGGCGCAAGAAATTGAGAATACGTCGTTAAGTCGAACATCATTCGTTCACCAGCTTGGCCTCTGCTCTTCGTGGACGATCGACATCCCTCGTTTCTTCCACGAAAATACAGTTTCAGCAATGACGAAACGAGTTGCGGACTATCACGTTTATAGTTATGGTATTGCGATACTACAACTTGGAGATGAAGGAAGAGAAAAGAAGGCATAGATAGCCAGAGAGGATGTTCGAGCCGAAAGAGGACAGCGAAGCTAGAGCCACGAAGAGAAAGGGTAAGAGAACGGGCGAGTAAAAAGAGAAAAGTAGACACGAGGACGGAGAGAAAGAGAGAGAGAGAGAGAGAGAGAGAGAGAGAGAGAGAGAGGGGCCGCAGTGCGGTGAGCACTGGTCGGTCGGTCGGTCGGTCGGTCGGTCGGTATATAATAAGACAGACAGGAGGATAGCACTGAAATGAGGTGGTTTCGTCGGCAGCTTTGTCTGGCGCCGTGTTTAACATAGCAACACCTCATCTACGTACCATGCCAACCCGCCACTCCGTAGTTCCTTCGTTTTTATGCGTGCTGTTTCTCTCTTTTTCGCTCGTCCGCAACAATTTCCTTCTTCCCCGTTTTCTTCTACGATCGAAGGTAAACGGAAACAGTGAAGATATATTGAACGAGATACGCGATCACGTGATCAAATCTTCCGCGCTGGCGAGAATTTCGATTTAGCCTTTCCGATCTGAAACAGCGTTCTTCTCGTTCTCGAACGAGACGAAGACGAATCGTGAGCGCCTTTTTCATGAATCGGATGACGTTCGATGTTCATCTATTTCTAGACATTTTCGTGGTACGCAACCTGGCAGATCGCGTCACGAGGGAACAAGTCACGGGAATAGACGCTAACGACGATTCAGTGACGAATCTCAAAGGCGAAACGAAGATAAGGACAAGCGAGATTCCGCGAAAAATTCGCATACCGCGAAGGTATCTCGGTACAGAAGGTGACTCAGTACCGGATCTCCTTGAGCGTTTTACGAGTGCAAATATCGTCGCTCCTATCGGCTGCCCACTCTTCCAAGCATCCTTTTCTCTTTTTCTCGCTCTATTTGTCCTGTCTGCTTGCTCTTGACTCTTGACTATTCCAACGCACTGCGGATACCGACGTGAACGGCCACGCGCTACCAATCAACCACCGCCGAACCTTTCATTCATGATTCTTTCGCCGCCTCGAACGCAACTCTCCAGCGACGTTTCGCCTCGGTCTCGCGAATCAATTACCTTTCCTTGGGAAGGACATGCCGCGACCGATCGATCGATCGATAACGTTAAACGGATCTGTTGCGTAAAACCTCGTTTCTATCGCGACTTACGGATGACGACGTTTTCCTTGACCGGCACACGATCATCTGCCAACGATCTCTTGCCTCGACAATATTTTCCCGTGTCGCTTACTCGAAGGCTTAGCGGTGTAACTTTCCTATGTACCGAATATGAGACATTTGTACCGATTAACCTCTCGAAAATACGCTCGACACCAGTAGCCCGTAGGTTCGCGATCGTCGTGAGAATGGAATGTTGCTCGTAACCGACGAGTTCGGCTACAAAAGGGCATGCTGGCACGATAACCGCTCAAGGCTGAGCGATTTTCCCAACGCGCGACGATCCTTGCTCGTTCCTTGGCCGTTCCCCTCTTTACCCCGATTCCATTCACATGCGTGTCTATTTTAAAATGGAAAAATATTTTTCCCGGTGAACATTCCCTGAAAGAAGATAGTCGTCAGACGACGAAGACCCGCAGTACCGATAAGAATATACGCACGGCACGAACCAGTACGTGGCGATACGCACGACGCCGATATATCGGCCGGGGTC
This sequence comes from Bombus soroeensis, assembly GCA_014737365.1. Lineage (NCBI taxonomy): Eukaryota > Metazoa > Arthropoda > Insecta > Hymenoptera > Apidae > Bombus > Bombus soroeensis. The sequence goes on from JACXIL010000192.1 coordinate 602,753, forward strand.
ATCTTTCGAACCGAGACGACGACGATTCATTCATAACCGGGAAACTAGCGCGATACCGCGTTTATGTCGCACCGCTTATCGGCCGCTCTCGCTGGTTCGCTTACCTTCTTATTATTCTCCACCTCTCTCTTACCGGCTTCGTTACAAGATGAAAAGAAAATAAGCTTTGGCGATAATATTTTTTGCGGTAAACTTCGAAATCCAAAGTCTCTTCGAAAACTTTTTTGCCGAAAATCGCCATTTCACTCTAGCCTTTTGGTAAAGCGTTCACGCTGTATCAGAGAAGAAAAAACGAGAACTCTCTCTCTCTCTCTCTATATATATATTTCTCAATTATCGCACGACAGAGAGGAAAACATCGATCCGGTCCATTCATTCTACGGATACTTAACGACCTACGGACGCTTGTAATCTCCACTCAGATATCCAATAGCGTTCGAACGCAGCGAGATTCGGGTATGACGCGATTTCGAGTTTGGTAGTAGTGTAATGAAATTCTGTTAACATCTTTGAATACGTTTGAACGCTCATGTTGACAGCTTATGTTTTCTTTATCGGTCTTTTATGCTTTTCGCATATTGCATTGTTACGTCGATTTTACATTTTCCAAACAAAATTGTACGGGAAACGTATCTTAAGGTCTTAAATTATACCCTTTAATCGGAGCACGCATATAATAAAAGGATACCCGCGTAAGAAGCACGACAGCTGGATCCATAATGAAAACATTTACGTATTAACTAAATTACGTAACAACTACGTATCCAGAGAACAACCATTTCGCCATTGTAATTGTATGTGGGAAATGTTGCCTTCAAAGAAGACCACGTACAAACGTACCTATTTTTTAGTTAGAGAAATAAAAAATTAAAAGTCTCGTCAAGATGCTGAGATAAAGCTATCTATCTGTCTGTATTTAGTGTACGGAAAGAACGCGCTCAGGTTACCCAGGTGCGCCGGCTAATAAGCGTGAAAATTTTGGTTGCCAATACGAAGGTGAAACGTTTTCCATCCATTTGCACGCCGACTACGTGTAAAGAAACTGCAAGCTCGCGACTGAAAATAGGCGGACGATCGTCGAGCGCTGGATCCTTGAGCAGCGGAATCGGAAGTAGTCATTTGCGTGCACGTGTCGATTCACGTGCACGTTCTTACAGTGACAATAATAAACGTTGCTTTTCCCCCTATTGATCCTCGTATCTGATTACAACGTTCGTTACTGTGAATTGCCTTAAAGCTCGTCGAACGGATTCGAGATTGGAAAGAATTCGAAGGAACGGATCTGTAACAAGATTGGGCGAATTAACGGGTTATCTTTGGAAAAGGAGGACGAAAGAAACAAGAGAAAAGAAAGAAGAGAATAAGAGGAAGGTCGACGATATGGGAGCATGCGATATCGTTAACATTTTCTATAAATAAAGTTTACGTTGCCCAGACGGCTTTTGTAGAAATGAAATCAACGTCATACCAGTCGATGTAGTTGTACACGTCATCGCGGTAGGCTGAGTTGTTTCCAAAGTCAAAGGCGTAAGGCGGTAAGGAGAGCGAGTTCGGGACAAGCCGTGATGGAGGGACGAGGAAGCGGGGAACGGGGTATGGAATGGAATGCGCGGCGCCTAGGGCTCGTTGAATTCCAGGGCCACACGTGCCCTTCCCCCGCGCAACAGGCACCCACTGCTGCCAATAAACTTTGCCTGCGGCTGGCACTCGCGACCGACCACCATAGAACTCATTCATGGGGACCTCCTAGCACGCGCTCGTAACTTCCATCCGCTCGACGTCAATGGTGTTACCATCTATCGGCGAATTCCTCAACTTAGCTTTCTCAATCGTAGCCGTCTAGAATCGACCGAGTCGTTTCGACTTGGGCTATGATAATCTACGGTAGCGACGCTTGCTCGAATTACGCGAGTATTTGTCCTTTCCGCCTTTATCGATGTATCGAACGAACGAAATTATTTTCAAACGTGCGAACAGAAAAGGAAAATATCGTTGGAAAAAGATTTTTCCTCTTTTACCGTACGAACGTTGAATCAGATCTATTCGGACAACTATGGTAGATTTTCAAATAAACCAAGATACTGATTTTTAACGTAACCGAAGACTTTTCCCCTCTGAACGATTCTCGTAACTATTTAACGATGACGATCCGTAATGAATCTGATAGGCACGATTGGTTTAAGTGAACTTTACTCTAGACGCATTAGAATCTATTTGAAATATCGCTCTACATACAATGGCGAATCTCCAAGGATAATAATCATTCGGTCATATTGTGAAAAACTTCGTAGGTGTATGATTGATGTAGAGTTAAATTATTCGGGCCAGAGTATCGGATAAAGGTATTAAAATATAAATTACGAGTAAATCTTAAATCTTGGAAAAGAAGGTTATAAAATGTACTTATGTCATTTTACATATCCCCCTCTTCTTCAAGACAGAGGCTTCTGGACTGCATGGCCACTGCCTACATAGTTTACATTAGATTAGATTCCTAGAATTTATCGTCGTCTATGAAAATAGTTTTCCATCGCGTTTAAAATTTGCACTGATTGAAATAACGCTCGCTTCATCATGTTCGGAATTTTGAAGCGTCGTGTATATTGTTAGAAGACTGTTAGACTCCGATATTGGTAGTTCTTACATACAGAGACGCAGAAATGTTGCTTACCTTGCATTTTCAAAAGTTGCTGATGCACTATTACCAACTGCAGCGAATCCAACTCCAACTGCGAGACCTTCTGGAATATTGTGCACCTAATACATTGCAAAAATTAATCCCGGGCCTAAGTTTGTCACATTTTATTGTGATTTTACGTCATAGGCGTATTTAACGATAAACTGGACGACTTTGCGTACCGTGATGGCAACAACCAGCAGCAAAACTCTCCTCCATTGATTGTTTTTACATTCGTTGTTAGGATCCTCGTAAATCGTGCCTGTTTCTTCTTGTTCCGCTGGCCTATTTACATTATTTGCGATCTGACGTCTTCGGGTATTTTGCTCGTAGAAACCTGGAAAACGCGACGATTACACTGATACACTATAACATTCGTTGGAAGTGGTTTAAATTGTTTATATATGTGTATATGAGCCCCTGTGTAAACATGATATGTTTTCTCCTTTTTTTTTTTGTTTTTTGAATTAAAGCACAGTAAAGCTTATCATTGATACCCGGTATTTTCTATTCCATTTTCTCTGCACCTCTTGTGTATTATAGTTTAGATCCGCAGGCAGGATTAATAAGATCAGTTTTACAAGTAGCGGAACTTTCTTCAACACGAACGACAAAAATTGATGCATATTTCGCTATTTCCACCGTTCTAGTAAAAGTATTTTGTACTTTCAAAGCGTCAATGATATGCCAGAGTAGTCCACGTTTCATATTTTATCGGTCGTGTTTTTGCAAGTTCCACTTATTGCATTGAAAATGCTTTCATGCATACGTTACATTGTACATCTTGTTTAAATGCAAGAAGCATTAACACTGACAAACATTCTAACTAACGACTAACTACGCAATACAAGATATTATGCACGATAAGTACAACAAAAGATTATGCACTGTTCAGAAAGAAACAGCAGTACGTAAATTAAATGAAAGACAAGTAAGTAACGTAATAAGCTTTTTCTCGTCATAAGAATCGATATATTTGAAAAATTTGTTTGTTTCTGAACGAGTTAATCGCTTATTGTACGAGTTAAGCAAAGAGGGGCGAGTGAACATTTACATTTTGACACACAGACATAATAATAATAATAATAATAATAATAATAATAATAATAATAATAATAATATACACGTGTATCGTGAACTGATCCCATTTTCCAAGCCTACAGAAAGAATTGGATACATATTACAAGAAAAAAATGTGATACCATCGATGGTGGTTGACTCAATTTGAGTATACATTTTTCCACCAGATATCTGTACGTCGTTATACGGATCATAATCGTCTAAATCCTCGTCACTCTTTAGTTTTTCAAGGATCTTGCGTCTTTGTTTCGTACCGACTGACTGCATAGCTAAAAGCACATTGGGGGACTGAATGCCAAGGGAAGATATCAACGCGTCCGTCCCATAAACGAAAGCCGCGCCTATGAGAAATCCAACTCCGATTGGTACGAACGCGTATTCGCCTTCCGCTCCGTACAATTTGCTCTTTGTCGCCATTTCAATAGCAGGTGCCAGTAGCGACCAGTAACTTGCCGCTATCATCACGCCGCCTGCGAATCCCAGGCTGATGTCCAATAATTTACGCTGCAATTAAACGCGATCCATCATTTAGTATCGTTCCGTTTTCTTATCTCTTAATTTACGTGTACGTAGAATTTCGAATATATTGCGATACTGCGATGCTGTTAATATAATTATACAGTAATAAACTTATTATCGTAAAATGTTACTTGTATATCACGCTTCTAAAATATCATTCGATATTTCTTTATGTTATAGAGAGCGAGCGATACCTTCTCTTCCGTAAATAGAAATTTTGTTCATACGTTGTTCAGTTAGTATACATCTAATCTTATCAGATAAAGTTTTAAATTAGTAGCAATTTCTTAAAAAGAAATGAAAAAAGATGTAAACATTAACTAGATAACGCTGAAATTTTAAATTGCGTAATATATTTTCTTCAATTTCCTTTTCTTTTCTTTGACTGGTTCATAAACGAAATTAGTCGATCTTATGCTATTTCCATATAAAAAATTTACTTTACAAATTTTCTAATTAGAAGAATTTTCTAATTAGATAGCTAAATATAGTAACCGCTAAGAATCAGGCTAAACCTCATTTTTCATCTAAATTTTTGATTTATTTCTGTGTCCTTCGACAGCATTTGACTGGCAAGGTCCAGGAACGCCAGTTCTAAATTTAGGGAATCATGGGATTAAAAGTTATGCGTCTTCAAACATGCACCAATATTTCACAGCTTATTTCTACGCCATATTAGCTTCATTCACAGACCACCCGTTTCAGTTTAACGAGTCAAATATCACTATCCGTAAATAGATGCACATGATGGCCAAATCTCAGGTTTGGCAATTCATATCGATATTGAGTTGGATCAGATAAATCCAGGCGGAAAGCGGTCGGTAACACTGCTGTCTACCAGGTTCACGCGAATTTGTTGAACAACTGTAACGAAATAAGCTATAAAACACTTTTACTTTTACAGGTGTATAACTTTTGATTCCATGCTTTTCTAAACTTAAAACTGACATTTTTGGATTCTATTAATGGTCAAACGCCATTGAAAGACACAGAAATGGCTAAGAGATTTAGGATGCCCTAAAACAAAGTTTAACTGGGAAGAAAAATTAAAAAAAGGTTAACTGATAATAACGTCGAAATTAATTGCACCTTTTGCGTGGTGGTACATTTTCTTCCTGACTGGTTCGCGAAAGAAACTAATCGATTTTACGTTAACCATTTCCGATAACAAAATCTATTTTATTCCGCTAATGTATTACACTAGATTACAATAAGAAATTTGTAAGACGATAACAAAGCTTAGTGTATCGTAAATATCATGCTTCTTTTTTAAACTAGCACGTGAAATTTTTTCAAGGTGGTAAGTGTAATTCTTACGTTTTCAAAACGGAGCAATTCCCGCGAAGAATGTACGATAAAGGTTAGTGTACACTTTGTAACTTAGGTTAGAGTCGAACGTATATAATATTTTGATTGATGCAGTAATAAATACTTGACGAAATGTAGGTAAATTCGAAGATATTCGATTGGAGGAGAAAAGAAAGGAATAAAGCTTACTTGCTTTCCTCGAATTACGATAACAAGTGCGGCACCCGCTGCGGTGAGAGCCCACGTAAATAACGTTCCTAGGAGCGCCTGTACGATCGGCGAATAATCCTTTAACATTGTACCAATCGTTTAATCCTCGACACCTTAGATCGCACAGCACATCCTCTGCAATGTGAACCACGAGAAACTGTTTCGTGGGACACAAATTCCGTTGATATGCATTCAGTCCCCCGCACTTATCTCAGCCACCACCATCACCACTACCACTATCACAGCGGCTGCCACTGATACTTCATTACAGTTACCATCACTACTGAATATCGGCGCTGCTATTGCTAGTCCACCACTACCAACGCGTATTCGCTTCTATTTGCTGTACGACGACTTCGTTCCTGCACTTATCAATTATGATTTCCGAGTAGGATACACAGAACACATTGACATGAAACCGGACGAACATATGTAACTTCACTGTATGGCGAACACGCGTTTGTCATTATTCGCCCTTACGTACAAATGGGGTTGCTTGTATATACATGTGACGCTAAACGCTATCTCAATTGACCAATAGAATTCGACAATTCCAATTCACCAATCCGATAACGATCTACAGCGACGTGCACGATATTCAAACTGCGTTAAACCCGTATCAAAAATTCTATGACTTTCGACAGGCACTTATTTCATTCACCGAGACCTCTCCAAGAATATGAATCATCTGTCATTAATCAAGGACATATTTGAATTCTTTTCTAGGATTTCATTTCCATACGTTTCTACGTATGTTTCGCGCTTTTCTCATGTTAATGAGGCGTTAGTATCGCTGGAAGCTTTTAGTAAAACATGCTAACATGGCGTCTGCGTCGGTAAGTGTACGGAACATTTTAACCCATTCGATTTTCGTATATCGACGCCAAGTATTTTTTTTTTTTGCTTCCACCTTTAAACTGTCAGGTTGCTTAAAAGTATAACAGAAGAGTCGTTTTCATCGCGCGAACATCATCACCGTTTTGTTGTCGTGTCGGAAGAATTGCTACTGACATATATTCGTGAATCTCCGTACGTATATTAGTTAAAACAGGTGTAAATCGATATGTTTTGAAGTGTACGAAAAGTGTTGCTGTATCATTTTCATGTGTTAACCTCCTTCTATGGAGGGAAAGAGAATTTTCATTTCTCATTTTCATTAACGTTGTAATCACGGTTTGACGTGTAACGTTGTTGCTTGTCAATAGCTGAACTTTTATTATGTGATTTCTTAGGTACCTTTGCTAATGGATGATGATACAATTGCTTTTGGCGAAGAGGACGAAACGGGTCAGAGCAGCAATAAACTTAAGTATATAAATGTTATAATTATACAAACATTTAATAAATGTAATTAAGATTTGAGATTGACAACATTGTATCTTTATAGACATCCATACGTTACCATGTTTCATTTAGCCTTCAGAATAGCAGCAATAGTATCCTATATGTTATGCGGATGGTTTTCAAATAGTTTCATAACTAGTTTTGTAGTCGTTGTATTGCTTTTGTCAATGGACTTTTGGACCGTTAAAAATATCACTGGAAGGCTAATGGTTGGTCTTAGATGGTGGAATTACGTGGATGACAATGGGAAAAGTCACTGGGTATTTGAATCCAAAAAGGTTTGTTGATTAAAGGTTTACATTTTACAGCTATTGGGTATATCCTTTTGATTCTCTACATTTCGGTAGACATTGTCTCTACTCGAATGAACAAATAGTTCAAGGCTTACCAGTTTTCACATTTTAAGCCCTTGACACATTCTGGTAAAAAAGAAAAGATAAAAAGAGAAAGGCTTATAATTATGCAGGAATTTAATGTTTCGCTATTCCTGGTAAACGACATTGAAAAAAGAGCAGTAGAAAGGACTATAATTGTTTACTATAAAATACAAGGTCTACTATGTATACCCTGTGTTTCAGGGTGTTCAACAGAACCGCATTAATACTACAGAAGCGCGTATCTTTTGGTTAGCCTTAATTCTCTGTCCACTTTTGTGGTCGGTGTTCTTCGTGGCAGCCTTGTTTAGTTTGAAATTTAAATGGCTGTTGCTCGTTTGCATTGCAATCGTTTTGAATAGTGCAAATCTATATGGATACGTAAAATGCAAGATGGGAAATGATAAAAATATTTCTACCGCCACCAGCGACTTTTTAAGAAAACAAGTCATACAAAATGTAAGTAAATTAAAAATGTTCCTTATAGTTTGAAGGATACGTAAACCAGAAGTACACGGATTTACTATTATTGTCACAGGTCACGTCCATGATGACCAGGAGTCCACCCGCTGGTAATCCAAGTGCACCAACTAATGTGATATAAGATCAGAAATTTTCAGCCATGATATTATTTAAGGAAAACATTGCCGTAACAAGTATCGTCGTGAAAACTATCGATTTGTATATAATGATGCGAATAATTGTATATCTTAACGAAACAATATAAAATAAAATTGCTATTGAAGATATCGTCGTTCGTTTGTTTCCTGGTGTTTTCACGTTTTGAAAAGAAATGCGGATGTTACGTTAATTATTAGTTTATTGATGCCACAGGGCAATACATAATGTACACCTTATTTCTCCTTGTCAACAGACTTTCTATTACACAATATTTAATTTGTATAGGTGTTAATTAGTAACATTGCATTTATTATATTCATTTCAGCCTGTTGTATTCTTTCTGGCAAGAAAGTATCACAAAATAATTTCCCATTCTTTCAACGATATTTAATATTTGACTTATTCTTTGTTTCTTTAATTCACATTTTCCTCGGAATTAATGACTGCAATCGTATGACTACAATCTTATCCAAATGGATGAACTCGAGATGATCTCACACACGGTGTAACAAACTCGTCGTGGTATTGCACGGAGCGATAATATGGCCGATTGTATTTTGTTGTATTAGGAAAGATTGCTCCGAAAACGCGAGTTGTATGCTTTTTTCAAGAAGAAGAATACAACAAACCACATATTGCTATACACTCTGGGATATAAAAAAATTATAAACACTAACAATAGACACGCAGCTAACGTACAACATACACAAAACTTTTGGAATGATACAAAAGAACGTAATAACATTACGGTTCGGTATCTTATAAATATATGAATATCGTGGACTTTTTTGAATTGGTAAATTCATCGGATACAATTTAATGCTACTAACTTATAACTAGTAATATGTTTATACAATCATTTAACTTTTCGTTTTCCGTAACATATTGTATTTTTAGTCTGGAACTTTGAACGCGAAGTTGTCGACCGTCTTGGCGAAGCTGCACTTTGTGCAGGATTATATTCCTTCTCTCTTTTGTTAAATCTTTTAATATATCTATATAATACGTGTGTATGTAGTTAAAAAGTTGAATCGAAGGATAACAACGACATCCTTAAAATCATCGTACCAAAGACTTTAAATGTTTAGTTCGCTTCTTCCACGAATATGATTATAGATGTTAGACGAAGAGATTCTTCAGATTCAAATCGTTTTGTTACCATGTTATCATCGTTTGTTCATAAGAATGTATTTCTTTGTTTTCTATGTACGTTGGTTTTTCAGCCTTTTTTTTTTGTTTTTTTTTTGTTTTTTTTCTTTTTAGTGTGATGCATTTGTATAACAAGTCGATCTTTTTGTAATAAGTTTTTACACCAATTGTAGTTCTTAACAATGGCACATTTTTATCGAAGAGAGAAGTTGTTTCAAAGGTTAGTTGATCACTGCTGATTTGATTTACTGAAAAACAGTCGTTTCGTCGTGTCTCTTCATTGCCAGTAACAACGAATTTATATTCCGAGGCAGAAGCACGATATCGCTAATTATACACGAATAAAAGGTAAACAATAATGAGATTGAAGGAAGCAAATGTACATTAATGTAATGAATCAAGTCAACAGTATAAAAAGGGATAATTATAAAAATAGAATTACTTCAAGACTAACTTTCGTGCTCGTACCAAAGGCCAGTATACAACGATAATCAAGGGACGAATGTTGACAACGTATCTGCAAGCGGAAAAACTCAGTCCCAAATAAGTAATAGTGGATGGATTGGAAAGAGATTATGTACAGAAGAACCGAACACTTCGTAAAATCTCGGAATTTGAACGGACAATGAGAGAGATACAAAGATTAAGTATAGTATAATCTTTTATAAGGACGACCGAGGCGGTTTAAGTACTTTTAGAAGTACCGAAAATATACGTACACGATAATACATTAGACACGCAATGGCCTTCAGTCTTACAACATCAAATAAAATGATATGAGATGCGAATAAATGCACGCTCGGAAATAATACAGTAGGTCATTAGTCTTCAATGTAAATCTCGTGTAAAAAAATAGGTACGCAAGTAAAGTTGCATGAAAACGAACTTATGTTAAAAAACAGTATCAAAAGGTGCGTTGAAAACCGAAAGGCGACAAAACGGATGGAAAAAATAAAAGAAACGTGCTTATGTTGACAGTCTAGAAAATATCCACAGCTTTTCTTTTTTTTTTTTAAATGCGTACTCTCTTCAATTATGATATTTATAATATATATACGTATATATATATATACACGCATATATACATACATACATATATATATATTATTTATCATTTTACTTATGTATATTTATATTTATATCCATATTTATAGTTATATTTATATTTATATAATGTTGTTAATGACAAACGGTGCATTTATGTACACTTAGTCACAATTCCTGACCCTCGAACCACTTTTAACTGAAAATATGTATATACGTTAGATGCTTGATCGAACATCGTCAAATTTAAAAGATTGATCTAAGAACGTAACATCGATTCCTCTACTTTCGTACTTTTCTCTTCTGCTTTTCTTGCTTAGGTTGCTGCACGGAACCCGTCGCGATCAAAAGAATGCCAAAAACTGAAAGAGATCTGACTCGCTCCGTTGAGTATATTTCTTAACCATACCCACCCAACGCACATACTCGCATATGCACTGTATATTTTTATAGCTAGAATTTTTTCCTTTACCATTATCGTCGAACAGCGATAAAACGATTCTATACCGAACGATGCGATGAAAATTTCGAGATATAGAAGATATATAAACGAGCACAAGCTTATTGTCCTCATAGACTACTTAGAATTTCTGTAAATGTTTAAATCGCGAGTAGTATACACCAACCCTACCGTTGTTGCGACCTGTATACGCAGGATAGGACGACGCGCAATCACGAAACTGATCGTTTTTGGCATTGATCTGACGCGATATCCGCGACAAGGACGATGAATTACAAAGTTTCGTTGACTCTTCCCTTAGCGTTTGATGAGCTACGTTTTTCGGAACGAGTGTACTGCGGTTGATAGCCTTGCAACTGGGGAAAACTGTAAAAGTAGTCGAGGTAGAAGCCTACAATGGTACTCTGTACACAAGGGCATCGAGGGCTCGGTGGAATAGTACGCAAATCCGGCATACAGTGCTTCTAGTTAGTTAAATTAGTTCGCGTAGAAACCTGCACAACACTTTGTGCATTTTAATTAATTGAATATAGGCACCGTTTCCTTTCATACTTCCTTCACTCGACACAGTCGCATTATTTTCTTTTTTCTTTTTTTCTTCTTCTTCTTCTAATGGCATCGCTTACAGACTAATCTTAGAATAATCGCCTTACGATCTACTTAAAATTACAGTAGGTAATGAGAAGATCCCTATCGTGCGTAATGGGTTCAGCATGAATAATTGTCGATTTGGCAGTATGGTAATTTTCTCTTCGCTGAGCGGAAATTTACGTCTCTCTGTGATTTCTCCTCCTTCTATGATCGAGATACTTGCAATTTCTTCCTCCCCCCCCTCTCTCTCTCTCTCTCTCTCTCTCTCTGATTTCTCGATATCTTCCGTGTCGCATCGATAAGTACTTTACGAAACGCGCGCTTTCCTCTTAGTTTTCTTTTTTTTTTTTTTCTTTCGGACGCGGCATGTTTCGCACCTGTAGTAGCTCGCCTCGGAGGTTTCATTACGTTCCCCACTAATATGGAAGCACTGTTCTTCTCCAACGAATAGGAAAGTTTCGACATAGAACGAAATATCATGTAACGCTGACGTTTTGATCGCGAGTTACATGATCGTAAAACAATAATTCCCGTCAGTTTCTTCGTTATTCTTACATTATGTAAAGCGGCCGTCATTTTCGAGCGATTCGGGAGACGTGTAATCGGAACGTGTCTCTCAAATTCTCCTCGAGTTGGATATGTTTCAGTGATCGTTTCAATATTCGATTACGATTTCCTCGTACTATTTCCTCTCGCTCGTCAATCGCTTCCCGCTTGATTTCTTCGTTTTCTAGCTCGAAAACATCCAAGTTTTCTCGTCTCTCGCGTATTCTTGTTCGTCTGCATGTCATCCTGTGTACCTGTGTGTGTATGTGTGTGTGCGCGTGTGTCTTCTTTTTTTCGAATTATAAAAGGAAATTTTGATATGATGGTAAAGAATATTTCTACAGATATGATTGTTTTACTGCGAGCTTTTGAGCCGTACATTCTAAACGGCAGTATTGTCCCGTTTTTTGTTGCCGGGGAATTTGAAAATTGTTTCAGCGCATGCGGTGCCCATAGAAAGTGGAACTTTTCCGCTTATCTTGAGACTGTTGCGACACCATTGACTGTAAGATACTTGGTTACTACCGTAGTTAGTTGATCGAGAGGTTAATAATTTATCGCCTTTCTACTGTATTTGTCATTGGAAGGTACAAGTATGGTACGCTTTGCCCGGGAACATGATACAGGCTACATACTTACAAACTTACATACTTTTCGTGTACTTCATCGTACTAGACGCGTCGCACTTTTGCTCGTTCACCGACCTCTCTTTCGTTTCTTTGTCGATCTCTTCTTTCTCTCGTCGATTCTCTCTCCTCGCGAGTGTCGGCTTGTCAGTTGGCGTAATGATCGAAAGAACCCAAATATTCCAAACTGGCGCGATAGCAAAACTGGTATTGGTCCTGCGTAAACAACATATGTTACATTTTACGTACGTGTTACATGCTACAACAGCTACAGAAATATGTAAAAAGCAAATCTCGGATAGAAAGAAAGAAATAAATAAAAATAAAATTTCGAATGTTCGTGCGTTATGCGAGAAATTCAAGGCTGCGGGAATATACAAATGAGATGTATATCAACTTGAGATATATCTGAGAAGAAAACGAGAATTGACTCTGTCCCCATCGTATCAAGATTAAAATACTTTATGGAAAAACGTCTACGAACCTCGGTTTGAACCATAGCAGGTCGTTGCGTGCGCAATATTCTGACCGTTTGGAAGATGTCAACGACCCCCTCATACTGCATACGTTCCAACACAATGCTCAGGGTGATGAAAACGCCTGTTCTCCCAACTCCGGCGCTACAATGTACAGTTATCGGTCCGTCTTGACCAAACTGTTCTTTCGTTTTGTGCACCTGCCCGATAAAGTCGATGAACCCGTCGCCGGACTTTGGAACACCCTGTTCAGGCCAGTCGATGAACTGGAACTGTCTGACTGTACGACTCGCTCCGTCTCTCGCATCCGTCACTTTGAATTCTCGCAAGATGTACTGGGGCATGTTGTACTCCGCGATGGGATCAACCACAAAGCATTGATAACGAATTGACCTATCGGACGGCCAGTACTGATGGCATTTCTCTCTACCCATCTCCTTCAATTTCGTTAACATGACCACGATCGTTGAATTATGCTCCCACAGCATACGCCAGAAATCATCTGTGGTGTCGCAGAGTGGTCCTTGAGTGGCGATATAAGCACCCCGGTATCGATATCCATCGATGAGACTGGCGTTAATATAATCCGATCCTTCGATGTTGCGTTGTGGCTGCAGGCATACTCTGGTACACTCGTAGGGCAATATGTGCACCAAGCGATTTTTGTGCTTGTTGCAGGGAAGATTCGCCGAGATGAACCGCGACGAATCTACCTTGATGTTGGACAGTTTCTTGAATTCCAGTTCCATACCAGTAATATTGTCGATCTCTGGCTGCATCAGCTTCTGGATGTGGGAATGTAAGTTTCTGGCAGGCACTTCCGTGTTGCCACAGATCACCGCCTCGTAAAGCGCGTCGTGGATGAAAATGTATTGATCCTCGGTTTGGACCATGTAGTTTCTTTGAGCTCGTAGGCAAGTCACGTGGCCATAGATGTCGATCATCTTTTCGTGCTTGATCCTTTCGAGCATCGAATCGATGACGATGAAGCAACCCGTTCTTCCAACGCCGGCGCTGCAATGGACGATCAGCGGTCCGCTTTCTGGTGGATTTAGGGATCTGACCCTACGTAAGAACTGCAAGAACGGTGCAGGGTGCTCGGGTACACCGTGATCAGGCCAGGCCGTGAATTGCAGTTGCTTTATTTCACGTCTCTCGGAATAACCCGCTCTGGATATTTGGAACGTTCGAATGCAGTAGGTAGCCAGCTCTTGAACGTCGGTGATCGTCACAGTCATCAAACCGTAAGTTTCCGAACCTCTACCAGGCCAATACTGATCGCACTTGATCCTCGTTCTTTCCTCCAGCTTTGTCATCATCACGATCGTGCTCGATCTCAATTCCCAACACATACGCCAGAAATCTCCGAATGTCTCTTGAAGAGGCCCCTGCGTAGCTACGTACGCATTTTGTTTTCTGTATCCATCGCAGTAATTGGCATTTATGTAATCTGTGCCCGACATGCCGTCTATAGTTTGCAGAATCACCCTCGAATGATCGTAGGCGATCACGTTCGCGTAACGATTCTTCGAAGCGTTTATTTCCATGTTGGAGTGGTCCCAAGTGAATTGTTGTCCAGGCTCGATCGACTCGTACTCCTGACTGAACTTTAGATTGTCGTTCGCTTTTAGGCGCTCGATGTGGTTTCCTAGTTCGCTGATCGGAATTGGAGGATGAGAGGCCATGCCAGGCGTTTGGAAATTTAAACGGCGCATCTCGACTGGATCGGATGGAGCGTGATTCGAACTGATGTCGGCGGCCATTAACGGTCGGGTGACTGCTGCTTGATCGGGTGCTTTGCAGGGTTGTCTTCGTCTAAGGTGACAAATGAAAATATCGTGAAATCCTTTTTGGCCTCTGAGAAACGTGCATCGAACTATGTCTCTCGCGATATTATCGATGTTGATCGATTTGCTACTGGCCGAAGTTCCATTGTCACTCTATTCAATACTTACTTTTTAATAACGAAGAGAAGGACGAGAAATACGCTGACCATCAACGCAGCTATTATCGGACCGACCACCCACACCATCCCTGGCTCTTGGCCGCTGGTTTTCACCGATACCTCTGGATTTCCATCCACCGGGGTATTCGGATTGGGACGTCGTGGTGGCTCGCCAGGAGGTACTTCCCTCATATCGAGAGACAGGTACTCGGAGAAGGGCGACGAGGTGTACAAATGCTAGAACACGAAATAAAATTAGTTATGTTATCATATTTATTCGTTTAATATCTGTCTGTCTGTCTGTCTCTCTCTCTCTCTCTCTCTCTCTCTCTCTCTCTCTCTCTCTACTAATTGCAGTTTCATTCCCACCTTCCTCGGTGTGTCGACAACAGCGCGCACAAAGATCCTGTATCGTTTACTCTTCTCAAGTTTACGATTCTCGTAACCCTCGTATATATCTCCGCTGCCAAGATGGAACGTATACGGAATATCCCTATGTGGAAACTTGGCAGCAATATAAGGAGCGTTCTCCCTTTCCTTAGCCCCTTTTCCCGCGATCATGTCCTCGGTCAATTCGTCCGGTTGCTTATCCGCCGTTGACTGGTCCTCGGGCACGACGATCAAATAGTAATGCGAAATCGATCCATATTCTTCGGAGGCCTGAGGTAGAATCACCTGAATCTCCTCTCCGTTGACCACACCATAGAAATCAGGCTTGACCATAGGCTTCGGAGCTGCCATTTGCGTAGTAATGGTGATCTTAGCCGGTGGCCTGTACTGGCCATCCCTTGGCACCGCGCTCACATTCACATTGTACGTGGTGAACGGCTGCAGTTCGTTGATCGTGGTCGTCGTCACGCTAGGATCCAAGAGAATCTGTCTGCGTGGCACGATCTGCGTCTGCGTGATACCCTGCGAATCTACGAACTCTTTGACAGCATCGAAGGAGACCTTGTAGTTCATGGGGTTCAGTTTGATAGGCGGTTTCCAGGAAAGAGTCATGGAATGCGTGGACGAGTCCGGCCCCCTTAGATCCAACGGCACGTCTTCCGGCTTCACCTTCACGGTTACCTTCTCGCTGAGTCTTCCAAGGCCAGTCTTATACCTCGCTGCTACCGTGATCGCGTACTGAGTGAATTTCTCCAAGTTGACGAGTTCCGCCGACTCGGTGAGACCAACAGTCTTTTGCTTCCACTCGTCCAGGTCCTCGACAGCGGTTGTTGTGTAGAATATCTGATATCCAAGTATCTTTCCACGGTTAGGTACCGGTTCCCACCAGACTTCCACGCTCGTGTCCGACGTGGCCACCGCTTTTACCGACATCGGTGCCCGGCCAATATCTTTCTCCGTTATGATCGTGATCTTCTCCGAATATGGCCCACTCCCCCTAGACGTGTGCGCTCTCACGTGAAACACGTACTCCGTATTCTCCTCCAAATTGGTGAAAACCGCTCGCGTCTTGGTCGTATTCCTGTTGATGGTCGTAGAGTGATCGTTCTTCTTGTTGAATTGAACATCGTAACCGGTGATCTGACCGTTTCTGTGCTGTCGCAGAGGCGGGTCCCACGTGACACACACTGTGTCCGGAGTTTGGAAAAAGTAGGACAAATTCGTCGGTGGGCCAGTTGGTTCCCCTTCGGGGCTGTACCAGAATCGCACCGTCTCCTGACCGAATCCGATCGCGTTTTGACCGGCGACCCTAAACTCGTAATCCACCCCTCGTTCCTCTGCGAATTAAATCCAATCGGAGTTAAGAAAAAAAAAAATGACAGAATGATACCACTAAGAGAGGAATACTGTATATGGGGGATTCGAGCTTACCAAGATCAGTGATCTTGTAAGTATGCTGACGGTTTCCCGGAATGTACTCCTCCTTGAGCGTTTGGTTCTTAATTCCGTATCGTATTCTATATCCCAACACGTCGCCGTACGTTTGCGTAGGCTGCGACCACTCGAGCTCAACCACGTCGGGATCTTTGGACAAAAGTCTGGAAACGAGGCATTATCAGAAAAAAAAAGAAAGAAAAAAGAAAGAAAAATGGAAGACAGGACATTGACAAGAAAATTTGGACTTTATTAATTTCATGGATCACGGCCTCCGGGTGATTCACACGTCCGATATAATCTCGTTTTCGAGTTATAGCTTGTTTATGTCGAACTCGTTCGACACAGGCCGGCCATTGCTCGGATTTTTCAACAAGTTTGATTGACACGTTAACGAAGTGTTTCAACATTATCAATCGGCGTTTTATAAATAGACTGCGGATTTTTATGCATTCATCGAAAATCAAAAAATACACAGAATGAACATAATATGGAAAAACATACGAAATACATAAAATATTTAAAATATAATATTCGTTATAATACGCTGTAGGTGAAACAATGGACCGCCGGCTCAGCTTCATTTTTTCCAATCGCATTCATAAAAATATAAAGCAGTATAAATATCCGCGCGGCTTTAATAAGCTACGCGTTTTAAATATCTCCATACGTAATAATTAAGAGAATTCGGCTTTGGAGAGCGAGTCGACCAGGGGATCGTTCGTCCGTTCGCCAATATATATATATATCTTTATGCCAGCGAATTTTATGTCAAGCGAAAAGACATCGAAAATTCGTCTGGCATGAGATATAAAGGAGTTTAAAGAACAGAACATACTTCACGTTAACGTGAGGTCTATTGGGTACGCCTCCGGGAGTTCTGACAGTTTCTGGCGGCGAACGATCACCGTCTCCTTTTCTCGTTAGAGCGGCTACTTGTACAGAGTACGTGGTGTCAGGTTGCAACCCGGTAATGTTCACCTCCAGCACGCCGTCTTCTTGCACGTCGCGTCGTATCGGCTCGTTCAACAGATCCTTTCCCTACGAAGGCAAATAGCGAAAATATTAGTCCGCTGAGGGAACGCGTCTATTTTAAAATCACAGCGTGAAATTCGATGCTCGACCGACAGACAGACCTCTTCTCTCATTTCCTGCACGTGTATGTGATAACCTCTTATCACGCCGTTTTGTTCTTTCGACGTGGGCGGCCTCCATTTCACGTGTATCGTGGTCGAATTGATCGGCGTTACCGTCACGTTTTGAGGATGACCCGGCACTGGAACGCAACGATCGGTTAATTCGTGCACTTGACGCCCGATTGTGCTGCATACTCGCAATCACACGCTCTCACACTATCGCAGTCACACTTGAAAGGGGGCATGAAACGATATCATAACCAGGAAGAAAGATCTGTAAAAATAAATAAATACGTAGGGTTGGATCGAACGAAAGAGAACGTTAGGGGCTTGTCCAATGAATCGTGTCCGTCCGATGGGGATCGAAGAAGCAACTAAAAAAAAAAAAAAAGAACTAAAAGTACTCTTTTCTCTCTATGCAGAAACATAACATACAACGTCGATCTTTTGTGTCCGTTTAATCGGTAACGATCTGTAACGGGTCGTTCGTCGTTGGTATATAAACGAAGTGAAGGAGCGCGTAGCGAAAAACAGTATGGCAAATCAAAGCGTTGTATACAGCGAATTGAAAACTCGTGCGAGAAACAAAATAACGCAGCAGCGTTGCAACGAAAGGGAACAGGTGAAAGACAGAACGTAACGTAAACGAACGAAAACAAATGGCAAGGATGAAACGAGAAAGAGAGTATGATAAAGAGAGAGAGAGAGAGAGAGAGAGAGAGAGAGAGAGAGAGAGAGAGAGAGAGAAAGAGAGAGTAAAGAAAAATTAATGGAAAATATGTACATGCCACCAATCGCACACGGACAAAACGATGTACAAACAATATTACGAGGTACGCCGGTACCTCATGCTCTACGTCCCTACGACACGATAATCCTCCATTTGAATACCAATAATGTATGTTTTTATTCTGCATTCGATTTCAGAACGCGAATGTACGAATGCGCGTATAAATACGTCATCGAGATGCAAGAGCGCGGTTACGTTGGTCGATAATGCTACGGCAATATTGGAGAGTCCATGACGAACGAAAACGAAGTAGTTCCGTTACACGCATACATACACATGGTATACACGTATATATGCGATGTACTATCGTTGGTTGTGCGACGTGGATGAAAACTGTGCCAGAGGAAACGTGCAATCGTGTTTTTCGATAAACGTGCAAGGATAACGAAATGTATCACGCGAATTTACAGATATCCACGTCGATAAGCCGCTTCGATAATTTGTCGCGAACGTCGCTACTTCGCCACCCCTTTTCATTTCCTTTGTCGCGATTTTGCATTTTACGCTTCGACCCTCCAGGTCTTCACTTTTCGATTTCGACGGATCTCGAGATCCGGTTCGATATATTTTTCCCAGATCTTTCCCATTCTATGTTTTCAATGGACAACGACGAGAACGACGTGGACAAAGACGATGGTCATGGACGGTCCAGTATCCGGCATCGGAAACGTTATATCGGCGTTACACAGAAAAACAACGAACGAACGAAAAAAAAAAGAAAAAAAAAAGAAAGAATTGTAGGAGAAAAAGAAAAGGAAAGCCTAATGTACCTCTAGGTTTGTACGAGAACGATAACTGCAGCCTCTACAAAGTGTCGCAAAATAAAAACTGCGTTGCAAGAAAGAATTACGACAAAGAAAAGCCAAACACGACTGCTGCATACAGAGGGTGGCCTGTATACAGAAGAAGAAAGTTTCCCTCGGTGAACGAGATGCGTCTCTTGCTTCTATATCGGTTTACGTTTTACCGTTCGCGCGTAATTAATGTATCAATTACGTCCATAAAATCGCTACGCAACGCAAAAAACAAAATTGGCGAGCGCGCAGTCGCAGTCGCAGCCGCAACTATTTACGCAGACGTAAATAGTTTTCATTTTAATTGTATTTGCNAAAAAAAAAAAAAAAAAAAAAAAAAAAAAAAAAAAAAAAAAAAAAAAAAAAAAAAAAAAAAAAAAAAAAAAAAAAAAAAAAAAAAAAAAAAAAAAAAAAAAAAAAAAAAAAAAAAAAAAAAAAAAAAAAAAAAAAAAAAAAAAAAAAAAAAAAAAAAAAAAAAAAAAAAAGGAAAAATCTTCAAAATAGTCTCCCACGGAGAAAAAACAAAACGATATATGCGAAAGAGCCGGAAAAAAGGAACAAAAATATCATATATATATATATATTATATGTAAAGAGAGAGACAAAGAAAAAAATGATTAAATACAGGAAGAAAATTCATGGCACAATTCGAGACGAGCTAAGGGATACTCACTTTTTGGATCTGCGCCCCAAAAGTCGCCAAAAAAGTGGGAAAAAAATCTCGTAAAAATTCGTGTCAACTTCTCACGTATATTGAGTAGAATTATTTTAAATATTTAATATATTTAGGCATATCAGTGGGTAGCATACTACTGATTATTATCAACGTCAACATGGCCTCTTTTACAGCTATTGTATTTTTTTTTTTTGCTCTGATTAGGGGGAGAGAGAGAAAGAGAGAGAAAAAAAGGTATGAAATTTTTGTCTGTTTCTCTGGTGAAACACGCACACGCGCACTCGCTCGTTCGTTCGTTCGTTCCCTCCCTCCCACGCGCTCGATTCCAATCGCACCCTCTGCTCTATTCGTAATATTTTTTATCGCTCTGCCGAGCAACGTCGGTGGACAAAATTCTCTTTCGAATCGATCGTTAAATAGAAAAATATCGCTTGGTCCTCGGTTGCAGTTGGTCGCAGAGAGGCGGGAGATGTGAGAATATCTTTTTTTTCTTGTCTTTTTGGCATGCGCAATCACTACTCCAAATATGAAATAACTAAAGGCTCATGTCCACCTGCCTCCTGCCGCCGAGAGAAAGACTGGCCGATTTTTCTTCTTCTTTGGGCAAATTCGAAGCGATACGTAACCGCGGCCTTTCTTGTCGGTGTGAAAGTCGATCCAACAGCTTCGGCCAAGGAAAATCGCGAGGAAGGAAGAGAACAGAAAAGATGATGATGGAAGGAGAAAAACGTAAGGACAAGATCGGACGACACGAGTCCGCGAGTTCCGTCCTTTCCCTCGCGGCACGAGGCATCGAGAGAGGGAAGACCTATGATAAAATGTCTACTAAAAAGAAAGCTAGGAAGGAGAAACCATAAGTAAGAAGAAGTGGTTGGTATCGTGTTATGGTTCGGGAACGTATAAACCGCTACCCGTGTGTAATCTAAAGTCGTGAAAAAAAGCGCGACTCGTCTCGACGGAAAAAATTCACGTACATATAGAATAGATAAGGATACGAGAGTCGGTGAGGTGGAATATGTTTTCGAGGAAAATTTTCTTTTCTTTTTCTTTTTTTTCTTTTTTTTTCTCTTTGCAACTCCAAAAAGTCACCCGCAAAAAACGTCAGCTCGATAAAAAATCTGTATCGCTGTGCATGGAAGGGGTAAATTTCTTTTCGAGCGGAAGGCGAAACAGACGACGTCGTTTTATTTTTCCTTGTCTCGAAGAACGGTAAAAAATGATCTCCGTCCCTCTTTCTGTTCCGCTCTTACGTTTCATCGGTAGCATACACCCGCGCATTCACCCACGCAAAAATCGCAAAATTCCTCGCAAAATATGCACGTAATTAACGAAGAAATGTCGTGAAATGGGGCGCGTCGTTCTTACGGTACGCCAACTGATCGGATTCCCGATCGGTTTCTCAGTTGTTGGTCTGCTTATCGGCGCACGGTGGTAGAGATCGAATCGAAGGGGAAAGCAGAGTAGGAAGAAGCATGCGTTTGTCGAAGGAAAATGGAGAACCGATCGTTCGGTTCTTGCTGGAACGTACGAACGGGTGGTACGTTGATCGGTCGATTTCTTAAATATTCCGACGGCACAGCTACCAGAGTAAAAGAGACGACCGGACTCGAACCGCGAGTCGTTGTTGACTGAGAAATGGAAACGTGAAAAACACACATAAAACGGAGTAAAGTATACTCTTTCTATGTACCTAGAGGAGAAGACGTAAAGGTATATCGAGACACGATATAAAGATGTAGTAATACGTAATATATGTAATGTATATATATATATATAAAGAACATGTTATACGTACGAATAAAATACGTAATTCAATATTAAAGATACGATAGTTATAACTTACAGAGAGGCAGAAGATGGAAAAAAGTAGGTCGGTGAGAGCATGCAAAGAACGAAGGTGTGCACGTATAGACAATAGAGTAGAGAAGGTAGTCTGGTGTAATATGATCATGTATATCATTCCAACGACATCGGTGAGTGTAAGAAATTTTCGCGATATTCCCGCGTATCAACGATCCATCGATGTTCGTTCTCCAACGGACAGAGAGTCGTCTTTGGCGGTTTACCGACCACCTCACCCCTTTCGTCGAAGGGATTCTGTTCTTTCGATAGCAGCGGAATAGGGGGGTGGGTCGGCGAACTCTCTCTCTCCGTCGATATCGATGCATCTCAGTGCTTGTTGCCGACAGGCTAGTGGCTGTCGACTAAATGGACGAAGATAATAAAAAAAAAAAATTGCATGAATATTGGTATTCAAATGTTTCAAGTCGAACGTCTTCTCGCGGCAATTCTCTTCCTTCGCGTCACGGATATTTCGCTCGTGTTGCTAATATCGCCCGGTGAATATCGCGTTTGCGGCCGAAGAATTCGCGAACGTCGCCCTCCGATTTTCGCTAATTTCTTTCCTAGCACGACGATCATTGTTATCGTCATTCTCCTCGTGCTGCCACTGCGCGACTTTCGACGCGTTACGGTTTACTCTTGCATCCTGTACTCTTTTACGCACTCGTTCACGCATTCACGCGTGCACGCCGCACCCGACGTGAACTCGATACCGCTGTTCTCGATGGATTCAACGATTATCGATGCATGTGACTACATACTCGGTCATACGATGCTGAGAGAGGAGAAGAAACAGATCGAGATCGAATCGAGGTTCACGTGGAGAAGACGCGCTGATCAAACTGCACGACAAACGACGACGGTGGGGGGGTGCTCGTTATTCAAGGGTGCTCTCAGTGCTGGTGCTCGGCACGATATATCGCAATCGAGTGTGACAATTGATATTTAGACACGTGAGTAATATAGTGATCATACGGTGCGCTGCGAAATACGGTGCTGTTTTTAATAAGTCGAAGAGGTCCAACGAATACTATTATACGCATATCGGGAGCGCATTGTAGTCGCTCGCGCACGTTCACGCACGAGTCTTGCTTGTTTCGCAGGCGTTTACGTACTACAGTAAGTACATCGAAATGTACGTAGATACGCGCGTACACACACTCACCCACGCACACGTCCTACGTACATGCGTGCACGCGTGTGCTTTTTAGGCTGTCGGCAGTTACTCGAAGCGAAGGGTGCTTTTTCAAGTGGTGCAAGGTGATATACGTGTGTGTGTGTATATATATATATATTATATATATTATTATATATTATATATGTATATATATATATATACCCAGTTAGTAGGACACGGCAAAGGCGTGCGTCTGCGTGTGGCTTTTGTGCGTAGGTGCGTAGATACGCGTTCATCGTTGCGCGCTTCGCCTTCTTCCTTCTTTTTTTCTCCCTACCTTTCGTCGTGCGTGAAACGCGTGTGCGACTTTACATGCGTGCGTGGTGGTGGGTGCGAGATAAAACCGTGCCCGCATGAAAAATAATACTATCATCGGTGCCCGTGCACACACTCATAACGGCGGTAATGATACATACGTATATATATATATATAATATATAATATATAATATATGTAACATATATATATATATATAATATATAATATATATATATATATATAATATATATAAGATATATGTAATATGTATATATCGATAATACGTTTAGAATAATATAATCATAGAATATTGGTAGTGATGGCGATACTAGCGGCGACAATAACAATAACGAACGAGTATACGTATATACGACGGTGAACTTTTGTGCTTGATAATGTGCGAGCTTACACGGCAGGGTGCTTTCAGCAGTGCTTTTTATCGTTCCGCCTCGCTTTGCCGAGTCTGCTGTTAGAGGGTGGACGGTTGGATCGGTCGGTCCGTAAACGGGACAATGCGTGGGAGGAACCGGGAGTAGGGGGCTGGTGAAACGAAAGAGGATCCTGGGCGTTCCGTAGTGCCGAGTGCAAAAGGTTCGAGGGAACGTCGTTAGAGATGCGCTCGTACGACTTTTTCCGCGACAATGACGCGCTTTCACAATGCCTCTCTCTCGCAACAAATGATTCCGATTTCGCGACCAACCAAGGTCTTCGATTATTTCCCAAGACAAAAGAGCTGCCGTTCTCCTGGCTGCGATCCTACGCGTGTTCTTTCGTTCTTTCGTAGACGAAACGCGGTCGACTATCGTCTATCGTACGACGTGTTCCGAACGTCACCGACGGCCAAAAGAAAGAGAAAAGGATATCGCGGCTCGATTAATTTTCTCATCGATACGATTAATAACATCGTATCGTCGTAGTCGCTATCCGTTCCCTCCGCCTTTCGTTAGCTTCTCTGCTCGCCGGATTCGGAAGATTAATCGGACGGGGAACGGGCAAACGGTGTGCGTGGAAGGGGTTGAAAAACTCGTTGTACCATGCAGGGTGGGACGGTACCGAACCGATGATCAGTGAAGTACCGAGTAGGAGACGGAAAGGAAAGATTCGAAACGAAAAGCAAAACTTCTTCGTGCATCGGCATGCCATTCATAGGACTTTTGTTGATTCGGTTGTGGAACCATTTTATAGTAGTGGTTCGAGACCGAGATCTCGCAGACTCGACAGCAGCTTGACGGTTTCTTTGGACGGTGATGGGAGAATCTGTTTCGAGTTGGGGATTCGAAGGATCGCTCGTAGTCGAGGAGAAGTATATGATCGACGGGATCGAATCTTTGGTGAGACCGTGGGATCGATAAACAAACGAAGGCATGCTCTAAACATGTGCAAACGATAGGTAGAACTAAATTTTAACTAAAGACAGAAGAGCCTTATATATCAGAGATATAGAAATATATTATATATGTATATATAGATATATATGATTTTTCTCAAATACTTATATTTATATACATATATATATATATACACATATAAATGCATATATGTAGGTATGTAGTGGAATAATAATATGTATATATATTTTTGCTGTGTGTAATACATACGCTATGGTTTACATATATATATATATATATATGTGTGTGCGTGTATTTCATCTTTTTTTAATATACATATATATATATATATACACACACACATAAGCGTTTCACCAGACAAGCTGCCGCCCTCGTTCACAGACATTATTTCCGTCCGATAAATGTCTGGTAGAATCGATTCAAGCGATAATATAGAATTTTTCCTCGGAACGGTAAAAATAATGTTGCGCACGCTTGGGGACGGTCAGTTTGGCCTCTATCGTCGTAACACGTGGCAAGAGTGAGTCAACGAACTAAAGAGAGAAACGAAACATCTTTACGTGACGTAATAATCACGGTTACCACCAGAAAGAACATTGAGTGTTATGAGTACATATCATTAGACAATCGGTAATGTTACGTTAGTGCGAATAAATCTTAAAAACTAGCTGTTCAAAACCTGGATCATCCTCCTGCAAATGCTTTAAGGAAAGACAAAAACACGTGAATGAGTATATAATTAAGTATTAGTTAGCGTGTTAAAATGGGTCTCCAAGTTTTAAAAGAGGGGGCTCAGGGGAACAAAAACCAACGGCAACGTACAAAGGGAGAGTTGCGATTAGGCCCTGTAAAAATAGTAAGAAAATACGTTCCTTTTTTGTTTTGTTTTTTGTCTTTTGGTCGTATCTTTACTCATTCTTTTTTCTTTTTCTTTTTTCTTTTTTTTTTTTTTTTTTTTTTTTTTTTTTTTTTTTTTTTTTTTTTTTTTTTTTTTTTTTTTTTTTTTTTTTTTTTTTTTTTTTTTTTTTTTTTTTTTTTTTTTTTTTTTTTTGGTAATAGCTGAGCTCAAAAATTGGTTATCAGCTTCTGAAAAATCCGCGGCTGCGTGCACCACCTGGAAAAAATGTCTGGGGCACTCTGGGGAAAAGTTCGGGGCTTTTCTCTGGGAGCACAGAATATTTCATGGAAGATCGTTTTGTTGTCGCAAAAATTCCAAAAATATAAAATCTCGCCAGCCAAAAAATTAGGGCCAACATGGTTCCGCGTTTCGCTATGTAATTGCCGCGTCCCGTCCAAAAAGGAGAAGCAAAAACCAAAGGAAAAAAGATACACACACACATATTTTCTTTCTTTTTTTTTTTTTTTTTTGGGAGAGATCGAAGGTATGCCAGAGAAGCGATAGGAAGGTTTGGTGGAGCGTTTAGCTTTTGAAGGAGAAACGCGAAAAAATCGATGTGCGCGTTCAAAAAACTTACGTTCGCGCAACAAAAATTGAATTATCGGATTTCAGTGTTTCGAAATGGAAAAAAAGGGCCGCGCGTTCGTCCTGGCATCTTCTCTGTTGCCGCGACAAGGCTGAGTTGACAGTTCGTTTCTCGAAAGCGTAACTGAAACGCAAAAGTGGCCTGAGAGGAGAAGCTTTACGTATTATATAATACAATATGATATAATATAACGATATAATGTAATATAATATAGTATAATATAATAATATGATATAATATAATATAATATAATATAATATATTGTGATATAACGTAACGTAATGTAATGTAATGTAATGTAAGGCAACGTAATTCGATGAGATCGAACGAAACGAAAACGCAACGATAATGTAATCTAGAAACGGAAACGCTGGTGAAACGTTGTCGAACAAGAAAACAGAACTAAAAACAGAGTGAAGAAGACAGAGAATCGTTAAGAGAAGAAGGATCGGTTTTAAGTGACACGGTTGGGAAGAGATGGGTTCGAAGAGACGTTAGCGGAATCTGAAATCGAAAATACGTTTAATACAGAGATATACATTTATGTAGACAGCCGTAGGATAGACCGAACGTCACCGGGTCGAGAATCAGGGCGTGTCATCGCAACCGGCACTGGAATCACGGGTACTGAATCTTCGGACTGATTTTTGGCGGGCTTTTATATTTTTGGCTCTTGCGCGATGAACTTTGTCGCGATATATAGCCTTCGCAAAAGTATCTCTATAGACGAGAAGCGTGGCGCCCGGAACCTTCGCGAGGTCTTCCCATGTGCAATGAAATACTAGCAAACAAACAACCATGTACACCTGATACGGAGAAACCTATAAGAGATACGATAAATCCTAAAGAGAAACGATTCCTCGCTCGAGTCTCGTAGCGCCACTCCTCCGTATGTTCGATTAAAGGTAAGAAGACGACTAGCGTTAATGATACATACCGTCCTCGTGAGTTCTGACCGAGATAGGATAACTCGGAGGTCCGTCACCTACGCTGGTCCCGGCCAATACCCAAATCCGGTACTCGGTCCATTTTTTCAGTTCGTCCAACACGAATCGCGTGTCATTCAGTTTGATAACTTTCGCCTCCGAGTCGGAGCGTCCGCTCTCGACGACTTGCAGCTTGTAGTACGCGATCCTCCCGTTCGATCGATCGGCAGGCGGTGGTTCCCATGTTACCAATATGGAGGTCGGGCTGATCGCTTGTCCGCTTACATTGCGAGGCGGAGCCCCGGGGACTGTATAACACTCAGTTATAGGGGGGGAAGAGGGGAAAAAACGAAAACGTGGTAGGAAAATATCGTCGATCGTCGGTCATTGAACGATCGCGGTCAACTGCGAGGGCTCGAGTCCCGAATCGAAAGAATCGCGAAAAATTCGTGCAAAATTCGTTGGAAATTTGTTGGAAACTCGTCGAAATTCGAGCTACGGCTTAATTCGATTTCCGCGTTACTGGTTTTTGGCAAGGTGCACGCGTGTACGATCGGCCGATGGTTAATTATGGAAAAAAAAAAAAAAAAAAAAAGAGAGAGAGGAGGAAAAACGAACGTTCGCGGGTATTTCGATTCGTTGGACTCGAACAACTTCGAAATCGAACCACGTTCGAACCTGACCGACGCGACGAAGGGATCTAAACGAAAAACTTTACGTGACGATTGGTCAAGGTTCAGAGAGGCGAATCACTCAAGGAAAAACTCATGAGTCGATCCTTGAACAGTCGAAAAAGTACGTGATTAGAGAAAAAATTTCATACGGTACGAGCGATTAACTCGCGCGTGTTACGCCGCGTCGAGTTAAAACGCCGTGCCTCGATTAGCAAGGAAACGAGAGACAATAAAAAACTGAAGAACGGACGTAAACCATACGTTATCAAGAATGAAAAGAGGTGCCCAAAATGCACACATATATCAATGCAGTGCTTAGTGCAATTTATATGTATGATATGTACGTATATATATATATAGATAGATATATATAAAGTGGCATCCAAAAACGGCTGTCTTATTTGCAACGCATGCAATCATTCTCACTCTCCCACACTTCACGGTTCAACGATACTCTCTATCTTCCGTCTTTCTTTTCTTACGAATATTTTTTCTTTTCCCCCCCTCTGTTCAATGAAATCCACGGCTACGAAGAATATCTTTACCATATCTGAACTGAAGGTGTCGCGAATTAATTACGATAGCTTACGCTACTTTGCGGGAGCGTCTAGCGCTACAGCACCTCCTACCTGCCGTGCCACGATGATCCGCGATTGCATCGACGTGCATCACGCGTTCGCAATAGATTCTATCGAAATTTATCCCCTATTACCATCGAACAATCGCGAATCGATCCGTCTTCGGCACTCCTCGCTGCATGAATTTTCACTCCTATCTTTTTCGCCTTCTTTTCTGCTTCTTTGACTATTTGCTTACCGTACTGTTTCGTGCGAACCGGATATGGTATCGTTGTTGCTCCTTCGCCCCTTTGACTCCGCGCAGCCAACCAAACGTAATACAGCGTGTTCGGATACAGGCCTGTCAGCGTGTAGTTCTCGGTGACTGGTATCCTTCGATGATGCTTCTCCTGAAATTCATCGCGATTCCGACGATTCGCAAGAAACATTAACATTTATATTTCCTATAAACGCCAGACACGAGCGTACGCTTCGTACTTGACGCGTAAATGACAGATATATTAGAAAGATATTTATAGAAGACGGTTATAGATTAGAAGACGCGCGATACGTTGAAACGTATTACCCACCTGCGCGTAAGTATCGTTCCAGTACAACTCATAGCTGAGGATATTCTCCGCGCTATGAGTAGGTTTGTTCCACTGGAGTGTTACTTTCGTCTCTCCGATATCTACCGCGGTCAACATTTCCGGTTGACTCGGTACCCCTTGTTGCGTCTTTATCTGAACAGGTGTACTCAGTGGACCGGGACCGACGCTTGTCAGCGCCTGCACTCGAATCGTGTATATCGTGTGCGGCGTTAAATCCGAGATCGTGGTTAGCTGGCTATTGTCCACCAGCTGGTACTGCCAAGAGGCCATTTGTTGATTCGGATCCGTCGTATAATATACTTTGTATCCCTGCGGGCCAGAAAGATCAGATCGCGTCAGAAAGCGTGACAGAATACGCGATCTCGTATGTATGTACGCTCGTCGATATGTGGACAGGGTTGTCGTCCCACCTAACTGGGACAAGCTCTACAAGCTTTAAAAAATTCCATTACACCGGACTCGATTAGATTAAACAGACTCGAACGATAAGGTAATACGGTGTATATGACCATTCTGGAAATAACGATTTTCATATACAAATGTCCGAATACTTTTATATAGAGAGTAGAAAAAAGAAAAAAAAAAAGAAAAAAATCCCATACAGTATCCGTATACTTATGAGCGGTAGAGTGTGTAACTGGCGATAAAGCTAACCGTCACTTGTCCGTTTGGCGTTTCCGGCTCGTCCCATTGTATGACCATTGTGCTGGAGCTCAATGGGCGGGCGACCACCTTCCGTGGTGCAGTACCAGGTTCTAGAAGGAAGAAATTATTTTGGATTTTCTTCGAATAGCGTTTCTATCGTGGACAAGCCAATCTAGTTAGTCACTGGAGAGTACAAATAAATCCCCGTGAGCACCACCATAAGAACCAAAATTTAAAATAACAGGTATTCCAAGTAGAAAAAAAAAAAAAAATGAAGGACAGAGCATATAATCATAATGCACTCTGTGATGTTCGTGGCATTGCGATTAAAATACGATTTACCAATGAATGGAAGAGAATCGAGGAAAGGACCGCGTGTGTCGTGTTGTAGTGTTGATTAGCTACAAGTGTGATACATCTTTATCTCGATACATGTCGAGTGTGCGGGTGCGAACGAACGATGGGCATGTGCGTGTGCTTTGAATAAATAAAAATACAAAGGATCGAATAGAGAGAGAGAGAGAGAGAGAGAGAAAAAACACGAAATAAAACAAGAAAATAAAAACAAAAAATAAGAGAGAAAACGAAAAATCAAAACAGAATAAAACGAGAGAAAATGAAACGAAAGACAAACGAACGAAAAAAAGAAAAAAAAAAATTGTAGGAAGAAGGAAAAATATGCAAAAATAAACAGAAAATACAAAAGACAAATATGTTTGCTACAGCACTCTTAGTATATGATTGAACTTACTGGTACCTCCATTTGTCGATTCCGCTATTGAAAAAAAGGATGAATGATTATTCTTCGATGATACTCGATTAAGTGGTATATAATGCACGGTGAAAATACGAATCGGGTTTTGCGGCTTCGTTCGTATTTTCACAAGGTGCGAAGAGTGCGCTACTTTATCGAGGAAAGGTGCAATTTCGCGTGCTGTCTCTCCGCGTATTGGTTTTACTCTTTTCCCAGAAAAGAGACGGAGAGACGTAGGGGGAGACGTGGTACAGAGAGAGGGCTATATGGGGAGAGAGAGGCAGAGACGGAAAAATGCAGAGCGAAACGAGACGTCGAAGCGCGACGCGCCGAACACGATCCGACAAAAACACTAACACATGGTGCGACACAGAGAAAGGGGATTGGTGATAGGTGAAAAAAAATGTCTTGTCACTTACATGAATCAAATCGTGCGTCCACGGCGGACAGCATGGAAAAAAAGTACAATTTCCCTCAAAAACCGTGTCAAAACTTGTGCCTTCTTCGTGGTGCAAAAACATTATCTACGTGCAAAAATTTGTAATTCGCTCGCCGGGTTAATAAGCTACGTTTTCCCGCGTTGGTACGCGAAAAAAAAGACTTGTCCATTCCTTTCCATGTCTTTACTTATCGTCGATCGACTGTGCTCGTCTTTTTGCGAGACGCGTGATCGAAAAATACGCGTTAGTCGAATTAGTCGAGAATTAGTCGAGTCGAGTCGAGTCGAGTGGAGTCGAGTGGAGTCGAGTCGAGTCGAATGGAGTTGAATTCTTCAGAGCTTCGCATACACGGTATTGGTGATTCGTTTTGAAACGAGTGATAACGCTTGTGTATCTCGACGATGCGACAACGATGACCCTGAAACGTTGGGAACGTAGCCGCGTCGACGAGAGGCGAGGTCGATTTTTGCAAATGTACAAACACCGATGGTAATGAGAAAAATCGCTGGAAGGCGAAAGGAATACTGACTCGTTTCTCCAGTGGTGACTGTCACAGGGGCACTCGCGGGACCACGCCCAATGGCGTTCACGGCTGTCACGGTAAGCTCGTATTCGGTGTAAGGGCTCAGACTCCGAACATGATAGTACATGGTCGTGATGCCCGATATTTCGGCTTCGGCTTGTTGCACGTGCTTCGGCTTATGTTGAATCACGTAGTATTGCACTTCCTCCGGATTTTTGTAGTACCATGTGAGCTTCACGGAAGTGGCGGTGATGTCGGACACTTGAACGTTCTCCGGAGCACTCGGCAAGGCTGTAATTCGTTGCGCGAATTTGTTGTTTAATTGCTATTCCATCCGTGTTACGTGTCTCGTATACGTATATATAGGACGTTTCAAGAAATTTAGATCAAACTTTATCGCGTATAACTTACAGGGTAAGTACCACGTAGTTGCATCGAAGTCATTCTCAGCGATAACGATGAAAGAATGTAACTTTGTCGTTATAAACAGACAGATGATACTTTTCCATATAACTGGGAAACTAGCGATATTTCACCTGCCGTTCGTTACGATCATTTTCTTTCTTCTTTTTTTTTTTTTTTTTTTTTCACGTGAATATTACTACGCGCTTCTGAGGCTTAACGCCAACTTTTTGAAACAGCCTGTAGCAACCGCTTCTTCGCGCGTATCTCCTATTTTCACAAAGTACATTGTCCTCGGTCTTTGAACGTAACGCATAAGCCGATTGATTAGTCATGGAAACTGTACCATCACGGTTCGTTGTGTACCTCGTTGGAACACAGTCGCACACACTGATCGAGTGATTGATCGTTTTACGTAACGTAGCTGGATAGGTCGCTGGCGCGATCTCCGAGGATTTACGCGCGATTTCGATCCATCTCGGTACGATACGATACGATACGATACGGTACGATAGGGTACGGTGCGACACACCGCGGTACAATACACGATACGATACGATACGATACGAAACGACGCTATTTGCCATTATACGATACGAGGGCGCGATACGAACCTTGAACTTTCACCATCGTCGTGACTTCGATGATTCCGAGATCGCTGGCAGCTGTGCAGGTGTAGTTAGCGGACTCCTTCACGTTCGTGAGTATCAGCACGTTTCTACCGACCGGCAGATTGTCATCCGGAGTGAGATCCGTGGATGGACCTTTCTTCCATTTGACGTACGGCATCGGAGAACCCACAGCGACGCAGGTCAAATTCAAAGATCCGCCAGATCTTACTTCGCTGACGGCGGGCGGAGGAATCGAAAAGGTGGGTGCAACTCGTCGAACTGCGTGCAAATAGAATTTATTTACGTACGACGCGAGGATTCTTTCGTCCTAACAAAGTCCCGTGGCCACTCGACGTGACTGAAAACCTTTTCTTCTTAATACCCGATCGATGGAATGCCGATGGATGGAGCAATCGAATCGATGCGACCTCGAACGACGATCCTTCGCTGACAACGAGTTCTTAATACGTACGATTCGAGTGGCAATTAACGCGTGTACCATCCGAAACCGGCAGCCGAGTATTTGATTACGCGATACTTGAATGTCGAGGGACAGAGGCGCGTAGTACCGCAAGAAACGCCGCATCATAATATTTGCGACGCGATTCCAAGCGCGCGAATCCTTTGTGCCGCCAGCTTAGTTTAATTACGCTTTAATTACGTAGCATTAATTTTAATTGCAAACAGGAAAACGACTGGGTTTAACGGCACCAGAGGCTCGGTGCTACGTTTTTGTAATGAATTTACGTTAAAACGGTAGTAACGATAAGAACTCGTTCCTTGAGATTTCCTCGGCGAAAGAGGGCGGCCCGCGGCACGCCTCTACGGGGTGTTCTCGTGCGTTCCCCACGACTTGGCCGCCGCCGCCGCCGCCGCCGCCGCCGCCGCCGCCGCCGCCGCCGCCGGACGTACCTTTTACGTAGAGCATAGCCGACTTGGAGTACTCCGTGCCGACGGAATTATTCGCCACGCACTCGTACTTCCCTTGGTCGTTCACGTCGGATGCGGTGATTTGCAGCGCTCCTGTAAAACACAAAGCGGCGGTTATTTTTTCGAACGTCACCGAGCAACTTCAACTGCGTTCGTTAGCAATTTTTTAAAGGCGACATCAAAGGGGCTCCACTCGAAACGGAAAAGAATGGAGCGGGGCGAGAACACGGGGCGGCGTCAAAGAGAGCTTCGTTTCCTGCGATCGACGTTTTCATCGCGCGCCGGTCCGCGCTCTTCCACTTCTATCGATTTTAATCCGCTTATCCGCTCTCCGTAACTTTTCCTCGATACATTGCCAAGTTTTTCAACCGACTGCCACTTTGCAGCTCGGCTAAAGTTCAAGGATGGCGAGATTGGCGAGAAGAAAACGCGCGGAGAACGCTTCGATGAAGAGGGCGCACGAGAGAACGCGGAGGAGAGTGCGTAGGCAGCGAGCAAGTTCGATTCGCGATACGCTTCGCGTTCAAGAAGAGCTTCCTGGCTCTTGTTTCGTTTCGTTTTTCTAACGCTAATTGAGTCGGTAGCGGCCCTAAGAAGCCCCGATGCAACGCGAAGAAGCAGACAGAGAAAGAATTCGTTTCCGAGGTTCGTTACAAAGACCGTCTATTCCACTTTACGTTTGGCCTGGCCGATTCGTGCGCGATTTCCATGATGCATCAAGCCCCTTAGTAGCACGATACCACGATGATGAACTGGCTGTTACGAGGCGTGTGATTATCTCCGTAGACGTCACTCCTTCGGTATAATTCAGCCCCCTGCCCCTTCAATCTCTCCGCTTTCTCCCTTGCCGCACCACTTCCTACCTTCCTCCCTACTCTCGATTTCCTTCTTTCGCCACGCCAACCCCCGTACTCGCAAAGTAAACACGACGGATCAACGGGCTCGTTTTCCATCCTTTCGACGCTCATGTTTTCTCGTACGATAACGATAATTATCGGTAGTAATTAATGGCTGCTTCTAGAAAGAAGCGGACCGAAGAACCGAGCGGACGAACGACTCGCGGAAACAAATACGTCATACAGGTAAGCGTTACGATCTGCGCATATTTCTCACATGGTTAATACGCTCGTTTTAAGAACTGTAGGAACAAGTGTTTACACGTATTACGAAATTACGGTCGATCAGAGTTTAGGTAACAGAGGCTCGGCTTCAACGTGTTTGAAAAGACCGTTAAGTTTCCACCGTATGCAAATATTGATGTTTCTGTCCGTGATTCGAGTGGAAAGAAGAGAGGATACGAGAAACCTGGCTTCTTCGAATCAGCCTATCTTCCAACGAAATAGAATGGTAGCCGAGTGCAGGTTTAAATATTTTCCTAGCAGGCCGACAGCCCTATGGATTTGTAAGGTTTCGTTGCAAACGTGACTTCGGTGACCAGAGAAAGCGAGTACACGAGCGAACGAACGTGAGAGAGAGAGAGAGAGAGAGAGAGAGAGAGAGAGAGAGAGAAAGAAAGACAGCGCGAGAGGAGGGGTCGAGGGTAGAAAACACTCCATCACGAGCGAGAAGCCAGGCAGTTTGATATCGCGTACGATCGGAATACGTAATCGAGCCTCATCTACAATTTCCAGCAAGTTGACCAGGAAGGAACGCGTGGTCATATTGTTATCCCATCCAGTCACGTGCAGGTTGTTAGCGTACTCGCGAAAAACTTAAATCGCCGCCAACGGTCGAATGCCGTGGCTCGTCTTTCGCCTTTGCTGCTTTCCCACGCGTTATCGCCAACTGTTCCGATCATTTTCACTTCGCGAAATTCTTCGATAGCCGAATGCGTTTTCCGTTCGTCTTTCCTCCTTTCGAAACTTTGAAATTTCGTTGGAAGAAAGTATTCGAACCATCATCGGGTTTACGATCAAGTTTGCCAGTTCGAAGAATCCTGTGACATACGTAAATTTATATCTTTAATTTTATTCGTATTTCTTCTGCCGATTCTAGAACAAATTTTAAGCGAATCGAACGAGAAACCGTGTCCGGTATCTACATTTTGACGAGAACTTTTCGAGAGCGCTTGTTTTTGAAGAACGGACGAAGCACGCAAAGAATAGATCGTGACTCTCATGATGACACCACCCAACGGTCGGTAGTTTTAAGCGTGATAACAGTTAGACGGAATAACGTAGATACGACGACGACGACGACGACGACGGCGACGACGACGACGAACAAGCTGCAAAGGCATTGGGCGTTAACGCAGCTACGGACATAACGTTAGCATCTTCTTGGCTCGCGATAAAACTCGATGACGTTCAGGCAGTGTACACGATCTATCTAGGTTTGCGTCGCGATAACGTCGACGCGCACGAAAGGGCTTTCACCGTGTAAAGAAGATGAAATTGAATAAAGATGAAAATCTATCTATACACTCTCGTCTCTTCACGCATATTCGCGTGCCGTTTTACGAGATTTCTACGCGACTCTTTGTGCCAACCCCCGTCGCAAACGTTTCAAGTCAGCCCTTTTTACTCGCGTCTCTCACTTACGTCCTTCTCAAACGACTGCTTGATCGCGAAAAAGTTCGTTAAACATCGGTTACACGCACCGCGTGCGCGTATATATACGTTCGTTCGTTTCGCAGCTCGCGGTGAAATTTAGATTAAGCTGAATACAGTAATATAATAATAAATTCCATCTTAAATTCTCAACGAATCGGCGACAAGACGGCTGGTAAAAAAAAAAAAGAAAAAAGAAGAATTCCTCTGTCAAAAACGTGGTAACTTTTTTGACGAAACAATGACACACACGCGTTTCGTCTGTCGGTACGAGCAAGGAAGAAACATTTCCTCCACGTTGGTTCCCGGAAGCCCGATTTCGCAGTCTGCGAATACGTCTCCACATAAATATGTACAAAAGATATCGCGATGTCGCGTCGCAAAACGTACAACGAGAGCGGAAGAGCAACGCGGCCGGAAACGTCGAAACTATTTGCGTGTGTTTACTCACCAATATTGAAATATCTTTCCTTATATTTAACATCGGCGCGACGAACGGAAAATATACGCAGGGTGGCGCGCAGTAACTTGTAGTTTATTCGGCGTCGCCTATTTTATCCGGTCTGCGTTCCGTACAAACTTCCATAGCAATGACCGCTCTGGGCGAAGATACGACAGACAGGACAGAGAACGAATACAGATGGTACTTGATACGGCCGATGACTTGGAAAGACGAACGCGTTCGATTCGACCGGAACGGAAAGCAAACAGAAAATATGTTTACCTCGAAGGTATAGGAGCTGCGCTCCTCCTCTGTTTTCCCTTTGCTCTCTCTTCTTACTACGCGTCGAAGAAGAGACGAAGGAGAAGGAGGTCTCGACGCTGTAATTCGCGAACGTTTTAATTGCTTTCATAATTATGCTTAGTGCGCGGGGGTAGCACATCGACCGCGTAAAAAAGTCAATTATAATTATCGGAAAATATTCAGAGGCGAGAGAGGTCGGTTGAAGTGGAACGAAACGAATAAAGGGGAAGCGAGGTAATGGCTCGTAGTCGATGCTTTTCCAACGGTGCACGTTCGATTCGGTCAAAATACAAACAGAAAATATGTTTACACTAGAGCCACGGTTGCATTGGCGAGCCGCGCGCTCGTTTGCCCCCGTTTCTCCGATACGGAGAACCTTCTCCACCGATAGAAATATAACGCTGTTGCGCATTAATTATCATATTAATCGTCAAGTATCATCGATTTTATTAACGTTCCATTTCCCTCGCGACAGCGTCACGAACGTTGTTCTCGAAACTTTTCGGCCACTTCGTTTTTAATGGCCGACGAGAGGGAAACTGGAAACGTCGCCGGAAACCAACCGTTACCCGTTCCTTCCCCTTATTTTATTCGTCTCCTTCCTTCTTCCCCTCACTTTCCCCTCGCTTTCCGCAAACGTTTCTCTATTTCGAGTTTCACCGAAGGTTTGCTAGCGCGACGCATTAACGTTGGAATCTCGCTTTGCAAATATAAGAGAGAATGACGGTAGACGAGAAGATTATGCGGGCATGAAACGTCTTTCGCGAAGATTCGAGGAGTTGCGTCGTCTTCCGGTGAATGCGTCGCGCCGGAAAGGAAATCGAATTACCCGTTGACGTTTCCGCCTCCTCTTTTTTGTCACTATATTTACCGCTCGTTCAAGGGGGAATTTAATCGAGGCCAAACATACTCAGACTCGAGGGTTGTCTCTCATGAAATTAATATTTTTAACCCATTCGCTTTTCGGCCCTTTTTACGCAATACTTTGTGTACTGACGTACGAAATGTTTTGGTATTTTTCTAGCAGCGTAACGAGACCCCAATACATATGTATCGCGATTCTAGAAGTTCCCAGCCATTTCGTACAAGTGTATATGTATACACAGTTACGGTTATGCACATGTTTGCGTTAATATTAGAACACAGTCTCTGTATTCGTTGCTTCGTAAGCGTTGCTTCTTCTACGACGATACGGATCATTTGTCGTTGCTTGGAAACGCGTGAACAATTGCTCGTTAAGGATAACGTTTAGTTTGCACTGATCGATTTTGAACGAAAAACGCGCAAATCCTCTTTATCTTTCGCCGCGTACTTGTTTCAGTGTATCGCGAGTTAGCCGACAACGAAAGAACCGATACGATGCTCGCGTAATTAAAATTTCCCGAACGACCAGTGGAACCGATTCTTGCGAAAAATTTTCGCAGTTCGCGATCATCCAGGCGGTGAATTTTCGACGAAAGCGTCTCTTTACCCTTGGTCACGGATCCGGGGAGAAGGTAAGTATGTAAGCGGAAATAAGGTAAGTTAGACGATCCCCGTTGGCGTAGCCGACGGCGTCATAAGTCAACTCCCGTGGGGAAAGGCTGGTCTAATGGCTGTGGGGGAGGTTACCGAGCAGGGTCTGTCGTGTTTTCCTCCCGGCAGAAAAGGAGATCGTGGCTCTTTATAACCGCGTAACGCGTCGACAAAAGGCCGAGAAATAGAAGGAGAAGCGACACCGAGTGGACGAACGCGTTCGGTGTATTTCACAGCGCAGGTGTTAAGAAAAGTGCCGTTTCGGCGACGAACCCGTCTTGCGTTTCCATCTTTGCTCTTGCACCTCGTCGCAAACTTTCGTCCAACGATACTTTACGAACGTCGAGTAGAAACTGCGAAGCATCTTTCTCTGTGCACCTACTTAAAAAACTGTCGCGTCGTTCGCTGCGCTGGTTTTACCCGCGCTCGTTAAGAACAATCTTGGCTGGTCGGCGTGCATGTTGGCTACGACGACCGTTAGGACGATTTTCATGGTACCGGGAGCGGGGCGTGTGCCTTTTCGCGTTCTTACGTTATCGTTACGGACAATTACGGAAGTTTCGAAACGATCGGGATATTACGCCGGAATTAAGATGGAAATAGGCGAGATGCAGGGCGTAAGGCGCAAGAGGCGGAGGAAAGAAGGGAAGC
Source organism: Bombus soroeensis (assembly GCA_014737365.1). NCBI lineage: Eukaryota > Metazoa > Arthropoda > Insecta > Hymenoptera > Apidae > Bombus > Bombus soroeensis. The sequence continues at coordinate 641,586 of JACXIL010000192.1, forward strand.
AACAGAGCGAGCGGAGGAAGAGCGAGAATCCCAAGGCAGGTGTTAAGAAGCGGCGGCGTGGCGCGACGATAGCAGCTCCGGGCTTGTTTCGAAGTTCGAGCCCTGCTCATCAAGCCTCGCAGCTTTAATGCCGGAAATTTTACGAGTGTTGACGAAGCGTTAACTGCTGCCCTCTCGCGCTTTTGCCTCGCTCCGCTGTTGCCCTCACGGCTTTACGGCCGAGCACTGGAAAATATAATTTAACGATTCTCGATGCGTTAACTCAGCTCGTTCTACCTCTCTTCTCTGTACGCGATTATTTCGCCCACCGCTGTCTTTCGCGGTGGTTTCAGCCGTTCTTGAACCGTGACACGCCGACATTCGATGTCGTATAACAAATCCAGTCGCGAGTCTTTCCATAAACGGTGACAAAGCTCGAATGAGATATTAAATTGGTTTACCTCGCATGCCGGAGAATCTGCGTCGGTTTAATTCTCCTCAATTATCGTAAAGTGCTCGCCGTTCACCAAAGCGACCGTTATTTTAATACACCGCCGTCGCGTTGCTACCATGCTGTGTATAACTTTAATTAATTTGTCTCGTTTGCGCGATAAACGGAAATAGAGATTCGCGACCGCATTGTCCGAGTGTAACGGGCTCTCTCTGCTTTCTTGTTCTATCCTATCCCATACCTAACCTTCTCCGTTTCGCGTCCTTTCCGCTCTCTCTCTTCGTTTCCTCGTCTTTTGTTTGCTTTGTCGCCAAGAATTTCCGAATTACGTTCCACCTGGGGCCGTTCGCCAAAGCACGCCTTTTTACCACCACTTCATCGCGCTGTTGTCACAGACTTCACACGGCAAACTATTCGAAGCGGCCGGTAACACGGAGTAGCAGCCTTTATACGGCGTTTACATCCAGATCGTGAAATCGTAAAATCCCTCGCGCGACCAACTTTACACGTTTCAAGCACTTTGGCCGAGCGAATCGACAGATTCTGCTGGTACGGGCGCTTGAAAGTTGAATCAAGTTCGCCAGAGATATCATATCGTCGGTATCCCGATAATAAAGGCAAGAGATAACAGCTCGATCGTCGAACAGTAGCGATCTAGTTATATCGTATTATATGATTATACTTTCACATTATTTACATCGTATCGACGTTTGTTTCTTCGTATTGGATCGTATTTTTGCTTTAAAAAGAAAAAGAAAAAAAATTAGAAAATCTGTTTTTGCTTTGACTTTGATAATTCTCCGAGTAAAAAGGTTAAATTAGCAAGATTAAACCGAATATTAAAAATTTTTTCCCACCGCGACAAACACACATTTTAATTTGGGTTTTTCGAAAGTGAAAATTTTAATTCATTTTGCTGAAAATAATGACACGGAGCGTCGCTGGAAAAGATCGTCCATTAGAAAATTCATACGCGATGCGTAGCTTTTCGAGACGCAAGACGTCTCTGCCGCGTTTATCGCGCTTATCTTACGCATTAACTTTGCTCGGCTTCGTACAAGAAAAGTATAACAGAGCGCGGCATACGGATCGTTCGCGCGGCAATTTCTTTTTTCTCGGACCATTGCGCGGCACTTTGCGAAATTTAACTGTATCGCCTGCAACGTCGAACGCTTCGGAGTTTCGAGTGCTACGCCGTTACTCCATAATAACCGAGGATGCTTTAATATTGTTAACGCAAATTGCGAATGTGGCTACGCTCGTAAATGAATGCAAACAATGGCACGGCAGACATGCAACAATGGCGATGTTAGAAACGTTCTGTTAAAATTTCAACGTTAACCTAATATACACGCTGACAATGGTAGCCGACGAAAATTAAATTTCTAGGAAATTTGAATAACGCGTGAGGTGCCAGACGTGTTGGCGGCCGCGCTGCTGCTTTTTCTATGGCCGACTTTTTGAATGTCACGAAACCTTCGACGGAGTTACGTAGCTGCTAACGTATGACCGTTAAACACGTTACCGTACACGACGCACGACCAACGCTTTGTCTCCTCTTGCTCCTTCTATCCGTCTTTTCCATGATTCTTTCTCGGCTCTACCACACGCGTCCGTGTTCTTCCTCTTCCATCCATTTTCTTTTCGCGCAACTTGCCACATATACACGGATACGCGCGACAGTAAGTACATTGGCCTTGTCGTGTACTTTTTGTAATACATTAAGCCATATATCTTATGGGATATACGCGGGAGACGGTGCCGTATGGCGATGGCTTCTAACGGTATTGACGGGGGTGGAGCTGCCGCGGATGGAAGACACGCGAATGACGTTAAGGGAGCTACTGGGCGAACGAGCGACCGAGTGACTGATGCGACTAGAGGGGAATGCTTTTCGCTTCGAGCTTGTCGTTTCTTCCTTCCCTTGCTCTTTGTACCGATGCTCGGCTGTGTAAGCAGGTCTTCTTTCATTAAACGTAAAACGAAGCAGATAAAACTGCGAGAAAGTTGGGATAAAATAGAAATGGAACGACGATAACGATAACTCGCGGAGCAACTCTGAGAACTTTCTCTCTCTCTCTCTCTCTCTCTCTCTCTGTATCCTCGTACTCCGCGTTAACCTCGCTACGTTCGTTGCATGATTTTCCATTTCTAACGAATTCTCTCGCAAGGATATGATACGCGCGATTCTTTCCTCCAATTTACGGTACAGTTTCTCTCCGAGTATCGAGAAGTTTCTCCATTCGTTGCAACGAGTATTCATCTTCCTTGCTATTTCCTCGCCGCGTTGCGTCTTACGAGTATCCAGTTGTTTAACAATTTCGACAACGAATCATCCCTCGAGACAGAGTTTTTCTCTCCCTATTCCTATTAGACCGACTCTAACAGCCACGCGTCTAGTCCGCAACCTATCGGGATCGATAGAGGATAGTCCGGCAGTCGTATCCGTTGCGAAGAAATTCCGTCGCGGCGGAGTTGCCTTGCGAGGATTCTAAGATGTCCGTGTGCAGGTTGTAAGCACGTGTTTGCACATAGGTGCGGACGGATACCGTGGTGGAGGCATCGCGACGAGCACGCACGCACGCGATATTCCCGTTTATACGTGCCACGCATACGAGTCACGGATTGCCAGAATCGTAAGATCGACGCACGTGCGACCGGCACGGTGCGCTACGATACAGCTCCGCTAACCCGTAGAAATAACGACAAAGGAGAATAAAAGGGGAGAATTTGGAAGATATTCGAAAGGACGGAGACGAATAAATTTCGCGTTAATCGCGAGAAGACGGGTTGCTGGCCGATTCGACGCGATGGAAAATCGTCGAGTGGCCGGGTCGTTGGGAATTTTATGCAAGCGCCTGTACTCTCGGAACGCAGGCAGCGATGTAGGCAGCGACCAGCCAGATATATGCATAACGCGTGCACGTACACGTATCCGGGTGCGCGATACAGCCGAACGATACCAGCGTGTATGCAGCCAGCTTTCCTGCATCTAATGTATACTTTTCACGTCGCGGCAAACTGCGCCGGCCGTCGTAAAGATAGTCGGGCAAGTGCACGCCGGTATTACGTGACGTGCCGTTCGATAATGATACCGCCATTGCGATAAAAACAAAGTGAACGTTTTATATATATATATATATATATACACGTATACGTATACGCGTGCGTACACGAGTGTGCAAGGTTCACATAGCTACCGGCGATGGAAGAATAATGATAATAGGTTACGTCGTGCGTTGGCTAAACAAGTTTCGTATGTACAAGTTGCTCGTCCACTCGTCCGCTCGTTCATTCGCGCCGTTACCGCCAATTATATTCGCGAATCGTCGCTTCTCGTCGACATTCACGCGCGTAACGTTTCGTTTTTTAGTCGCCACTCGATTACGCTTCCGTTTTTTACGGCCACGGTGAGAAGGGTCGAGAGAACCGCAGGATTTCCGAAACCACTCGTCTCGATCGCCGTTTAAAAGTTTTTACAGGCCACCTATCCACGCTTAATATTAGCGAACGATCGCAGGAGAGATCGATCGCTTCGACGAGTAATCGTGTTGAGAGCGTAGCGAACGTTGGTAGTAGTACGGGTCGGTTTATGCGCCGACATTAGTTATCGACTTGCCAGGCGCGAGTATACGCGCAACGCGTCACGAGTAGGTGTAACGACCAGCTGACCGAATCACGGTCGCGTTCTCCTCGATTTTTTCAAGATTTTTTTATCGCATCGAGCGAGTACCTACGTATACGCGTGACTGAAAGATGGAAATCTGTTTAACCGGCTGTGATAGAGAATCGCCAGCCTGTCCACGCGTCAACGAGCGCGTTCGTTTCGAGGAATAATAAAATCTTAATAAAACAACAAAAAAAAAAAAAAAAAAAAGAAAAAATCGCGCGCGTAACGCTTAACGTTTATGACGCAGCGTTTCACCAAAGGCTTGTTTGTTTCGTCCGAAAGCGGACCGATCGGACCGAACGATCGGTTCGATCGAGGAAAAAGTGTCGGATCTTTGGCAGTTTGATCGAAAACGTCAACGATATATGTAGATCGGCGCACGAACAGACGCGGAGTGTACTTCGCGAGGAGAGCCGTGCAGAGCAGGTGTGCACTCTCGGCAAACGAGATGGATGTGCTGGATGTTCCCATATCGCGTGACCACTCGATCAACGCTACCGCGAGTTGACAGTGACTTACGCACTCTGGCACTCGACGAGATATGACACGCGCCATCGAGCTTCACCCTATTGTTACCTGTGGATCGCGGCCCAACATCTTCCACTCGTTCGCTATCCAGATTTTTCTCCCCCTCCGTCTTTCGCTTTGTTCGTTACCTTCAGCTCACCTCCTTCTAGACTTCGTGCTGGTATCCACACCGACTTCCTCGATAGGCCGATCGTCGCGAGATTTACTACACGTTTCTCGTTCGCTAACGAGAAATTGAAATTCCCTCGAAATATCGACTCGTCGATAAAATCTTCGCACGATTAATATACTAAAATCGACAGAAATGTCAGCGTTAAGATACGCGGAGTACCTCGACGAATGTCAGTAGCTTAATTGCGAGAGTATCGGAGAAAGTGGAGACTCTCAGAAGTTTCGAGCTTCGAATTACGCCACCGCGTATATAATTCACATTCGAAGCGATTCCAAGCATTTCGATTCTCCTTGCAAGATACGCTGACGAATGGCTTCTGGTCTTTCTCGAGAACGCGCGAATTCAAACATCGTAAAGAGGCAATTCACTTACCGGTATCCAAAACCGTGTAGCGTGGATTGGTCGTGTCGATGGGCAGCATGTCCCGTACCCAGGAAATGATCGGTGGCGGTGACCCGACAGCGGTGCAGAGCAGCACCGCGTTATGACCCATTTCGACCACCTTCGTCGTCGGTGCTTGAGATATTAGCGGGAAACCGTTCGGCAATTTCTCGGCTGTAACAATCGAACACAGTCTCGCGTTATCGTAGATCAGCCAATCCCAATTGCTATTTATTTAACACGATCGAGAACAGACTGCGTGTGGGTGCACGCAGTTTCCTAGCCTCCAGGAGAATCTGTGGCGCCCGGTATGCCGCGGTCAGTCCCGCGGGATCGAAAGTTAGGGAAAGCTATCGGAACTGCGAGGATATCCCATTCCAGTTTCCATTTCTATTTCCCGGTACAGGAAACAGAGGTTTCGTCTTCTCGAAGACTGTGCAGCGATACCGGTAGATGCGACCGGATACACCAGTGTCCGAGTGTTCGAGAATAGAATCAGAATTCAATATACCGGAAAAAGTTCGTAAAACGATTTACAGGGAAGAAGAGCAGGAAGGAGAAGAGGGAGGAGGAGGAGGAGGAGGAGGAGGAGGAGGAGAAACGGACAGGTCGGTCGATACCTCGAAATTTCTATTCTTGGACGTAGCGCGAAAGCCGATCGATTTATTCGCGTTTCTCGAGACAAGAAGAACGACGACGCGAAATTGGAGGCTGCTCGAAATATGGAGAAATAAAGATGAACGAACGCGAGGCGTCGTTGCCCAACTATGTTCCGTTCTCTGCATTTCTATTGCACATTTAAAATGCGAGAAAGAGCGTAGGCCATGTAACTATAAAATTGTAGTTTAATATTTCGCCGCATTTTAATTCCGCCAATTATTTTTCATGTTTTTATCGTTATAGAAATACGTAAATTCTCTTTAACTACGGATAATAAATTGTTATAGCATGGAATATTGTTTACGATACGTCGTTCATTTACCGCAACGATAACTCGAAATCTGCGATGATTTTGTTGATATTTTGTTGGTATCTTGTGGTACTTTACGACATGGGAAAATAAAAATTTGTTACCGGTACGACTAAAAGAGCGCAGATCTGTTGTATCGCCTATTGGATATTGTAAACCGGTACCAGGTACTATACTTTTCAATGTTTTACGTGATATTTTGTGAATTACTTCTGCATATCGCATTCTTTCATCTTCGATAATTTGTAACGATCTCTCTTTCGACGATAACGATAATAGCAATAATAAATACTTAAACGATCGTAAAGAATAAAAGTTTGAAAAGCGTGGCTGATCGTTGTTTCTTCTCGCATCGTAACAACGGTAACGCAGCGGATACCGCGTTGTCGGACACGTTGAATAAACTGGAAACGTTCGTAGAAGTTAATTCGCTGTAGTGTCAATATTTGGCGGCAAAGTCGCAAGTTTTTTCATTTCTTCCGCCGACGAGCCAGGAAATCACGAACAACGAAGCCGAAGGCTGATGTGTCGTCGTTAGCCGGAGATGAGATTAATTCGACTTGTTTTGCGGTGAACGCGATAGAAGCCACATTTGCCTCGTTCTTCACGTAATTACGACGATACTGCGTTCATCCTTAGAGCGAACTCGTAGTTAAAGGTAAGTTGGAGGATGTTGCACTCAAAGTTTCGAACTCGAAGTTTCGCGTAGGCCTGTGGTTCCATCTCAATGGGGCTTACGCGTCTCGAACCTTCTCGACAAATTTTTCTTCTCCTTTTCTCCCTCTCTCTCTCTCTCTCTCTCTCTCTCTTCCCTTCTCGTTTCCTGTATTTTTTTTTTTGTTCCATTTTTTAAATTAGACATCCGCCGATAATTGGGTCGCGTGGGATTAATTAAAAATCCGTTCTACTTTCGAACGAGGCTCTAATAACATCGTCATTAAGCCCAACAATCTTCGACGTTTCACTGGTAATTATACAGACCGCGTTACTTGCAAAGCACCCTCGTCGTTCTTACCACGTTTTTGTGGATCTCGCTTCGATCACTGACGATACAACGACGAGACGTTGTCGCCTGTCAATTAGGCAAGAAGATCTCTTCGACGATTACGAGCTGATTACGCGTCTTGTCCGCGTACGGGCGCACGGATTCGTAATTTTTCTTCGTCTCTCGTCACGCTCGTTTCGCAGTATCGCGAAAACATGAGATTTTTCTCCTCTATTTTAACAACGTGCGTAACGTTCCGTGCATTTCTACAATTTGACATCGTCTCCCGTAAATGCACGTACACGTACACGCAGGCTATTAATATGCAAACGTTTCGCGAAAGAAACTGCTCGGATCGGATAACATCGTATTATAGACTTCATGCCTGGAAACAAAAAACTACGCGTTATTGCAACTGACGATATTTTACCATATTTTTACCATAAAAATGACGCAGCTGTTATTTTTGGTTCGAACGCGTATGTCATTTCTGTACGAAAGAAATCCCACTTAAAGAAGCGGGTGTTTTCCGATTCGAGAATTATTAGTACAATCGCCGCGAACTGGCTGAAAGTTAGGAAAGAGCGGCGCGATCAAACTGTAATTACCATGACTGGGGTCCCCGGGACGGTACTTTGTAAATCGTTCTTTTATAATCTCGTCGATTAAAAGAGCAATCGGAACTCGAGCCAGCAAGTCGGTTGTCGGCACGACTTCCGCCAACTTTGATCCAGTCGCCTGCTCTTATCGTAAATACGTAATAAGTCGGCAGAACCTGTTGGATCGCGTACGATCGTTCGCGTGTCGGCGAAACGACGACCGCGAGATTCTCCGCCGTACGCGCCTTTGTAACGTCTCACTATCTCGCGATTCGTGTCGACGTTGTTCACGAACGAGAAAGAGACGGGGAGAAAAACGAGAGATGCTTTTTGGATCGAACGCCAGTACCGGCACGTACGGATCGAAGAAAGGACGAGTCGGAATCGCGTTGGAGCTCCGTCGAGCGGAAAAGGAAGCTGACCCGTATTCAAATTCTCAAAACCTCGTCGATGCACGCAACGCGGAGAAAGTCGATACAGGGAGTGGCAGCGTTCGCGGACAAATCTCTGCATAATTGTAAAAGAAACGTGACGCGAAAAGGCGATTCCGCCCCACGGTTGTCGCCCCTGACACCTCGTTACGTTCGCACGAATCTCTCGCGGACTCCAGGTCGAACGAAAGGCCGGTGGTGTCCGCTTTGGTTCTTCCGCGAAATGAAATTCCGCGAACGTGGTTGAAAGATTAGGAAGGTGGGTCGGTACGACGCGATGCGACAACACGCCGAGAGCCGAGAAAAGCTGGCAGAAATTTCGCACGGTTCGCTCGGTAGCTCGGCCCCGTTAACGAGCGCGATTAAGGCGCGAGAATCGTTGGCACTTGGGTCGGGAAAGGTTGCTGCTCGGTTGGCGCACTCGAACCTTAGACGCGAGCAAGCCGGAAAGCCGGAAAAGTCGGTTGAATTCTGTCAGATTCAGCCGACTGTCGTGTCATCCAGCGGCGAAGAGCGCGCTCCTCGTTCTTCGGGTACTTTCAGCGGATCTTCTTCCATTGTTTTCTTCGCCGGCGTGGTTTCTTTTGTCCTCGTTATCGTTCGAGTTATCCGGCAGGGCGGCGCCAATTATATCGGCGACCGTGAGCGGTGTTCACGGCCGACAATAGAAATCGCCCACAGACCTTCCCGCCCCTAGAATCGTTCGTATTCCGCGACGACTCGACCTCTCATTCCCTTCCGTTACCCTTTCCTTAGCGTTCCAGTCCGCGACAAACAATTTCTCTCTCTTCGCCACCGTTTTCACCGATTACCATCGACAATACGACCGTCACCGTGGACCGCGCGACAACGAGAAGAACCTTCTTGCCAACGCCGTTGCCTCTGTCGATTCGTGGATTGCCCCTTCTTGCCGAGTCCTCCGTAACCAGCCGTTTCCGATCTCGTGGTAAAAGAAAAAAAAAAGAGAAAAAATAATACAACCGCGTCACTCGACGAAGGAAACTCGTCGCCTTCTTTCCTCTTTCCTTCTTTCTCTTCTTGCGCCTGTTTCTTCCTTATCTCGCACGGAGTCGTCACAGAGTCACATCTCGTTACGGTGCTAACGACGATGTTGAAGTACGCTTTTACGCGGCCCTGTACCATCCTCTAGATACTAATAATAATCGGTAATGTCAGCGAGAATCGACCGAAAAGTAACAGGGGAAAGGAAAAGAATTCCTTCGTCGATAATTTTTAACGTTAACCGAAAATAAATTTCATCGTCGATAATATCGAATTGGCGACTAACTAAGTGATTGCGGAATTTGTCATTAGGTGGTATCGACATGACCAGTTATTTGATAAGCAGAAAAACAATGTCATCGACAATGGTTACTGATAATAGAATAAAATTCTGCGATGTACAACGATTATCGGTAACCAAAAACGAACGGTCCTGTCATCGATATCGATTTATTGGTACCTGAAAAAAGAAAAAAAAAATTCCGGCATCCATACTGGTTACAAGTAATCAAAAAAACAATTTCGATCGTTTATAATCGTTATTCGTAACGAGAATACTAAAACTGACGTTGCGGTAACATTAAAACTTGGTATCCTCTAGCTACTTTATTCGTCGGCAAATGTCCGTAATATTTGGCGATTACTGCCGCGTAGTAATCCTCCGCCTGAACGAAAACACCTTTTGCCAAATTCCCGATTCGCGATCCTTCTTTTCGAAGATAATCGTTTTGCCTTCTTCCAAAACCATCTGTTGCTAACAACAACGTCAACGATCGTCGACGATACGTCCGCCGCCATCGTTTCACGTTATCCTCGTAACGAGAACCTTCTCGCTACTAACGCCGTTGTCTCCGTCGATTCTCGGATTGCCTGTTCTTGCCGAGTTCTTCGTCCCCTTGCCGTCTCAACGCAAAAATAATACAGCCGCGTCGTCGCTCGGTTTACCGAGTTTTCGATCAAAACCCGACAGGAAAAACTCGCACTGCTTCTTTCACCCTCCCCTTCCTCTTCTCCTTCCTCTTCTTCTTCTAGATTCTTCTTCGCCTCGCTGCATCTATAGCGAAGAAATTGCAGAGTATGGAAATTCTCGCATCGAAGCGAAAAGAAGAGGAACAAGTTTCCACGACGTCCGAGGGATCGTCGGAAGACCGATCTGCCGGCTCCATCCGTTTACGCGAAGTCGCTTTAGATAACGACAAAGCGATGGATTTCCTAGGATATGGAGGAAGAATAAAGCACCGGGCGAAAGAAGCTAGTGGAAAAGAGACAAGTGCGGGCAAACGGGAGAATCAATTTAGAGCGCGCTTTGTTTTATCGTTCTCATCGATTATATCGAAACGAATCGTTATCTTATTGGTGTTATAACAGATTAATGAGCAACAGGTGAGCGTTGATTTAGCCGTTTTCACCAAGCGTAATATATTTGTTGGAAATTTCAGAGACTCTACGAGAGAACGAAAAGTGACTTTACCATTGCAAGAACGATCACCGCATCTTGCGGATCGTTCGTGCCTTCTAAATTGCCGACTAAATTCTAATAATACACGAATCGATACAAGCGTTCAATTTCGTCGATGAGACGCGGCCGTTCTGAAACCTCCTCGGTCGTGTCCGGTCGTGAAGGAATCACGTTTCGCGATCAAAGACGAACCTTCGGTTCCCCGTGCAAATCCCTTCCGACGTGGTACGGAAATAATAACGAGAGGTGGAGCGTGCTACAGGCTCCCCGGGGAATTTAAAAATCGGTGGAAGAGCAGCGCGCATAAATAACGCTTAGGATCGAGCGAAAAAATAATACCCACTCGGTGGTCCAGTTCGCCGCATCTACATTTTGATGGGGGAACGTGACTGGCAGGACCGAGACCGGAGAGGAAAAATTCGAGATGATGCGATGGTACGGCGAGAATGAATGTAGCGGGCAGGCCGATCAGAAAATTTGCCCGCGTCGAAATCGATTAAGAGTCGGGTTTCCCATATTTGAAAGTTGGCTCGTTCGAAGCGCAGATATTTCACGAGTAAAATATTCAGGATAACTTTGCCGGGAAACAAGATAGGTTTATGCGGTATCTTGGGAGCTTATCCCCGAGCAGCTTATCGAGGCGAAAGTCGACAACCTGGCGTGTACCGTTCGTTGGTTTCGCGACGTTCTCGAGCGTGTTTCCGCGCGATGAAAATCTTTCCGCCAGCTTTTCGGAGGAACACGCCATTCGGTGACAACCACGCGCTTCCCTAAATCGCAATCTTCTCTGTCAGAAGCTGAAAAGAGAGAGAGAAAGAGAGAGAGAGGGAGAGAGAGAGAGAGAGAGAGAAAGGAAGCAAAGGCTGCGTTAGCGTTCGCTACCGGCCGAAAAAGAAGCAGGGGAAGATTCGGGTCATTCTGCCAATTTCCTTTCGGTAGAGCTCCTTTTCTTTTCATCCCCTTTCCTTCTTCCTCTTTTTGCTTTCTCTTCTACCCACCGACGCGACGACCGGCCGGATTTCAACTTTCATTCCCTATGGAGACGCGAAAGGCCGCCCCGGACCACTCGACTGTTCCGAAACACTTGAAAACTTTCAATCGGAAACAACGCTGGGATTCTATATTGGCAAGAGCGAGCACCAGCCACGACGAGGACAACAGGCACATTCGTCGAGAGAACGTCTGGAAAATGTACAAACTGCGCGTCCAATTGCGGAATTTTCAGCTCGCAAAGATAAAACGCGCACGAATCTCACGGGAATTATCGCTACGAATCGCGAACGATATGGAACGAAAGGAACGCGGCCTTTCGTTTCCACGATGATCTAACAACGAACGATCGAACAATTTTTCTCATTTTGCGATGCTCGCGTAACTCGTAATTCGTAAGATGTTGAGAGGCAACTAACTGTATCGCAGTCACGGAAACGAAATTTTTCCACCTGATCCTAATTCACTGGTCAGAAGCTACAAGTCCAACGAATATGCTTGAAGGAACAGTTTGCAGACTGTAAAACGGACGTTTCTTTGTACGAGGGCAAACAGAATGGATGGCACACGGCGGTAATGGTAATTACGCTCGACGAAACAGTGGCGCATCGCGGTACACAAGCCTCGCTTTTTTCCCCATTGGTTCTTCTTTGCCAGAGACGGGTACGTACGCTGGCGGAAGGAATTAAACTGGCATTTTTCAGAGGGGAACGTTCCCTCGGTTACGAGATTTCCGTCGCGGTCGTTCCGGCCTGGATCCGGCTTTAAAAGCTTTTGCACGACGATCGTGTCATCGGTCGATGGAAAATTTGCGATCGGCTGACGAGGCGGAAACAGGAATTAATACGTTGCTGTCGGGGCAGCGCGAAACGGAAGCTCAATAAGGAACGGGCCAATAAACTACACTGGTCAAAATCCGCCGTAAAAGTCTCGTGCAAGCCAGCTTTCATAATTCAATCGGTGCGCGCGGTGACGCAGCTGCACAGCCACGCTTCCGTCCTCCATGTACAAGGTGTCTAACGTATAACGTATCGTGCTATCAATCGAGAAACGATTCTACGTGGGAGAAATTAAGCGAGAAACGTGGAATAACATTTTCTCGCGGAACCCTTCGTTTCCGATGAAACGAAACTTGTAGCTTTATCCGTACGCGCTTAAAGCTGTATTTTCTTGAACGCGAGACCTGAAACGGAAAAATTGTACTCTATAATTTGCGCGTACTTTCGCACGTGGAACGATCCGCCGCCGAGTGTCTCTACTCGGGTTAATCGGCGATTCGGCTGAGTCGAGAAATTGGAAAATCGACTCTCGGACAGGAAAATTTTATTCTACGCTTTGCACTTATCTCCTCGCGTGGAATCGTTCTCCGATCGCTGTTAGTATTACGCTAGGTTATACGGGTCACCCTGTATATGCATATGTAAATGTAGGCGCACGTGTGTGTGTACGTACGTTTGGTGGAAGACGAATAGCACGTGTACGTGTACAGGGGACACCGCCTTACGTCATTTCGAGAGAAATCGATCTATGGGAAATTGGCTGCGTTTGCGGAAGGAGAGGTACCTCGACCTGGCGACGAACACGTAAATCGCTGTAAAACGGAAGTGGACGAGAATACGTTTGGTGAAATTGGAAAATTAAATTCGATAGGAGGACAAGTAGAAAGCTCGAGACGATGTACTACTACCAGTCGATGATGCTACGCGCGTAAGAACTGTTTCCCTTTGGCGGACTTTGTGAACTTGGCCGGGCTAACTCTCGCGGGATAAGTTTTTCTTCGAATTCCTAGCGTTCAAAGGGGAAAAATGAGAGAAACAGAATCGGGAAATCGAGAAATTAAAGTTATATTACAGAAGATCGGAAGAAAAATTGCTTCGTTTCGCGCGCCGCACAAATTTCTTCTTCTTCTTCTTCTTCTTCTTCTTCCTCTTCTTCTTCTTCCTCTTCTTCTTCTACTTTGCTCGAGTTTACGTACGATGGAACCTACATCAAGCAGCGAGTTCAATTTTTGTTGTAGCCGTAGAAAATGATTAAACTCGCGACTTCGATCCCTCGTTAAAGCTTTCTAGAATGTTCTAACTTCATCCGAGTTTTAATTAACGAGTACAGACCGATGGAATTTTTTCCGCGAATCTCGCTCGAGTGGCCAGAAAACGGGAACGGGTATAAAGAGCAAAGCGAGAAAGTGAAAATTCCAACGCAGACTACGCGTAGTCAGGTTGGCATTGGCATGGACGCATCGCGTCCTATCCTGCGCCAGCTTCGTTCGGAGACGTGGCGCGAGAAAGGATCGCGCGATCGGATGTGATCGACAACGCGTTTTCGCAAACCGCGAAACGAGGTTAATGCGAGACTCTAGGAGTTAGAATAACGTCACTATGCCAGCAGCAGCAGCAGCAGCAGCAGCAGCAGCAGGTGGTGCGATACCGTATGGGGAGAGTCTCGTAATATTCAAGCTATCCCCTCAAGAACGATTCGTGCCACCTCGTCTTAACGAGGCCTTGCATCAAGTGGCTTGGTTTCGAGTAGCGGCTCTACGGGGATTAGGCTCTAAAGACCAAACTCGTCTCGCGTTCGAGACGAGACGGAAGGCGGAGAGCAGCGACGTTGGGAGAAAGCCAGCCTAAATCGTCTTTTGATCTTGTAATTAATTCTGCTCGCATTACGCTCGTCCGGAAGAAACGAAACCGGGGCTCTGGTATTCGTCGGGGCAGGTGGGTCATTAACCAAAGAGAAAAAAGGATGAGGGAGAAACGGTAGGCGTATGGGGTGGTGGGTGCCGTTGCGGCACAACCAAGAAACCAGAAGTGGAACGTCTGAACGGTAACAAGGAGGAAAGAAAGGGCGCCACGAGCCTAACCGAGCGTTTCGTTTCGTTCCACCGACCGTCGATAGCGCTCTTACCTCGTTCTTATCAATTAATCGAAAGCGGTACACCTTTATGCATGTTTGATGGAACGATTTATGGCAGAGCTTGAATTTATTCAGCCGATTACAATATCGTGAATATAAAGTGCGCGCGGGGAAATTTATCGGCGGAGAATTGCTATTGAAGCGGAAAAGGAGAACGAGGGGGAGAGAGAGAGAGAGAGAAAGAGTATGCAGGATGAAGAAGAGAAAGGGAAGGGGGCGGATAAAAGAGAACGAACGCTGACTGATCGGAAACTCAAAGTTTACCAATGTTTTTCCATTTCAATCGTGGCCGCTTTTCAGGGACGCGGGTATTTCCGTACCAAGCATTTCCATCGATCAATTATTTCGCCGAGGCTTCGAGGAGGTCCCTACACGTCACACGCACTCACACACATACACACACACACACACAAACACACACACACACCCTCTCAGAGAGTTGCAGTAGTTTCATCGGAGTAGGACGAGGGTGTATTATGCCAAAGAGCAATCGGTTTAAATGAAACGGCTATAGCTCGCGTTACGTTGCATTGCTCCTACCCATCGGCATACTTTCGCGAAACAAAAATAAAAGCTGCGACGATCGGGATAAGGCGACGTTGTCGGTTGCCTCGCTTTCTATTCCTCGAAGCGAGTAAACGACGCGAACGACACACGAGTTTACCGGCGGCTTCCTTTCAGAGATGGATCCCCAGACGAGTTTCAAAGGAATCGAAATACGTCAGAGGAGAACCGGAGGAAGGGTCACCGATAAATGCCTCGTGCGTTTAATCCGCAACAGCGTGGGTGGAGAAAGAAAACGACAAGGGGAATCTCGAGATTTTTCCCCGCTTGCCTATCCCGTTTCCACGGTTTCCCACGTGACGTATACCTTTGGCGAAAACGCGTACCGACGTGGCCGGATTTCCGGGGCGTGTTCATCCAGCGAATACACGGTACGATAATCCTTCGCGGAAGCGATCGCGTTGTATCGGCCATTTTACAACGCATCGTTGTATCTCACGTTTCCGGTGGCCGGAAAACTGCCTTTCAAAGCCCTTCTTTTCCATGCAAACGCTGTGCCGCTCGCTGGATTTCTCAGGCTACGCGAAAATCCGGCGAAAATACCACGAAAATGGCGACGAAAGGTGGCCGCATAACGATTTGCAAACAAACGAGAAGTTGGTAACGCTGGTATTTGCGTTTCGACGTTTCCTTTCCGCGCGTGTATACGGCCAGGCCCGGCGTTGCTTCCATCTTTTTTACGCGCAGCCACTCGAAACCGGAGGAAATCGGACACGGAGAACGTTCGGCCGGCTCGCGATTAAATTTCCATGATCTTCTCAAAGAGAATCGGTCGCTGCATCGAGAGGAGCATCGAGAGGAGCATCGAGAGGAGCATCGTTCGTCAAACATATCGCCGGCCGGATATACGGTACAGGTTTCCTACGATTCACGCGATCCACGCTCCACGAGCCATGATCTATGGCTCATGATCCATGGTTCGTGATCCAGGGACCGGGAGTCGTGTACAAATGCGTCTGGCGGAGAGACAGAGAGCCGGCCGGAGGACGCAGATTCGCGCACGGATGGTTCGCGCAGCCAATTGGGAACGCGGCAGTTGCGTTGGTTGCGAAGATAGGGTGGATTTCGGAAGTACATTTTCCGAACGAAAAGCGAAAGTGACGGTGAATTCGCGTTATCGATGGCAAGGTAAATGGGGGGACAGAGAAGGGAACATCGGTGATTAAAGTGCAAAACCTCGTACGTTGATATTCGCCAATTTAATGGAAGAGACGCGAATAAAAAGTTCGATTATGCGCGAGGGAAAAAACGGTGTCGACGATCTCCCTCTCGCCACCTGGCAATTAGGCAATTCCACGATAGCTCGATGTTTTCATAGGATCGCTTGTTTTCCTTCGATCGATTTCTCGATTGTTTGCAACGAGCGCAGTGCTGCAACTAAATTTCCATCGCGTAGCTCCGGGCGTGCCGGTTTCGCCGAAACGCCAAGAGAACACGATCCTGCATTTGCTCGCAATAATTTCATCGAGTGGGGGAGAGGGAGGGGGGGGGGGAGAGAGAGAGAGGAGGGCGAGCGTTTAAAACAACAGGAGCGATAGCAAGAGGAACGACAGCGATGCCACGGTAGCGAAGTAGCAATAGCAGAGATAACGACTGTTCCCACTGTCGTACTCGAGCGTCCAATTTTCGGTCGATGAATAGGAAATCTAGCGACTCGGAGAAGCCGCTAAATCATCGCTACATGCGCTTGATATACGCTCGATGCACCGTCCGAATCAATTACCAGATAACCGATAGCGACGGTCACACGCCGCTATTGCGGACAGGTTGCCGATCGAACGATACTTAGCTCGCTCGCTCGCCCGATACCGATACGACCGAGGATCGACCGACCTTGGCTTAATCGCGAAATCATCCTACTTTGCCAAACATCGATATCGCTTTTCGGCTCGCGTTGCTACGACGAACGACGACGCGCTTTTACCCAAAAATCGTACCGCGATTATAGCGGAAAGCGCAAGGCTATCGAAAATCAGCTCCATCGAATGCTACGTGTTTGCGGAATAAGTGTAAATATCGAGGGTTCGATTCCAAATATTCGACGGTCCATTAGCTAATTAATCCGGTGCATTAGAGAAAACGCCAAACGGGTTACTCGCATCGAGGTTTACGGGAAAATTGCGGCCCGTTGAAACAGCGAAGCAAACGGGATCGTGCGTGGCGATGAGCGCGTAGACAACCGGCGCGGCAGAGCGGTTTCGGCGATCGTGAAACGGACTCGCTGGCTAATGGACATCCGGTATTTCTCGTTGGATTAACCTCGAATAGCCAGGAGAGTGGAACACGAGGAATAGCCGAGGAGGGTCGAAACGGGAGCAAGAGAGAACGGGTTGCCAGGTTCGCGTGCACGTCGTCACCATCGTCGCTCGATTCTTTGGATTTTCCCCTGCGATTTCGTTCCTGTCGGTCGTCTCTCTCTCTCTCTCTCTCTCTTATTCTCTTTTTTCGTTTCCGCCGCAGCCGCGAGAATCCTTCCGCGGTATAATCTCTCGCTTTATGTAAAAACCGGAGAAACTGTCACGACGCCGGCTTAATCTTCGGATCGGATCTTTCGAATCGCAGAAAGATGTATCGCATAATCCGCGTCGAAGAAAATTACGCCAGACGAAATTTTCCCTTATTCGTCGGTCGTGAAGCAAACGACAGCGAGAAAACAACCATGGAGTTTCTCATGGGGAGGCTTAAACTGTCTCTTCGACGACGACGTAACGTCGCAGCATACGACTGAATAGTTCGCGAACGGCGATATTTCGCGAATCGTCGCAGTTTCGGAAAGCGAAGCGGAGGAAGAGTCGCTCTCCCGTCCAAGATCGGCCTTCGATTTCTCGCAGCATCGTTCGCGGCTTTTAATCGTACGATCGCGCGAAATTTAATAAATACCAGGCAGAGAGAGAGAGAGGTTGCAGTCGTTACTATGCCGGCAGCGATTCGCCCTGCTGAAAGTTTTCGTGCGGCGCGTCGAAAAAAAGAACGTAGCCGGTTTGGGAAACCAGGCGAAAGCATTTTCCTCGGGGCTTTGAGAAGGAGGGCTTGCCGGAAGGAGGCAGCGGCCGTAAATACGTCGATTCAGCGGCGTGCTCGCATTCTTAAGTAATTCATAAGAAGCCAGCTTCCAGCAATGGTTTTATTTTTCTCTCCCTTCTTTTCGCCAACGACCCGGACATTCGACGGTTTTTAGCGTTTCATTTAGCGGAAACAAAAATTTTACCGCGTGAATACCGTACGGGCGGGTTGAAATTGCTGCCGAATAACGGCCCCGGCCGTCCAAGAGATTTCGCGCGACTCTCGCGCAGCTTCCAACGAAGACCGAAAGTTCCTCGCCTCGTATTTTCTATTTCCTTGGTTTCGCGAGACGGCGAGGGCGAGGCGGAAATTTAAATACGCAAAAATGTACGGACGATACTTGAAATTATTCAAAGCAGACGTTGCGGTATTTGAAACGCTTTTTTCTCCGCTCGGATTCCGCGTCTTCGTTTTCGTCGCTGAGGAGTATCGACGAACGAAAGAATTTGACTGCGATCGATCAACGCACGATGGACACAGAGATACGTTTGCTGTCGTACCGCTTCTCGTGGAAAAGTCTCGAATCGAAAAGCATCGAACGAAACGACATTCGCAAAACCTCGTTTCATCGGGTTATTTCGTTGAACGAAAGAGAAAGAAGCACGCGTACGGTACTTACGGCGTTTCGTTATTCCGCGTTCCGCCGGTAATAGCTGTTGGCAAACGTATTTCTTCGCTTTTAATACGGCAGAAGTCGTCGAATGGCTCGTAGCGGGGCTTTCGATCGAGAGAAATTGGGGCCAGAGCGTCGCCGGTGGTGCCGCGATGAGGAAGGAAAAAGGTATAGGAAGAAGGAAGCTCCAGACAAGCGTGGCAAAGCGCGGAATCTCTCCATCAAAAGCTCAACAAAAGCTTGCTCAGGGCTTCGGCTTGCCGGCGAGGAAAGGAAAAGAGGGATGAGAAGGCGAAAGAAGGGGATGTGCCAGAGAATGCCAGCTAATGTCTGAGACGCGTCAGTGAATGGGAGGCCAAGGGAGCGGCGCGAGAGCGGCAGAAAGCGCGGAAAAAGGCAGTCGGCGGAAAAAAAGTATCCGGCTGGAGAAAACGTGGCAAGCGCGCGGAGAAAATGGACGCGCTGAATACCTTAAAACATTCGCGAGCCAGCTTTATTGCATTAAACCGGAAAACATTGTGAGTGAGTGAGTGTGTGTGTGTGTGTGTGTGTGTGTGTGTGTGTGTGTGTGTGTAGTGGATGGGGATGAACGGCAAAGGGAAGGAAGGAACCGGCTAAACAGACTTCGTTAAGCCCGAAACTCGATCGAATCTCTTTCGTTTCCGTTGCTCGATCGTCCCTCTCGAATCTCTAGCCGCTGGCCCGAATCGACCAACGATTTCGAATTACCAGACGAAAGAAACGAGTCGAAAGACGGAGGCGGAGAAATCGCTGGGGGAAAATGGAAAAACGGGGTGGTAGTCCGCCGGGACGTTAAACGGTTCGCGAGAGGCCGAAGCCGAGGCAGGGTATTACGCGCGGAAAGAACGAGACGTCTTTCGTGCTACGGTCAATCAGAGCTCGTTAAGCTCCGAGCGTAATAAGCTCGTTCGTTCGAGACTTTCGAAGGTTATGAGGCGATAGTTGGACGGCGGACGTTGCGGTGGCTTTCGTGGCATTGGAGAAAGTGGGACGGGTCCTGGTAACCACGGGGAACGCGTTTCCAAGGCGCTTTAACGAACCCTTAATCTTCGAATCGATGATCGAAAAACTATTAACGAAGCCGGCAACTAGCGACGAGGAGCCGTCGGTCGACGGGCAAGATTCTTCGTCTTTCTCGCGTGGGTCGCCATCTCGAACGAGAAATTAACGTTACTTCCGTCGTCGCGTATACCTGCAGGGTAAAGGGCAAGCAAGTTGAGGCCGCGTTGAAAAGTCGCTTGGTCGTCTGGCGCTTGGCGGAATCGCATCGATGTCTCCGGTTACCAAGAATCCTGCCGGGGAGACGCACAGCTACGTGGAAAGCCTGAGGCTAGCATATTTTGAGGAGAATGAAAAAACATTGTTCCCTCTGAGAGAAACGATAGATAGATCGTGGCGAGGAGGCGGGGACGGAGGCCAGCGACGAGAGCCAGCTCTCCAGCACTCGGTCCTTTTTATTATTCATGAAAATCGTGCTGTCGCTGCTTTCTCGCGGCTGTAAAGCTTAGAGAAAACTCTCCGCGAATTAAAGCACGGCCGTGTATCGAGCAGGCTATTTTACAGGGACGAGGGCGACCTTGTTTGCCGGGACTCGCGTCACCTGACATTTTTGCGTTGTTTTTACACGCTGTATCGATTCCGTTTTCCAGCGCGGCGCGTTCAGTTTTCGTGAAAAGGGGGAGGGAGGGGGAAAACGAAAACAGGGAAAAAAAAGAAAAGAGAGAGAGAGAGAGAGAGAGAAAAAAACAAATATAGCTCGCCAGAGGAAACACATCGGGCGGTTGAAACTCACCAAGGATCGTCCACCATGTTCTCTCATTGACATTGACGGACAACGACAGAGGGAGAAGGAGCGCGACGACGACGTTCCCTGTAATTTCGTTTCCGATCCGATCGAAGAATCGGCAGATCCCTGGAACGCGCGTATCGTTAACGAGCCGGTGAGGTGGATTCGACGTATCGAGACGAACGAAGAGGAGAACGAAGACGCTATAAAAGACACGGCTGGAGAGAAAGAAAGGAAACGATTTACGAGATAGAAGAAGGAGCCGTGAAAGAGGTGGGGGGGGGGGGGGAAAGAGGTTGAAAGGGAAGAACATAAGCCTGCAGGTTGTGGGCAACCAGTCGTGAAAGCTGGAAGAAAACGAGTAACGCCGAAACTACTTCACGGCGGTTGTAGTCGGTACGAAGGGAAAAGGATGTTTATTTGTACTTCCTACACCCGGACGTCCGTCCTCACGGGTCGTAGAAAATGGCCGGTGGAGGGTTCCATCTTTCTTTTCATCGTCCTGCGACCTCGAGCCATCGTTCCTCTCTTTCTCCGGCCCTTTACGGCTGCTCCGGTCGTTCTCGTTGCTGCCGCGGAGTCTGGTTCCTCTTCGCCGCTACTGCCTCGTTTTGTTCGACCTGACATATTTTTCGAAGGCTTTTGTGCCGCTGTAAGGACGATGGTGGCAGGAGGAGGAGGAGGAGGAGGAGGAGGAGCCACGATAGAGAGAAGAAGAGGGAGAGAGAGAGACAGAGAGAGAGAGAGAGACAGTGCGGGGGAAAAAAGGTGGCAGAAAAAGTGGAGCGAACCGAAAGACCGTGAAAAGGGCATCGCGCGCGGTCTCATCCCGACAACGCCGACAATGGAGAAATTCAGGCTCGTAGAATGATTTGTTTCTTCGTTAAAAGCAAAG
Source organism: Bombus soroeensis (assembly GCA_014737365.1). Taxonomy (NCBI): domain Eukaryota; kingdom Metazoa; phylum Arthropoda; class Insecta; order Hymenoptera; family Apidae; genus Bombus; species Bombus soroeensis. The sequence goes on from JACXIL010000192.1 coordinate 663,058, forward strand.
CAGCCGATGATTCGCGATCGATTCGCACGGCGGCGCGCAACGTTCGCGGCGATCGATATTCCTTCTTTCTTCTCGCGTGCCTTTGCTTTCTCGTGTTCTTTATCGTCTTTTCCACCTTCGTCCGATCTATCTAAAAACGAATCGCGGCCCGGAGCCGCGCGTTTTATTATCGGTCGCGTCTTCCAAACGCGAAACGAGTCGATAGGAAACGGCGAATTATTCACTGTCACCGTTTGGCGAGCAAGTTGGACGAGTAACGGGGCTAAAAGCGAATCGCCGTCGATTCCGTTTTAACGGCCGTAACGATCGTTACGTGGCCGTGTGAAACGGCGATCCTTTTAAAGTGATTGGCGGAACCGCTGGCCACGGCAACCCCTCTCTTTTAATTCGCTTTTTGCGCTTTCCTCTAACCCGCACCCGAGTGCTCCAACTTGCCTTCGTTCATGCCTGGAAATTACTACTCGATGCTTTTGCCTGCCCGACAATCCGGTAAAACTGCGCCAACCTTGTCCAGATGCGAAGATTGAAAAGCGTTACCGATCCCCTTCTTCCTGGCTCGTGCCACGAACGTTTCGAAATTTACGTCGCTGCCGTCTCGTTTTCGATAAAGGCGCAAACCTTTCTTTCGCTTTTCCAGTTTTCCTCGTTGCAGCTTCGATTCTAGAACACGCCCAAAGACCAACGGCAATTGCGTCGATTCGCGACGATTCTACCGGAACTCGCTCTCGTTTCCCACCCGCCACCGCTGCTTTCTTCCTTTTTTCGCCTCTTTTTCCTCTTTTTTTTTTTTTCTTTTTTTCTTGCCGATCGAAGGAGCATCGAAATTGTCTCGGCTAATTTGCCGGCGCCGTGCCGCCGACTCAATGAAAATACGCGCAATATCCACGGCGTTCGTTCCTATAAATGTATTAAATTTCGTCGATAGGGAAACGGTAATAGAGGAAAGTAGCGGGAACTCTCCACCGTTAGATCGTTTTTTCCAGTCGGTTTTATCGGACGGCAGAACGCAGTCCGATCATGCCTGGAGATTACTACTTAATACCCGCGCTCGAGCGGGGGCCGTCGAGTGGAACAACCCGCGTACGGGTCAGACACGGCGACTGAAACCCGTTAGCGCGGGTTACCGGTTTAATGGACTTTAATATCGATCGCGGTCCGATGTTGAAATTGTGCCACGAACGAATTTTAGATTATATCCCAGAGACGAGCTACGGCGCGTTATATTGGCCGCTTGAATAACGGCTGTCCATAAACTGTGTTTACTACTTCGATCGGTTCGATGAATCTGAAAATCCAGCAATTTATGCTTCCAACACCTGATTTCTTCCCCTTCCACTTCCACTCTCTCTCTCTCTCTCTCTCTCTCTCTCTCTCTCTCTCTCTCTCTCTCTCTTCTCTATTTCTGCGCCGCCTTCGACTTTTTCCCGTCATCCCATCATCGTCTCGTATCGCGCCGCGTGGAAAATCACCGGCGAAAATCATTCGTTCTCGCGCGTTCCTTCGGATTGTTCCGGCAAACACGATTTGCCTCGTTCGTCGACGAACGCGCCCGCGTTTCATCCAACAACCAGCCGGTAACATCACGATAAATACACCTATCTGCCAGGGAACAAGATGCATATCGGTTTTTCTGTGTACGAACGAACCACGCTTTACAAAGGGGTTATCGCACAGAGTGGCGTGGAGAGAATCTGGCTGGTTGCGCGATCGAAATTCGAAAGGGACGTCGATCTACTAGTTTCAAATAGCCGAGTAAACATGACCGCCGGCGTACGTAGTATCGTAAATGAAATTTCTGATAGTTTTCGTTGGTTTTCTCGCTCTACCAATGACCGCACATCAGTTAGTATAGTATTAGGTCGTTGGAAAAGTTTCTTTCGTTTCAACAGGAAATAATAGACGCGCAACGTTTTTCCCTTCGACTGTATTATTTTATCGAATCACGTACGATCCATTTTGTTCTATCGAGATAAAGATCACGGTAACGTTCGACAGATTAGGTTTCGCGTTCGTGTAAGGGTGGCGTCGTTGTAAATAACGTGTCTGTAAAAGAAAGACACTTTTCGGACAACCTAACGCACGTTAGATGGATAAAGAAACGAATAAACGACGTATCCGGTCACCCCATAAACGAGGCGAGGTTTTCCCGACTAGACAGTTTAAAAAAGCAACGGAGGTGTTACTATCGGACATTTCTAAAATTGCAAGCGGGAAACTTGATGGGAGAGAGAGAGATCGAGAATTATAAAAATAAGGGGAAATAAAACGATTATTTGTTATCCTCCGTACGTGTGTTTCGCAATCTATTGAACAGCGTTCAGATTTGCAAATTGCTTCGGCAAATTGAGTTGCTTTTTCGTACTATTATCCGCAGTTCAAATACTTTCGGGCAACCAAGCGAAATCAATCTACGAGTTTAATACGGACTGACGGTGTGTCTTCTGAATTTTCAGAATTTCCACGGATTATTCGCTGCTGAGACGGCGATAATTGGATGTATCGCGCTGCGAAACGATTTTATCTTTTCCAACGAAACGAGAACGAAGGGCGTACGGATGGATAAATTGTTAAACGAGGAAACGAAGAACGACGCGAATCCGAAACGATTCTCCGATTCCTGCCGGAAGAAAAGAGACTACAGACCGACCCGTACGACTCGGCAAAACTGCTTACACTAGCAATTTTCCGCCGTACGTCTGTCCTACGCGTTCTATATGCCCTAAGTTGGTTAGTCTAAAACCAACGGTAAAATTCGTTCGTCGCTGGCATCGTAATTGACATGCCGACGTAGCGAGATCTTTCGCGACCGTCCAACCAACCAACCAACCAGTAAGTCAGTCAGTCAGTCAGTCAGTCAGTCAGTCAGTGAACCAGAGTAAGTCAGTGAGCGAGTCGGTGAGTGGTTCGGTCGCAAAGCCAGCAAGCAAGTATAATTGCCAGCCATTTTAGCCGACTCGTCGCTCCGCTCGTCGTCGTAGTGTCACCCTTGCCACCGTCCTCGGCGAAATCCTTCCTATCTGCGACGCGGCTGTCCTTGTTCTCGCGGTAGCGACCCTCTTCGCTCCTCTACCTACGGAGGGTAACGCCTTCGCAACGGCGCGATAATTAATTTTACGTATCCAGTTTACAAGCGGGCGAAGCGGCGTGTAATCAGATTTGCCCGCGAAATTGGTAGAGATTGTTGCTCAAAATTCTCGACCTCGAGTTCGTCCTCTTTCGCCGCTCCATGCCCGATCTTTCGGTTTCGTCCGGTGGATCGCGTGAAATCCGACGTCCGATGATTTAGCAAGAACGACGGAAATTCTAAACTACTCGTAGAGATGTTGCAGCAGTCGCGGCGATTAAGAATGACCGGTTCTCTACGAACGAACGTAATTAATGTACCGGTAACCGGTTCGCGGATCTTGATAGCGAGGCAAACTTTCCAAGCGACAAAGTTTTCGGTTAGTCGGAGGTCAGAGAAATACGCGAGTTACTTTTCGCGTCCTCGTCCATCCCCGGCGGGAGGTTAATTACCAGATTTTCTAATCTCGGCCGTTCATCGGGCGAATTTTTAACCTACTCGAAAAATAATAGTGATTTAGTGGGGCAGGAAGCGAGCGGGTCGATGGTGGTTTTTCGGCACGCGAGAATGTTTTAGGGCCACGAATCGGAAAGTTAAATTAAGAGGCCGCCGCGATCATGAATCTTTCATTAACCGCCAAGAACCGAAAGCTAGGAAGGTTGAAAGGTTGAGAGGTCGAACGGTCGAGCGAAACAGCGAGCGTGTTGGTCGCGCACGAGCTTCCATATACGAGTCCTCCGTTCCACTTTTCGATACTTTTCCAGTTTCACTTTCGCGCTCGTCTCGCTTTGTGTGCGCTGGTTAGTCCACGTAGCTTCGATCGACAGCAGGAAGTAGAAGCAGGCAGACTGGGAGAGAGAAAGAGAGAGAGAGAGAGAGAGAGAGAGAGAGAGAGAAAGAAAAGAAAGGGCAGAAGAAAGAAGAAGGAGCACGGGCCACAAGGGACAGAGGAGAAGAGTTTGTAAATATTTTGCGAGGCAGGATGGCCTGGAAGAAAAGGGGATCCATTGTTGGGTGTCCGATCAATCGTCGGTATCCGCGAGAACTATCGGATCGGAGAGAAGCGTGGTCGTTACAGGCCAGCTTCCGAAAGAGAGAACAACGGTCGATCGAGAATGGGGACAGGAGATGGGGCGCTTTGTAAAGGATAACTGCGTTACCGTGCACTTTGCCGCGATAACTTCGTTCCAGTGTCGGTTGCTTTCCCACACAGTTCGCTTCCAATGATCGCGTTTCAAGACTCCATACAGCTCGCTCGCCTACTTTGCGACGTACCACGAGAGATATTGCTACGAGGGTTTCCAACCGTCGACCAACGCGTCCACGGCGCCGCGCCGAATCGCTAGCAACGTCTTGCACGTCATAAGCAAAACTTGGCAGTCGTAAACGCGAGAATCTCGGCTTACGATACGCGTCGGATCGATGAACGTTATTGCGCGAAAAGCGTAAGCGAGGCAAGCGTGGCAACGAAGGACGCGTAACACGGCGCGTTCTCTACGCTCTTGGCGATCTCTCGTAGGCAACGTTTAAGCGGAACGCGTGTCGCCGGATCCGATTTATCCCGCTCCCGAGCCAAAATCATCCCGACATGCTACTACCGCTATAGATCATATCGTTTCGTTTCCCGACTTCCTCTCATTGGTATCCCTGTTGCTGGCAATCGACGAACCGTAGATATCGTCCAACCTCGCATCACCTCCCTCCTCTCCTCTCCTCTCCTCTCCTCTCCTCTCCTCTTCTCTTCTCTTCTCTTCGCTTCGCTTCTCTTCTCTTCTCTTCTCTTCTCTTCTCTTCTCTTCTCTTCTCTCCACCGATCGCGCGTTACGCCCTGCTCCGCTTCTCCCCACCGCGCGGACAACGAGCACAGGAGTCCCGGATTGCCTCCCTTTCCCTCTTCGACATTGCACCACCAACGCTGGTTAGCGGACAGGGTCTTCGGGTCTGGCAAGCAGCTCGGTCCGGTAGTTGCTTACATTACCATACGAATGGCCGATCGATCCAAGACCTCGACTACCTACCCAACCCGTGGCCAGGCTCGCCCATACACGTGCCTTCGTCGTTTCAGGGCACACGCAGACATACGTACACGCGAGCGCGCAAGCACACCGCGTCGCGTTTCGTCGCGTCCGCGCGCCTTCTCTCCTCCTCTGTCCACGTACAGTCGCCACTTGTAAGTTTATTAAACGGAATAAACCCGATCAATCGTTAGAAACTTGGCAATTGTTCGGAATAGGGGCGTCGTCTCCGATAACGCGACTCGCATTCGTACGCAAATCTGCGACGCTCGAGTGCACGAGTTTGCCATAGCTGCGAGCGGCGATGTATGTACGCGTAGCGTTGCTGCTCGGCCACACTTCCACGCTCGCGTTCCCTACGTTTCTACCAACACGTTCGAAGCCAAACGACCGGATCACCGACTCGGGCTACGTGGAACAGGAGGCGGACCTCGCCACGCGCGAGGTCCGCGCGAATCGGTCGAGTCATTGCGGTCGACTCTGCTCTTGTTACTCCAACGACGGCTACTAACCCTACCGCTTTTCCCATTCTCCCTCCGTACCTTCGCCGTTCTGCTCGTTAATCATTATTATTGCTACTCTCCGTCAGATTCCGACTCGTCCCGCCGGATCAACGGGATTCACTAGCCAGATATTACGCGGGTCGAACGATATTCCGAACGTTACGAGTCTGTGAATTCGTGACAAACGAGCCGAGCGTAAGACGATGTTGGTTCGACGAACCTGTCCGTCTCTATAAACGTCCTGCATTTCGATTGCCTTCCAGGAATGGATACTCCGACGGTTTTAGCTTCGTCATAAGTAACTATTAATAAGTAACTGTGCATAATAAGGAGACACGAATCATCGATCGATCGACAGATGGTGCATACGTAATTGGAACAAGCTTGGTTAACCAATCCGTCAATGTGAGAAAGAAAATCTTGGAGAAGTTTAGTTGGAAATCTGACTTGGTTAATAACCTTTTAGTAGTCTAATATATCACGCGTTTTTTCATCTTTTTTTATCTTTTTTTTATTCTTTTGAAAAATGCCGAAGCGATAAGGCGCGACGTGTAAGCGAACTTGCTTGGGAAGCGGTTCGCCCGGTCGGGTGTGTGCAAGGAATAGTTGATCCAGTGGATTTAGCAGGTTGTAACCGCGAAAGAGCAACGCGCTACAGGAAGTGCATTAGGCGGCGTTCCACCTTGGAGAAGCTACTCGAAGAGTTTGATATATCCCGTAAGGACGTCGGCGTTCGTAAGCGCATAGTCTTTACCGTGACGCGGCTCTCTGTGTACGAGAGAGGAAAGTGCACGTAAGGGATGCGGATGCACGAAATATCTCTCTCGCGGGTTGAACGCGCATTTGGGACGTTGCATTCGCCAGGCGAAAGGCAAGAGAGGTCCCGGAGGATGTTCTCCTTGTCGCGATCGAAACACGCTGACAGACGCGAGGCTATCGAGGAGAAAAACCGCGACGTTCGGTTGCGAAAGTCGGAAATTACGGAACACGCTGTGTCGAGAGCTTGGATCGTGTACGCCTCGCGACGCACCATGGAAAGTTGGCATTTTCGGAGAATCGGTCGTTCTCGCCGCAGATCGTAGGTTCGCGCGAAAGAAGGCGAACCGCACACACCGTAACACGCGATGCGACATTCTGGCGGAACGAGGTTCCGAAAATTTCTAATTAGTTTACAGCGACGCAGGCTCGCATAGATCGGGGCGTAGATAGACGCACGGATAACAAGGTAATAATCGAGGAAGCGGGGGCGCCAGGTCGGAATACTTTATCGATTTTTCGTTATCTGGGCTGACCCGGGGCTTCGGAATTACCGCTCAGGTTACGCGACCGGTTTTATTTAGAGCCCGTTTTCGAATTACTCCGACGGCGGAGGATGCCTCGGTTGTTCCCGGAAATAGGAATCTTGCGAGCAGTTACGTCCCAGGGGATTTCACCGAGGAGTTACTGGATAGAGGTACAATCTCCATTAGCGATTTCTCAGAAACGCGGCGCATAGTCATTTCCCGTACGTGTCCTCCGTCGTTCGCGGCTATGCGCATTCCGTCGTGCTGGCTGCTGGCTGCAGCTGCAGACGCTCGCCTCGTTGCCGTCGTTATCCCAAGGATCTCCGATTGCTATTCCAACACCGGTCGGAGTACGGGCAAGTTTGTCGTTTCGCGAACGCTAATGTAATTTGACCGTGATGTAACCCGCAACTCCACCGCCAACGACATGCTTCGACGGAAGAGAATCGGAGGTGTGTAGCTTTGCCTCGCAAAGTTTCAGTCCGCCACGCGATCTTTTACACCCACAACGCCAATTAGGTAATGCCTGGGCGGTAAAAAATCTACGGTGCGCGCCATTTCAGCCGCGTTTCGCGTGCCTTTCCGTCCCATATCCTCGCACTCGGTTTAATTACTTTGAGATTTAGGCTCGCACCGATCCGCCCTTCGCCACCTATCGTCGTCTTCGCCGCTTCTCTTCTATTTCCGTCCTTTCGTTGCTCGTTACGTATCGCGTTATCCGCTCGTCATACTTTCAACGACGTTTCTCGCGAAGACGTTCGCCAGACGGAAACCGCGATATCCCCCGGATCGCGATTTTCGGATAAGAAGACGAATTTTCGAGGCGAAGACTCGATACGGAGGAAAAAAGTAAGACGGGTGGGTTGGTCGATGCGAGAAGGGAAGCGGACCGATTCCATGAAATCCACGATTTAGGGTAAAAGATTTAGGTTTCCAGATAAAGTTCCCGCCTTATCCTTTCTTTTTTTCTTTTCTTTTCTTTTTATTTTTTTTTCTTTTTCGCTCTCGCCCTTCCTTCGCGGCGATAACGCGCGAACGCGGCAAATCACGCGAGGACGCGAAGTTACGCGACGTTGGAAAGACGCGTGGCGCTCGAATACAGATGGAATGTAAATTTGTCGGTGAAAGACTTGAAAATCTATCCGCTTGGAAAGTTAAACCGTGACGAAGAGCGAAGAGGAGGGGGGGGTGGTGGGGGAAACGCTCGCCTCGAAAGTTCTTAGTCGGTGGTCGAATTTTGTTTTCTATTTTGCCGTTTCCGTTCTCATGGCCTGGACTCTAGGAGAAGCGGGCCAGGTATTTGTTCGGAGAACGTACCGCGAACGATTTAATTAATCCGCGAAAAGCGCACTGCTCGAACGCCGTTACCCCGTGGGTTGAGCAGTTACGGCCCCAGAAAGGAAAATAATTACCGTTACCATCGTTTCCTGCCTCCCTCCACATTCTACGTTGCGTTGCACCCCCGCGAATCTTCTCCCCCTTTCTCTAATTCTACCTTCCTCTCTTTCCTTCGCCTGTTCCTCTCTGTTACGACGTGGTCTGTCCCTCTCGCCGGAAAATTCCAACCAACGTCGGCACTTTCGCAGATTACGTGGCCAAATAACCGTCTCGAAATCGCGAGAACTCGGGCCAGCCTGTAATCTCGTAACGGTTTCGCTCGACGGCTATGTAACGCGAAAACCGCATCTCTCACACACACACGCTACACACACGCCACACACACGCTACACACACACACGCGCGCGCGCGCATACACACGCCCCTCGCATCCCCCGGTCTCTTGATCCTTCCACATTTTTTGCCCCATCTTCCTCGATATTTCTCGCTACGCGAATGGCTTTATTACGTAGCCAGTTAATTCGATTAAAATCGTAATCGTATTGGTGCAATCGGATTAAAACGCGTCGAAATCGTTTTCGTTATACTATAATACGTTAATTCGTTATTTGGCTGGGCGCGTTAATCTGTTTAGCGTTATTATCGAGTGTGTAAATCGTTTATACAATTTCGTTGTCGCTTCGATTAGACGAAAGTGAACGCGCGCCAGGCGATCAAACCGAACGAACGAGCCACCGAGAAGAGAGAACCGACGGAAGCTTCCGTATAATTTCGCGTCGAACCTCTGAACTTTTGTCGCATCGTTTGCGAAATAGCTGGCATCCTCTCTGCCAACCTGTCAACCGATACGCCTGTAATGCGTTACTTTTAATCGAGTAAACACCTGGATTACGTATCGTGGACGGTTCCCTTTGTCGCGGTGTTCCGTTACGGAAGATTTTCCAGGCTGGGTTTACTCGGGTCGAAGATGAAGGCAAATTGAGGCAAAACGAGAAGAAGGAAGAGCGATTCGTCGATTCTTTCGATTGCTCGCCTATTTACCGAGAATCGAGCGCGATCGGATATCTGGTACACAGGGAAATCCGTTTTCCAACTTTCACCGGGATACGCGGTAACTCACGAAAGTATCCGAATACTCGTTGAAATCTTTCGACGAATATGTCGCGCGTGTCATACGGAATATTTTGAAATTATTGGGTTGTCCGAAAAGTGTCTTGAAAAGTCTGCGAAATGTCGCGGTGTTTGTCTCGACGGAAGAAAACTGATCGTACGTAATTCGACAAAATAATACGAAAGAAGAAACGATCGCGCGTCTATTATTTCCTCGCAAAACGAAAGAAACTTTTCGGAAAATCTAGTAGCTTACGTATAAGAAAAACCGGCTATCACCGATGTTGTTTCGATGAAATTTCGCGAATCGTATGTCGGAAATTGTATATAGAGACTGTAAAATATTTAACGCGAGCGTACGTTTCGCAGAGTTTGTACATACTTCGATATGGAAATTTCGAAACGTTTTATACAATGTACACGTAAAAGTTCTTCATGGTAGGCGTTTAAATACTTTCGCCAGCCACTGTACTTCGTTCCCGTTCCTGTTTGTCTACGGTTTACCGACTCGAGTATCGGCTCGAACAAAGATTATCCGATATTAGGTTTCGATAGTTCTTTTCGTTTCACTTGGGACGCGTGCTTAATCGCGATCAAATTTCTTGGATGCGGTTCGATCGAAAAATTGTACGTCGTCGCACGCGTAGCCGCAGGCGACGTAAAACGGAAAAGTCTTCTTAAAATCTATGCGGCGCGGCGCGGCGCATCGAACGTTCGTCGAGCGGCAGATATTAAGCGATCGTCTCGAGACGAGATCCCCGCGTTTACGTATCGTTCGTCTGACGGAGGATACAGTACGAAAAGTTGTGGGTTTCGGGAAATCTCGAGGGCGAGCCTGGCTTCTTTGTCGTCTCTCCTCTCGAGCTTGATATTACGTTAAAAACGAGACTCTGCCTCGAGAAGGTAATAACGTTGGATCAAAGTTTTCCTCCGTTCCATATTTCCGCGGTGCTCGCTCGTTTTTGTTCTTTCTCGTACACCGCGAATCATCAGCCATCACAGATACAAACTTTCCACGAAACTCTTTTCAATTTTTCTTCGATCCCGCTACGAGCGGATAATTGTTACACGTTTCGAGAGGCAGTCACGCTGCTTGCAAAAGTAGCCTGTCGCGTTCTCTACGTGCAACTTTCGTGCCATTCTCTTCCATCTTTATCGCAGGCTTTCGGTTTATCGCACAACTACGGAATCAACGTTCCACTCTCAAGAGACAAATTACATTAATTCGCGAGATCATTCGGTGCAAGAACATGCCACGAACAATAGAAAATTGTGCGGCGCGTTGAAAAAGTAGCTGTATCGTACAATTGGAAAAAGTAGTAATTCACGGAGTTAATCGGCGCGGCTTCCGAACCACGACTCGTGTAACGGAATTGCAAATAAAAAAAAAAAAGCGATTGCTTAATAATACGAACGATCTCTCGCTTGCTCCGCCTTTGACAAACGTTACACGATCGTAAAATAATGGCCTCGTTTTCACACCCTCCGCTCGTCCTCCCTGTCGTCCTGAGATAACATTCGCGATCGAGAACGCGCGTAACGAGAACGAAATTAGCTCGATACGCCGACATCGGACTGTCCGGAAAAACGAGCATCGAAACAAGCGATAAGAGTATAAGGCTGTTGCCGCGATACCCCGATCGTTTAACGATGCGAGCTATAGATCAGCCCCGCCTAATTATCGGACTAATTATTAGTTCTTCTTTCCTCGGTCGTACGAAAGCAGCAACTTTGATTCCGGCGTACTTGCCGCGGTTTCTCGCTTCGGTTGCTTTATAATTAATAATTGTATTGGAATTTAATTAAAACCACCTACTATTCAGCCGGTCTGGCCACGAAGAAAATTGTTTTATCCGCTTTTTTCCTGCTTGCGAATGAATCTGGGGGCAAGCGCTACTAACGGCCGAGGGCTGGTTACCGTTTTCCAGAGGTCAGTCGCAGAGCGAGAGAGATGGCGAACTTGTAATCATAAATAATGCGTACAAGCGGTCTGGTCGCGGAGAGTCGCGTCATAAAACTAGCCAGAATATAACCAGCGCCAAACCACCGAGGCGGTGTCGCGCATTAGTCAAGATAAATCTGGCCGTAGTTAATTGGACCTACGGACAACCGCTGTTTTTTTTTTTTTCTTTTTTTTTCTTTGTCCAACGCGGAGGTAATGCTCGCGCAGGAACGTATCTCGCCTCTACAAGGTGTCTCAAAATGTGTCGTTCGAAGTGGAAGAGCGCGCCGGTATTCGTCGGAAGAAGGAACAGACGCGTTTCGTAAAAGCGTCTATAAACAGATTCGCAGAAACCGTCGTACGTAGGTCGCGAGGTAACGAGATATTTAGACTTACGTTTGTCAAGAACGTTCTGCTTGTTCTCAGGAGCGCAAACTTTTGTCGGTTGTTTAATCTACGCGCTTCCGACGCTTCGAGCCCTTGGACGATACTTTTCCAAACACCCTGTACACAGTAACGCGATTCTAACGCGATGTCGTTAACGACGAGTGTCCGCCACTCTCCGATAGCCCGTTCCTACTTCGCGCCATGCTTTTCGATATATCGGCACTGCGAGGAAGCGCGTGCCGTTCGTCGAACAATCGATTCCTCCGGTTGCCGGCGCTCAGGCACCCGTTTCTCCCTTATCTCTCGCGTTTTACCTAACCCCGGCAATTTCACGTTCGCCAGATTCGCTTGACTCGTCGTTCGTCGAGATTTTCCGATTCAGAATCCGATTTACTCGGCTTTCTTTTCGTTGGCTTTGCTTTCGGGACGATTCCCCTTGCCGCGCGTGGTATTCGCAGGCTTCCGAGACGTTTCACCGACGCGACGCAACGGTGGCAACGGCGAAGAGACAGAGACGGCAGGGCAGGCACGCTCGCCGGTCGCATTGTTCCAACGATGTTGTTGCATCGATATCGAACCATTTAATGGCTGGACGTCTCTTCGAGGCGAACGGCAACCGAAGTAATCCCGCGAGACGGCCTCGATTCCGCTTCGAATTCTCTCTCTCGCTCGCTCGCTAGCTCGCTCGCTCGCTCGTGTGCCTAACACGCGCACACCAACCAACCTAGTCCCGTGTATATTGGTCGGAGAAATTCCCGATTACAAAGGCTATTACCGCGGTTCGTAATAGCGAGTGAAACGAAACGGAGGCCGAGTGTCAAGAGGTAAGGGCGAGCGGGAAAAGTTGGATGGAAAAGGAAGTACGACATCTACGGCGATAGCTTTTCCTTCGGCTCTTGCTCTCGTTTTATTTCCTTTGCCTTTATCGGGATACGCTGGCTTTAATTTCCATCGATCGGACGGTATCGAAACGACGTTGTAAAAAGCAGCGGCAAGACACGCGTCGATGCGGTGGATCGAACAAATCCGCCTCGTGCTGTAGGTACACGTTGCTATAATACTTTTATGAACGACGAAATAATTATACTGTGTTAACTGTGGGGCTTGCCTCGCGAAGATTGCATTAAATCGGATTGTTTGCGAACAAAAGGACGCAACGAGAATTTCGCCCAGGGCACACATCTCTGTCGGGAATGATTTTTCCATTACAATAATGGGGTCGGCTTGGTCGAGGTTATACCCCGGCCGGAGAGAAATGCAATTTTTAATCGCGAGCGAGTGCGTACAAAATAATTTGAGCGAATCCGTGCCGCCACCGCGGCGTGTTTGTTTAACGAAATTACCAAGAGATTAAATACAGCATGGATATCGACGCTGCGCCACGAGATCGACGTTCGTTTCCTACGTAACAATGTTTGGCTGGCACGATGCAAATATCTTTTCGCCATCCCCATTTGCCTCTCGCTCGTCGATTCGAAAATTGTGCGAAACATGGCTACAAACGTTACAAAGACGCGCACGGCTGGTGGCTCGTCGCTTTTCACCTCGCGGGCTCTTTACAATTTTTCCAGCAATTTCTAATGGAAATCGCAGTGGCCCTGATCGAACGTTCTCGCGTGCATCGAGCCACGTCGCACCCAACCCCGTTCTTTTCGTACGCGGTGTTTTCCATCCAAGTACACGAATCTCCGTCACGATGTACGCCGAGCGAGTCCGCACTTTATCCGGAACATTTTGCCTGACAGACCCTTGCTACGTTCTCGCGCATGGTCAGGAGGATTATTTTCAACGATTTGTTTCGGCTCGCTAGTATATTTCCCCGTTAATTATTCGGTAAGCTAGCCAGCACGCAAAGTAGGGAAAAAATTATGCAAATTTCACGAGAATAGAGTTACGTTACACTTTCCGAATTATACTGTATATTAATGCCACGCCATAATATCGAGATAGACGCGACGAAAGATTTACGAGTGTGTCGAAAATTGTTACGATCGAAACTCTTCATCCTTTGATTCCATTATAACGCATCGCTGCTCACCGGATAATTAAATTACACCACTGTTTTGTATAATTTCGATCAATGAAAATCGAGGCCACGGGATATTCCGACCGGATACCGTTTCCAATTTTCCGTTTCGTTGTGCAAACTCGTACTAGATCGGTTACCTTTCTATTCTCTGCATCGATACCACCGTGCCACTAGCTATCGAAAGGTCGTGATCCTAGTCGCTAAATCCTCCCCTCGGTTTCTCCTCTTATCGCCAGCGTCGATCCAACGCTTCTTCTTTTTCTTTTTCTTTCTTTTTCTTTTTTTTTTTTTTTTTTCTTTCCTCGATTCCACGCATGCAGACGATCGTCGATCGGTTCGATCTTCACCGGCCGAGCTTCGACCGATACGTCTTAGTCGTCTCAGTTGCCGCGCGATAAATCATGCTCCCTCTCACGTTTCACGCGTTTCTCCTTTTCCTTTTCCGCTTCTGCTACTTTGGTCGTAGGAGTCGCGAAACCGAAAGAAACGATGACCAGGGGGATGAAACTTTCTGGCTATTGCTGGCGGTCCAACGGTGGACGTTAAGAGTTCTTCAAGGAGACCGCGTAGAAAAAGAGAAAAGAAAATCAGGCTAGCGCGCCGGAGTAAGAAAGGTTAGCCCGGGAAAGTCGGCGATGCGAGACGAAAGTGCCGCCGGGACGTATAGGAAGAAGTCTGGAATTGCTCCAGGAGAAAAGATTAGGACGAAAGCTCGTCGATGTCCAGCGTCCTTTCCACTTATACCGACACGCCGACACGCCTTCTCCGCGTCTCCGAGATATCGAAAATAATATCGGGGTTTCTCGCTGGGAAACTGAATTACGATGTAAGCTCGACACGAACGAGATACGATTGAGCAGAAACGATCACGAGGATCGTACTTCGTTCGTCTCCCTTCGGTTACGCTTGCTCCTCTCGTGCTCTCGTCTTCTTTTTCACGTGGCCGACCCTTCTCTAACTTTCAGGCGGAACGGATAAGCCAATAATACCACCATTTCTACGACCGGTTGTTCGAAAATAAAGAGGAAGAGAAATCGAGGGGCGAAAGTAGTAGGATAGGCCGATGGACGGGCAGAAACGAGGAAAAAGGAACGAAGAATAAAATCGTTTGTTGTGATTTTCTTTCGGTCGGTCGCCGGCTCCTCCTTGTATCGCTGTCCCTCGCTTCGTCGCGACGAGCAATTGAATTTCCATTGCCGTTCCGAACCTCCTATCTCCCCTCGGGAACACTTTTGTCGTCGCGTCCCCGACTAAACCAAAAGTTGCCGATTCTCCTCCCGGTGTCGCCATTTTTCTTCTTTTCTTTTTTCCTTCTGCATCGCAATTAAATCCTTCGTCCACAGCGCGTTGGTCGAACGCGCGCGAAAACGCGTCGTACGAAGCGCAACGCTGTCGATAATAGAATAATCCGATACGAACGTGTAAACGTACGTTTCACTCGGTTCGATAATTACGGCGATTCGACCAAGGATTCTGACACGCAACTGTACTTTGTAATCGCGTTCCCTTCGAACGACGGCGGTGAAAGACATTACGCTGCCAATCTTTTCACGTCCCATCCAGTCGTCCGTGCTGTGTCGCTCGTCTATAGAACACCCGCAAAAAATGGCCAGGTATCGACGAAACGAAGAATTTCCCCGTTGTAATCGTCCACTTCTTTCGTCGTTTTAGAATAATTACGTCGGTGTGACGATGGACCGGGTCGAGTTTGCCTTCACCCAACGCGAAAAAGGTGCTAAGGATTAAATTTTATAAAGCGGTAACTGCCTTGGCTTCGGCCTCGCGTTGGCCGCTGTCGTTGGTGCGCAGCTAGCTGGCGGTTTTGCGCGCCAGCTTGGGCGAAACGACGCGCTTTTAACGCGCCTCGTAAAAGTTTCCGCGAGTTTGTAATTTAGCTAGGCGGCCACTCGATTCCTGAGATATTCGTGTCACCGCGCGTTAATCCGCGCTAGTAAAAGGCCGGCGACGAGAATTGCTCGGAGGCGTGTTTCTAGGCGAGCGACCGCTGATCGAACGTTGCTTTTTTACCCGGTTTGTTACTATTCCGAGCGAAAATAGCGGTCGACGACTCGCGGTTCGTATTGCGTATTATCGATTAAATACCTTTACGCTATATAGGGCGGTAGGATAAAGCTATACTTAAAACGCCGCACTATCGCGCAAATAAGAATGGGAAATGGAGCACTTTACTCGACCACCAATTTTCCGAAATACCCCATTCGAGACCAGACGATCGCTGTATGTTCCTTCGTCTTATGTTCATTTTCTCGATACGTACGTATCGTTACTTTGAAATATTTGACGTGTTTTATAAATTTGTTGTTTCATTTTTTTACGTATTACACGCGAGTCTCGATGAAACGGTTCCAAATGTCCATAATGGCGTTAAATAAATTCGGGCGATTCGCTGCTATTCTACACGAACACGATAGTCCCGCTATGTTGCATAGCGTGACGATATTCCTCCGATATCGTTTAACGTCAACCTGTTCCCGTTTGCAGGAAACTCCCTACGGGGGAGGTACGCGAACGCTGGACCGCATAGAATAAATACCGTCGTATTACGTTTGCCAACACGTGCGTGACACAACGTTGCCCGTTTTCCCACAAAAATACAAAATTCCAGCGGAACCTGGGTTTTCTTAAAAAGAGCGGTTACAAACCGCGGGACTTTCCACGCGACCTAATACATCGCCAGTTGCCCGATGGTGATAGTAGCTCGAGGAGTAGACGAGGTAGGGAAGGAGAGCTTGGTACGCCGTGAAAGTTTTCTATCGACGTCGTATTAGTGTGCCATAAGGTGGAAAATGCCAGTCGATGATCGCGTGTAAGCAAGGAAAATATTCGGTGGAGTTTCTCGATGACAAAGTTTCTTTCGTGAAACGCGGGTAGGTGGGGTCGAGGGGTGGATACGCTCGACTGCTGCTTTCTCGCGAGAATAGACGCGTTGAGAGAGAGAGAGAGGAAGAGAGAGAGAGAGAGAAGGAGAGAGAGAGAGAGAAAGAGAGCGAGTACACCGGGAGAGAACCGAAGTCCATTGGACCGAGGGGAAAGTTTACAGGAAGATGGAACTATTTCTTACCGTGGAAGGGACGGATGGAGTTGGCATACTTCGACAGCGAAACGCCATACATAAAATTCCAAAGTTCTCGCACGTAGTTTCGCACGGAAAGCGCGAGAAGACGCACTTCCGTAGTCGCGCAACTTGTTACGTCGCTTCTTTTCCTGCGCACCACTCTGCACCGCATACGGAAATGGCGTTTCCTTCCACCATTTCGTTCGCAACGTTTCCATTCGTTTTTACTCGCTTACCGATCGCCACGACATCCGTCATTCGCGATTTTTGAATTCGACGGTGTAACCGTCTCCTTCGAGAAGCGCTTCACTGGACGAGGAAGCACGCAAACTTTTCGTTCCGCGCTTCACCCAGCTACCTATAAAAAGATCTTCCTCGCGACCATTCGAACTTTCATCTGCCGTATTAATATCTTTCGCCAGAGATAATATCGACGTAAGGCAAAACGATAGTACGTACGAGGCGTTGAATCTAGCGATAGCTGACGGGCTGGTTGCCGGTAACTAGTCGAGAATGTGTAATCGCGCTACTAATTCCCGTGAACCGTGTACGATGTTGCAGGCACGTTAGGCGCAAGACTGAAAGTTCGACTGGTGGAAAATTCGAGAGAAAAGAGCGACGACGATGCACGCTCGGCGGCGAGCTACTCCGAAAATAGGACACGACATAGGCATTGTCCAGAGATAGGGGAACGAGTTTCCTACACCGGCAGGAAAAATAACACGCGAGGGAGGACAAATGGCGAAACGAGAAACACGAAATGAGGGAGGCGGTGTAGCCGTGCGCGATACAACAACGCTCCGGAGGTTTCTCTCCCTTACGAAGTGGAGACTGGAACGGCAGGCGCAGTAAACGAGCGGATGCTCCATCATCGGCCAAATATCGCAGTCGCCGGGCGACGAGACGCCCGTTCTGGATGTTGGAGCAGCAACGGAGAGAGCGCACGTGCGCGCGTTTCCTGAAATTTCGAGAGAGCCCCGCGGAACCCCCGGGGACAGGTAGCGAGGACTTTATCAAAATTGAAACGCGACACCTTTGTTGGAAACTTCCTATCCGTCGGAAGCCAGCGGCGAACACGAGAAGCGATACGCTCGAGTTTCTCTTCCGTCGTCGTCCGACCGTTCTTCTCGCTCCGCGCTCTACACCTCTCCGTTTCGCATTTTTAGTTTCAAGACTCAATGAAAATACCAGTCTTTAATCTTTCGAACGTTTCGCACCGCCACTGATTTCGTTGGAATTTCGCGTTAGACCAAATCTGCGACACGCTTACGATTCACTCTCCTCCTATCGTTCGTACGTACAGCGGCTAGTTAAGCGTTTAAATTCCTCAATCGACTTTCCAAGGTTTTCGTAAGGTTTACTTTCACAGTACGAAACTCCTGTAACCATATGCGAGTACAATACTAGGAAATTTAATACGCTTGAATCCAATTAATCGACGCACGGATGCTACGATAGGTATAATGGCGTAGAAATATCTGTTTTTGTAGCTGTTACGTCCGACGACTTTCTACCTAAACCAGGCCACTCACCGCGGGAGAGACAGCAAGTAGATGTACGGTCCTTCAATAGTTTCAAGGATCTATCATAAATCTTGGCTTATTCACACCAAAGGTCCTCCAGATCAAAAACAATCATCTTCGATTTCCAACTCTATTTACATTTTGTCTAATACGTGTTGACACCGGAAAGTTGGTTTTTCATTTCACGAACGATGCTTCCGTCCAGCAACTTTCCTTCGACAGCGGTTAGCACCCTTCCTCACCCACCAACTGACAATAACCAATTAACATCGAAATCTATTCCCTCGCTCTACCAACGAAAACTTGCCCTTAACAAATCAGCTCTTTTTCTTTCCTTAGACCCACCCATCGCAAGTTTTCCTCCACAGCATCATCTTCGCGGAAAGTCAGTCCAACACCATTATTCGAACAGTCGTCGTTCACTCTTACGTCGCTTTCTCGACCTTGTCGATACTTATACTTTCTCGGATTAGATATTTTTAGTAACTAAGTCGTTTGAATAAACCATATTTATACGTGTTAATCCAGCCTACTATCGTTTAAACCACCTCTGTTATCGTAAAAGAAATAGAGGATCGATCAGTTCGTGGCGTGGGTTATTTAATCGTAACGAGAATTTACGACTCTCGTTGACGCGATATCTTTTGAACGCGTCTCTCCGCGAACTATCGAAACAGTAGCCATTGCATAATCGTGGCAAGATTTTAGTTCGTACACGAGCGTACAAATTACATCGCTCGATGTATTAGGTGGTCGGAAAAGTTTCTTTCGTTTTACGAGGAAATAACGGATGCGCAACATCTTTCGTTTTGTATTATTTTATCGAATTACGTACGATCCATTCTGTTCTATCGAGATAAAGATCACAGTAACGTTCGACGGATTAGGTTTCGTGTCCGTAAAGGAAAGACGCTTTTCGAACAACCTAATAGTCGGAGATTTTAGATCCTAGATTTTATTTGCCACTGCCAAGAACGACAGGCGAAACCGACGATTTTGTTGGCCGTGACTGGAAAGAATCGACCTCGACGTAGTTTGTCGCGCAGGATACTCGAGCCGTACATCGAGCGATATAAGATCGCTTCATTAACGATGAATTTAACCGATCTCTCGGAGCGAGGGAGCGAGGAAGCGGGTGTGGAAAGCGCAGGCAACCAGGCAGACGCCACGATCGTAGGGGTAATTAGATGAACCGACGCGAAACTCCGGAGCTATCTGTAATTTTCATCCAACACTACTAATCAGATTAGCGAATTATTCAAGACTAAATCGGTTAACTCTGCGGAGGCGCAAGATGGAGGTAAATCCGACGATAGAGCCGATCTTGTGCTTTGCCTATGGGTCCTTGGACCTTATCTACGTCGTTTATCCGCGACAATAACAAGTCAACTAGAACCGTATCGACGCTCGATCGATCGATCGATCGACTTAAAAATTTCAATTCGTTTCCGGCTTCCACGATCCATTGGTCGGATTCGTTCGCGATTGCACGTTCCGTGTTTTTCGACGCGTTCCACGACGAGATTCCAGCGGCGATGGAACGTCTCCTTCGAAGACGCAAACTTTGTACGCGCGTTTCCGCGTTACCTGACGAGAAATCGATACTCGGCGCGGCGTGGCGCGACGCGACGAGGCTCGGTAGGTTGGCTCGATAAATCGAATCACCGGTACGCGTACGGATTTCAGTTGACGCCCAATTGCGCGTCTAATTATTAATCGCGGCAGTGCAATTATGTCGAGTGTACGCGCGTGATCCGCACACACAGACGCGGATTGGTGTACGTGGGAACTCTGTTTGGTTCCACGGCACGTTGTTTCGCGAAGTTAGCTCCGTGTCACCGCGTGTTCCATCTTCCTTGCACCAGCCCTCCGCGTCCACGCGCGTCTCTTTCCGTCTATGTACCGCAGTAAATATACGCACGTTTGTCGACCGTGTAGATATATATTTAAGTGCGTGTACGCGAATGCACGTAGTCACGTTTGTGCGCCAATGGAACCACCGCACCACGAGAACGCCCCACCTCTTCCGGAAGACTCTGTTTGCGTTGGCGATACGAGAGCGAGCGCGAACACAAGCAATCTCGGAAAGAGTCCCGGTTTGCTTGGTCATAGTCCCGTTTCCAAAGGGATTCACCGCAAAAGGAACGCGAAATCTCGAAATCGCTACGCGGCTCAAACAATCGAGCATCCTTTCGCAAACTTTTACAAAGCAATCGCTTTGGCAAACAAGGTATCGAGGGCACTGGCGAGAATGAATCGAGACCTATTACTAGGAATTCGAACTGGTGCTGACGGCAGTCATTCGAGACCTTAATAGCACGTGGTAGATCGTGTTTCCTAGGCGAACCTTTGCTTCCAAGTGCGTTCAAGCTATCTTTGATCGATGCTTCCAGCAGCCCTACAGTGTTCGCTCGAGTATCGTTGTTATTACTATTCGTTTCACGTACAACGTACATACGGTGGTAAAGTCTCGATAGCATATACGGGGTGTATAAAAATTCTACACCATCGGATCGACGAACATCTGTAAGAAAGCGAAATTCGATTAAACGGAATATCATCTGTTCTACTCTTTCGGTAAAAGTACAACGCGCGAAACGCTACTACGGTCAAATTCGCCTCGTGTTCGAAATTTGCGTCCATCGATAAAAGCGACAAGTGAGATGCAATTATGTATGGTGGAACTTGCTATCAGCTACAGCAGTTTTATACGGCGTGTACGTAAAAACGTGGATGTCGAGCGTACGATAGAAACAGGGTGGCGCATCGTGAAAAAGGGTACAGAGCCACTTATTCGAGGATGCGAGGGATCGAGCGGGTGTCGATTATTAAACAAGAGAATTTCGGTGCTGAACGTTGGTTTAGGAGCTTTGGCCGGCGCTTTAACTGCTTCCACGGTCGTTCGTTTGAGCTGTTGGCGGAACGTGGTTGCATAATTTCGTGCATTTGCCATCGTAAAGGTCAACACTCGGCGCGAAGAAGAAATTGTGGTCGCGATAATAGAGCGGTTACAGAAAGAGGCAAATTTCGACTCTAGGATTTGAGAAACGAACGATCAGAGGGCTGGAACTCGGCGATGATATTCGGTACAGGGTGTAAGGATAATGGCACGAGAGTTCGTACGCGAGAGTGTAGCATCCTCCTTTTAACGGTAAGTTGCACGCAGGAAAATAAAGAAAATTGCGAGTCAGCGAAGAAAATAAGAGCGGGAAGAAAGGAGAAAAGGAAGTAGATATCCCGAGTGGCGCGGCGCCGAAGCTCGCAATTGCAAATGCAATTTTGATGGAATACACGCACGGGGCGAACTGGTCGTAAGGCGAAGAAGCAACGAGAGAGCAGACATCGGTGTCGACGTCGGAAGGGACAGCTTCTCGCTGTGTTGCGAGCTTTCACGAACGAGCTTTACTTGCCGCGGTCGTAGAGCGGCGGATAGGTGAAGGAAGGGAGGTCGCCAGGAGGCCATTAGGTAAAGTAGGTTTTGACTTATGCCGTCGCGCTAGACGGCCGATATATCTCTATAAACTGCTGCATAAAATATAAGAGCGTGCTTCACTGTCCATGCACGGGTGCGCGCGTTACCTGTAACCGTCGACTTATGGAGCAAACTCCATCGGAAGATGGTGTGTTCTCTCTACACGTCGAGAGAAAAGCAGAGAGAGAAGCTCTCACTGTTTCGATGGCACATCTTCGCGACTAACCGATTACTCTCGAGGGTCTCTCGACTCTCTCGACTCTCTCCCCGCGTTCAAGAGTCGACCAAAGAGCATCTTACGACGCGGCTTACGCGTGGATTTGTTCCTCCAACCTCTCTATTATTTACGAGTCAGCTGCCCTCGAGTCCACGTTATCCTCTTCTTACCACGGAATACCGATACTCTCTCCTTCTCTTGCACGCTGTCCGTAGGTACTCTCGGAGTATCGCCAATTTTTTTCCACTTTCGAGAATGGTCGGCTCTGCCGTTCAACGATTTCCACGATGTATCGAGCAGGACGGTTGCGGTGGCGGTTCGCGACGGTCGGTACGCGCGATATCGGTTGCTTGCAGCGGCCATTGACTCGGAATTATTCCGAGTTCTGCCATCCTTTCCCTTTTCTACCTTTTTCCTTTCTTTTCCCTTTCTCTTTTTCCTTTTTTTTTTTTTTCATTCGCGAGAGAACGTTATTAACGAATCCTGCTCTTCCGATGGAACGGCGCGAAGTTTGTACCGATGTGTAATCCTGCTGGTAACGGTACAAAGAATAGAGGAGCCGGCGGAGAGAAGGGAAAAGGCGAGTGCGCTTTATCGCCGATTCCACCGGTGTCTGTATCATATCGCACGGACGAATTTAATTGCGACGGATATTATTACCGGTGCACAAAGGAGGACAGACCGTGCCCGAGTTTCGTGGAAATCTTACGTTATAAATCATCAGGGCCAGAATGAGCTTGCGCGTGAGAAGTGCCATATAGAATCGTTAGCGAGTTCCCACTCGGTTCTCGATTGTTTCCGATTTTCTGTTCGCCGTGTAGCGGAGGACTCGATTGCGTTGACGATGTCGGTCGTGTACACTCCTATTAAAACTCTACTAATTTTAATTACGTTCCGCGTAATCGTGCCTCGTAAAGAGCGGTACTATCGACGACAGCGGTGGCGGGTGCGAAAACACAGGAAGCGCGAGCTAGCAGCTAGCGACGCGAGGTGTACGACTTCTTCGATCGTCGTCGTTTGTCGTCGTTACAATATCCGTACGGACGCGACGCGTCCCGGTTCCGCGGCAAATCAAACGCGATTCCTCGAGGATGCTCCTCCTTCAGCCATTTCATCGGTTAACTGTTGATCTAGCGCCAGTTTCGCCAGGACGACGGGATGACGCGAACAGCCGCGAAACGGACGACTTTCAACTTCCTGTTCCCGCGAGTTCTCGTCCAAGCTGCCGGAATTGTCGTTGATTGATCCGAAATGTAAAGGGGAGGACTTTGACAGTAACGTTAGGGCAAACAATTCGGTCGGTCCGATCCTTTCTTCTTCGATAGGATCGTCCGATCCTGATCGAACAAGGCTGACCGATTAGAAGAGCGATCAAGAGTCTCTGATCGAACCGAGATTCGAACAAACGACTCGGCCGTTTCGCGGCAAGAAGCAATCGAATCCTTGGAGGGATTGGTTTTAATCGGCGCAACACGATCGCGACGCGGTCTGTCGGACAGTTTGCACGTTCGATTGACGTATACGCGATGGGTAGAACGGTGATGCAGGGTCGTCCCAATGGAGCGGGTTCCGCGCGCAAACACGCTCCGTCCAACGTCGAAGCTACGCCATGTAGCTTGTTCCAGCTCATTAGCGCTTACGCATACACGCGTAAAGGATTTACACGCAACGCGTCGTCTGCCTTTAACGTGGACGGCAGTGGAGCCAACGTTCCATCTCCATTTCGGATGAACGTCAACAGGGCGTCGTTTCCGATGCCGATGACGATATCTTCTCGCGGCTGGTTACCTCTCACGACGCTGTACGACGCTACGAGTCGCGAGCGAATATCTTCGAAGACAAAGCCGTGTTGCGAACGAGTCGGAACCACGAGCCTTCCTTAGAAACGACCAAAGACGGAGCAGCGTCTTATCAGCGTCAGACTCGTTTGCACTTTCGCACAGCCGTGAATATATAATACGTTTCCGCTTAAAATACTCGACGACCGTGGACACGGCGAAGGGAAGACGTTGGATCAGGAATCGGGGTAGCAGGGATATTTACGAGGAACGGAGATTATGTGAAAACGGGATCCAATAGCGCGTGTCGTAATGACGTTTCCATTATGATTTGCCACAATCGAGTGTAGCTGTTTAGCAGGCGGCCTACGTTATACGTAGCGCAGAATAGTTCAATTAGCGTTCAAATATTTACTCCAATTGTGGCCAGCATCGTGACGTTATACTACAACGAGGGCTCAGCTTCGAGCACCGCGTATAAAGCAGACTGCAATCATTTGCGCCGATTACAGAAATTTGGCTCGGATACGACCGATCAAATTCGCAGACGTCTCGTATTATGCGATCGATGGTAACCTCGCTTAATAGTTCAACGTACCGTGACCGTGTTACCCATCGAAAGCCCGAGTTGCTCCTCCTGCTCGTTGTTTCGTCCAACAGACACTGGGAACGCGGTGATAAATTAATTCGTCCACCGACGCCAGCCGGATAGCGTTTCGAGATTCGATTTGGAAATGGAGTCGATGGATCCGCGGCTTCTCGGGTAGTTTTAAACGATCACGGCCTGCGAGGCCGTCTGTAGACGGGGTTTCCCATCTTCGTTACGATATTGTTTCGGTGATAACGCGTCGTGTAGAGCAGCGTGCCTCGTATTCTTGGCGAGCGTGAAAGCCAGATCAAAGCAGCGACAACGAGCTAGCAACTTTCGCCGTGCTACACCCGGCGAATAACGTATATACTTTTTCGTTTCAATGCACTTCTCGTATAAAGCACTTTTCGGCAGCTTTCATTGGCTCACAGTGTTCCGTACGACTCTTAGAGCTCCGTTCCGTTCTTCTTATATACTCCAACCTTTCTCTCTCTCTCTGTCTCTCTCTCTCTCTCTCTCTCTCTCTCTCTGTCTGTCTGTCTGTCTGTCCGTGTCTCTCTCGGTTCCTAGTCCCTTGCTCGCTAGTCGCGTCCCTCGCTCTTCAGCCAGGCTCATTCATTACGACTCTTCTTATTTTCGGCAGTGGAACCCACTACCGTCTGCGTCCGTCGGGCTATCCCTTCCTTTCTCTCTGGATAACCAGAAGGTTTCCTCTTCAAATGCTGCTCACTTTTCACTCGACGTACAAACCCCTTCCTTCTTTGCTCTTTCAACTGTTCCGTCCATTTTCGCTGTTACCACTGGCCCCTTCTTACCTACTTTCTCCTTCTTCGTAGCCGTCTACTTAGTTTCTTCCAGATCTTCCCGTTTCCGGGCTCCTTCTTCTTTTCGTTCCAGCTTCCGCCTCTCTGTTTCTGCTTCTGTCTCTACCTTCTGCCTCGTCTTCGATCCACGCGATTCGGTTCCTCCTCGTTGGCAATCCTCCTCCGACAGCCGCCCAATCTCCATTAGTATAATTGCCAGAGAACTACCCGCATCTTTCGGATGCGGGCTACGAACGGTTTTCGACCATGTTTCCGCCTCCGTTACTTCCAACCGGAGCTACTTATTTAGATGCCTCCGATCTCCAGCGACCTCCAACGATCTCGCATTTATTTGCCACTGTATTCTTTCCTCCTCGTCTCTCTCCTTCGCCTTCGCCTTCTCCTTTTCCTCCTCCGTCATTTCCCTTTGTCGGGCGAAACCTTCGAGCAATCAGTCGTTGCTTGTTCCGCCACGAGATTCCGAGCTTTCCAACTTACGGTCTACTCTAACCGGTAGGAAGCACGGTACACGTACGTTGTCGCGTTGCACAGTCGCGGAACGAGGCGCGATCGAAAGCGCGAAGCGTCGTAAACGTAATTTGATCGAATGGTAATGTGTAAAGTAGGCGACCTAGAGAAACGAAACGTACAACGAGCCGCGTGACTCGGAATTCGATTCGCCACCGTGAAGCGTCGAGAGGCAAGCGAACCAAAGGTGGATAACCGCGGAAAATTGTTAAAAACGCCGCCATACCCGATACGAGACGCGCGCATCCAGCAATTGCAAGCGAGAAAGGCGATACGCGAATTATGAACGCGCAGAAGAGCGGTACGCAAGTAGACCGGCTACGTGGGAGAATAAATTCTTGCAGGCTGGTTTTTTCGGCAATGGCGTACAACTTTTTGATCCGTCCGGTGAATGATCCCGACGAGGATAAGCGCCTAGCGTCCGATGCTCGTGAAAAGAAAGTCAGTCGGCGGAAAGAAGTGGACGGAATGAAAGGGCGAACGAGGTGGACGCGCGGAGACGGTGGAGGGTTTTTGGTACGGAGGAGGAGCACGGGTTGCGGACTGGCCAGTCGGCCGCAACTACGAGTACAGACAGAACTTTCACAATATTCCCTCGGCCTGTTAGCCCTCCTATTCGATAAAAGTTGCAGGAATTTATCGCGTGGCCATTTCCAACGGTATTGTAGAAAGCCACGGCTTCGGCCATTGTACCGCCATCGTGTATAGCATTCAGTAGCGCGGCAGACTGGCGACCCAACTACCACTTCTCCGAATGCCCATTCAACTCGTCAACTCGTCTATGTTTTCCTACGTCCCACGAAGCCACTGTATCCGTTGCTCGCGTGTCCGCCTACGTTTCCTCTCAAGCGGCGAGAGCACCCGTTTCACCCTTTCGTCGACGTTCCCGAGAATCGGCTTCTTCTGTAGCGTTTCACCCCGCTAGAAGCGACGTTCGCGGCTCGATCGACTCGCGTCTCTGTCTCCTCTCTTGCTTCGGGCAGAGAAGAGAAGAAAAACATATAACGAGAGAGAGAGAGAGAGAGAGAGAGATTTTCCCCCTCCACTTGGCAGGAGGGAAGCAAAGAGCGTAAAAGGATGGTTGAAAGACGACGCGAAAAGGAAGAAAGGAAAGGCGTGGGGGAGAAGAGCCAATTAGAGGTCATAGACTTCTCCAATTAACGTCACGAGAAGCGACCGTCCAAACTCGGATCCCTTCTGTTTCTCTCTTACCGCCGTTTTCCCCTTCCACCTTTCCTTTTGGATTATAATTAGCCAATTTATAGCGGCTGAGATTTTACGCGGTTCTCGCAGGCACCAGCGACAGCGGCAGGGAACAGACGGAAAGGGAAGGATACGAGCGGTCGTGATTTAGATTAAGAATTAGGGGAATTCTTGAATATCGGATTCCAGAATAGCACGCTCGCGATTATACCCGTTGCAACGTCTATCGATTTCGTACGAGGATAATTTATTTAAATTATCCTCGAAATAATTGATCAATCGGCATTACAGTACTCGAATGTTGCGCGATTCTGGTGTTTAAGCGTATAAACTAACACTCTGAAAACCTTTATCGAATATAATCAATATTTGAAAACCTTTTATAGAACTGGCTATACATTGAAATTATTTACTAAAGATACTAAAGATAATACATTTTGCCATTTACTTATACAGGCGCTACTGGTACAATTTTAGCAGATCGAATTAACGTTGGAAGATCTCGTACCGAGTGAGAAATAAGAAAAAATCCGAGTACAGAGAGGTCACGAAGAAACAAACAAGCATTCTTATAAAATTTCGCGACTACAAGCGCCAGTTTTATCGTCGTACGTTGCTCTCGAAAAACCATTTTAGTCAGCTTTTAACATTCAATTACGAGCAGCTAAGTAATTACAAAGGATAAAATCATCGCAGTTCGATTTATATTTGTTATCGGATTTAACGCTCGATTTTAATATTGTGTAATAATTAAAACGTATCTTGTTAAAACTAAGCAAGCATTCGGATATTTTTGAACGATGATATATTTGCGCGAAAGAGGAAAGACACGCGTGGTGGGTGGTATTTGTAAAATCTTTTGCAAGCAGTACAGCAAAATAACGAATCGCTAATTAGCGTTGGCTCGCGTAATTTCCTCGTGAATCCCTTTGTACGAAAAAAATGTACGATGAATAATGCACATCAAGCTTGAAAAATCCTGTCCGGGATTTGAACGCGAACCATGGATGGCGTCAGGTACACTATGCATTGAAGCGATATACATAGAAGCGAATAACAAGAAATAGAATGGAAAACTTAATAATAATACGAGCGTCAAAATTTATCGAAACAGCGATCGAGCCACAAGCTCTAATATCTAACATCTAATTATCCATCCTTTCAAACGATTGTCAGCGATTCTTAATTTTCTCACGCGCGACGTTGCACACGTGTAAAATTACCTGAACTAAAAATGACAAATAAAACTGTTTTAACTACGTCGCAACGCCGTTCGAAGAAACTCGCTTCTTAAAAACCTCCGTCAATTGTATCCTCGAATCTAACGGATCGTTCAATTTTTAGCTACTTTCTATTAAAACTCTTAATCGTAAAGTGGCATTGAAATAAAAATGTCGACAATACAAATGTAGAGACATTCCTCACATGTAAACGTGCACGAATCTCTCTCTACCTGCGCCTATGAATACAAAGTGTTCCCCATCTTTTGCTCACTTCTTTTTTTCTTTTTCCTCCTCGTCCCTTTCGACAGTAGCGATTTTAACGAAACGCTATCATCCTCATTTTCGTTGATAGATCGACGTTTCTACCTGCTTTCTGCGTTCTAGTTGTCTGGGCGTTTTTCGCTTTTCATCGAGTGCAGGGAATTTGCAAGAGTCGCGGTCGTGCAAGCGCATGGAAACGAGATCGGGGTCAGAGAAGATGGGATTTTTGTTCGATTCGATGACGAGAAGGAACCGCCATGCCCGCGGAAGGATCGCGAAATCGCGAGCGTCACGGGTCGGCGGTTAACGAGACCGAGCAGAAGTTATTTTTTGTCTGGAAAATCCATGCCTCGAGCAGGGAGGCGAGGTTGGCAAGTTTTCGCGAGAGAGAAGCAAGAGGCACTTGGGCGTTATATTCTCCGTTATATCCGAAACTAATCCCCTCCTCCTACTCCTCCTCCTCCTCCTCCTCGTCTTAACCCTACTTTCCATCTTTTCGATTTTGTCGAGGCTCTTCAACCGCCCGATGTGCTGGCGAGTTTTTTTTCGGGTCAAGCGCATTTGCTCGGGCCGCATTACATTTCCAAGTGGCAATATCTTCGTATCGATATCTCTTTCTCTCTCTGGCGTATCCGCGGTTTCTTTGCACAACGTGAAAGCGTATCCGTGCGTTCGTGGAAAAATGCTGGCAACTTACGAGAAACGGATAAACAAGAGGAATCAGAGAAACGGACGTTTCGAGAAAGGCTCGCCTGTCGAAAGGTCAGTGAGAAAACTGGAGCCTGATCGATATCGGGGAAACTCCGAAAGTACCCCCTTTTACTAGCTGCCTTGTTCATCTTCTGCTTTGATATGCGCCCGTAATATAGTTATTGCGTATCGACCGACGTAAACGACTAATCGAAAAAGTTCGACGCAAACACACACGCACACACACACCTTTGAAGCGAGCAAAGTCGTAACGGATCTTCTTTCGCTTTACAGGATTCTCCATGGTCGGTGTAACGTTTTTCGCGATACACGAGTATAGAGTTATAGAGGAACCCACGATCTCGATACTTCTGTGCACAGCGTAGTAGACGAATAAACGAAAACTACGATTAAAACTATCAGTCGGACAAAAGGTGAGGGAAGAAGCGTGGCCCGAAGCAAAAGGAGAATCGTGGTCCCGTGCAAGCTGCTCGTCTACCGGACGGTTGTAAACGATCATGCAAATAGCAGGCGAAACGCGTTCAACGACGATTTTGTCGTGGATTCCTGCACTAGGGCGAAAACCCGTGTCGGGCAACGACTATTTATTACTCCGCTCTCGTCGGGAATCCGGTCCACTCTTGCCGCTGCATATAAACATGAAGAAAGGCCGATGCGAGGCGCGCGTATGCACCGCAACTGACGCCGCTCTAAGCATTCCCCGGATTTCCCTAGCAATCCGGGATCTTGGGCCGACTACATTGGATTTGCAGGGCGAATAAAACGCTCTGCACGCTACACCGTGTACCGCCGCGCATTTCGAATAATTCTCGAGCGACGCTACCAAACCGCTGGTAGCCCGTTCGATCATCGACGTATGTATTTCGATGCGGCCCGAAGGATTCTCGCTCTGGATCCTTCTTCACCCTAGATGGCATTGCAGATACGCGACGCGAGAACGAGGTCGTAAAAATTCAATGGACCTTCGTAGCCGCCCGATTTCCACGAGTCTCGGCTTGACTTTGATTTTCTGCGATAACCGAGACCAGGCAACCGCCGGCCAATAGCCGCTCGTGAACCGCTGTGTCGCTTCGAAACGATAACTAATACGGCTGAGCCAGCATCCGAGGCAAGCGACGCGGCCGCTAGCCTCGGACGGTACACTTTGATAGCTTACCGAGGCTTCTATCGGTCATATTAAGTAGCCTGACCGCCATACCATCCAGAGTCCCTCGTACCTCGACCCAACTCCCGAGATCGAGCTCATCCTTTAGGCGGACGACTTATATTCGCAGCCAGCCGGTACCACGGATCCACCCTTAAATCTTCGATAGAGAGGGCTGAGGGTTCTCTTCCATCGTCGTTCCGATCCATGGAGTAGAAACTCGACGAGCGTAAGGGTTTTATTTCGCGATTCGCACGAGGGGAATAACGGACGAGAGCTTTTGAATTTGTCGTCGCTGCATCGCTACGTCGCTACGTCGCTACATCGTAAAAGCTTAGCGTATGAAAGACGAGGAGAGGCGTAAAGCAATTAGTCGCGTGTTTGCTTTTCTCCTCTTTTATACGGCAAAGGCGAAAATAGAGTTAAGTATCTTTTAACTCGCTACAACTATCGTCGACTTTTAACCTGCGATCGAAACAAAGAGCAGCACAGACAGCGGGA
Source organism: Bombus soroeensis (assembly GCA_014737365.1). Lineage (NCBI taxonomy): Eukaryota > Metazoa > Arthropoda > Insecta > Hymenoptera > Apidae > Bombus > Bombus soroeensis. Next base: position 693,758 of record JACXIL010000192.1, read on the forward strand.
GAAGAACAAAGCGAACCGCGCGAGTCAAGCAACAGGAATAATTTTCTTCTCCGATCCTTACCACGATATCGTTGGATTTTTCGATAATTCCGAGAAAGCGCCAGCGGAGCAAGGACAGGATATCGTTACGCGGAATCAAAGCTCGCCGTTGGACGAGTAGTCCGGCGGGTCTGAGAATCGTAACGAGCCACTTCAGTCCCAACCTTTCCGCTGAAAGATTTTTCGAAACCCGGAGAAACACGGTCCAGGTTCCGTACCGTTTTGGACGACGTATCGGATTCTGCTTCGCGAGTTTTACCGTTTCGCCTTCCGCTTCCGTGACTCGTCTTTCGACTTCGCAACGAAGCGTTGGCGTCACGGAACGCCGTGGAACCGCGCAACGTTCTCGTTTTCCACGGGCACACGGCTTCTGCCTCTTTCATCGTTCGACCATTATTCTAATGAAAATATGATGAGCGTCATTTCACTGACTGATAGCCGTTATTACCGCGTAACGTCCGCCGGCTGTGCAGCCGTTTCCGACGCAGCGCTCTACCTTTGATTTAAATTGCGAACGTTTTCCGTGGCCGCCGTATCTGCCAGAGTTTTCCTCTGTCCCCTCGTCCTCAGTCAGCCCCTCCCCCCTCCGTCCTTTTCATTTCCTGCGATTTTCAGTCGTCGGAGCGTAATCACGTTTGCAGAGCTACGTGTATCCGCCAGCACTTAGGATTTACCTCGATGTTCCGAGGAACGAGACGAAACGAAACGAAACGCAACGCAACGCAAGGCGGCGATGCAACGTGGTAGGTAGAGGAAGGAGGAGGAACGGGTCTACGAGGGAAAGGGAACGACGAGGACATTTTTATCCTGCTAACATGCCGGCAAATTTCGTTGCATTCGGCCGAATTGCCTCGAATTTCCGACACGTTTGTCTCTCCAAGCCACGTCGAACAACGCGCACCCACCCCGACCGACGTATTTTCCTATAAACGATTTCCCTCCTCCTCTTTCGTCCACTTCTCGCTGTTTAGCGTGTCGTTTTTTCGAGCGTTAGGAAAAATGGGGATTCTTTAAACGCGCGTGTAAAAAACAAAAAAAAAAAAGGAAAGAAAAAGAAAAAAAAAAGAGAAAAAAGGAAAGCGCGAGGAAGAAGGCAGGAGCGACTTTTGGAAAATTCTCCATTTTCTACGGCGCGTCGTCGTAACCCGAAAAGGTCGGACGAACAATTCCATATTCTTGGACGAGTCCCCAGAGAGGGAAAAGGCGCCTGTCTGGCTTCTCGTAAAAGAATAAGGTAAAACGAGAAAGAGGACGACCATCCGTAGAAACTGTTCGTCTATTTAACGCGGTATATCTCTTTGTCCGAGATGTATTGGTTTCGCTGGCGATCGTGCAAACGCAGTTCCGTACTCGAACGATGTTAAGAGGCGAACGTGTCCAGAACGAGGATCGGTCGGATAAAAATATTTATCGTTCGAGTATACGAACCAATCGCGTCGAAATGCAAGTAATCGCGAGTCGCGTTTCTAACTGCTGGTCGGTTCCACGATACTTGTCTTTTCATCGGAACGCGTATTTTTTAATTACAGGATTAGAAATCAAAGTTGTATGGACGAACGATCGTGGCATAATAAAACTGATTTCGAGAAATTCGTAGTAAAAATGGCGAATAAAGTAGAACGAAAGTTTCCCAATAAATGTAACGATGATAGATGTCTTAATATTTATTGCCGGCGATATACATGCAAGCGATAGCGTAGCCAATAAAAATCTCCAACTAGCGACGTAATCGTCACTTTGTTCCAAGCGATAAGTCAAATCGAACGAACCAGAGAATCGCATGCTTTTTATTTTTACCATCCGAGATATTTATAGGAGAAAAAATTGTCCTGCGACGCACGTGCAAACGTACGAGACGATGGAAAAATTACGCGCATGCGACTAGACGATATTCGAAATTTCCGTGAAAACCATCTCGAGATCGAAACGCAGCACACGTTACTTGTAAAAATACTCCATTTCCAAGTCGTCGATTACACGGCAATATCTGGCTCAAAGGCTCGGCTTTTTTCGTCTTTCACGATGGGAAATACCATCGGAGGATTCGCGATACGTTCCTTCGTCAAATGGGATTCTCTTTACCTGGTGTTATTAAAGTAAAATTATTTCCTCTCTGCTATTTGCACAATAATCCGAGATATAGGCAAACCATTAACTTCATTCGGTATATCGTTTCGCGTTTCGATCCATTCCGACCGATTCCCTTTGAGAGGTACGCGCTCGTGCAGGCTCGCGAAGCGAAGCGAGTCGCGCACGCTCGTAATTAATAAATAATAATTAGTATGCGGGCTGATGGTTATTTGCGAGCTGGCAGACCGGGTTTATCCCTCTCGCAAGGGGAAAGTTCCTTAACGAGTCATCTACGAAGGTAGCCTGCTTCGTTGCAACTTCTCTTTCTCTTTTTTTTTTTTCTTTTTCTTTTTTGCCCCAAGAAAGAAAAGGGGAAAAAGTCGAGTGTTCCGCTGCTCGTAATTGTAGGAGAGAAGAAACAATTTCGACCCTTGGCCTCTGGCTTCGACGTCGGAGAGAGAAAGAAATCGCTCGATAGGTACTTCCGTAGGGTCGAACAGACGATTCGCAGGAGAGCGAAAAGACGAAGAAACGTGGAAGAGAGAAGAGCGCGGGCCGAAGCAAAAGTAGGGAAAAGTACGAAAAGTCGGAGAAGCTGGGTAGCAGACGCGACGGGGAAGGGAAAAAAAAGCGGACCGTGTTCCTTGACGAAAAGAATCTCTCGACTCGTCTCTAAAGAAATTAGTATTCGTTCTTTTCGGTCCGCGTGATTCAATCTACGAGCTAAATCGAGTTGGCGAGCATGACGAAACACGCGCCCGGCGAATTAGTCCAGCTCGAAGTTGCCTCTTCTTTTTGCCCCGTCTGCCGCAATCTCGCGGCGCTCTCGCACTCGCTCTATCTCTTCTATTCCGGTTGCCTCCCTCTTCGTTTCAGTCGTCGTTTTTAATGGAATTGTCTCGGGCTCGTTCGGGCCACGCGACCCTCGATGCTTTTAAATCGCTTATTATCGTTCGCGTTACCGTCGTGCTCGCGAGATACCAAAGTCGTAGGAAAGTGGCGACGAGACCTCCGCGTCGTTCAACGTTCGTTCGCCGTATCGTTCGCCGTATCGTTCGCTCGCAACAAATTCCATTATTTACTCGTCGCGATTTCAGCCGCTACCGAGGCCTCGTCCGATACTTTTGACCGATTGGAACGTTCGCCCCGAAATTCCGTCGACTGCGGCGCGCCGCTGGCCCGCGATACCCGCTATAACCGGTCGGCAAACGTTCCACGAAAAAGTCCATTTGTACACAGAGAACGATCCGATTTAATTAATTTCGGAATCACCGTGGCCCGATGCCGGCGAAACTCGTCAGCCCAGCCATTGCGACACTCGTTCGTCTAGGCCTCGGCGATTCCAGCCGACCAGCCCGTTTCCACTAACCTCGGCTTGCTGAATTTGGATTTGTTTGCGTTCCCGACTCTGTATGCGGCGGAGGTATTCCGCGAAATATATAGCCTCGAAATTAGAAACGGCACTGGACGCGTGCAGTTGCGTCTGCAATTGCGAAAGCCCGATACGCGCGAGAGCACGCCATCATTAATTTACATCGATGCCGCGAATTATATTCACAGCCGATCGCTGCCAGAGGAACCGAGCCAAAAATGGACGCGGATTAAACGATACGTCTCGAATCAAAATATCAATTATCGATCCTGCGCCGCCACTCTCAGCCTGTAATTTCCCGATGTTTATGCGACACAGTTACGTTATGTTCTTCCCGCTAACTCCGACGAGCCGTGTTTTCCAATTTTTTTGTCCAGTTTTTCATTATCCGGATCCAGCTTGCCCAGCTTAATTTCACGTTGACTTTTCGTGATTTATCGCACCTTCTTCCAGAACTAATCGCTTTTACGTGGTTTCAGCAGAATATTTAAGCGTTCTCCTACTCGTCGAACGAAAGCAAGTTTCTCGAAGATTGGAACAAACGATGTATCCGATAAACGAAGTAGGTGGAATCGAACGAGCACAAATATTTGTTCAAGTTCTGTTTTTCTTTTCCTTTTCTCCCTTTTCTTCTAACAGCTACTTATCATTCATAAAAATACGAACTTGGATACGCATCGACGTTCGTCGAACGGTCAGCGTCCGATCTCGGAAACGTAAAGAATTTTTCCGATCCGATCCGATCCGATCCGATCCGATGAAAGAAAGCAGCGAGTCAACGAAAAATTGCGATTTCTACGCCAAATGATCATCTCCGAGGTTTGGAAATGGCAAAGTTCGCAGAAGTCAGAAGTCCTTTTAGATCGATCGTGACTTCCTTCCGCGTTTAATTCCCGAGAAAACCGGATTTTCCGCCCGATCGAGGTCGCTTTTCACGTACGAGAATGCAGAGCCATCCCGGCGTGGTTCCTCTTTCAACGAGGCGAACGCGTCACGGTCCTCTGTTCGCCGTGGCTCGATCTTTTCGTTGATGTTTTGTCGATGGAATTTCATATTTATTTCGGTCTGTCGATAGTGCGCGCGTGTTCGGACTCGGAACGGATGCTCGATGCCTGCGAGGACGAAAGGAGACCGCGTCGGATGAAACGAAGCGAGGCAAGACAGGAAAACGGAGAGACGTTTGCCTTTGTCTTGGGATTTCCTTTCTCGAAGGTTCGCGGGACACGAACCCGTCAATCTTCACCGCGAGAGATTAGAACGGCAAGAACCGGCAGATACGCTTCCGTCTGCCAAGCGACGGATGCCGGGGAGACGAATTGCCTCTTCCGGAAACAAAGTTTCCCTTTACCGATTTCTCTTCCCTCCTTTTCCACCGGTATTCTTCTCTGCTCGCTGTAATACCCATTACGTTTTTCCTATATTCCATCCTTTTCGTTTATTTTCATCGTACGATCGTACGATCGTACTTTCTAAGCCTGTGGTTACGGCGGACCTGTACTCGCGCCAACACGCCTGTTAACGCTCGGCCAACCGAACGGGCAGATCTCCCTTTTTGACTTTAGCGACGCGTTTTCTTTCTTTTTTTCTTGTTGCCGTTGTTGTTACTATTATTTACCTATTGTTATTTACCTGGAATTGTTCCCAATTATTGTAATCGCGCCACTTTTTCTGCTTTTATAAAGTATACGATAAGATATACCAATTTGGTGGTGTTAAAATTAATTGAGTAGTTACACTACCGGTCATGACTAAATAAAGTCGTAATCGAACGATTATACACACTGTAAAAGAGTATTAAAATACATTACGAATTTTTAATTTCACGTTCAAGTCGTGGTATTTATCTTTAGTCATCTTTAATGTTTCTAATTTCACCTATATTCTTTTTATACCTTTAATATACACTTTTAATCTGATGTTTTGTACAAACAATATGCGAAATGGTTAAATGAAATCATTACCGCAAAGTATAGTTAACCATTTAAATAAATTTTACACTCGTTTGTTTTTCAAGCAGCAAATATTAGTCCACGATGAACAGCGTACAGGTTGGCTAAATGTTAAGGCGTCAACGATAGCTGATTTTAAGCCACTTGTTCGACTTTAAGCGCGTATGATCTCGCTGCTGTTTCTAAATCTTTCAGTTCATTTAAATTCATTTTCTCACCTACGGTCTGGAAATTTGTCTCCGTGTCCCTGGAATCGATATCGATATTCGAAAAATGTCACGTTAACCGAAATATGGACGCATTAAAGATACACGCAGAATAATACACGCGCATTTAAAATTGTGCACGGATCGAAGCTTCCGCACACGTGGATACGCGTACGCGTGTCTTTTCGATACGTTTGGAGTAAATTGAATAGGTGTATTTATAGAAAGAAATTTAAATAGCGTATTTCATTTATGTCGGTCGATTTTATCAGCATTATAAATTTCCAGAGTAAACTTTTAAAATTTTAATCACGATCGAAGGATGCCCCATTTCACGATAAAATTAACATCGATGAAAATTATAGTAACGAATTTTTTATCGTAATCGATCCGTCTGCGGTAGTTTTTGTATAATTACGGCCGTAAGAATTCATTCGTTTCGTCGTTGGCGCGGCTTCGCGTCGATCGCCGACCAACGTAACTATAATCTTAGTCGAAGAGTTGAAAAGTCGAGTCAAGTCGTCGATGATCCCTTGGCTGCAACTATTGGTTCGACTGGGGCGGTCTCTGCTTGCTTGCTTTTCATAACGAGGAGGCGGCCAGCATCGACGAAGGAGCGAGAGAGAGAGAGAGAGAGAGAGAGAGAGAGAGAGGGGAAAAAATACGTATAGAAAGGGAGAGAAATAGGAGGAGAGAAAGAAAGGCGATCGAGAGGGAGAAGTTGAAATTCCGCACGACGCGCGGCGGAGGCTCTTAGTCGAATCGCGGTTCGAAGGCGGTTTAATCTTCGACTCTCAACGACTTAACTTTGCGTTTATAAAGACTGTTTGTAAAAACGACACGGCAAGAGTAGAAACGAAGACGGTACATTCCTATCGCTTTATTAATTACGCTACGGTACGCGCTCCGACGATGCAGATTCGACGATCCTTCGACGCGAAGCGAATTCAATTGGAATATCCGAGGACGAAGGAGTCGGAGCTCGTTTCGTACAAAAGTGTTTCTGGAAGTTTTCTCTGCCGCGCGTTTGTCGCTACATTTTGCTACTTTTTTCATACGTTTTCGAATTCGTTTGAAATTCCCTCCATGTAATTACGCTACGATCGCGTCTCCTTCTAACGCTATTAAACTGTCAATTTATCAAAAGGCGGTGGTTGATTCGATCGAATGGAGGAAGAAGAAAATCGTCGTAAGACGGTCGGTGTTTCGTTGGCCGGACGCCGAGGAAAGACATAAAAATCGCTACGTAACGGCACGACCGAGATCGAGCGAACGGCCGGAAAAATTCAAGACGTTCTCCTCTCGGTTGTGTCGGTTGGAAGGAAAACCGAAGAGATCGACGAATCGGGCGAAATGGAGCATGAAATCGTAAAACCACTCCGCGGAGGTTGCGGAAAATGGTTCTTCGTGGAGAGGAACGGGAGAAGAGAGACGGGTTAGGGAGTTTGGTTAGTACGTTGAATGGAGAAAATCGCGGCACACGGGCCGAATATCATCGACTTCGATAAGGGACGCGCGCGTGCTCTGGCTCACGGTAGTTTCTGAAAGGCTAGAGAACCTCGAGACCGCCCTTCCACCCGCGGCTCGGCCATGTTTCCACCTTCCTTCTCGTTTCTCCCGCCTTACCCATCTCGGTCCTCTTGGTTCGTATATCGAGGCGATCCTCGCGTTCACCCGAGGGGACCAAACATCCATTGTTAAATGCCACATTATTCCGCGATAACCCTGAAACGGTTCGATTTGTCCGATTCAAGACGTCTTCTCCGCCTTCTTCTTTCTTCCACCTTGCCTTTCTGCGAGCCGCGCCAGCCGGATTTTTCTCTCCTTTATCGTTTTCTATTATCGGTCGAGTCTCGATTGCCATTGAAACGGCTCGTCGTCCATTTCTCGTCGGACCTCGATTCCTCGGAGCGAGACAGGCTCTGCGGGTTGAACCGCGATAGCTCGCGATATCGTGGATGGTCGTATCGCGTGTACGCGTCGTTTATCGAGTTTTCCTCGCGGTCGGTTAGCCGTTGTTCGTTCGGACTTACTGGTCGTCGAAGCAGATACGACGAATTCTTTCCGTGGACGAATCGACGAGCTACAGGTTGCCTCGAATCGAACGACACGTCGACGCCAGCAACTTGGCTGTCGTCGGTGCCGACACCGGTGTTACCGCCGGCAGCGATGTTCCTTCCGTTTCGCCGCCAACCTCGGCCACTTTCCACGGATTGGAAGAAGACGCGGCAGTTTCCACGTCGGCTTTCGTAATCGGCAAAGGGATACAGAGATCCGATGGACGCGTCGCGGAGCGAGGGGAGCCACGGCCCCGGAAAGTTCCAACGGTCGTGGGAAAGTTTGATTGCTGAAATAGTTGGCGTCGGTCTTATCTCTGTGTCGTAGCGACGGCTCGGAATAGAAAAAAAAAGGGGGATGAACGACGAGGGTTGGGAGGAAGGACGTACGACGGAGTTACGAGGTCGTACGGTGCGGTGAGCGAAAACTCGCAGCTAATTTATGTGCCAATTAATTGCTAATTAAGGGACCGGTTTTTCGGACGAATCAAATACTCCGCCTCGATACGGTTCACGGAGACGGACGAACCCGGTGAACGGGTAAGCGGACGAAGAAGCGAACAGAAGTTGACTCGCCTCTAGCGCGTTTAAAACCTCCTCTTGCGCTTCGCAACGTTCGACGATGGGGAAGGGTAAGGGGCAACAGCGGTTTCCTTCGCGCTACGAAACTTTCAACTCCGCTTCTTCATCCCGGATCAGCTTTTAATCGTTCGTTCCTCCTGGCCGAGTTACGCATGTACCTACACCTACATATATACGGTGTATCCCTGTATATCCAGCTCGAACGTTCGCGGTTCGTCCTTGTTTCATCCCCTTGGCGTTTCGTTAATCTTCTCCATCCTTCGTTTTTACCCCTCTTTTTTATTCATTATCTTCTCCTTCGGGATTGGCAGCGTCTACCCGGGACGATCTCCGGTCTTCTCGTTATTTCGATTCTACCGCGCAACGAGTTTCGACGAAATTAAGCTCTCGAGTACGACCAGTCCGGGAAATTTCGAAAGACGGCCGAGTGGACGCGCGAATGGGAGGAGAGGCTATCGGTTTGTCCGAGTACGAAAAACTATCGAAAGACGGAAGAAGAATTAATATCGATCGGCAACCGTACTGGAGACTCGAACGTAGCGAGGAGTCCTCTCTCTCTCTCTCTCTCTCTCTCGCTCCTCGTCTACTGGATTCCTGCGATATCCATTTTCAGAAAGACACGACGGATGGTATTTCACCGGGGCAACCATTTTCCCGGGGAATCCACCGGCTGTTAGATGGTGTTGTGTTAACGAACTTGAATTTCTCGAAAGATGGTACGAACGAGGAGAAATATATACGTAAGATTCTCGCTTTGGTTCGGGTTTCGCCAACGAGCTTCGCGTTGTTGCGCCGCTTAAAAATACGAAATCGAATCCAGAAACGGGAGGAACGAAGCAACCGGTGGAAGAGACGGGAAATAAAACGTCTCCCGAGACAACAAAAGGAGTCTCTCGTTCCAAGCGGATATTCCGTTGGTCGGTTCTTTTACTTCCAAGAGAGTCAATATTGACCGTTCCGCGCCTTCCCCAGAGCTAGTTCGTTAGTCGTACAAGAATTTCTTTCCACTGACAGTCGTGACTGGCCAGGGAATCCTCGTTCGAAACGTTATACGCTAATTAGGATCGCGGTATAATCGTCGTATAATCGCGGTATTATTGCGGCTCGAAACGCCTAACCGGCGTTCGTTTTCGCTCCTAGCAAGAAAACCAATTTTCAAGTGGCTTATGTTAGGTGGTCGGGAAAGTTTCTTTCGTTTTATGAGAAAATAATAGTAGACGCACAACGTTTTTTGTTTTATATTATATATATATATAATTTTATGTGCTACTAGACTGGATTCACCGCGTAGTAGTGATACATGTGGAAGTATGTGTGTGAAAACAAAGGAGTGTAAATCGTGTTCAGTTAACAGTCTGGTACGGACGATGGTGAGAAAAGAAAGTGCTGAGACGCGTGCAAGTGCGTATCGATGAATATCTTTGAAATCGTTTATCAAATAAATATATAACCATTCTGATATAAATTCCAAGTGCGAATTTAGCGTTCCAATACCATTATTTTTCGGCAATTAAGATCCAAAATTCTCAACGTGTTATTTTGTCCAATCACGTACGATCCATTTTGTTCTGTCGAGATAAACACCGCGACAATTTCACAGATTCGGTTTCACGTTTCTACGAAGGTGCACTGCTGTAAAGAACGCGTTTGCGAAAGAAACGCACTTTCCGGACAACCTAATACGTGCGTTGTAGTTACGAGTTTCTTCCGTACGATCCGATCGTTGGAAAAACCGCGACTTTCAAAGATCCACTTTTCTACGAAGTTGCGTCTGCTATTAAAGGGCTTTGATACAGAAATTTGAGGAAACAAGTAGCATACCAGTTGCTGCCTTTCAAACTGTTTTCTCGTGCTCGAGAAAAGCCAGATAAGGTAAAAAAGTAAGAAAGTAAGGGTAAGAAAGTAAGGGTAAGGTGGAGGAAAAACCACGTTGTTTCCAGACTCGTTAATTAAGCATTCGTTGAACTCGATTCTCGGTATCGGCTGGAATCTTTGGTGTCGCGTTTACCTTTGGACGAGACGCGATTCCCCGGGTTTGGGCAATCGAAATAAAGACGAGGGGTCCGGAAGGCACGGTTTCCAAAGGTCTCGTCTTTTCGGGCCTAGCCGACCGAATCGTCGACTGTGAAGGATGACTCGCAGACGCGTATTTCGATAATAAACCGAAAGACGGGAAAGCAAACGAATAGAGTTTTTCCACCGTTCGAAAAGATATCGAACTCTACCGATAGAATCGTAACAGCGCAGCGTCGTAGCAGCGCTAACGGCATTTCAAAATGTCTCGTACAATGCACCTAATATATATATATATATATATATATATATATATATATATATATATATATATATTAGGTGGTCGGAAAAGCTTCTTTCGTTTTATAAGGAAATGTACAACATTTTTCGTTTTGAATTATTTTATCGAATTACGTGCGATCCATTTCGTTCTATCAAGACAAAGATCACAACGTTCGATAGGTTAGATTTCACGTTTGTATAAAGATGCGTCGTTTGTTGAAAGACGTGTCTGTAAAAGAAAGACACTTTTCGGACGACCTAACAGTTCGACATAGCGTACAATCGTAATTGGATCGGCTTGAACAGAAATTTTTGATCTCGTTGTATCGCAAATACCGCGATTAGACGAAAGTTGATCGCCGCGAACCGATTACGTCGCGATCTTGAACGGTATAGTTCGGCTCGCGACAGCGACGCCCTTTTTGGCATCGCTCGAGACTCGGTTGAAAGAATTATTTCGTGGGAATTTCACGAACGAGAGACACGGCAACAAACTTGTAGCGTAGCTCGATGCCGGGCGTAACTCGAAGTAGATAGTTCACGGTGCAAGCCAACGGGAACCGAAGATGCCACTTAGCCCTTGTGCAAATTTAATTTCCACCTGCCGCGGAACTCGAAATTAGGCTAATGCTAGGACGGGGACTGTATGCCCTTTATGGAGACCGCTATCGTGCTTCGGCATCCGACAAAACGATGCACCGAGCCGTGTCGCATCGCGTCGCTCTCGCAACGGAGAAACTTCCGATGGAAAATTTATTCGAAACGTTGAGCGAAACTTCCAACCGTCGCGTTATGACGGTCCCTCGTCAGAGACGAACGTTTTGTAAAATCGAGAGACAAACGAGATTTCCGATAACGCCAAGCCACTTTCCTCTCCGTTGGACAGTTGGAAACTGTCAATTATTCGGAATAATTGAAACACGTATGTAAGTAATAACTCCAGACGAGTCGCGAAATTTTACCTCCGGTTCCTCCGTGTTACGTATCGCGGCTTCCAAACTTTTAATCCTCTTTCGTCCGGAATACGCAAATGTCACGCGTCGGTAAATCGTACGGCACGATTGCAACGCAGGTTACTTTTAAGATGAAATCTTAAAATCTCCACGGTCTAATAAACATCATATTCGGTTATCCAACAATCGAGAGACGCGTCAAAGTTGGACGAATCGCGATAGGATCGCGCGTGGTAGCGTTGCGTCTGTCAGCTGCCTCGCACGTAGACGTTGTCACCGAGCCATAAATTAGCAAAAGAAAAACCAACGTGGTCTGACGAACATCCCGCACGCAGGCCATCGAAACGACAACGTAGAGAGTGTTCCAGCGTCAGAAAACGGTAACAACGTGGCCATCTCTGACCTGGGCCCCGGCGACACCCTCTCCACGGGAGTCAAACCCGTAGTATTAGGTGGTCGGAAAAGTTTCTTTCGTTTTATGAGGAAATAATAGACGCGCAAGGTTTCTTCTTTTATATTATTTTATCGAATTACGTACGATCCATCTTGTTCTATCGAGATAAACACGAAGGTGCACTGTTTGCGAAAGAAAGCTACCTTCTCGACAACCTAATATATAAACCTTCGTAAAATCAGCTGTCGACATTCTCTGTTTTAACACTCTGAACCGTCGCTCTGTTGGATTCGTAGGATAAATTTTGCTGCTATGCCCAAAGTTCGATTCTTTACCTTATTTGTGAAACGTTCGAACTGCGACGCGAGAAGATCACCGGTGATCTGTCGATTTCGACATTTCTCGTGTCTCCTACGCGACAACGACATCGCGCGACCAACGCGACGTTCCACGCATCGAGCATTCGCGAACCCAGTCGTCGCTGCTTGTTCGTCCAACTATCCACGGGGACGTAACGAGCTTGCGAGTCGCGTCGTAAAACTTTACGCTAGAAAACAAGAAGATAGGCATCGACGCCTTGCCAGTTCGCCGTGCTGACAATGAGCACGGACGAGATCGGATAACAGCGGCGGCCTCGTTGCGACATAATTTCCCTGTTCGCCGGGACGTCACACTTGGCGTCGTCTACGAAAGAAGACAAATTCTAGGCGATTTCTTATTAGACGAGAACGCATCGTTTCTTCGTTCCATCGGCTAAATTCGTAAGATCGTGTCTATTTCCGTTTAATCCTTCCGCTTTGACTGGAAAGTCTCAACGAAACTCGAAACGAATCTAAAAGTCGTATTTACGTTATCAGAAGTCGCAGTATTTTTAGCGCAAGGAATCAGAAAAGGGACTATCGCCACTGATTTCTATATTCAGCGAATGTTATCGATAACTTCCAATCCTTTCATACATTTTCAGATCGGTTCCAAGTTTGTTCAATATCTATTTTAATCGCGAGAACCGTAGTAGACCTTGTGACAAAAGTTTCTGCACAACTGGCTTATTTTTATTCAACCTTTGATAATATCGTCTTGAATCGCGTGAACTGTTCTAGCTTCTGACCGTTAGAACGCGTCGTTGTATGAAAAATAAGTAAAAAATTGGCGCCACTCGTTTCTGTTACCCTCGATACACGCGTACGATACATTCGTAAAACGCTTCCACGAGCATTAGAATATTTTCGCGATCGGGCGTCGTCGTCCATCGCGTCGCCACGAGGACACGGCAGCATCGAACGAAACGCAACGACGCGTTTTCCTGGAGGCGACGGTGCAAAAATTCGATACGCTCGATTAGAAAAATTACGGGACAGTAGCGTGGACTTAGACAAAAGAGATAATTACTCGGACTCGACAAAGTCTGCGCGCCAGGTACAACGATTATCGATTGTTCCGCCAGCTCGCCATGTAATTTTAACCGCATTTACCGATGTTACGTTGTTACATTATTGCAACATAACATGCTTCGAGTAATCGCATTAGCCGAATGCGGCTTTAATACGAGTTCGCAGGTATTTATCGCGGTGATGCGTTCGATAACGAAGCGCGTATGGCCAACGGTACCGCCGGATGCCTAAATATTCGAACGGGCTCATTATGCGGCTGAGACTCCATTTACCAAAACCAACTTTGGCCAAGGATCGCGTTGCGAGCACGCGCCACCGCCGCGCAAACGTCGACGCGTATTTTTCAGCCGCCCGGCCCAATTAAATACCCCGTTTATCCGAGCGGGTGGAGAAAAATTCGCGCAACTTTTAAACTCTCCCGTCCACGAAAGTGGGAGCTGGCGCCGGCAACAAAAACAAAAACACGGCCATGGATCTCGCGTAAGCGAGCCGGCAAGAAAAAGTGGCAAAAAAGGGAGAGTTCTTCGCGTGGGCTCCGCGCACCACGGTGATTGATCGCGTGCGACTCCTCCACGGGGAAAAAGATGCTTAGTCCGCAGCCACCTCCATCATGTACTTTGTCGCTTTACAATTAGCAACTATGCCTTTGCGCTGATATCCGTTTAACGACGCAAGTGCAACAACTTGTTCCGGCTTTTGCGTTTCTCTGTTCGAAAGTCGCGCGCTCTTTAATCAGAGAATCTCCGGCCACTGGAAAAAATCGCGTCGGCTCAGCGAAATCTCACCGACAGGCAACGATCGAACGCAGCGGCGAACTTTCGACGATTTCGAAAACTTGAAACGTTTCGTGTTCGATCTCGGCTTCTAATGCATTTCGATACACACGAGACAAACGTAGATCGCTGCGTAATCAAATCTTCTCCGTATTTTGGCAAACAGAATCGGTTTACGTTTAAAAATGAGAGTGAAAGTGATATTAGAACGAGAAATCATATTTTTCGTGGAATTTGAAGTATCTTTTAACCATGGAAAAGTGGGACAATTGAGCGAGGATGATCGAAGAAACTCAACGCCATCGATATTCACATTTTATTTCACTTTAGAATTGATATCTATTTTACGCTCTAGACGGTTCGTTCGATGATGTACTCCTCTCGCCTAATCACCACAGCTAGCGACAAATAAAGGTACAGACACGTATTATCGCACCATTGGGAAAGCGATCATCCGGTCGAATCAACTTCGTAACAAATCGAAATCACGGCCGAATTTGAGAGATCCGGGCGAATATCCAACGATCGACGACGGCTTGCATGGTGGCCGATGGCAACGGCATTGACACGAAATAGTTGGAAATCGAGGGTTGAAAGAGAGACAAAAAAAAAAAAAAAAAAAAAAAAGGGGGGAAAGGAAGCAGAGAAACAAAAAATTCCAATGAATTTCGAGCGTGGAATCGCGGTCGGTAACGCAAATGCAGAGAGACGGCGAAAGGAGAATGATTGCGGTGGAAGGTTAGAAATGAAACGTGAATCGAGGAAGAAGAGAAGCTTCGGAACGGTTTCTCACAACGGACGGTACTTTTTCTTTCCCCCTTCTTCTTCACCTCCCCCCCCTTTTTTTTCCTCTCCCCCGGTGGAAGAATACGAGAGAAACTGCCAGCAAAAATATCCGCGAGGTGAAGTTGGAATCGAATTAAAAAGCTGGCCAAGCCAATTAAGGCGTTTCGCGAAAGTTTAAGAGATTCTTCCCGGAAAAGGGTAAGCTTTGCAGGTGCGCGGCAGTCGCTTTTTTTTCTATTACGTCGCCTTCCGCCTGGTCGCCGAACTGGGCGCCATTAAGCTGTTCGCTCTTCCGTATAAATAGAAAGAGAAAGAGAGATCGCGTGGTTGGACCCAACTGTGGAAGAAGAAAGGCTTCGCTTAATTTCTACGGAATTTGGCTCGTTATATAGTCGTGTTGTTTCCTCCAGTCTTGCAGAATTTCGATCGTCCTTTCTCCTGCTCTTCTTCGCGTCCGGCATCTGTTTTCCCACCTTTCGAAAAATCCCGAGTCTCCGGAGCAGCTTCCGTCGGCCGCGCAAAATCTATCCAACACCGCTGAAAACTTTGGAGCGATCGAGCGTGCGCCACGACGGCGCCAGCTGTTCCTAGCAGCCTTTCGTTAAATATTAAATTTCGACTACGCCGTTTGCTTGCTTCGGGCTAACGTTAATAGCCGTACGACGATGTCGCCATACACGGCAACGCTGAACCGAAACTTCTCCGCTGGACCGCGAAGCTTAGTAGTTCACGCACGCCATGGACGATCGACGAGAGCGTCGAACGATCGTCGACGTAAATTTAAAAGCAATCGCAACTTTACATACCTTCGTAGACTCTAAGCTGCGCCTCGGCTGACACGGCGTCCCCAACTCCGTTCTCCGCTAGACACTCGTACAGGGTGTTGTCGCGAACCGGCCTGACAGGTTCGATCCGCAATAAAGCTCCGTTTTCATAGTTGTGCACCAGGTACCGTGACTGAGATTCTACGGAACAACGCGAAACATCGGGGATGAACGATCGTTAGGATTGGCCAGAAGGTTGATCGGCTCGACCGATTTATTACGGTATATTTATTACGGTACGGCCGTGTTTGTACGACGAAAGAAGCGACTTTTCTAAATGCGAAGGCTCGCGCAGACGCCATTCGGCGTGTCTACGATTCACACGAGTACACTTGCAGGTCGAGTAATTTAAGTAATAACTTTGCGCGCGCGGTCAGTGAAACTGTACTCACCGTTCGCGTTACCGATCGATCAAATTTGCAATCGAATTGTATTAATTCCGAGTTTCTTTCTTTACACTGCGTAGCGAGTGAAATAGCACGGCCGCGACGCGAATCGTGCGAGCAGCCAGCCGATCGCTAACAACGAGGGGAAATAAAAAGGATAAGAAGAACACGAAGGACGAAGGTTGTTAGAAGAGTCGATCACGAGGATCGAAACGAGGCGAAGCAAATGAGACAGAAAGGTATCCGTAGGCGGTGGATCGGCTCGATTCGTGCTGGTTCCTCGCGCGCGTTTCACGCGATCACGACCAACTTTGTTACGCGTCGTTATCTCCGTTTCGCTGGATTAGCGAATTTCGGAGCCGCGAACCGGCTCGAAATCGAGAACAATCGACGAGCCGAGGATAAAAGCGTCTATTCTCCGTTAACCGGCGCGATTTTTCGCGGCGTTGCAAATTTCCAACGGTTAGTTGGACCGCGCACTCTTCCTCAACGGGATCCGGTTCCGATTCCTATTCCGATTTCCATTCGTCCGGCTGCTGGTAACGAGCGACGCGCCAAGCCAAACTGGGTCTTCGGACTCTCGTTGCGCACGAACGATCAAGCTAATATTACCAGCAAAATCTTACAATTCGTAAGCTACCGTTACCGATAAAAGCATTGTTCACCGATAGTGACAAATAGTGACGACAAATAGAAGGTACACGACCAATCGCAAGTTACCTGGTTATCCGATTTCGCAAAGATTATGAAATTGTAAGAAAGAAGTCTACTGTTAGTTGGTAAATTGTTGTTTAACGCGTTGACTGCCACGCGTGTTTTCACTGAAATCTCCGTCAGGCCACGGTACTCCCACTGATATTTTAGCAATGCGATAGTAAATAATTTTCTTAATAAATCATTTTCGTATCACTTTTATAACGATTTCCTACGACGATCCTGCGCAAGTAGTCAAACAAGCGTCACCCGAATACGGACGACGCGGCCCGATCGGAAACTTCGTTGTCACTCGAATATGGTTGACGTGGCAGTCGACGTGGCAGTCAACGTGTTAGGAGATCGCTTCTATTTCTATATCTATACGATATGTTTTGTGTGTAGTCACAGTCTTACGCGACAAGATTGCCCGAACCGGAAATCAGTTTGGCAAATTCGAAGGGAGCGCCAGGCTTTCTGCTCGAAAGAAGCGACGTCTACTTCAGTCAGTACCTCGAGTTGTACAGTGGAAGATTCGGCAATCCGGTCGGTCTCTGGAAACTCTGGATGTAACGAAGAGTCCGGCTGCAGTCGCACACCGGTCGGCAACAGCCGGTGTTTCCGGAAACCGAGCGAGCGCGAAATTTAGTTAAAAAGAAAAGGGCCGATACCGTCGAGTCTACGTGACGCGACGTATCGGAAGAGGACAACGTCGCTGGCAAGATGATACGAACGGAAAGGAAAACAAAAGCAGAGACGAAGAATACAGTACGAGATCGTGAGGTAGTTACGAAGGAGAAACGGGATTTGCACGCGGAACCGGAACCGGAGACCAAAGAGAGCCAGCAGGCGATAGACTAGCGACGATAGACTCGATGATATCGTCGATACGATTTCCATCTCCGGCGTTTAGATGGACCGAGGTACAGCAACGCGGACGGTAGACGAGAAACGGCTTCTCGAAACTTTGAAAAACTAGCAGTCGACCAAACGAAAACGTGAAAACTTACGGGAAACTCTCTTTCCGTTTTTCCGCCAGTGGATCTGGGGTGGCGGCGCACCTTCTGCCGTGCAGTAGAAGCTCGCTATCCCTCCAGCCTTCACCTGCTGCGATTGTGGCCTCACCAGGATCGTCGGCGGACCTGCGAGCACAAGATCAAGGCAAAAGCCTTTGATTAGAGTCGAGTAGTCCCTTCGGGCTGTTTCGATGCCCACCGTTGCTCCCCGAGTTAACGAGCCAAACGGAGATAGAGAGGTTCCGCCATATCGTGGAACGTCTCTGAAAGAATTCGCCGGTCGTCAGGCAAGACCGGGCGAATTATCCAAGGGTCAAAGATTATACGTAGTTTTCGACCGATCGAAGGAAAAGAGAGGATGATACCGGATCGGATTAGATCGCATTGGTTCGTGACAGAACAAACTTTTCGTTCGAACGCGCCGTTCGACGAGAAACGTACGTATGAAAAGCGAAAAGGAAAAAAAAGCAAAATATGAGAGAGAGAGAGAGAGAGAGAGAGAAATGAAAAAAAGAAGAAAAAAAAGAACGTTATACCGGGCATTCGTAGAATCGATAGGATGAAAACTCGTGTAAACTCGATAAACGAAATTTGCTATCGCAGGAAATCGAGCGGCGCCCGAATCGAGCGGACAAATAGCGTGAACGCGTCGCGTGTCGTCCCGAAACACGCGGCTCAGAATTAGCGGGTTTAACGCGTGAATGGAAATTTCGAGTTGGCTCGACAGGCTTTTACCCGGCGATAAACAGACGGACGGTCGTTTCAAGATGGACGAATACGGTTGTGCGCCTCTTCTTTGTTCGTTGCTGGCAGTTTCTCCCGGTCCAGCACTCGCTGTAGCAACGTCGCGCCGCCACGCTGGAAACAGAAGGACCAGACCAAGAGGCGTGCTATCTGGAGCGAGACTACCGGCCAAGTATTAAATTGGTCTCGAAACTTTGCGATCGCACGGATCGTTTATGGCCACTCTTCCATGGATCGCCGCGCCGGTCCCTAACGGAAACGTTTCGACTTTTTCGATCTTCCGATTGCCCCTGAATCTTCGCTCTCAAAACAAATTGCAGCAAACGAACGAATCGCCCGAGACGGACCAGACGAAAGCCTGTCCAGATCTTCGAACGGATGTTCTTCTTGGTTGCTGGACGATTCTTCGCCACGATGCGTTCGTCCGTATCGACGAACGGTTTGCAATAGCAATTGCTATCGAACGCACGACGCAGCTGGAAGAACATTCGACGAAGCGGTAAATACGCGCACAGCGATTTAACTGACTCGATGATCTGACGAAAAAGCGGGGATTTCTGCGCGTAGCGAATGCGTTGACACGTACAGTCTGTGTCGCACGATTCACGATCGATCGTTGATGGTCTCGTAACCGGCGACGTATCCACGACCGAATCGAATCTCAGCGAATCGGATCGAAACGAATCGAATCGAGTCGAGTCGAGTCGAATCGAATCGGATCGGATCGGATCGAATCGAATCGAATCGAATCGAATCGCATCGCATCGCATCGCATCGAATCGAGTCCAATCGAATTGAAACGCGACGAGCTTGCCGCATGCGGCGAAAAAAATGTCCTCGCGCGATCGCAAAATGAAAGATTATCGTGGAAAAGGGAAAACGATGTCGAGAGGGCATGACCGGCTGGTTGAACAGAGAAGGCAAAAGCTTCGGGATGGCTCGAAAATTCGTGCCGTCGACGAACGAGAACACGAACGCGTTAATCTATCGGCTCTGCGATGAAAACTGCGAGAGGCAGGGATATGTGCGATGCAATTTAAGGTAAATATTATTCCATCGGCGAACCGTCGATAATTTTTGATCGAATCGCTCGTTCCAGATTATTGCTATCCACTCGGGTCGCATTGTGGCCGAACACGTGACGATTATCATAACGAAATAGTTGGAAGCTGGTGCATTAATCGAGCGCAATCCCGGCCGTGCGCGACGATCGATCGATTTTTAAATATTCCGATTTCGAACGAATTTCATGAAGTTTCGCCGGGAACAACGTTGCGCAAAATTCTAGAAAGAAGAAAAAAAATCTCCACCGAATTCGAGGAAAGCCCGTTTTACGCGCACGACGAGTTCCACGAGAAATTTCTCTCCGAAAGAGAGAAGGAAATTTCCAAAGATCAGGCTGATTTTGAAAAATGATTTTAACCACTCAACCACCGACCGAGATGGTTTCCAGCCTTTTCATAGATGCAACTTCTCTCGACTAAAATTCAGATAGCTGGATGTATATTTATTTAGAACGGGTTGCAGAGCGCATCAAAAGCACCTGCCGCGCCACGGTTGCCCAATGATAATTTATGATCGACCATGAAAGAGTCGCGCGATAAACAACCGCAAACCGGAATTCTACGCCAAAATGCCGAGCCGCTCATCTTCCTTCGAAACAGGACACCGTCCGACGTAACGTAGATCGAGAGATCAGGTCTCGTTGAATATCGAAGGGACCGAGTGGACGCGATTTCGATGCAACGACTGTACACGGCGAGAGAACACGGGGCGAGTACTTCGCGAGCAATTGAATCCAACTCGGGGAACGCGTAGTTTACAAATTACAACGATGCTGAATTGCGTTTCGTCCGAAGGATCAACGACGAGCGCGTTCGTTAAAGCCTCGGCTGCATTACGGATAACAAGACCCGAACGAGAGAAACAAGTTTCCGACTTTCCGCCATCAAAAGCGATCGTTCGCTCGTTTTCATTAAATCCCGGCGAGTTGGCGAGAGGGAAGAGTTGAGAAACGCGGTCGAAAAGTGGAAAACACAGGGGAATTCGGAAAGCCACAGAGGATGGTCGTGTACAGATCGTTCGGAGAAAGGAACGCGGTACGGGGGTTTTGGTAATTGCGTTTCGTTAATTCTCGCGCGACCGACATGCAAGAAATTACATCGCGAGCTTTGTACGAGTAACGTCGTTGATGGCGTTAATATCTCGCAGGGACCAGCAGCGTTCCTCAAGCGGCCAATGGTAGAGCAGAGTCTGACGCGAAATTTCGGACGCCTGGTGACTCGCGCGCGTGTCTAAAGAAAAGCCGGAGAAACTGATCCGCCAGCGAAGAAACGCGGGCAGAGATTAAACGCCGGTGAAAATTGGATCGAGAAACGCGAAACGCGCCGCGTCTCGCGAAAGGAATGGCGGTCGACTTTGCAACGAACAGTCCTAAACCTGTTTGCTCTCCGAGAGAAAGCAGCGGTGAAGCGGTGAACGTTGGACGATCGTACGAAGGCGACGAGGAACTCGAGCTTCTCTCGCGTAAAATTCGTCAAAGCTGAAGCTCGAAAGCGTGCGGCTGGTGCGAGTCGAGTGTTCGCCACGGCCGAAAATCAGGATAAAGATCGGTCGGTTATTTCTGCCAAAAGTTGGTAATAACGAAGGATCGCGGTACGCGATCGTGGCCCGTGTAAAAACGGTCCACAAGTCGTATCTCATGCTTAAAGTTTATACCGGTTTGGCAGGAGGATCTCTGAGCGGAGAAACGAGGAGCGGCGAGGCGAGGCGAGGCGAGGGAAGGCGAGGCGGGGGAAGGCGGAGGCTGGAGAAAAAGTTTCGCTCGCGGAGCGCTCGCCTCTATTACGCTTTATAGCCTGCCGCGACGTAATTGAAAAAGTAGCCGATAACGGAGCAATCTGCATGAGATTTGAATAAAATTACGCGTTACCTACTGCCGAACGTATTACGGAATCGATCGGTGCATCGGTCTTTGCGCCATCGAGCTTCCTCGCGCTGATTTTCGGCCGCGCGACGAAAATTCGGCCGGCGACGGATCGATCCGTCGATTCGCGATTAATTGGCGATTAATTGGCGAAAATTTGTAAACGCTCGGTCGGTACCGGATCGAGTCTGTCTCGTGGAAAAGAAAGGCGAAGGACCATCGAGATTACGCGGGTCGGTCATCGTTTCGAGCGGTGGAGCGGTGGAGCGGTCGAGCGATCAAGTTGGAACTGGAACGGGGCGAAAGCTTGAAAACGCGTGGAAATCGCCCATGTCGCTGACGTGATTCGTCGATGATCTCGTTGAGCCTCGAGTGCCAAGTGGATCCGAGTGGATGCAGCAGGTGCAAGCCAGGCCCGATGCAGGCGTACGCGCGGACTCTGTTCGGCTCGTGCTGCATCGTCGGTGCCATTTTGCTCGGGCATCGATTGTAAACAGGCGAGTTTATGCGCCGACGATGGCGGATTCCCATCGCTGAACGATGACGCTCGTCGGCAGGGAAAAGGAGCGACGAGACGGAGAAGGAGAGAGAATGGAAGCCGATGGTGGTTGCGGTCGTAGTGGCGGAACGACGGTTGCGATGACGTCGGTGGCGGCGGTAACGCGAGAGGGGCGAGGCTGCATCAACGTCGAGTGTACATTACCCGAGCACGGGTTTATCGCAAATAATTGCGCGAACCTTATTCGCATTTTAGCGTATCGAAATGGCGAGGGTCGGTGTTGCAGGCGATCGAGATCTGTGGGTCGGGTGCAGGGCAAATATTAATTTAAATGGGTTTTCAACCCCTCTATCCGCGGCACGGTGTTCGCGTATCAACGAGGGAACAGTCCAGCTTCGGTTTCCGGAAATCTTCTCCGCGTTTTCTACTCGTTTGTACGAGCACAATGCGCCAACAATGGAGAATAGAATCCCGCGTGGATTAAATAATGAAAATTTTCCGCCGTTCTCCGGCCAACCGTGAAATTGAATTTATATGCCGGAGGACCGTCATTGGCGTTTAAGTATTATTGCCCCGCTACGCCGTTACCTTCCTTCTCCATCTTTTCCCACGCAATAGGTTTCGCGCGTCGCCTCTATAATTTCTCTCCGATCGAAATCGCCGTGACACGCGACACGGTGTAACCGTACGGAGGAAAAATAGAATAGAACGGATGGAAAAATAACCGGCCAGCTTCTGGCAACCGAGAAGAACGAACTCGATCATAGAAATAAATGAATTTATCTTGTCAAAATGTGGCGGCAATTGGCGGACGAAAAAGGAAAAAGGGGCATACTCGCGGTGTTTTTAACCCAAAGCGAATCCACCTCCGAATAGTTGACCCCGTCCGTTTTCGTTTTCGAGACACGGGTCAACGCCAAACGAGAGCATCGTAACTCGTTCGATGAAATTTTAATACCGCTTTCCGAGTGGACGTGTCTATTCGTGGCACGACAAAACGGGACCGTAATGATTTTTTGGGCGAAAACAGCTAAACCGCTGTGTTTGCCGAGAATCCTTGAAAGCCGAAAGCGAACATCGTTTTTGCACGAAATTCAAACGGATAGGCTCGATCTTGCTGCGGCTGGTCGGATACGGCCGAATATGAAATTGCAAGATTTCAATTCGGGATTGCGGCTAGCGGCCGCGTTTAATTGAATTCCGGGATTTTTAACGGGAACGTCGGATAGAGGGGTCGCGCGTCCGCGACTTTACGCCGCTGGAAAAATTGCAATTTATTCCTTTGGAATTAAAGCGTCCATTACTTCGTAACTTCGTCTCGTCGTTTGCCGCTGTCCTCGTCGTTCGTTCGCCGCGTCTGACCCTTACGGACCTATTCTACTGTTTCGAGCGCGAGCTGCCGGCAGTCAGCCACCGACACAAACGCGTCTGCACGTTCCATTCTCTTCTCTCGTGCTCGTCGCGTCGTTGCTCCTTCTTTCGCGATAAAGTTACGGCTGTGAAAAGAGCGACCGGCGCCTCTCCGGGCAGTCGCGATTTGTCGGTTGCGGATTATCCGTTTCTCGCGTTTCTTTAACGAGATAAGTAACGCAAAACCGACGGGCGTCGCGAACAAAGAGCGAAAAAACAATTCTCCCGTCGTCCGGATGCGATACGAAAGAGAACTCGTTACTCCTCCTCCATTTTCCATCTTCGCCACACCCTCCCTCCATCCTCCTCTCTCTTTTTACTTTCACGAAAACAACGTTCGAATCGATCGTTCGCTCTCGATTGCGTTTTCCGCCGACAGAAATTACTAATCGCCAGGCGACGCGACCGTCTCCTCCGCCGCGAGGAAAGTGTAGACGCGATGGATGCGCGCTCGGGTGACCGCAACGACGCGTCAACGACGCCTGTGTCCGAAAGTGTACGGCAAGAGCGAAAGGAAGGAGCGCGGCGCGTATAGATGCATCCGAGGGGGGAATAGCACGAGATTCGGCGTCGATACGTATGCAAAGCGATCGCGTTTTAACCAACTTCTCGCCAGGAATTTCCATTAGTCTAGGAAGTCCAAGCGGCTCAGGGACAATGGCGAGGATGCGCGGCGGATTTCGGTGAACCGAGCGGGTATGGCTGGTTGTTTCGACGAGATCGGCCCGCCGAACGATTTCGAATCAACGCGTCTGGTAGGGCGAATAATTCAATTTGAATATGCATGCGTACCGTGGCACCAACCTCGAAAATCCACGGGATGCGATGTTCTCAGTCGTTTCGCTGATGATTTACGCGCGGCGTTCGGCTACCGTTGGTCGTGTAACACGAGGGCGAAGATCTCGCCAACGTCGTTACGTTTCAGCCTGGAATTTGCATCGATCGAGAGCAAACTCACGAGCGTTTTCTTTACGAGCGAGTCGATACGATGCCCTGTAACGGACGGGGGGTCGGAGGCGGAGTCCAAGCGACTGACTTCGGATCTATCTGGCACTTAAGAGAGTCTCCACGGATGTATAACGGTGGGCGCAACGCGACGAGAAACGCCGTCGGGCCTGCGCTAAATTTATGCAAATGCATGCCGGCAATATTCTAAATAAGTAGCGTCGTCTTCGAGATATCTCGGTGCCCTGTGTCGCTTGTAAATTTGGCCGAACGTACGAACCAACGACTAATCACGGAAGAACGTCGTCGTCGTCGTCGTCGTCGTCGTCGTCGTCGTCGTCGTCGTCGTCGTCGTCGTCGTCGTCGTCGTCGTTGTCGTCGTCGTGGGTGTACGAAACGACAACGCGACGTTGTATTCCCCGTGGCAACGGTCCAAAAGGATGGGGTAACCGCGGGACGACGACATCCGCCAAAGTCTGAAATACCGAACGAAAAGGAGAATGCCCCCTTGGCTAGCCCGATCTGCCAGCCTTTGAAATTTTTATTTCGAGAAACGAAATGGCGTTTGAACGGCGGAAGCGCGCACCGCGCGGCAGGAGACATATCCGGAGAGCACTTTCGTATCTCGTTTTCAGTCGAGTCGGCTTAGTCTGGCCGAACGCTGCCGGCGCTGTACCCCGTAACTGGCTTTTAACGCTAATAGTGCTTTCAGACCCATTTAAAAGAGCATTTACGAAACGGAGAAGAACGCGCGAGTTTAGTACGTTGCAGGCTCGCGACCTTTTTGGCCTGCTCGCGATACTTGAAAAATTAAATCCTCCAGAGGCCGAGTTTACTTTTACCCACCGTCTAGAGTTTTTAATTCCAGCTGCCGCGGAATTCAGGCGGTCGCGCGAACCTAAGAACAAAAAGATTGTTCGGCTTGCGATTCGTGCGTTGTCGGTACCGTGGTTGAACAACAGTGGCTGTGCGTCAGCCGATGATCGTGAAAGTTTAAAATCTAGAAAGAAGAAAAGGGTGGATGGCCGAGTGGAAACGGTCGATTGGATCTCGTCGCCTGTTCGTCGGATCCGACAGGAAACTGCCTGTAGGTTTTTCAGCGCAGCCAGTTCACACACTGACGACACGTACCAGCATATGTTAGAAAGTCTCGGGTGGTGGGCTGGCAGCCGGCAGCAGGTGACAGACACGCCGCCGCTCTAATCGGTAGGCAACGTTTTAACGCGGTTAATTGCGCTTCAATTAGCCGGCCGTGGCAGCGCGACTTTCTTGCTGGCGGTTCGCGCGGCCAGAAGTTTCGCAATCGTCGGTTCGCGCGGTGCAATTAGCCAGCGAGTCGTCCCGTGCATTAAGAAGAGCCGTAAAAACCGCGCGAAGATGTACCGAGGAAAATTACGCGAAGATAAAGTCCAAGTTATACCGTCGTTAAAGAGTGACGGCGTGGTCGATTCTTAGATCTCCGCCTACTTTCTCCAATACCTTCTCGTTGTACAAATTATACGACGAGACAGTTTTCGTGACCTTAATGCGTTCGTCGCGCGCGGTATTTTCGCGCGGAGAATAACGTCGCGAGACGTACCGAACTGTACCGAATCGATACGTCTGTACATATAATATACATAGACACAGACAGACAGAGACAGAGAGACAGAGGAGAGACAGAGAGAGAGAGAGAGAGAGAGAGAAAAAGAGAGAAGAAAATTTATCGCTCGCGCCTCGTTAAGAGGCTGGAGCAGGTCGCGCCGAGGGAAAGAGACGGAAACGAGAACGCGATTCGAAAGGAAAAACCTGTCTCTCGAAATTCGATTTCGGGGCGGCCTCTCTTCGACGATATCGACCGGCCGGTCGAAGGACGGTTCGCGAATAAATCACGGAATCAATTCCGATACGTAGTCGGTGCCGCCATAAATAAAATCCGCTAGATATCGTAGATCGGCGGCTGGTATCTGAAAGAGGAGCGGGGGAAACAAATGACAGCGCATAAGCGGGCAGAAACATTCGAAAGTTGGTCCGTGCCACCACGCTCGACACGGGTTGTGCGCGCGGAATTTGAAATGCAAAGCGTGTAGCAGACCTGGCCGATAAGAGCCTCGGACCCGCTGCAAAAATACACATTAGCGGATTTGAAATTTAGATCGGTGCCGGTCATCCAAGCGAAATTGAGTACCGGCCCTCGAAAACAGGCCGATTTACGGCGGTTTGCCGCGGCTCTAACGAGGCCCTTGAAACGCAAGGAAACATAGACCGGCGTGACCGTGCGAACCAAACTTCTTCGGACGTCGCCCGGACGTTCTTTTCTTCTTCCCTCCTTTCTCCCCCCTCCCCTTTCTTCTCTTTCCTTTTATTCCACTTTGCACGCTCCGTTCCTGCTCTTTTCCTTCTTCGAACCTTCGATAAATTTCGCCGCGGAGTCACGCTCGTGCAATTCGCGTCCTCGGTCACGGGGGAAACTTTGCAGGGCGCGTAGTTTGCACGCCGCTCGTACTTACTTGTCATGTATGTGATGTACTGCGAGTCGCTGATGTTTCCTGAAAGAAGCTCGTTGAGTCGAGTCGTCCATCGTTACGGAGAACGCTTCGTGCACCTCGAAACGTTCCGTTCGTTACAATCGCGTTTCTGCGCGAGTACTGCTGCGATCTTTCGATTCTCAACGAGTTGCGATATCGTTACGCGTACAACGGTATTACTCAAGATTCGTCCAACGAAACGCGACCGGCTATCGATTCTCCAGTCTCGTGCCATCCTACGATCTGTTCGCGCTACGTTCTACGAGGCAGAGATATTTCTGCGCGCGTAAAACAGACGACGCGTGGACCCGGTTCTTCGAGCGAGTCGAGTATCGCGGAAGCCCTTGCAGGAGCGCGAAACCGCTAGGAAATTGCGTGCGCGTTCGCTCCTCGTATTCGCTGGCTCGTAAAACGTTTGAAAGATTGTCCGCCGCCTCGATGTTTTCGCGTGAAATATATATTATTCGCTTTGCTATTCTTCTCTTACTCTTCCCTCGTCTCGCTTTCTATTCTTTATCGCGTTGAAACGTACGTATCGCTAATTGCACGATCCTCGCGCAAAGCGATTTCTTCGTCCCGCCGCTCGCGACACAACTCCGAATCCAACCGTTGGAAAATTTGTCTTTTTCTTCAGACGTTAAATATCCGTTTCAACGACTGCCTTTCGTTCGATTACCATGCGAGGTTAAAGGCCAGATTTCCTATAAAAATCAGGTAACGGAGGGGATGTTACTAACGGGGATGTTACAATTATCGTAGTCTCAGTTATTTTATGCGTTCCTTCCCATAAGCTGCGTTTTTAGTTGTCCCCGAAGCAATCGTTTCGAGAAAAATTCGATACAAGCAAGGAACAAGAGATGGAAAATCTTTACGCTCGGCGTTATCGAATATCACACGACGTTTCTATAAATCTTACGTAGGTTTTTCTGCTTCTGTATCCATTAGGCTGTCCGAAAAGTGTCTTTCTTTCGCAAACTTGTCCTTTTACAACAGTGCACCTTCGTAGAAACGTCTAACCGAGTCTGTGAAACGTCGCGGTGTTTGTCTCGATAGAACAACAAAATGGATCGTGCGTGATTCGACGAAACAATATCAAACAAACAACGCTCTGCGTCTATTATTTCCTCATAAAGCGAACAAAGAAAGTTTTCGGAGAAGAAACCTAATATCCACGCACAGCTTGCATTACGGTTACGTTTATCGACATTTGAAACAATCACCTGGATGCTCTGCGTAGAGAACACCTTATCCTACCGAAGCTATCTTCTTATTCGAGAAACTACAGTCATCATTTTTGTATACGATGTTCTTTAACCAACCATCCTACGTTTACATAATTCTGCCGCGAAGCAACAACTTGAGCAGCGCTCTTTGTCGAAACAAGAGATAGAAACCCTTGAATGCTGATACTGTTTTAATCAAAACGCACGCGTCCATATACGTTTGTAGGGAAAATCCCATGCGTATGGCGCCGTTTGTATGAAATGTTATCACGACGCGTGTCGACGTGTCGCGGAAAGTGTAAATTAACTTTGAGAAACAACCTCTCCGATGACTCGTCGCGTAATAACGCAGAAGCGATAGATACCGTTCTACCTGCTCTATCTCTCGCAAGGTGCGAGCATTCTTCTTCCTTCGCGAAGTACGCGCAACGCCCTTAACCGTCCCGATCTTTCTCTCCTGACGTCGAGCTATTAGTTAAATGTTTCACCGATTTTTTTCTCCCGCTCGAGATAGGGCAGCTCCTCGATAATTCTTAGATCGAGGCCGGCGTACTTTTGACATTTTTCATCGAGAGCAGCCATCCATGCGTCTTCTCGTCTTTGAAATATTCTGCAATCTCGATAATGCTCCACGCACCAGCCTGTCCCTTGATTCAATCCTCGTTTGTCCAATACCGCGTCCATCGCGATCGCTCATTTTTAAATCGCGAACGTTGGCCCGAGGAATATTCGAATATTTTCGCTGCAAGAAAGTAGCAATTGGAAGCCTCCCCGATAAAAAGTCAATGGAAATTTTTTGCCGACAAACGTGAACAATATCAGCATGTAACACATAATTTCTAGCTAATTACCGACGGTTTTGTTCGACGTATTCCACTCGATTACGAAAGAACGGTATACTAACGGCAGTATGTTTTGTCGATTATTGGAATCTGATGCTCAATTTTGTATTTCGTGTAACAGAGATTCGCTAAACACTTGGATACCGCGTATATACCGGGAACGCTAGTACACATTTTCAGATTGGTTTCAAATTGTCCCAATTTAGTGGCGATAGTTGCGTCTCGTTGCAGGCCCGATGAAATTTCAAAATGATTTCTATAATACACGCGATTTCATACTCGTACGCGAGTACGATATTCGAGGTTTAAATGTCGAGAGGAAACGTTTCTCGCTGTGATAGAAAATTAGATCCGTGACACGAGTGGCCGAAAGAAAAAGTCAAACGATCGACCGTGGATATTTAAACGGGTCCGGCGTGGTGTATCGGCGTCATTACCGCGAAAGCACGTCGGCATCGTAGCTAGCGATCCGCACATAGCTGACCTATATACCGGAGGCGGGACGAGCGTGCCAAAGAGAGAGATTCGTATCGCGGTCACGATTGCGCGGGCGAGCGCGGGCTACTTTCACGAGAGCAAACGATCGTAGTACACCGGGGCGCCTCTGTTACGCGAACAACAATTCGCTTCGTTTGCCAGCGACCAACGTGTGTATACGTACGTACGAGCGAACGTACGCTCGTCGTTCGTATTTATTTTTCATCGGAACCTACCGACGCGATGCGACGCGACGCGACGCGCGACGCGGCACGACACGATACGGCGCGGCGCGGCGCGGCGCGCGGCTGTATC
This sequence comes from Bombus soroeensis, assembly GCA_014737365.1. Lineage (NCBI taxonomy): Eukaryota > Metazoa > Arthropoda > Insecta > Hymenoptera > Apidae > Bombus > Bombus soroeensis. Next base: position 723,432 of record JACXIL010000192.1, read on the forward strand.
GAATTTGACACCGCCAAAACGGTTGCCCTCGAATTTTTTCATTTTTCAGCGTTTTCCCCTCGATCCGTCCGCGCGTTCGCTTAGATACGCCGAGTCAACCGAATATGAAATTCTGGTGGAAATTTGGCGCGACGTTGGCGACCTGTCGCGAACCAGAGAGACGGATCGATCGGGGTCAAAGGTTGATTAAATGATGCTGCGATCGATATGAATACTCTGGAAATAAACGCATACGTATTTAATCGAGGCACTGAAAAAGGATCCGGCTGGGTGGCCGGCTCGGGCAAGCACGCTCGTTTCCACCGATACGGAATAATTCACGAGAAACTGGTAACGCAGCTACGTTACGATTCGTCGGGGTATTCGTGGCAATAATTAACGGCGCTCTCGAGCAGAGCGTAAATAAAAGTTTGGGAAACGCGAGGGATCGATCGACGCGCGGGTACGGGGTCGAGAGAAAGTCTGATGTAATTTTTATTACCGTCCATTTCGCGTTATATTCCTTCTTTATCGATGCGTCGATCTATCCAACATCGGCTATAGATATATCCAGGATATTCCGATTCCGTGGAAATTGGCCGTACAAACGAAACGATGTTCGTACGTAAGGGATCCGGATACCGAGGGATAAATATCGTGGGAAAAATTAAAAAGCTGTGGCGCGGCCACGCTGTTTCACGGAAAGAAACGAGTTCGATTAAATTTCGACGTGGCGTAGGTGGAAAATAAACGAGAGGACAGCAGGAAAAGAGGCGAATCGATGGCCCCGACCCGGATTAATTTCGTGGAATCGCGAGCGTGAGCCCGAAATCACGTTTAACGTTCGAGCGTTCGGACGTAGGATTGCGGATGGACGCGGTCAAGAGGATGGGTCTCTCAGGGGATTCGTGATGTACGACGTTGGCGTGGTCGGGTAGAGACACGAGCTAGCGAGCTAGCTACACCAGCACGAATTCGTGACTTTGCCGCACTAATTCGAAGCGAAAACCTTTAAGCGTTTCGGGATGGCCCGCCAGCACCGCTCTCTCTCTCTCTCTCTCTCTCTCTCTCTCTCTCTCTCTCTCTCTCTCTCCCTCTCTTATTTCAAACGACGTTACGATAAACGCGTCTCAGGAGGTATATCTCGATGAAATAACGACTATTTTCGCGCAGATTTGGCGAGAAAGGGTTGCGCGAGATGCCTCAGTCCGCAGCTCTCGCACCCTTCGAACCAAAGTTTTCACGATTGCTCCGAAATCGTCCCATTGTGAATATAATGGGCATACCTTCCGAGTGTGACCGACCGATTGGAATCGAGTCGTCTCGAAAACCAAGTCCACGATCGGCGGGATAGGAGGGGGCCGAGATTTCAATTGTCCACGCCCGCCACTGTCGTCGTCGGCAGTTCCGTACCTCCAATAGCCTATGTGGTGTCTATACCGGCCGCTAAGAGGGTGGAATTGATTAAATAATTGGCCTCTTAGATCGGGGGCTAGTTTCTGGAATGAATACGCTGGCTCTTGGCCAAGGCTCGTTCCAGCTGTCGACGATCGGGAGGTGGAAGACGGCCGCAAGGGCTTGAAAACCACTCCTTTGCACCAAGTACCCCGCGCGACCATCATGAGAACACCGCTACTACGTGGCTCGATAAAGACAAAGAGAGGACCTTGAAAGGGGTCGGTGAAAAGCGTAATAGGTAGACGACGAAAAGGAGACGACGAGTCTTCCTGTCTAGCTGTGTGCTCCGGGACATCGATGACCGAACATTGGCAGACTAAAATAGGCAGAATATTTTTCACAATCGCGTTCATCTATACGCGTTTACCTCGCTGCGACCGTGTTGATGCGACGTATCCTCCACCGTTCGCTCTACGATCTACGACGATAATTACTGTCCACTGTAATCGCGTAGGGGGCACGATAATGCGACAAGAATGCATAAAGTCGATCAGTTTCAGGAATGGCATAATGGCCGTCGTTCGGTACCGTTTGTATCGTAACGAGACGAGATACGCGATTTATATTTCGACGAAACTTCAGGCAGCCATGTTACGCGATACGTACACTGCCATTCATGAATATTAAGGACGCTTGTAACGATTAATATAATAATTAATTAAATTGAGATGAACCCGAAAAGTGATGGGGGATCGATGAAAAGCCTTCGTAATTATCATCCCATTTTCTAAGCGTAAATCTGAATAGAATCTCGTAAATAATTAAACCAGATGTTTTTCTTATCCACGCCGTTTCCTCTCAATCGTTTATATCGTTAGATTTCCCGGTGCGCTCATTACTCTTCGGTTCCACGTACTTTATAAATGATTTCGCCATTGAAATTCAAACATTTGGAAAACTCGTTGAATTTTCTAACCGATCGATTAAAAATTTTGTCACGTTGTTTAAACCAAATTGGTTTCCACGTCTGTAACACGTACAGTCGTTCGTTCGCTACTATCGCGAATGTAATTCTTGCAACTTTCCGCAGCTTTTTTTCTGTATTCTGGATCGTCGTATCGCACGAATACGTAATCGCGGTTGATTAATCGCTTCTCTGATAATCTGTGTCAATTATTACGTTTCCTGTGAGACCGCCAGGTGTCCTAATATTTATGAACGAGAGTGTATACGTAAGTCTTTCAAACAATAGCCAATCTACCACTCACCGCTTACGTAAGCTATACTTGTACTCGCATTTTATACATCGCCGTGCTTTTCATCCCCCCGCCCCCGCCCCCGCCCCTCTACCCACCTTTATTCCTTCTTTTTTCTTCTTCATCTTCCTCTTCTTACACGCGAATCAGAAGCTCGATCGGAAAAACGGATAGCGAAAATGCGACCCAGTAAAACAAGAGTCGGTAATTTTATTGCAGTTGGCGCGGCGATTCGGTCAGCCAGCCGTTAACACTCACGACGCGTTAAAGACCTCGAGACTTCGCGTGATAGCCCTTCGAGAAACTCGTTTCAGGTGATAGGAAGCATGCGATTAAAGCGACTGTTGGCTGTGTTGCTGTACTAATTAGAGTCTGGTTTCCATGACGCGTTGCACCGCTCGAGTTCGACGCCGATGTACGAACAACTTGAATCGGATTCGCGAAACCATCCAACGAGTTACGTTCGCGAGACCGAGTCGATCGACTCTGCGAAATCGCTCTCCTACGATTTTTCATCCGCTACGCTCCCCTTTTCACCTTTTGTCCGACAACCCGACGATTCAACTGACCGCGATCGAAAAACGCGACAAGTAGGTTTTCGTTGATTCACGGATTTCCACCTCATTTTATGACCAAACATCGCTACGATACGATAATACGGCGCCCTTTTTTGATAAATCACGATCCACTGATTTGCCCCTTTCCCCTGGAACAACCTGTCGGCGCAATTACCATTATCGACACCGTAGGGTATTTCGAGGAGGAGTTAATCGATTCGATAGACGATGCCGCGTACCTGGACGCGCGATAAGGGGTAGAGCTAGTGGAACGAGGCTTCTAGAACTAGGACCATTTCGATGCCGATCACGAGGAAGCAGCTAAGGGCGGTGGGGGGAGGAGGGGGTTAGGTTGGGGACGAGGCGAGGTAAAGCGGTTTCGGAGGGTCTTCAGATAATAGACATAAATATTCGCCGGGTTTTTCGGATTTATATTTCGCGCGTATCAGCCATCTCATTTGCATGGAGAATTTACTGTGCGCGACGCACCCTTGTGCCAGCGTTTTCGGACCGCTTGCACGTACGTGAGAGAGCACACGCGGATGCTTGGTGATCGCGGCAGGGCTGCCTAGTCAAACTCGGTAACAAAAGGAAGGAGAGCAAGAGAGGGAAAGAGAAAAAAGCAGACGGAATGAGAAATGGAGGAAAAACGAAGGGCAACGTTCAGAAGATATAGCCGGTCGATATAACTCCTGGCTAAGCTGCGCGCTATTGAAAAATGATATTCTAGTCCCGCGAATGAAATATTATCGCTTCCTATTCCGTCGCGCGATCTTCCCGTGAATAGCCCGTTCGTTCGCCGTCTACGAGGATACTCGAATCGTTCGTGACCGATCGACTGGAATTCGTCTCTCTCCAAAGTCAAAGACAATTAATGACGCAGTGTGCGCGCGCGCCATCGCACTTATTCTTTTTTCCCTCTTGGCGAGATCTCTGTGATCTCGTCGAACCGACCGCGATCAGTCTGCGAAAGGTGGACCGCATGGACGGAGGATCGAGATTTGAAACAGACCGAAATCACGATCCTTTCTCTGGTCCGAGGAAAAAGCAGTAAAATATCGCTCGGTCGAGCGTGCTTTTTACTCGGTTGCCAAACCGAGCGAAAAAAGAAAGAAGGGAAGAGAGAAAGAAGGGAAAAAGAAGGTGGAAAGAGGGAGAATGAAAAGGATAATAATTGATAAGCGCGTGCGTCGTCGTATACAATTTTCGTGGTTTCCCACGGGTACGATAGCGAGATTGGTATTTGGAGGCGAATCGCGGAGACCGGTTGGCATCAAAGTCGCTAAGAAGTTTTCCCGTGGAAGAGGAGATTATCGGAGAATCGCGGGCACGATCAGCGGGGACGAGCAGCGGCGGCGTAAACGATTTCGACGAAATATCGATCATACGGACAGGTATACGGATTCGGAAAGCAGAACGCCGTGGAATAGGTGGAATCGTTCGAGTAATTCCCTTTTACGGTTCTATCGGCCCATTCCATGGCTGGGTAATGTTCGAGGTGCACGGCGAAAGAGAAACATAAGCGGTAAGAAAAGAGGGCCAAACGAGCTGAATCGGAGGAAAAGAAATTCGCGACGAAGCCAAGGAAACAGTCACGGATAGGCATCCGGCGACTGCCACTGCGACTGCAGCTGCAAAAACTGTTCGGAATTTTTACTCCAGTTTTATGATTTAAATCGCACACTCCGCGATATTCGGCGATTCCGCTTGCCCCTCTGGCGAAGGCAGCCCCGAACGTAGCAGGTAAAAGAGTCACAATCGAGTCAGCAGTTGATTTTACGCTTTATTTTTACGGTTCTACGCGCGGTGTACACGGTGCCGCGCGATCTTCCACGGCAGTTTCCATTTCCGTACGCTTGTCTCCTTTATTTCGCCAGATCTTATCGTCGCGAGGTGGCATTCAACGGGCCGGGTCCGCCGCCACGTATCGTCAACCGATCGTCAGCGATTCCAACGAAACGAAACGAAACGAAACGGTCAGGCCCAGCCCTGGCTCCCTCTCGTCTCTCGCCACGCGATACTCGCTTGTAACGGCGACTGCGCGCGACAACGTTCGAACCATTTCTCCCGCTATCTCGGAAAATGCGCTCGATGACGATACGTGTGCATTTCGGTTGGCTCGCGGTGAACCGCGTGCTATGATCAGGACGGCGTAATAACGAGAAAGCATAAATTGACAATTTGTCTCGGAGTATTGGTTCGCCCGGCTACCAGCCAGGTCAAACGAAATAATTGGTACTCCCTATCGAGTCAAGTACTACCCTTCCCTCTCCCCTCTACCCTCTACCAGTTGCCTTCCCCTTCGTCTCCATCCGCCGCACATCCGAAATTCCCGGTCGTTGCAGCGGACGCGAGAAATTATTAGCCGGCGTTTTGCCGTGTCTAGATTTGCCCTAGAGACTCTTAGCAGCGTGGAACGGAGCCGATAGCGATGCACGGCAACCACGCTGTTCGGCGATCGATTCTACAGAGATCGCAGAAACTGTGCATAAATCGGCGATCCTAGACGAAAGAGAGGCGCACGCGCCTAACACGATCGTTGAAAATTATCGCATCGTCGATAAAGAGCGAGATTTTCCAATCGATGCAATCGATGCACCGGCGGCAGAACCAGAGCAATTTTCCACGAAATTCAGAAATACGCGGCAGTTTTGCAGCTGCCGGCGACGACTCTTCCACGTCCTATTTATATATATATATGCCGCGCTTCAAGAACGGCCGCCGGTAGTTATACGCTCAATTCGGTACGAATGAGCCCCAACGGAGGAATAGTCATAAACCTTTCGCTGGAAATTCAAACGCGACCCGGCTTTCCGAACAATTTGCTTCGAGCTCGCGAGGCCACGCGATGCCATCTCCCGGCTTGATTCACGGACGGGCGGCTAGCGGTGCTGCCGAACGCGAAGATTCCTTTCCAGAGACAAGCTTGCACGCGACAACCGAAATATCAGAATCACCGACGGCGATGCCAAAGTACGCAGAGAGGAACGTTGCAATGGCGCACGATCCAGCGAGCGAGATAAAACGTGGCTGGAGCACAGTGCGCAAACAAACCGGTAGATACGAATCTTCGTGCAAAGTCGAAAAACGTCGGACAACGCGGTCAACTTTCCACCATCGAAAACCGTAGAAACTTGGCCGAAACGACTCAATACCATTTACCAGGGAGGAAAATACTCGACTGGCTGTGCTGTTCTCCAAGCGTACAGGGAGGAAGACGCCGGCTATACTCACGGAGCTATTAGCTTAATAATTCGCGTGCCCGTCGTTCTTTGGGCTCTGGACGGCGGTCTACGGACGAGGGTACACCTGGAATCAAGCCGTGGCAATCTCGAAGAAAAGGTGGTCGTAGAGCCTAAGCAGGGCAGAGGTTACGAAGAAAGGCAGGTGTTCCTCGAACACGCACAGACCACGCAAGCCTCGCATTTTTCAAACGAGCCCTCGGCGTCGAAAAAATTCTACCGTGCCATTCTCCTCCTTTCCCAGTGAACCGAACACGCAGTCGCCAAGGATATACACGCCGTACGCCTTTGAATCGCGTAGCGAGTATGCGTGGCGAACGCTCGAAAAACGCAAGGGCTGTTTCAACTTGTATCCTCCTATCGATCACGTGCATTAGCATCCTAGATTGCTGCCAGGTGTACATACCGTAAGACGCGAGAGCTTCTGCGGTCGCTACGTTCGGCGCAGTCTCGCCAGCGAAATATTCTTGGTCGCGGGTCATAAATTCGAACGGCGAGAGAAAGGTAAAAGTAGTTGGAATCGAAGAGGCTCCTGCGCGCAAAGCTCGACCTTAATGCCCGCGAAACGCGGGTAATAACGCGGAAGGCGGATTTTTCACAGTGACTTGTCAGAGTTTATACCGAGGTAAGAAAAGAGAGAGAGAGAGAGAGTGAGAGAGAGAGGTTTTATTTGCGTTTGTCGCTCGGCTGCGATTTGCACGAAGAACGACGCTCTTGTAGCGAAATTGCGGCGCGAGGAGGATTAGGAAATGAAACGCGTCGAAGGGGAGTAGCCCGCCGGATGTTCTTGTCTTATTCCTGGCGGCACCGAATATCTCGAAGCAAGACGGTTCGTGGGAAATTAGACGCGGCGGCGCGTTATCTCGAGCAGCCGAGCGGCCGGGCTAACTCTTCCGCGAAGGTAAACGATAGACGATTAGGAGTTTCCCTCTCGTTCTCGATACCAAGGGAAACGAATCGTTGGCCCCTCGGAGCAGAGTGGCCCTCGAGTGTCATCGTAGCTTTTAATTAAGCTTCACTTGCCCGTGCAAACTTTGTTGTTGGACGCCGGGGCGTAGACTCCTCCGGGACAGGGTCAGGTAATTCAGTCTGAACGGACGGACAGCAACGAGAAGTTTATATTGGTAGACTAGCGGGAGACGCGTTCGCTCTATTATTATGTTTCGTATTTCTCGTTCGTACCACTCGTTGTACGCGTTTCACATCGACCAGTTCTGGCGAACTTGACGAAAAAGAATCATGGGCGCGAGAGCCCGTGCGCTGCGCGTCTGAATTAATTCCGTTTGAAAAACGATGGTCGGAAGAAAGTGCGGCGTTCGAGCGGAAAGCGGGTCAGCTTTAATTGCGACCAACCAACAGTTTGTTCTTAAAACGGCTTCCTGTGCCGTCGGTTATTTCAGTCCAGCTGAGAAATCCACGACTCTTGGCGTTCCGGTGCGCCGCTGCGGCGTTGTTTTTGCCAAAAGTAAGCCACCGTCCGACAGGATCAGCCTTTATTTTCTTTGCGAACTCGGCGAAGCTTATCTCGTTCCCAAGTGTTTCGCCGCATTAACGACTAATCCTTTGAAAATAATTACGCCAAGAACCGCTTTCCTCTACGATTTTCCCTGTGGAGTTTCACTCCGCCGGCATGCCCGCACAATCGCCCATCCTACCACTAGAATCGTCCGAAACTGTCGATGCTCGTGCGTATCCGATATCGCTCCGCTACATCGTCTTCGCCAACAACGATCCTCGTGGCCAAAGAATTTTCCTTCCAACTCGCAGCGCGCCACGTCGCGCCTGACCAGCGAGTGGGCCGTTCCACTTGACACGATGAGCGTACTTTGCACGCCTGTGTCGCAATCGATCAGGCAACTTTCCGTTAAAAATTTAACCAATTCGAGATAAGAGTAAAGTTAAAGTTGACCTCGAGTTAAGTCAGCGTGCGCGAGCGCAACAATTTTTCCATTTTTTTTTTTTTTTTTTTTTTTTTTTAATGGAAATGTCCCAAAATCGCTCCGGATTCTTCCCGCTTCTTCCCATTCCGTCGACGCCACTTTACGTACGCCGGTTGGTTAACCGCGGAATAATTTTGATCACCGAACCAAGCGTCGATATCCCGCAGCGCGTCGTGTCTAAATTCTCGTTTATCGTCTGCCAATAATCGCTTTGTACAGCGTTCGCGAACCTTCGACCGATCGAGCGAATCGGAAGCACGGAGACTGGAAGGCGGCGGAAGGCGGCGGAGGACGAAGGACGAAGGAGGGCGGAAGAGTGGAGAGGTCGTAGATTTCGATGCGGCAACGATGGGCCATCGTGGACGTGGCGAGGAGAGCGTCTGGCAAGTTTTTCCCATAAATACCGATTATTAAATGTGGCGACTGGTCGCGGTGTGGTGACCAGGGAACGCGAAGCGAGGCTGCTGGCTGTGGTCTCGAGAAATGGTCGACCAGTCGACGATACATAGTCGGCTGGCAGCAGCCGAGGGTGGACAGAACGAGCAGAGCGAACAGAACACGGGAAACGCGAAGAGCTAGCACACGGCCAGAGGAGAGGAGGGGGACGAGTCGCAGGGTCGTGTTCGAGGCTGGCTTTAATACAGGTACAATGCCAGTGGCGTAGGCTTTATGATGACGAAGAGCACCTGGGGGACCGAGAACCCTGCAATTTCCTCGCTGCCTCGACCCGTCGCACCTGTACCGCTCTCTCGCTATACACCGACGCTCTATGCATGCACACACTTCCTCCTCTCCGCCGCCTTCCATTCGAACCGGGCCACACCGCGGTTGCAAGGGACCAATTTGTATTCGGACGTGGAATCGCGGTGATGCGTCTTCGATAATCTCTTTGGGAATTAGCCAGCGGCTACTCGAGGAATATCCACCGGCTGTGTGCGGTTCGATAAACGGACCGGACGATGCGTCGGGGACGATGCTCTTCCGCTTAAACTTGAAGAGTTACAACATTGCCGCGCCAGCTTTTTTTCGAAGGACGTTCGAACGCGTACAAAGCCGCGCGAACTGCTACGTCCGGTGTGACGATAACGGCGATCGAGAGAAACGCTGCAACCTACGCGAGCGACTTTCAACGGGGTTGACGTCCGTTTCCGACGAATCTAAAGGCTTTTAATGCTAAAAGCGATTGAAATTACTTTGTATTAAGGAAACCCACAACCGAGTTCTATCCGCACGCGTATAAAATTGCCGAACTTCAAAACCAATTTTCTCTTAAACTGCCGAAGCAATTTCAATTCAATTTTCACCCAGTGATCCACTAATAGCGCTAAATAAATTCAATGCGCGACATTTTTATAAATATTTTACGGAAATGTTGAACGACGTTTAATAAACAGTTTGGAAGAACAAACGATCATTCTTTAGCAATTTATCTGTGACTCGAGCTATTCGTTCGTTTTGCCGATTAAGTGGAATTAGTCGAATTAATCTGAATATTCGGCTTCTGGTGATATTCGAGCAACAGGAAATTCGATACGCTTCGATACGTTCGTTTACTTCTGCGATGCAAGGATACGCAACGAACGGACACCGAAGCTTCAACCATCTCCAACCGCTTCTTCTATTCTTCTGCCTTTTTCCATCGGACGTTGCTGCGTAAGCGAAGCGGCCGTTGAACGCGCGCGAGCAACCGTAGACGATGCTATCGCTTTCTCGACTCGTTCGTAGATTCTCGATAAGACCAGTTTCCTCTTGCAGGAAACACGAGTCTCGTTAGGAAACGCCATCGTCCCCGTCTGGCTTTCTACGTGTTCATGACCATCGACAGCGAAGAAGGATGCGCGTTGAAAAGCGAATCGTTGAACCAGCCGGAAAGCGGAAATAGCCGGAGCAGCGACGCGGAAACGACGGAAGAAAGATTCAAACGATCGTGGGAAAGAAAGGAGAGCCGACGGGATCGACGCGGCAAGGGGAAGGTTCGCGCTGGCTTCCATATTCCAGCGGATCGTTAAACCAGAAAAACTTTTAATCGTTTCGACAACGACTCGGCTCGCTTCTCCTTATATTTGCGTTGTACCCGAGCTGCCTCGCGATTCCTCAGAGACCCGTTGAAAAAAGAAACTCGAGGGAACGGCCAACGATATTATCTCGTGGATCCTGCGTCTCAACGTCCGAGTTGTATCGTTCTCCCCTGTAACCCTATCGGCGTTACGAATCGATATGAAACGGCGTTATGAACGACGAACCAGCGCTGAAAGGATTAACGTTCGTCTATAGATGGCGATCTATTTGTCGACTTGTGGTTAGAACGGAGCACCAGCACGCGTCGATCCCTGTACGTTGCTGCGTCATCGCGATCGTATATTTCGTATCCGTGTGGGAGGCGAAAAGAAGCAAATACTCGGCGAAAGAGGGATGGAGAGAAGGGAGTGAGTGAGAGAGAGAGAGAGAGAGAGGGAGAGAAAGTCTAGGAAAGGAAAGGAGCCAGAGAGCGAAGCATTACAAGATTTCCCGACCCTCTGCGCGACCGTGTATATTTGTACGCGCGCGCAAACTTTATGTACACTCGTCGAAAGCGAGCACGGATGTGGCCCATGGGACCGCGAGGGAGCGGCCGGAGAAGAAAAACAGAGTATAAAGAAGCGTACGAAAGAAACCACTGTCGACGCGGAAGAGGTGGTGGAGCGAGCGCGAATTCCTGGGAAACACGGAAAAGTTGGTAATTAAAGCGCGTGGAAGGCCGAGGGGAAGGTAGAGACGGTGGACCAGCGAGAGGAACGGAGAAAGGGTGAAAACCGGGCATGGGCGAGCGAAAGACCAGGAGAACCCGCCCAGGAAAATGCATGGAAATGTATTCCCGGGAGCAAAAGCGCGCCGAGGGTGAAACCAAGAGACGAGGAGAGGCGGATAGGGAAACCGAGAAGCAGAGAGCGAGAGGCAAGACGGGAGGAACGAGGCGGGCGAACGAGGAACACGAAGAAGGAGGAAGACGATGGCGATGAAAAAAGGAGGGATGACAGAAACTGCGACCAGGGTGTTGGAGATATTATAAGGGTTGAAAAGCCGACGCCACCCTGTCACCAAGAAATTATACCCGATTCTTCCAACTAGCCTTGCCCGAAGCCGCTGCCGTTTTCTATCCCTGTCAGAATGCGTCGACACGCTCGACCTCAAGACGCAGCAGCGATTTCTCCTTCGCTTTCTTCGCGTCTCCCTTTTGCTTCCGACCGGTTTATTCGAGTTATCGCGGCTTCTTCGTCGAACCGCACCGACCAGGCTACGACGCGACCATATCTTCTTTCCTATAATTTCCCTTTACCTCGAGTTCCTTTCATTATCGCTGCGAGAGCGGTTTTACGCGATTACCATTGTGAAACTTCCTCAAATTAAAATGCCTTCTGCGGATAAAAGATAATAGGTCGTTTACAATGCACTTTGTTTCAACTTGATAACTCGATTAGCTGTTGGCAATCAGACGAGAGCTGGTTCTTTCCAGGCTCGCGTTGACGGACATACGCGTTCGCAGCCGAGCAACCAACCACACCCTTTCGTTCGCCGTTTCTCAAGCTCGCTTCATCGCCCAGCTAATTTCTCCTTTCGTCCCTCGTACCATTCGCGGGGCCGTGCTCTACTTTCTCTTTCGTGCAATTCGAACCTTCCGACGGGGTTGAATTTGGCATTGTCACGCGGAATAATTCCCTCGTCCGACCTTCGACGTTTTACGGTTTAACGTCGTGTCCCGAACAGCCAGGCTGTCATAAAAATTTCCTCGCAAGTTTGTCGGAAACGTGGCCGCGCGTTGACAAAACAAAATTCAACGCGACTCGCTGCGAGGAATTTAGAACGACAGTGGTTTGTGCCGGCCGCCCGACCACACGCCAGGGTATTTCGCAGGCCTCGTTGAATCGGAATTCGTATGAAAATCGAGAGGGTTAACATTCGCGTCAAGAACGGAACGAAATCGAACGATTCATAACACGTTGCCAGGAGCACGCGTGCCGCTAACAGTTTCGGTAGTTGGAACGCCATTCGTTGGTCGATTCGAGCCATTTTAGGGCCGGTTAACTTTCTTCCCAATCCGGATCACGAACCGACTTCTGCCGGCTAATCCTACGAGAACAACGAGAACAGATTCGGAAACAAGGCAAAGTAATGGGCCCGAGTTAGAGTTTCTGTTGCATGCACCGTCCGGCAAGTTGCAGAAGAGTGTACGGTAAATTGGCAAAGTACCAGGCGGCACCCGGTTCGTCGTATTTCCGAACGAGTGGTCGTCGAACTCGCGAAAAAATTCCTGCGGAAATTCGCAATCCGTTGCTTGCAGAATCAAATACGGGATATTCCTGGTTCGGTAAACTTGTAGGTTGCAGTCTGTTAACGCGAAGATCGCGACCGAAGGGTCAGAAATCCTGCAACGACCCGCCCCAAGTCCTTCTCCGTAATCTTCCTGGAAACGACCTGCATCGATATTCGTCTGGTTCTCGCAAACTGCAAGCAGGTCTCCTCGCATTCGGCGAATTCGTCGAGGCATGAGCGGCCGTTTAGCGGCGAATGCAAACAGCCGATGCGTGGGATCCCTCGGCTGCTACGTCTGCTCGTTCCTCGACGCGCTGACCCGAGTGTATCGACATCGAGGTTACACGGAACCACATGCCAGTGCGGTCTCTCTTTGTGTGTACTAGTGGCGGTAGTAGTATAGCCCGGCACGCTCTATACTCGGCGAACTTAATTTCCCCAATTTCGACCGCGCTTCGTCGACCACACGATGCAATTTATACCGAGCAATCCCTTCCACCGTGTAGCAGGGTAATATCTCCGGAGGTCGTGCGCGACGATTTAGGGGGTTTGGACCTATCGAACTGTAGCTGCAGCGACGTCGCCGGAAGAAAACAAGCCTTCTTGCCTCCTAAGGTTTTCCCCTAAATTAACCACACTACGATCCATTAAAATACCCTCCAATACGAGGTCACAGAATCGTACAAGCTTGTCGGACGCACTTCCCACCAAATCTCCTCGTCGAAAGATACACGCGGAAAATTTACTCGCTGGCAATTCAGATCGGCCTCGTTTAGCGATTCCAGCAGCCTGCACCTCGATCTTTCGATCCGTCTCGTCGGTTTTCTACTTATTGCGCGTCCGCTCGATCCCATGACTCGCATAACCGGCAAGCAATTTCTTATCCTTCGTCCAGTGTCACGATATTGCGCTCGGACGCGACTGCGAAGGGTCGACGAGTTTAGGGGGTTTCCATGAAGGAAATTTCGAAATTTCTCGGAGCTCCTACGTGGCCAGATCGACCGGACTGACAAGCCTTATCGGGGGAATCCAAAGGCAGGGATCTGGTCGGTAAACAAGCCCGACGTTCGTTCGGATCTGATTACGGGTTTACGGAGAAAGTAATACACCTAACGAGGCGAAGCACGTAATTACGCAATGGCGTGTTAGGAAAGTATAGCCTTCAGCGCGGTCATTCGGTCGCGTTCGTTCCTTACGTGACGGTTTCTTTTGCTCCGCGTCGATTCTCCTATCGTCGAACGCGGTGGTCGCCACTCGACGAGCTCAACGAAAACGAGACGCGCGCTGCTGGAACGAAAGAAGAGAAACCGGGCGAGGTTTCGGCTAAGCCTCTTAGCATATTTCGTCCAAGTTCGCTATTGTTATTGCGACGTCTATTTTTATTGTATTAATTATCCCGTGATCCTCTTACGAAGTTCGAATTAATTGGGTATTTTATAACGAGAGAGAACGCGAACGAAGAAGAGAAGAGACGGTTGAGAGAACAAAGGATATGAAAATCGAGCGGAGAGAGAGAGGGAGAGAGAGAGAGAGGGGGGGGAGGGAAGAACGCGAAACTGTTTGGCTTACCACCAACTTTCACGACGGTCCTTAGCCGAGGGGACTCTCGAGTCGATTCCCCGGGTAATCTCTCTCCTCGGTTTAATGAAACCAGGCCTCGAGTGGATCTCGAGCGTTCTCAAATTTTTCCCAACTGTTTCTCGCAGATAAACGTTCGTACGGTCGAACGATCGTACAATCAAGAGGCAATAGCCAGCATCGTTTATCGAACGCGGAACAAACGATACGCGTTACACTCTATCGGACTGCACACGATACACCAACTACGTCACGCCGACGAATTCGTGGGTAATGATTGGCGTGCGTGCGTCGAACGGGAACCACATTTCCTCGAGAAAGTCATGATCACCGTGCGAATAACGCACGCCTTTTTCCGCAGGTGGAGTATACTCACCGATAATCCTCCTGAGAAAACGAACAAATCGACTTTTACCTTCCCTGCTCGCACGTTACCATTAGCCGAAGGGTCACGAAACAACCGAGAACGAGCTTCAGAAATCGTGTTCATAGGTCGAGCTCGTTTCCTGTGTTACTAGGAATTGTCAAAGATTTCGCGATAATTGCAATTTATGCATTTACGGGATGTGTAAAACGCGCAGGGTACGCAAGAATCTTACAAATTGTTCAAATACCGAAAAATACTCGTTGCAATGTTTAAAATTCAGAGGATGATGCCAATTTGTAAAAATATAAATTAGCATATCGTCGTTGCAACGACTTATATTCGATAATTTCGCGTTAATTTTTATCGTCGAAATTTCGCAGAGAACGCGAGATTCGCCTGTCAAGCGGAGTACTTATAAATTTCGTCGCAGTATTGTCGGAGGGAAATCGCAGGTACGATCAGATATACGATGGATTATTTGCCACTGTTATTTTCGCGAATCCGGATGAGCACGCATGCCCCGTGAATCAGAGCGAGCGACGCTTTAATGGCACTTGATCGCCAAGTACTCCGCGATATCTTCGCACTCGCGAGTCAGATATTCTTGCATTCGGTGTGCATAAGTGGGTTTAGCGACAAAGTCTTTGTTAAGCTCAACTTTTGTCTCGTGTGCGCAATACGTGCGTACATCATTCGTTTGTAAGCGTCGCGTTACTCGATCTTCTCGACATTACACGGACGAGCAATTGATAAATTAAAAATAAATACGAAAAGAACTTAATCGGCCATAAGTCGAGAACTTTCCGCGTATTTTCTAACCGCTTCGGCATATCCAATCGTCGTCCGATCGAAAGAACTCGCAACGCAAACGACACTGGTTCGTGTTTGTCTTTTTAACGTCTTCAATTCTGTTCGATACATTCGATTCTTTCTAAGAAAACACTCGCCATATCCTATAATTATATCGTCGAGAACCGTGTCTAATCGATTACTAAGGTTACTTCCGCAGAACCGTGCGACTTTAATTCGGTAAAATAAATCAGGACACAGATGATTTTTCATAATACCGATGCCACCGTATTTCGAGTCTCGCGAGGCTCTTAATCAGAACGTTATTTACGATATATCAATAGTGTCTTTTCCCGTTAGCTTTCCTAAGCTCAAGTCTCTGCCGATGCTATTCACGCACGTGCGATATCGGGAATATAAATACTGGACTTTCTAACGCGAGTAAAAACAGTAAAAAACAAAACGTATGAAATTCGATCGGAGTTCTGGAAGGATTCGGAATTCTTAGTTTACTGGCCATCGAAACAAGTAGAACACTGATACCAGTAACGCTATTATCTCAATCCGCTACTTGATGCTTTAATTTACGACCGTGCTACACCGCCGAGGGTACTATACGAAAAAGGAGCAGCAACCTTAAGTAACGATATACGTGCAGGCTATTACACCTGTTTCCGTTGTTTCGCATTATCGACGATTCGACGTGCAGCTCCAAACGAGTCGAACGAAAGAGCAGGTGTGTGTGTGTGTGTGTGAGTGTACGCGCGCGCGCGTGTGTGTACATGTGCAGGAGAAACGGACGCTTTTCCAGAACGAGGAAATCTCTCGACCTCTTGGCTCGGTCCGCGAGAGCTTGAACCGGTATAGTTGCCATCTGATGGTAAGATAATGTAAACTTATGCGAGGCACGCCCGACACCCCGGTACCAACCCACGCGTACAGCCAAGCACCAAACTTTGCCGGGTTTAAATATATCACCTCTACCATTACGGTTTAACCATATGCTCCTGCATCCCACCCACCGTCTACTATATCTGCTGGCCGTTCCATTCGAGCGTACGTCGCCCCTGCACCGTTTCGACCCCTTTCGAGTCCACCAACCTGCATCCCTTATGGTCCTACCCGGATTCGGATACGACCTCCTATCCCCCTCGTCCTCGTCCTCGTCCTCGTTCTCGTTCTCGTCCTCTTTCTCTTCGCTCTCTAAAAAGCCTCGGACTAATTGAACCTTTCTGTGGCAGCCATTTGCGCGCTTCGTACCCAATTCGTGTTGCACCGCGAATTCTCAGAAGGAAAAAGAATGCGTGTCACTTGGAGGAACGAACGTTGCGCTATCGATAGAGAAGCTGTTGCAGAGTATATGGAAGTGCGCCTGCTACCATTATCGCGGATATCAGTGGAGTGCGGCTCGCTTTGAGAATTGAGTCGTCCGAACGTTTATCTACGTATTACGATCAATTAGGGGCAAACGATAATCGCCACGGGGAATGCCTTGGCCGACGTGTATGCGGTGCGCGGGCGCATCCGAGTCACGTAAACGCAGCCGACTGTAATTTTGCGCTATCAACGCGTTACACCCAAGTACCTAATGTCCACTGCTCGTCGAGTTATCGCGTATATCCTACCGTTCTGCAGATATCTTTCTACGAACAGTAAGTAACAGGGTCGTCGATTGTCGTCTGATCACCGGCTGGTGAAGGAACGTTTGCAGACTGGCGATTCCTCTCTCTGTCTCTCTCTCTCTATCTCTCTCTTTCTCGTTAAACGACGATTCGATCGAGAAGAAGGGCAAGAGTTCAAGTCGAAGACGTTTAACGAACGAATATCACGATTCCCGGAAACCAAAGCGAGCAGAGGCGGTAGGAAGCAAGAGGAGAGGAGAGAAGAGGATACTCTTGGGTGCTGGAGAGCTCGAGCCAATGAAGTCGTACTTTAAACCGATCCCTCCGCATCCGTTCGTCGAACACCTAAATTTTATGGTCGCGTTTACGCCCGGCCCGCTATCCGCTTCGCTCTCGTCGGTGAATTAATCTGGAGTTTCGTTGCGCATCGAAATCCGTGGAAAGAGATTTACGCGCGCGCGCGCATGCGTAAACTACTCGGCGTGTAGGTGGAACGAGACGGAGGAGACGGTCCTTCGAATCGGTCTTCCGATACCTTCGAGACGAATTATCGTTTTTCCGGATCATTAATCGACCGTGGTGCCGTCTGCCTCCGCCGACGAGATAGCGGAATCGTGATCGAATTTAATCGCAAATACGTCTCTGTGTACCCTCTCGGCGTGTTTACACCGCGAGATCGACTCTAATCGAATCGAACCACCAAGACGAGCCACGACGAACGAGGCGATTCGACGATCTCCAGGATTCCAGAAACGGGTCACGAATCCGTCGAGTCGCAAGCCAGCCCGATGCAATTTACCGGATAAATTGTCGCGGTGAATAACCATCCTCCCGAGAAACCAAAATGTTTCCCGTGTCGTCCTCACCCTCAGCCTCAGCCTCACCCTCGCCCTTACCCTTACCCCTTACCCTTACACACCCCTGCCGCGCTCCTACTCCTCCTTTTCGTCGTTAACGCGCGAACCTGGATGTAGACGAGGACTGTATCAAGGATGTAAGGTGGATGCAGGAGTAGAAGCAGAGGTGGAGATCGTCGAGTTATTGCATGCTGACAGAGATAGATCACGCAGGCGGAAGAAATTCTCTATCCCTTCGTACGCTTCCGCGTAGTACGCTTCACGGATACGCGTGACTATACTGCAAGCAACCGTGGAACGCGATTCTCAAGTTTCGATGGGTCCGTGTGGCCGTTGACCGGTAGACCCGTTGCATTTTATTTATCCGACTGATGCCGGCGAAAACCGAAATTCGATGGTATCGAAAATTTGCCTTTCGCGCCTCACCGTCGTCATTTAATCCCCAATTTGTGCGAGCTGCCAGCACCACGAGCGATCGCTTTCGCTTCCATCCACCCTCCCGGCGAACTTTGTGAGCGTAGATTGACGTAATCCCGCTTCAATGACGCACCAACGGAGCACCGTATAACGTCGAAACCGCCGATCGCTCTGTTGCGGGCTGCGGTTGCTCGTTAAAATAAAACCACGGTTTGTCGAGCCGCTGCGCGATTGATCCGGTTTTCGCCGCAACGAAACGCTGTCGCGGAGCAAACTCCGTACCAATGGCGCGGCCTTATCCATTCTTAATCGTTCTCGTAAGCGGAGAAAAACAAAGAAGAAGATGGAGCCAGAGTAGGTAGAGGCTGGTTCGGATTTCTGAACGCGACCAGGTCAAAGGAAAGTGCGGAGACAGACGGAATAACTTGGAAACGAAGCTCGTTTAAGAGGTTTCCGCGATGAACGTGCGAAAGCCGAAAGCCGAAAGCCGAGCGCAACCATCTTACTCGGTGCTCGGTGATTATGGTCACCGTTAAATCCGGTCTCCATTAAAAGATCGTAAAACCCCGGAGGTGGAACGGAAAAAGGAGCAAAGAAGTCTCGCGATACAACGGGCAAATAAAAAGCAGCGAAAGATCACGCCGTCGTTCCCTCTGATGAATACAGCGTTACTTCTTTCTTGCTCTCGCGTCTTTGTTCGTTTTTTCTCGTCGCAACTAGCAAACATACACAAAGGAGAACGAGATAAATGTCGAAAGATAGTTGGCTTTCGTTTCTTCGCTAGGCCGCCACGCCACCCCCGATCACAGTCTCTAACGACCATGGTCGATGATAACTCGTTTTGGCTGGCGTGCAAGTGGGCCACTCGTTTCCCTGATTAACGACATCCCAACTATAATGGCGCAAACTTCTCCTCTTTTTCTTATTTTTTCTTATTTTTTCTCTTCTATCTTTTTTTCGTCGAACCCGTTTTCCCACGTTATCCACGTTCCTCTGGCACCTGTATCCTTAGAGAGGCAGATCGTCGCGATGCTTTGTATTTTTGCGTTCGTAGACCGACGCCGCATCTGTCGAGTCTGACGCGATTAAAACCCACCGATGGCTGGCTACAAATGTTTTGTCGCTGTTCGGGCCAATGGATCGCGTTTCTTGCGGCTAAAATGCAAAACACGCCAGTTCGATACACGACAGGGACACGTACGAGAGTCCGTGCCATAGCGTCTACCCCCTTGGAAATCCACGCTGTCCTGCAAATCCTTTAATTTAACGACCCGAAATTAGAGACACGCCAGGCTCGCAGGTTTTGCCCCGAATTTCCGCCCGAGTCAATTCCACCGTCCAACCTTCCACCTTTCCATTTCACAATCCCGCGATACACGCGGTTTGAAAGTTTACGTTTTCGAGATGTATCATCGCGTTTGAAATCGATGGGAGACGAGCGACCCGGTCGGTGTGCTGGTGGCCGGGGATCTACGACCTCATCGTGTAACGAGCAACGCTCGTAGCGGCAAGAAGAACGTAACAGGAGCGGAAAAGCCAGAGGTCGATATTTAACGACATCGAGCACATTTCGGTGTAGCAAACGTACAACACCGAACCGTGTAACACGATTAAATTACGCATCGAGTCTTCTTCCACAACGACACATCGCGAGGAACGTACTCCGGCGTCTTGTGTACGCGATATCGAACGCCGCTGCTAATTACCTCGTGGATTTACGATTCCCCCCGTTTCGCATAACCGATCGCGTGGTCTGGAGAACGGTGTTTGCACGAAATCGCGGACATATCCGCTTCGTTGCAGGGGCAACGAGTTTCTATAGTACAGAACCTAAACAGTTTCTACAGTCCCTGGTCATCGTACATTATATGGGTACGGCTATTCCAAAGTTTTAACCTTCTTTCATTTTTAGTACAAGTTAGAGACAAGCGAGAATTCTAATAAAAAAGTTTACCAAGTATTAAAGCGTTGTGTTGGGTATAAAGGTAGTAAAACGATAGTAAACGTTGCTTCTAATTACTAATTCACACACAACGCTGTTGCAATAACGTTACCACGAACACGTAACGTTGTTACGAGCCGATCGATGTATCCCGATGCTCGTCAGCGATAGCGTAAGTTGGCCACCGATACTTAAACCCACGCATCGACTTTATCAATCGACCGTCCTTGCTTTCCCTAGTTCGCCTGTGTTCTTATTCGGCAAACGTAGCCAAGCGTTTCATCGTGCTCTCATCGACTTCTCTCGCCAAACTTTTTGTTCTCGGTAATCGTGGCAACCAACTCCCGGTCTAAACTCGACTCGGTCATTCGGTGTTCCAGTTGATTCACGATCGCACACAGATCCGACGTTACGTGACGTAAATGACGCGTCCAGCGTTTCGCTATCATTTCACGAGTCGGCGAGTGAATCGTGCGCGAACAACGATCTGTAAAACTCTCGTAAAACGTAGAAACGATGTTGAACGTGTCGTCAGAAACAAAGTACATACCGACACTCGCAGCTTTGTACTTCGATGGACAGGCTTTCTCTCCACCAAGTTTGATCGCGTTTTGCTTCACTACGGGGTACCTGCCCGCCAGAATTGGCGCTACACGTGAAATTTCATTTTTCCAACTACAACATCGTGTATACGTACGTATTACGTAACAGAAATGGCAAATTGTACATGGCCGTGGAACATGGAACGTGGTTATACCAATTTTGACTAAACGCTCGGACGCGATCGATCACGCGTACGTATATAAAAACGTTGAAAAGAGTCTTTCGTCGCGGTTTAGGTCCGGGTTGGAAACGTGAAGCGCGAGGAACGCAGATTTGATTATCAGAAAGCGTTATTTCCTGTCGTATGACGCGCCACGCTGCCTGTTTTATAAACGTCGCAAGCAAGGGTGCGGTCCACCGCTATAGCGTATGCACCATCGATGCACGTATTCCAGAATCCGAAATATTCGTAGACGCGTTTCAGGATGGGATAGGCATTCTATCCCGCGCGATCCGACGTAATTTCTTGGCGCGCGATGCATCCATAGAATTTCCGATGGTAATCATCGCGTTATCCGCGATGGTCAGGCGTTACCGCAAACACTCTGAAAGAGTGCTCGTATCGTCCGTACGATACCGATAGAAAATCGATTCTCTTTCCCATGCAATCGTCACCGCGGGATACACGTCGAAAACTATGCATTTCGCGTTTTGCCTCCTCTGTTCGATATATTTTACGACTCGCACGTATTCGCGCAAGGCCCACAGAAATTCTGCACGTCCATAATCTCGCGCAATTATTCATATTTTACGACGGTGTATAATTGACGCCGTAAAACGTCCATTAGTTACCCTTCCAGTTCCATGCTCTCTCCCCTCCTCCGTATCTCCCCCCATTCCTTCTATCTCCCTCTGATATCTGAGACGATTTTCCAACCAGCTACAGCTTTCGCTCGCTCTATCGATTCGACTCGATTCCGACTTTCCTGCTCTTAGCGAGATGGCAGCGGTACAGACGCGGATGTCGCTGATCGAAGTTATTATATATCGGCCCAACAGCCGACACCGGCTGTGTTGTGGTATCGCGCAAGTGACGCGATTCAAACGAGTTTTTCAACGCAAGCAGATTGATCTCTTACGATTGATTTTCTTCACTCGCAGATAACAAATATTTGTTCCATTTTGCTGTCGATGTCGTTTAAGATAATCTCGCGTAACAGAGATTTCCACCGAACAAGACGAACCGAGTTCTCGATGATCAACCGATGGAAAATTTGCAGCTCACGCGTAGTATATGTAGTTACTGTACCTTAGAGATTCTAAGCAGCTCTGTCAACAACGTCCTTCGGGTAGACGCGAGAGCTCGCGTTGCGTGAAGCGCGAAAACCAGATTATAACAGGCTGTTGCGACGATTTCGTGAAAGTTTCTATCGGTATATTTAAAATTAGCAAGCGTTCCGTAACGTATGGTAACGTATGGTTTGGAGCGTAGAACCAGAGAGAATTGACGCCGGAAACAAGCGATATTGGTGTTTGCGCCCGCGTTCGTTCTTTTTCAACTGTCCGTTTGTAAATCAGTAAATCAGAGAATGTTTCGAATGTTGGAAATAACAGGTTGGCGAGTGCGAGAGCGACGGTGCGCGTTGATGAAAAACGCGAGTGACGCTGTTGCATTTAACGACCGCGAACTCTCGATTAATACCTCGATTCGCCTAACTAACTTCGACCGGTCTACGTATATACTAATCCGTGTACCCTGCTCTCCTTGCCCTTCTAATTCTCCTCTAGCGCGCTACCTACCTCTTTGACTTCCCCTCGCGAGCCACCTCTTCTTCCTGCGATTCACGATGGAGAGCAGCTATTAATCACCGTGCAGCCAACGGCAAGTTGCGCCAGCCAGAGATAAGCTTTTTACCGTTCAAGTATCGCGGCCCTTTGGCTCTGGCACGCTTACGATACGCGCGATCGTTCGCTCCATCTTCTGGTTAAGCTCGCGCGCGACCGAGCTAGCCAATTAATTCACCGCCTGCCGTTTACCGATCGCCATCGATTCTTCGCGGTTGGAAAACACCGGCAACTTTCCGACACTCAGGGAATTTCCGACGCAGGTCCGAAAAGGCGTATCGACCGGTTCTCGGGCCAGCTCGAGACAAGCGCGACGACACACGGAACGACGAGAAACAACGTGGAATCTGTGTGTGGTTCCCGATGCGATATTCTGCGCTCGACGTCCCTATCGTTTCATTAATCAAGAAAAGAATGGAGAAGAGGAGATAGAAAGGATTCGTAGCAGACTAACGGGACGAGACTTCTAATCCATCGGTAGCGGGAAAAGTCATTAATTAGCTTGTAAATCGTTGGATCCGACATCGATCGAGGTGTCGCTGGCAGAGTTCTAGGCGTCTCGACGGACAGACGGAAATTTTCCTTTCCTTCCTCCGATGGGACGAGCGAACGCGACGCGACGCGACGCGACGCCACGCGACGCGGCGACACGACGGGGCGATCGTCCGGCCATAGTCGATATTAGTCGGTTGAACGTCAACCGAATGGATTCTCTTCCGGCTGTTATAGCAGTAGCGTGACTCGCGTCCCACGGATTCCTATATTCATATTTAATCTCTTGGTGCTCGTACGCGCTTTGACCGGTGATTACCGGAGGCGCTTCTCGTTATCATATATCTCGGTGTCGTATTTGTTTATTACGCGATGCAACGCGTGGGAACGCGCGGCAGCAACGCGTAATGCGAAACGACGCGGCACTGTGAACTTTAAATTACGGTTGTCAGAGATATACGTGACGCGTCAAGCAGCATCGGCTAATCCTTTGAAATAAAGTCGGAAACGACGTTTCGATACGTGCTACCGGCTACAACGTTCGAGAACGTACGTTACGTTAATCCGCGTCCAAGTTCGAACCTTCGATTCTTTTCTCAGGTCGACCAGAGAAACTAGGTGGAGATTGCCGTCGACCGATATTCTCTGGCTCGTCGGGAGAGAGAGAGAGAGAGAGAGAGAGAAATAGGATAGGAATCGCGGTCGTGTGACTCTTTTCTTGACTACCAGCTGGCGACAGGAAACGATCGCCGCTAATCAAACGTTAACGATAACGATAACTCGGGCTCGAGTTCGAAGAAAGTTTGCTTTAAAATTCATTAAATGGAACCGCGTCCACGAGTTTCCTCCGCTGCCGAAGCCGTAAATCGTAACGAAGCCAACAGCCAGGGGATAATTACGTGGAAAAATCTTGACAAGAATTACCACCTTGTCGGCGAAATTCCGGCGAGGGTGAAATGGAAATTGGTGGAGTAAGAGGAACCTAAAAAAATCGACTTCGTTATCATAGTCTGTGAATATCGGAATTATTAAAATCTTTTTCCCTCCCCTTTAGGACTTTTCTTTTCCGTCTTTTTTTTCCCCGCGCGATCCACTTTAATTTACGAGCGGAAGCGAAACGGCCCAGCATTAACGTTACTCATTCTGTATTCTCAACATCGACGTCATAATTCACGATGATAAATTCGCGTTAGCATCGAACGCGCGCTTTAACACCCGCGTCCTCGTTTTTCCAGACAATGAGGAGGAACTCGAGAAGAACGACGACGCTCGTCTCCGTTGGGAATTCCGGAAGCGCACTTTCTTACAAATGGAAAACTGCTCGCGCGCCTTTAATCCCGTCCGGGATGCGGGACGAACGATTCTTTTTTGCCATCGCGCGCGCACATGTGTGTGTGTGTGCGTGTGTGTGTTCACAGGCAACCATCGGCCTTGTTCCTTTCGAACGATCGCTTCGCGATCCACCGAGATCTCTTGCGAATCCCCTGCGAATCCCCTGCGAATCTTCTCTGCGTGTCCCGACGAAAAAGAAACTCCGAGCTTCGACGGAAAAATCGTCGCAGAGACATCGGAGGAAACGAGGATTAGACCGGGTGAGAGCAACGTCTCGTCTCACGGCGACGAGTAAAAAGATGGCCAGCTCGGTCGCCGACCACGATATATACCGTCCACGTGTTACCCGCGGACGTTAAAGATCAAAGGAGCGAGTTAAAGCAGCGCGGCGCACGGTGGAAAACAGCGAAACGGCGAATGCGACGAAAGGAAGATCAGAGAGCGCGTCCGGATCGTCGAGTAAACGGGATTTCGAAAGAATGGCAATTTCCATTTCTAGCCGGTAGCCGGAGGATCTCCGGCGACGCCGTGAAGCTACACGCGAAGGCGGCACTGTAACAGGATCATCGGCGTCGCGATATAAACGTAAATGGTGGACGGAAACCGTGGAGAGGATTCGGTGTGTTGGTTGGTCGAGGAGAGGAGGGTGACGAAAGGGACGCGGAGGAGAAGACGCAGGGACGGAGGGATCCAGTTTCTCCTTGCTGTTCCCTCTTATTAAAATATCCAACATGATTACTGCAGACTTGGCAACTATAATAGAGCAACTCGAAGTCGAGTTTGCGAAGCCCCGGTTCGCCTCGGCATCTGCCGTCGCTGCTACAAAACCCTCGGTCGTCCTTTACCTTCCTTTCCTTTTCTTTCCTTCTCCCCTCGCTCCTCTTCTCACTGTCTCCTTTTCTCCGCCATCTCTCTCTCGCGTCACCTCTTGCTTCGCGCAGTTCATCGTTTACCAGGGACGTGGATAAGCCGGCGAAAGATCCCGTTTGCAGACGGGACGATAAACTAGCCCGCAGGATCCGTCGGACACGAGCGACGAATCTCGTCCGAATCGTGAACCCGTACGATACCCGGGGCGATCTCGTTGCGCCATTTCGTTCGCGAATATCCCGAAGAGAATCGTGAGGCGCGCCCGTTAGCCTTATCCCGGTTTAAAGGGCGCAAAGTCCTCGATAGAAGGGAAATCGTCCGGAAGTTTCGTAGCCGTGGGAGGGCCGGTGCCGAGCATCGAATATTTATGAAAGCGGTTCGATAAGAGAGAGATAGATAGATAGAGGGAGAGAGAGAGAGAGAGAGAGAGTAGAAACGCGGCAGAGAGAAGAGGACGAGGAGGTGCAGCGAGTCGGATAAAACGCGGCAAGAGGGAAGGAAAGACGCGGTGGAATATAATCGTCGAGCGGTTTTTCGAAGCGCAGATTAACGAAAAAGGTAGAAGAAAGAGATTCGTTTGCGCAAACGAGTAGGAAAACGAGAATACGAACGAAATGGGAAGAGGCAGAGGCAGAGGCAGAGGCAGAGGCAGAGGTAGAGCCGAAGAGAAGTAAAGGAGAGAGAGAGAGAGAGAGAGAGAAAGAGAGAAAAAAAAGAGAGAATCGGTAGCTGTATCGCGAGCGAAATTAGCTCGTATTCAATTTCTCTCGAGGGTACGCGTACCAGCCACCCCCCGTCTCTTTGCACGGCACCCTAGACTACTACAGACCCCAAGGCGTCTCATAATTAAATTCGGCCGAATTTACCCCACTCCGACCATTGTCCCGTAACAAGCTATTGTGTCGGGCGTCGCCACTGACACATCGCGCCAAACTTTCCACTCGAATTTTCGCCGGTGGATTCGCGCCGAACCCGCACCTTTTCCTTCCCAAGTTTCCTCACCCCCTTTCTCTCTCTCTCTCTCTCTCTCTCTCTCTCTCTCTCTCTCTCTCTCGCCTGGATTTCGGAGCAATAAAGCCTCGCCGACATTTTTCTTCCGCGCCGATACTTAATAATCGGAATGAGCAGCGGAATGAATGGAACGAGCGGAACGAGCGAACCGAGAATTCCGTAAAACGAATCAAGAATCGATAAACGATGCTGCCGAAGCCAAGGAAAATAGAAGACGCAGACGTCGGATTGGCACGTGATCAACGAAATAAAGGGTTCCTTGACGGTATCGCCGTGCCGAGCGCCGGGCGTCGTGAGAATTTAAGAGTCTGCCGGTGTTGTATCCGAGACTGTAAGCGTCGGTATATCCGCCTACATCTACGGGACACGGTGCAGACGAGCAGACGGTAGTCTAGATTTATATCCGATAGGCAATTGTTTTCTCGGAACGCGGTAAATTCGAGAGAAAAAAGGTTGGTGTCCTCGTCGGCCGACTCGCAGCCAACTCGCACACACGTATAGCTGGACACTTGAACACACACGTTGCTGCGAATGCAGGGACCGTGCACCTTACCCGGCCTCGTGTAAATTACGTCTGTCTAATCGAATCGACGGCCAGGATTTACGTTCTGCCGTATTGCCGCCACTCGGTTTCGGCCTACCTCGTTCCGGCGCGGCGACGAGTCCCCAGCCTTCCTTCGGCTCCGCGCGTCCCGCCACAGACTGCGACCCGATCGTCTCCAGCATCGCGTTTCCTCGAGGCTCGATTCTAACTTTCGGCTCGAAACACGGCGCTGCGGTGCGCGTCCGACGAAAACTTTTTGAAAAATCGCCTCGCCCAACATCCGCCCCGATATTGGATACCGAGCTGCTCCTATTCCGACGCGACTGCTCTATCATACCCGTTTTCCTTCCGCCTCCGACGTTTCTCTCGCATCGCTTCCTCGTCTCTCCGCCATTTAAACCAGATTGCCAGAATGATTTATGCCTCTCGTCGTTTCGCCGGAACGTCGAGCGTCGGCACGAGCCGCCGCCACCGCCGCCGCCACCGCCGCCGCCGCTCCCTCATTCCGATTCTAATTGTTTTCGATCTTGAAAGACATCGCCAAGAGCTATCCAAGAAATCCACCGGAGGCAAAAGCGCGGCGCGAGCGTCTCTCTTTGATCCCCAGCCTCCCCGGGCGTCAAAAAGTTGCTTACAGCGCACTGGGAGGAAGTCACCGGTGGAATCTAGCTCGGTCGTGCGAGCAGGATAGGCGTTTCTCTTTCGGTTCTCATTGTTCATCCGGTTGATAGCGAGACACGCTGGAACTCTGGAAGGAAATAGGGGCGCACGGGGTAGTCGAGCAACGCTAGATACGTGTTAGGGTGTGCCATTGTCCCGAGAAACTCCGGATTGCGACGCTTACAATACGACGATTGTTTCTACCTTTGGCGTACCGTACTCATCCGTGTAGCACTGCTACGCTCCGCGCTTCTACCGAAAACTATTAAATTCCGTATTAATGTTACCCCGTCCTCGCAGCCCCGTACTCCGGCGAGTTTGCACGCGCGAACGCTGCGACGTGCTCGTACGGTGGCGGGCCGAGAGACGACCCGAACGCGAGCTTCTTCGAATCTCTATAGGAACAATCTACGTTACAGAGGCCAGTTCGACTCGTTCTTTTTCTCACGCGATCCTCCGATCTACAAGTACACAGCGAAACATTTTGTCACGCTCGCGTCGACATCGAGACTTCGTGGAACGGTATTAGCAACAGGCCGATACGAGCATCGATACGAGTCGCGAACAGTCCATAGTCCGATCGAAGAGCAAATTCAGCAACCCGAACGTCAGACACGACCGCGCTCGTTCGCAGTCTTAACAATTCGATCGTAGGTCGCGTTGTACCCGAGAGATTTAATTTACACGTACGACGCGGTACCGATTTATGGGTGAAAACTATAAGAGTACGTGAAAAACGTTTCGTTCTAATAAAGTAGACGTAATTTACAACTGTTCAACGAGACATAAATAGTCCCTCCCTTTCGCAGACTCGGATACGCGTTCATCGTGAAAAGAATATAACAAACGACAATGAAATAAACTATAATAATGGAACAATCGAATAAACTAAGCAGAATCCTCCGTTGATGGATGTGTAAAACACCTATAACATCCATTACGAATAACATTACTTCGTACATTCGTGATATAGAAATTTTTCATATACAAATTTCCTTTATGATATACGTTTATGAACGTATACATATATAATGTGCCATATAAATGGTAACTTCTCTCGGCAAGCTTTAAAACGCGACTGTTTAACTCTTTCCGTTTCCGCGGCTACTCTCAGCCATCAAAGCAAAGAACCATTCTGATTGTATACCGTAATTCCAAGCCAACGCCGCGGTTTCCAGACTCTTAACGATACTTTACGATCTTTCGCAGTTAGATATTTTTGCGTCTTAAGAGAGAACGTTCTAAAACGGCAAAAACAGACGAGTCGCGTAAACGATGCATCGAATCAAAATCGGAAAGCCGATAACGAGTCTACCGTTGCGATAAGATCGACACTACCTTGCCCTTCGCGCAAATGTCCAATAGTCGAATAGTCGGATAGTCGAATAGTGGAATAGCACACCACGGCGAGTCTATGACGCGAAATACTTTGGCGAGTGGTTTCTAGCCAGCCAAGCGTATCGTTCATTTTTAAGCTCTTCCTTCTCCGTTTCGTGTATCCAGCAAACAGAACTTGTACATTTGACACAGAAAAATCGTGCAACTCGTCTAGACTCCACATAGGTACGTAGGAAATTAGTTGGAACCGCGAGCACGTACGTGATATCTTACCGATGGCGTTGAAGAACGCGGTACAGGACACAGAGCTTTAGCGTTACGTTCATGGAATGCAACGTGAAAATGTAGACGTTTCTCTCTGCCGTGCAGGACCCGCGATATTATCGGTTACGCGATACGGAGAACGAGCAAACACGGCCCCGTTTCGCACCCTTGTCTTTGACACCGTTTCTACGATATCCCTAATGGACTGTATTAATCGAAAGTAAAGGTTCCGCTTAGCAACGCGTCGTTCCATTGCCGTTTGCAACGAGGGAACAAAGGCAAAGGAAACGTTAGCCAGCGATGGTTCACATGCAGCCCGGTTACTCCCTATTTTTGACAGTTTCGTTAGGCGACGTATTATACCGCACGCGAATATCGGCCGGAAACGCGTCGAGTGACAGCCCTCTGTGTTCCTCCCTCACCACTCCCTCTCGGTTTTACGTCCCATTTCTGTGCACGCGTACACGCGTGTGTTTGCGTTCGCCTGTGTGCGCGACCAGTACCCATTAGCAAGATTGCTACCCCTTCCGATGAGACTACGTTATATAATAGAGGTAGCCCTTCGATCGAGCTTAATGAAATTGCTTAGAAAACAGGACCACCCAGGGACGAATTTGCGCGACGAAAAACTTCGCTTTTACGATACACGCGGCAACACCGAGGTTTTTTGCGAATAAAAGCCACCTTAAATACGCATAGATCGCCTACGAATCCATGGTAATGGCGAGTGTCGAGGGGAATTGCCAGTTTTCTCGAAGGAAATGACGTCGTAAAGTCTTGTTAACCCGTGTGTAAGTAACGAAAATGTATTTCGCTACTGAATAACTCACATATCCGAGTATCCCACGCACCCTATTCCGATACATCGGGACCCTCTGCTACGATAACTCACTAACTAATATTATTAGCGCACTGACAAGTTGTTAGATAGATTCATCCTTTAGAAACTCGCAATCGTACGTGCAACGAAACAACGACACGGTCTTGCGCCAAAGTCGATTGCCCTGCTTGTTCGTATAGGTACATCCTATTCACGAAGATCTTTGCTTTTAGCGTAACGATGGACGAAACCTTATTTTGTTATCTCGCGATTTACTGAGAAAACAAGAAAAAAGAAAAAAGATACAAAAATGCGGAGAAAAGTGCAACCATATATACCCGGCTACCCAGTGCGGTAAACGCATTATAAGCAAGTTCGAAGGTTTAATAGTTGAAATTCTGCGCATAAATTTTTATTGTGCAAACGCGAATTGACTTAAAAGTTTGCAAAGCGTGGCCTTTGGAAACCACGAACCATTGGAGCGGCCTTGCGATATTACCACATGAACAAAAAAATTGTTAAGAAAGTTTACTCGGTTACGTAGCCGGTTATCCACACAGGAGTTGTTAAGCCAACAGCGAACTATGCCGCGGAATCTTTCGTCTCGCCAACGTATCGAAACGTTACAACGAGTGAAATATTGCAGTAGTATATTAAATTTTGGTAAGCGTGGGACGAAACGTCAAGGTGGAAACCTTCGCATCGCGATAAACTTCGTATCAAAAACTGAAATCCATCGTTCGATGTCGTAGCGTAGTTTGCGTGAGACGATAAGTTCGCCATTAAGCAAGAACGAGGGCAATACTTTTTCACGAGAGATCCACGCGATCGAAGGATGGTGACGCGCAGCTAGGTCGCGGACCGAAAGTCGGCGCGTACGATACGCTTATCGCGAGAAAAGAAACGAGGCCAGTTTCTCGCGGAACGGCGCAAACGTTTCCGTGAATTCCAGTTGCATGCCAACGCAAACGCGAAGGTGGAAGCGACCAATGGTAGGAGGCAGTCTCTATTGACCTCGTCGGTCGGTGCATTCACCGGGCTTAAAAGCCACCGTTGCCCTCCAGAAGGTTGTGTTTCGTGGCTAGGAAAACGCCACGCGCCAGATTTTCTCCGCTCCAAGGGGCTAACGAAAACCACGCGATTTACCATACGAAAACTGAACGTGGCTTTCTGAACGAGTCCACGACGTCTTCGTACGAACTCTACAGACCTCCGTGGATTTTGATACATCGCGTCGAGATGGAAGAAACTTTCTATTCGAAATGCAAAAGATTTTCCTTTACATACATATGTACATTATCGTTGAGCGGAATTATCGAAATACCTGTTGTTATTGTCATGCGAAAGAACTATGTTGACTTGGTCCTGGTAAGGCGATTATCTAAGGGTATTTCCCTTACAAAAATCTATGGAAACTGCGCGTCCCTCTCACGAACGAAAACGTGACCTCTTAAAGAGCAGCAGCCCCGAACCATTGCAATTATATGGTGACGCAAAGCTATCGGTGAAGATGACCATAAATAGCGTAGTCGGTGTTACGATTCCCTTCCACTCTCTCGAGCGAAGCAGCAGAGAGAAACGAGAAGCAGTCCCGGAGGGTGCGGCGACTTTGGCTTCGAGCCAAACTCACCCTCCGAAAGCAGTAGCAAAGGACGAAGGAGAAAAAGAAGAGAGAAAGATAGCCAAGACTCTACGTGTTCCCCTTTAGAGGAACGCTAGCGGAACTCGAATTTTCACCGTTGTTCGACCATCGTTTTCAAAACGCGTTTCAAAATCCAGACGAAACGACGATCTTCGATTCTAGTCGCAAAGATTCGGAAGACGAACGGGCTGTCGTTGGAATTGATCCGGAACTATACGTTTTGCCAGTCTGCAGGTGTTTCGCGGGGAAACCGCAATGGCTAATGGACGAAGGATTCCCTGGTAGGATTTAAGAGACACAGGAAAAATATCGTTTTCCCTCCCCAATAATATCCCCCGGCCAGCGTCGGGGATATAAATGTGAATTAACCCTTTGGCAAGAGGAGACTGGCGCGCAGGGAACGACCGAGATTTTCCCCACGAGACTCCGGAGAACCGACGGAGAGTCGGTTTGCCGGAGACCGACTGGTCGCGGTTCGAGAACGCCGGTCTCTATAGCCGTTCGCTAAGTGATACGAATGCTTTCGGGGACTCTGTGCTCCCTTTCAAACTATACTTAATGTCGGCATACTTAGCCGAGCTTACGTCGCAAGACACTGCGAGATATGGCGAGGGAACTAGACGGTATCTAACGCGGTCCGATGATAATCGATCAACGAACACGGTGCGACTCGATTCGTCTTATACGCGATGTTAGGAGTAGTCGTCGCATTAAATCAGGCTTGCGACCTACAGTTTTTTCGATAAACGATCGAGCGAAAATTTCGAAATTCGGTAAGTCGAAGTTCTTGGTTGTTCGAAACGACAATAGGTATTTAGAACGTCGTGGAATATTCTCAACGACGTCCGAGAATCATCAGCCGTTGAAAAAGTTCGTGTCGTTCACGACGGCGAATTGACGGCGAATTGACGGCGAACGATCGAACGATCGAACGTTCGGAACGTTCGGAACGTGGCGTTATAGTCTCTGGAAAGGAATCGACGACAGCATCGGCGATGGCAACAGTAACGGTAACAGCAACGGTATTGACGATGTAGATCGTTAGAACGACGCCGCCGGCACTTGGCAATGTTGTTGAAGAGAGGGTAGGACGCATCGCGGAATATACGTAAACCAAACTGGCTTCGCATCTTGTTCGGTAATGTACTGTGATGCGGTCTGCTGGGACCGCCAAGGCCCCGCTCTATTCTAACCGAGCACCTTATCTACGGATGCACGCTGCTACGTACGCGGCTTTACTCTGCGCGAAATGGATTCACGCGTTCTCCTCTCCCCGCCTTCTATAATGGACCCAAACATCCCATACAAGCTACTGCGTCTGTTTGCCGAGTTTGTGCGTGCATTTCCGCGCGCAAATACCATCGCGACGGCGGTGTGCATGAGCGACGATGCGCAAGACGAACAGGAGAAAATCCCAGGGAAAGTGGCGAAACGTTATCGACGATCACGACGACCGAAGGAAATCGCTTCGATCTTAAGGTGAATTCTGATCGCATTCCGATCGCGTTCCCAGCTGCGATGATCCAGCCACCAAAGAATTCGTCGTCATAAACTGCACTCGCCTCTTTCCTCGCGTCGACTGTCACCAAGCTGCTGGCTCGACCGTTTTGAAAACAGACACTGACGTAAGACGAGGCGTTTGGGAGGACGATGAGCGGCGGTTCAGCCGTCTCCCATTACCGCGCCTCGATATTTCGCCGACGCTCTATCCAGAAGATGATAGAACGAAACGACGTACGAGCGAACCGTACAGCTAATCGTGGCTGACCCATTTCTGATTTCACGCCGTTTCGCTGACTCGTTTAGCTCGCGACCGAATCGTTTGAAACAGTAGCACCGACGTGGCGCAACGAGGGTAAATGTTTTCGATGTTGCTGGCTAGTGTACACGGTACAACGTCCGTTTCGCTCGTGACTATTTTCTCGTGACCAAAAACGCACACAATTCTTCGGCAAGATCCCGCCATTCGTCGGTCGGATGCAGGAAACTCCTTTTAACAGCAGCAAAGTTTCAACGGGGACAGGATGCTCTCTGGCTGAATCGCGTACAACACCGGGGAAAACAATTTAAAGCGCAATACCATGCTCCTCCGAGTTATACGGCTTCGTTACGTTTTACGATTTACCGGTGCTGATATTACGTCCGCTATTGGCTATTTATTAAAAGCGCGAAATATCCGACACGATACGTCGTATCTAAGCCGGGGAAAGAAGTTTAAGGACACAAACTGGCAAAGACGGAGCAACGTTACGGCCGATCGTAATAACGAAATACGCAACTTTGAGATTTTCTATGATCTCTTACGGCTCAAGTTGGCTGAAATAAGCTACAGTTGCATCTAAAAGCTGTCGCACACGTATTCCAGAAGAATATCGCTGGTTACGTATCTTTCGGATCGAACCGAGCGCATTGGATGACGAAGCGACTAACCGGTAGACACGTGCGAGTTTCTATACCCAAGAAATTACTTATCTCGGTGTCTCTGAACGTGGAAAATCCAGGAAAAGTCCAGTCGATCTTGGATCCGGACTCGGTTTTCCCGTCTAACGGATTCCACGGACATCTCGTAGTTTCATCTGCCCGATCATTTCCACGATCGCGATCGTTCGATCATTCGCCGAGTCGAGGTCGAAAAATCGGACACTTTTCGCATAATTCGTTTGCATTAGCTGGTGCGCAGGTGGGTGCCGCGCACCGGCAACCCTTTGGAACGCGAAGGGTTAGCAAAGCAGGGGTGCGGCCGAGAGTTTCCACATTAAATTATAAAGTCAAAACCGTGGCGGGTGGAGATGATATAAATGCGACTATTATACCGAGCGACGATGGGATGGGGACACGGTCGATTCTCCCGTTAGCTTCTGCGAGACTGCCACGAAACCGACGGTAACCTCTTTCGCCTCTCTGCCGAAACGCTCGTACCGTGGACCCGTAGACGATAAGTGTTTGAAATATTGAAAGCTGAAGCGCAACTACTCGTCCCTCTAGCAGGTCGCCAATAGCAGAGCGGAGGCGGAGAGTGCGTTGGACGGGGCATAATGCCGCCATTTATACGGTAGCTGGCTGGATGCTACGTTTGGCGAATAAAACAGCGACAGAGCCGTCGCGTCGACCCGAACGTTACACCGACCGAAAGGAAACGTCCTGGTTGATAGGCGCGTTCGTTCTTTCCCATCTCCTACCACGATTGATACATCGGCGTCTCGTCGGTCGCGCCACTAAACAGCGGCGAAGAATGGAAAAGGAACGTGTGGCGCAGTGGCAGCATGCAGGACGCGTGCCTTCTTCGGTTTCAGCTCCATCTCCTTCCCTTCGATACGCATTCTGTGCTAGGAACGACATTCTGTCCGTATATCTGTCGCGGATCTCCAACAATCAATCATCGAGGGAAGTCGATCTCCGTCGCGTAACGAAATTCGTACAACGAAGCAGTCCAATTAATCACTCGACGGTAGAAGCTTCGCGGCAGGTATATCGATGAATCAATTAATTAGCCGTACCGTTCGATCGTCGAACGTGAAACGCGTTCAGCGGTCGAGTAGGTAGCGTCGCTTGCAGACCGCGAATAATTTTCTCCCAGCGTAGTACGGGTTCTTGATCGAGAAAAATCTATCGGCCGTTTCATCCTAACTCGGAGGTGGCTCGAAAAATGGAATTCACCGGGCGAATGGAAATAAGAGACACTTGCGTCCCCAGGGCGAGGCAGAGACGTTCAAAAACGGGGGAAGAGGGAAAGAGAGAGAGAGAGAGAGAGAGAGAGAGAGAGAACGAAGGAAGAAGAAAGGTGCGACGTGGTACGTACGGGTCGGTCGTTCTCGACGGACGTACCGTATCGGAAATGCCGTGGAAGATATTAAAAGTTCCTCGACAATATGCCAGTCACCTCTCATGGGTTCATTTCATCTCGTCCTTTTATTCCATCTCCGTTTTTTGCTCCAACGTCGTAACTTCGCACGCGACGTCCCACACACCAAGAGGCGACACGACACGCCCGGTGGCTCGCCGCTCTCCGATCGGTTCGTATTATATCGCTGAACGCCGATTTTTGATCCATCGTCGGCCTTCTCTCTCGACTCTGTTCTCGAGAACGCGGAATTCCACGCAAACCTGGGAAAGCGACCACGAGCGAAACGGGCGAATATGTACAAGAATAACGCGCCACGCTCGTGGAAAGCCGTGTTTTTTACCGGAAACCGAAAAACGAACGCAAAGATCGTATCGAAAGGAAAGGCAAAAGGGATATCGGTTCGTGGATATATCGATCGGTCGGCACGAGAGACAAAAGGCTCTGGTGGCCGTTGCGTATGCTCGTGGTTATTAATTGAAACGCGGCCATCTAACGAACAGCATCGGTTTCCAGCGTATCCTTTTGTCGGCCGTTCGTTTTTACGCATAATAATTGGCGGACGAGCGTCCAAGCCCGATCACGCAATTATCGGCGATCATCTTGCTTTGAATAGCTCGAGGGCGGGCATATCGTTCGCCCGTGCGTTTATCGTTTGCTCGGTGTGTGCGTTATAGATCAGAGAATGCTTGGTCGATTATCGCGTGGATCGGAGGGCGGCGGGTGCCGAGGGCAGTGGTGGGCATCGCGGCTTCGCGACAGCTACGCAATGATCTCGTTTAAGCGATCGAGTTTCACCTGAAAATCAACGACGCGCATTAATTAAATCGTCCATCCGAGCCCCTCTGTCCAATGGTGAAACGCTCGGATGGTCGAGCCTGGCTCGTTTCAACGAACAGCGGGGGACGCCGGATAGGTGGATCCAGGCTGGGCAACCCTTTTTAATTGTCATTTTCATACAACTATCGAACCTGTCGCGCGACCGACCGGTCGTTCTTTAAATTCCGACGTCGACCATAAATCGTGCGCGCACGGGACCCAGCCGCGCCAGCAGCGGCGACCGAGGCTTCCATTTTTTCCAAATCGTTTCGTGGCTTGTTTATCACGCAGGCGAGCCACGTATTCGTTTCGGCCTGGCGACCGATGTTCGGTTTCGTCGCGAGTCCGACGCAACGCGCCGCAGGACTTATAATTCTTCTATGACAACGACGAATAAACGGCGCGCGTCCGTCGGGCTCTCCCCCGACGGCCACAAAACACGCGGCGCGGTTGATTGCCAGTGAATTGCCGGTGCGACGCGTCTCGCTCGAGACTCGAATGCCGCGAGAGTCCAGAGAGCTCGGAGAGCCCAGAGAGCCACGAGAACCAAGAGATCCTATCGCGTTCTCGGCTTCCCACGAAACCGTCGCACGTCCGATTCGACGAAGAAGGAGACCGACCACTTTGTCCCATCTCCTTCCTGTTCTCCTTTCCTGCTGCTCGCCTTTGGTCTCGCCCTTGTCGTCGGTTTACCGGTATGCGGCGCATCGTTTCTCGCCGATGGTCTTTTCGTGCGGCGACCTCCGCCACCAGGACGCATCTATTAACCTTGACGAGCCGAGTAAAAAAGGTGGCGGTGGCGGCGATGATGGTGGTGGTGGTGGTGGTGGTGGTGGTGGTGGTGGTGATGGTGGTGGTGGCGGCGCACGGTAGGGCGAAGCTTCGGCATTGTCGTTACGACCGCGTTTTACCCCGGTTTTTTTTCAACCGCCCGTGGCTCGGGGTCGACGAGCAGTCGTGGCTCGACCTCATCGAGATATTAATTTCTTAGTCACTTAACTGCACGCGACGTACGAACGTGTCTATTGATTTTCTCAGACACCCCTCCTTGAACAACCTTCCGCTCCAAACCTCTCTCTCGCTGCACCCTTTCCTCCCCCTTTCGCCTCTTTTAACCACCTACACCCGACCGAACCGCGTGACGGAGACCCGCCCCTTTTCCGGAAGCCATCTCGTTCCCCGCAACACGGCCCTCTCCCCTCCCCGCCTATTTTCTTGCGTTCTTTGAAGACAAGAAGACCCGCGTGTCCTATGCAATTCAATTATTGTAATGCGACTCTGCCAGACGACACCGAGTGCCTCGTGGCTATGAAAACTTCCTTCTTCTTCCCCTGTCCTTTTTCGTTTGCGGCTCTCAAAGCACCGGAAAAGAAACGACCGTGAGAGGCTCCGGGCCAGTGGAAAAGCAGATCGAGGGAATCGCGATGGGTATTCGAAACATGCTACTACCGTATCGTTCCGTGCATAATCCCATTGCGCATCTATCGGAGAAAAATGCAGCACGCTAATATTTCCGCATTTCTACGTAGCGTAGATGTTGGTATTAAAGCGCGAGCAAGAAGTCCGCGCAAGTGTACAACCCTCCGTTGCGTATAAACCGTTTTACGGCCCGTTTCCTCATTTTTACGCGTTCGTTTATTTTCATTCCGCTGACTTTCCTTCTTAGAAAATTCATCGTTTTCGAAAACTTGAAACGCGCGTTTTCCTGTCGCTAACAGCTCCGTATTTCTTACGTCGCGTTTTATCGCGTTTGGGCCGCCGATTTTTATGCCAATTTATACTTTCACCAATATAATTGTAACACGTGCAATCAAGCGGTATTTTTTTTTCCATTTCTGACACGTGATAAAAGAAGAACGAAGAAAGGAAAAGGTAAAAGAAACACGCGCTTCTAATTTTCCACAGGCGATAAATATTTCATAGTCACGGAAGAATTAAGAACGATCCAATAAATTTCAATCGGTAATTTCATGACAATTACGAAACAATTATATCGGCGTTCGTATTCAAGTTCGTAGGGTAATGAATGTTATCGATCGCGTCTTAAATCGAGGCACGAAACGTCGCCAGGCGTTCTTCCGTGAAACGACCAAGCTCTCGAAAGCGGCTACGAAAAAACTGCGTGCATTCCACTTAAATAGCGAACGTCACGGTAAGAAATAGCACGCAGCCGAACCGCACGCCGTTTCCACGAATGAAACTCGTGATTGCTGTGAAAACGGCTTCTAAATTTGATCGCGCAATACGAGTAAAGTACGCGATCCGGACTGCCCCCGTCGTGGAGGGCGGATAGGTACGAGAGACTCGTGGTGTGGAACACGATATTGAACAGAAACGAACACAGAGAGCGGAGAAGGGTGTCGCGGGCACGAAATGGAATTGGAAAGACGCGGTGTGCAATGGCACAGAATCTCGCAGGTGTCGACGATTCTTCTTCCCCTTCGTTTATTACTACCCTAAGATTTAAGAAGTTTTAATATTCGATGGAACGAACTGGCACCCACGGTTGCTCGGATCCGCTTTGAATTTCGTGCTGTAACCATCACAGCGACCGGCGTTCGATCGCGCTAAGGGTGCTTCCACGTAACGACAACTTCTTCAACGTCGTTTCTACCCTCCGTTTCCGGCTCTGCATCCATCTGCATCGTTCGTTCGTACTTGGGTAAGAGTTTATAACGAGGAAGAATCGGAACGGCAACTTTATTGCACGTCCTCGAATTTTTCTTCTCGAAGCTGACAGCCGGCGCGAAAACCATCCACTCGGTAGTTGGTTTTCTTGCGCAATCTTCGGTAAAACGTTTTCGGGCGCGATAGGCGATAGTTGGAAGGGACGATCACCGTGTAAAATAGTTAAATAGCGACATCGAGCGTACTCGATCTACGGCACTTGTTATTCGATCAACGACGAACCAGTTAATTATGGCGATATCACGGGTCCGTTATGAAAACAATAGCTCTGTATCAGGCGTTTCGCCATAATAGCCTCGAATATCCGCAAAACGCTGAACACGAAATAATTGAGATGCGATCCCGGAGGGACGAGGGTTCGGTCAGCCGGGTCAAGCGTCACAAGTTCATCGGACACCATGGGTCTACCTCGAGTCGGCGATCGATCGTTCGACTCGTCACGGATCGAGTCCCGCTAAAGATACCGCCACGAATCGATGCGCCAAGATGGAGGAGACGTTTCTCCGGGAAAGCCAGCTTTTTTCGGACGTTACAGCTCCATGATTTTCACGAACCGCTCCGTTCTCTGCAAGCAACGGCGAACAAGGAACCTAGATTATCCGAATGGTAGGAAACTCCTCCTTCGTCTTAACGTCTAGAGTCGAGGCGGGGCCAGTCTCGGAAAGCGGGCTCTGCGTCTGAAAAAGATCTCGAGATCCGGCAAAGCTACCAGCAGAGTCAAGAGGCCACTGTTTTTCGACCATTGAAATTTTCAGCGAGGTCGATGGAAGCGAATTTTTCTCCGACTGAAACGAAACCGATCGATAGTTTTCTAAGAATCATCGTACCTTAACCGGCCAAGTTTCTCGTTGCGCGTGTATCGCGGTAATTTTACGATGCCGTTGCCGGATCGCGATGGACGATACGCAATATCTATTAGCGTCGAAGCTAATCAAGTCGAAAAACAATTCTGTTCTCTCTGCTGCCCCCTCCACCCCCCCTCCCTAGTTCTTCCTCCTCCTTCACCCTTCACCTCGTGAGCAGTGGATAAAAGAAAGAGCGAGAGAAGATCGTGCTCGTGTATATGTGTGTACGGATATTTAGAGGAAAAAGGAAAAAGGGAAGAGACAAAGGGAGAAGGAAGAGAGAGAAAATTCAAAGGGCAAACGAGCATGGCAACGACGAAACTAAAAGAAGGAGATGGAGGTGAAGCAACGAAACTACCGAGCTGTATCGGATATAGGATCTCTATTAAACAGACCGAAATTCCCTGGGAAAAATCACACCCTGCGCCATTGGACTGATACGACCTGACGGCCCATGAAATGAACATCGGTCCCCGCGCTCTCGTACCCCTATTCGCGTGGAACATCCCTTGAGCAACGAACCTATCTCCGTGAGGAAACATACACGCGCCATTCATTCGGGACGGACACCTAAACGCGATATCTGGAATGGGAAGAGAGGTGTCGCGGACCGATCAAACGTTCCGAACGGCTCCGCGAAGGTAACGTGCCCGAGAACGAATTGCCCGGCCGATGATAAATCGAAAAAACTGGATTTATCCGCCGTATTCTTTCTGCCAACGGTTTAATCGGATCTCGGCTGCGGCCACGATTCTAATTACGACGATAAAGCTCGCCGTACCGTTGCACGTTCCAAACCATCGTCGAACGATCTGCAAACGCGCCACATCGATTTTTCTTCGCAACTTTCTGTCGCATTTCGAAGGGAAAACCCATCGCAATTTTATAACGTTCGTCGACAAGCAATTTCGTCTTACTGCACGATAAAGTTCCGCGGACCAATGAGAAGCGCGCCACTAAGCAGACTGCCGCTCTCCTTTCCAAACGCCGAGTACCTTAGACCTTCGCGCGCGTACCTTCAAATCAAACGCAAACAAAAGAAAGATAAAAAGGTAAAGGGAACGGACACACGCAGGTCTCGGATTATTCCAGGGTACACGTCCACTGAAATACTCCTTTCTCTTTTCTATCAGGGCCCTCGGTCACTGTGTTATTCGACATCGTGGCCATTAACTCTCTTCTCGATATTGCGACTACACCGAACCATTCGAAGACTCGGCACTCGGTAAACTGATATCTCGACGTAGCACGCGCACCAGAGTGTACTCGAACTTTGGTCTTGCTTTCGTATTATTTGACATCGTATTGACTCAACGTCGTTGCGCCTCGGAGAACGTAGACCAAGCAATCTGGTAAACTGTTTATCCAAAGTTCGAAACTCGAGAATAAAATTGGACCAAAGCTGCAAGAAGCTGGGACGCGTCATACTGTAGTAATCAAGCCGGCGTTTCGTTTCAAAGGGTCCTGATGTGCGAGTAAACGCGAATCAAACTTTTCGGATCTGCTCTCTTTTTATTCGCTATAGTTTCTTTAACCGCAACCAAATGATTCCAAGTTCCCGTACGATGCGTTCCTGAAACACCGGTGCCGTTTCCCCCGCCACGAATTCCAGTTATTCGCTTTTTCTACATCGAACCACCCATTGCAGCGTTACGCCTTGAAATCGTTAGCCGCTGCACTAGAGTATGTTCTCGCTAACGAATACGTTAAAAAATATAT
Source organism: Bombus soroeensis (assembly GCA_014737365.1). NCBI lineage: Eukaryota > Metazoa > Arthropoda > Insecta > Hymenoptera > Apidae > Bombus > Bombus soroeensis. The sequence goes on from JACXIL010000192.1 coordinate 764,939, forward strand.
TTCATACGCGCTCTACGTGTCCATGGCATTGTTTCTACTCGGTATCCAGTTTCTTTCGTTTCGATGTAAAATGCACTCCCTCTCTCTCTCTCTATTTTTTTTTTTTTGAGAGAGAGAGAGAGAGAGAGAGAGAGAGAGAGAGAATCGACGAAAAAGCGACACGTAACTTTCGACTCTGCAAGTTATATTCGGTTTTTCATTTCAGCTCCTGAGTCAAGTCGATCTGGCATTCGAAGTTTTCGTCGCAGCCGAAAGATAGCCGAATTAGGGCCATTCGAAACTTTTCATATTTTCCATTGTTTCGATAAAATCGAGAGGAATCGGACAGTCCGAGGATAAAGAACTCTTTCACTTTCCAATTGCCTTTCGCCTTGTTTCTTCCTTATAAACGCTCATAATCAATGAAATCAATTTCATCAAGTCGTAATAACAATATAATAACGCAGAATGTAGTTGTAACTTTGCAACGTGTAACTTTGCTTGCCATTCTGTGATGAAATTTTTGTCAAAGACGGTTGAATGTCGAGATACTCTCGAGTCGTAGCGTACACGTTAATAATTTGTACTTTCCTCTTTTGCCTTCGTTACGGTTTAAATCCTTCCCAGCATGTCCTGTGCGCATTGTCACGTTATATATATATATACATATAATGTGCTCATTATTTTCATAAACATTGCCTACTTTTGCCTTCAAATCATTTAACGTAATGGTACAAAGTACAATTTGAACGAACAAGGACATTGTTTTATTGCCATTTATTATCTAATACAATACGTGTGACATAATGAAAGTTAAAAAAGTGAAATTTCTAGGGACTGCAAAACCAACTTGACGTGCAAATCGTTCTCGAGATTTCAACAAAATCCTTGTTCCCTTTCAATTTCGTTTTTACATCAACGAACAGTTTTTGTCAGCGAGGCTAGAGCGTTTAGCGAAGCGTTAAAAAGTTGGCTTAAATTACTGGTTGCTGGATACTGATCTGGAGAACAAACGGAGGAACGATAACTATGCATACTGGCAGTATTTATGGCGACAGTCGGCGGTTTCATCGGCAACCAGTAATGCGACCAAGTTGGCAAACGTGTGACGACAAGAAAACGAATCCCGCGTCGTACTCAGCGTCTGTTTCGCGTTTTGTCGATTCTGCCGGCGGCGGGAACAGGACGTGGAACGAGACGAGACGGGACGAGACGAGAAGCAACGTTTTTCGTTCGAATTACTGTGTATACGTGGATTGCCGAGGTAACTCCGGTTTCGAGATAACTCGTGGCTGCTCGTTGCGACAGTCATTCTCCTCTCGTTTCGCTGGAACCGACCCGTTTTTCCACCGGGTTCAAATTAAATGGAAATCACGCGAGTCCCGGCTCGATCTTCTGTCGCTAGAAAACGTCGCGAGACTCCGCGTTACGATGTACGCCACTCGACGACGATGATATTCCCTCAAGGGTTTTCCAACTTTCAAAATATCCTCTCTCGATTGAGAAATTTCAGTCGGTTCTCTTTTTTCATCCTTCCTTTCTTTCTTTTTCCGACGCGTTCGAGATATTCGTTGAGTTCCAGGACAGGTTTGAAACTTCGACAAAGTCGTGTAAATCTAAAAGTTGGGTAAAGTAACTTAGCCTGCGCGCGGTGCGCGAACAGATTCGCACGCTTTGTCGTTTGCTACGCGTTTTCGTTTTTGTCGACGACAGTTTGCGAAGCTGGAATCGTCGATGAGTCGTCGTTAGAAAAACATCTCGAGGATGGAACAAGTTGCTCGGAGGAAAAAAAGGAAAGAAAAGAACAGCCGACAAAGTTGCGAAACTTCGGCACCGAGTCTGGTTTAAGGACAAAACTCCTCGGCACAGAAAAATCTAGAGACAGGAGAGACAGTGAGAGATAGATAGATAGATAGATAGATGGATAGATAGATAGATAGATAGAGAAGAGAGAGAGAGAGAGAGAGAGAGAGAGAGAGAGTCGCGGCATACATCGAGGTGAAACAAACGGAATGACGAAAGCCCCCAGGCTGAAACGCCTCGAACCTCGGAACATTTTCTATATAATCATCCGGTCCGTTGTAGGCGGCTTTCGCTTATCGCGCACATCTCGTTCATTTTCATTCAACTTCGCTCGCAGTTCTGTTCCTTTTTACCTTCGCTATCTTTGTACTACGCGGGCTATAGTACTTTTTTTTCTTTCCGCATCTCGCAAACTCTTCCGCCATCACGTGCGCAGATTCACCCATTTTCTTCCTTCGTTATTTGCGCAACCGTTAAAAAATATTTGTGCAAGTTGCGTAACGGAAAATCCCAACAGCGTATCCGCGAAGAATCAAGAGCGGCGAGCCTAATCTCTGGGAAATACCGCGCGGTATCGTAATTTTTAGCGAATGTGGAAGGTAAAATTAAAGTGAAATATTCCTGCTCTTGTGCTGCCGCATCCTTAGCTACACCAATTTTACGTGTACACGGTCGTAACAACAACATCGAAGGAATTGAAATTTTTCTACCAATTTTTAGCAAACTCTTATACGAGGAATTAGAAAAGTCATTTTCCTCATTATCTCGCAGGACTTTGGCAAAAAGGAAGGGCCCTGTACATGGTAAATCGTATACCGACCATATTCTAACCGGACTAATTTATATTCTTCGCTTCGTAGATAAGGAATTTTACATCGAAAAACTTTTTATCTTCGATCGGCCTCTTATCGAACGGCAACACCCACACTCGCAAATTGGTCTTTCATACAGGAAAAATTGAACACCACGAATTTTAAACAGGCGATCGATCGAATAGTTATTATTTCGCAAATAATAGCAGCAAATTGTATAATCGAACAGCGTTCACCGTTATTTATCATTATAAAATATTTAATCAAATATCATTGATGTTTACCGTATTTAATCATTTCTCCCATATATCGTTTTCTTATTTTTGCCGCTTCTAGATGCCTTCTAGAACCCCTGCGATCAATTTCCGGTAACGAATGCGAGTTTTACGTAAGGTAAAAGGTCTCTTCCTGGTATCCGAATGGGATCGCAGCGAAAGTCCGTAAAAATTTATAGAATATCGAACGGTTTTCGGAGTCATTTTCGAGGCAAGAAGGTCGAGATTTCTTGGGGGTCTGTCGAAGAGCCGGCGCTCGGAGTAGAGCTGCTCGAAAAGTGGAAAATCTCATTTGGACGCGGTGACCAGACGGAAGTGGAGCGAGCGAGGTTGAATCTTGGGATGGACGTGGTGATCGCGTGGGTGGAAAAATGCCAGTCCGTATCGAAACACGGAAAAAGGAAGAGAGAGGGTCGCGATATCGCGCAGGGGAAGCTTTTCCAGCTTTCCAGCAACGAATTCTTCGGATCCTGGTTAAGCGATTACTCCCAAACACGGGCGACACGGCGATAAAACTGACGATGTTTCAAAATTGTGTGTTTCGAAACTACTAATCGCGAAGAAATGCTACGAAGAGTCAAACTTTTGGGGTTAAGTAGAAATTACCTACTTTCGTGTATCTATTTCTGTATTTAATTGATTTTCATAGGTGGATAGCGTTCTAGTGATGAATTCTTAAAGATACAAAAGCATAAGTAAGCGAAGAGTCGAGTAATAGAAAATTATTTCGGTCGGACAGTCGCTGTCAAACAGTCTTCAGTGTTCTTCGTTCAAGAAGGGACAACAAATGGGATTAGAGTAGAGACAGATAACATCGTACGATCTTTTAACCTATTTTCATTTTCAAATTACCGTAAATGCCACTTTAGTACTATATCCGCGACTAAATATTATTAGGTTTTGTGAAATTCCATGTTTCCTTGAAAATAAAATCTTGGCGCCCGGAGCGAGACGCTGTAAATTTGCCTGACAGCGAATGGGTTAAAACGATAGTTCGTTGCCTCGTCACTTTGATCGTTTGGCAGTTAAATAGAATTTTCGACCTGTACTTGCGCGCGTGTTTATCGTCTCTCTTCTTCTCCCTCTATTACACCGAGCTACCAGGGGGAGAGAGAGAGAGAGAGAGAGAGAGAGAGAGAGCCATCGTTGTTTTTGAGCTACAAGGTCTGCCTAGAAGAATTTCATCTTAAAACGTAACCTCGGATATACGTTCGAGTACCATGAGGGATCGGCTCAACGTCAGCGTAGCCAGAGCAGCGGTAACGTTTTCTCCGATATATCCCTTCAAAGGCGATTTTTATCCGCAGTCCGTTTCCTACGAGAAGAAGGAAGGAATCGAATCAGGATGACGAGCACAAAGGCGACAGCAGGAAAGCGAACCCCGTAGAATCGAGGCTTCTTCGGCCGTCTTCTCTGTTCTTAAGTTTTTTTCCTTTTTTTATAAGTGGAACTTCGATTTTCTCCAATAGACTTAACTTTGACGAAACCCAGCCGATTTCCCGGCTGGATACGCCGGGAATTTTCTATTCTAGTCGCTGCCAAACGTACGAGAGACGCAGTTTGTCAGAAAAGGAAGAGGCGAAACAAAGGAACGAATCCGGTCGGAACGATGCGAGAGCCAACCATCGATAAGCAGGTGAAACGCAAATATTCTCGGACGGTTTAAGATAAGAGGAAACGATACTCTACTCGCTCGATCAACGAAATATGCAAATACATACGGTACTTGGTGTATAAAACTTCTGCGTGTAATCCTAATTTGCTTAGCTGGCATCGTATCATTTCGAATGGTCACGCCCCTAACCAGAGGACAATCCGAATATATTTCTGGGTGGATGCTGGTAATTGCAGGAAACTCAAAACTGACGGACGAAGCGAGGGACGAAAAGCTCCTAGTTGGTACCTAATATACGTTGCAGGTTTTGGGCGCCGATTCGACAGCCTCCAGAGTTCTCCTATCAGATACCGTGGTTCGCGCGTATATTTCGGGGCCCGTTATTATCGAGGGGTAGATTTCATCGTGAATATTTATGAGGCTGGTTCTCTTGGTTCCTCGCACCCTCGTCTTCCCTTCCACCGTCGTCCTCATCACTACCACCACTGTCGCTACCAACGATCTTACTATCGACTACCGCCTTCGCCGCCGTTGCCAATCTATTCTACCCTCTACGCCTTGTTCTCTCGCCTCTTACGACCATTCACCGGAACCTTCTCGAAGAAAAATAAGTACGAGAAGGAATTAATTCGAAACTGAAACATTAGGCGGACAAAACGAGCGTTGGCCGCGTGAAGCAAAAGTCCAGGTTCTCGAATCTCGAAGGGAAGAAAATAACCGTCTTAAACAAAATGTAATTCTCCTGTTGTTTTTCTTTCCCCTTATCGTTCCTCTCACCGTTCGTTCCCTTCGCAAGTCTTTTCGCGACATTGCTCTTGTACGTGCTTCTTCTTGCCACTCGGCTGAAGCCCGGTCGTAACAGCGACGATGCTAGGCAAACCACGAATGACTGGCGAATGCAAATTAGGCGGTGGAGATACTGTCCGCAATGCATAATCGGAGTTTAAGCTAGGCCAAGAACGCGGACAAGATATTTCCAGCAGTATAGAGAAACGACTGTAGCAGTCGGTGGAACGGGGAGGATCGCGCGTCACGCCACGCTATGCCATGCCGCGCCACACCGATCCGGCTTGCTCGTTGTATGACGGCGAGGACGAGGAACACGACGAGGGATACGACGAAGACGACCGAAGACGGCCAAGACCAACAGGGATAAGTTTAGTCGCAAGTGCTACAAACCGGAGAAAGCTATCGAGCGGAGCCCGGAGTCGCATCGAGCCGTGTTTGCGGTTCAGTTCGTCTATCATGGCTTCTCTCGTTCTCCGTCCGCACGCGTGCGTGCGTGTATTTGTCTATGTAGCCAGGGTACGGAGTGCTCGCAAAGACGGAGAGCAGGAGGAAGCTCGATTATTGCCGTATTGTAGCGGGGTCAAAGCGTTGACGTATTGTCGGCCGCAACTCGGTCGGCGAACACAATGCCCGGCATTAATGGACTAATATTCTACGCCACAAAAGCAGTTGGCTTTCTCTTCGGTGGCGAGTAAACGCGTACACGCGTTCACCGTTTAGCAGGGTCGTTTAGTTGTACGCCTGTCTCGTTTCGAAACCGCATCACCAGGTCGTGACTAATCACCTCCTATTCGACTCGTCTACGAATCTCTGCATCTCGTAGCCGACCGACCGACTCGATCTACAATTTTTGCTTTCGTTCCGAATTGCCGACTAGAAGGGAAGGGAAGCGACGCGACGCGACGCGACGCGACACAACGCGTGCTAATTACGTTACGAAACGGTCCGGCAATTTTCGACGGTACATTTATGCGTGTGGCGGCAGATTCTACATGCGAAATCAGTAGGCATATAATTGTTACGGTGAAACGCGTTGCATTATTGCAATGCGGTTTGGCCAGAGTTCGCATCGTCGAAGCAATCTGCAGTTTCACCGCCAGCAGGCCTATTGTTCGTTATCCCGCCGGCAGCGTTTATTGGACGGCACTCTCTGTTTGGTCGTCTGCACCGTGCTTTTAACTCTACCTTTGGATTCGTCCACTCGTACGGAAGTAAGCATTGATTTCGCGTTAATGGCCACCGTATAAGCCCGAGATACCCCCGAGGCTCGTGAATTGTCCGGTCGATGTTAGAACGAACGTGTTCAAAGCTAAACTCTATAGGGCGTTAGACGATAATGCCTCGATTCGAATTATCGGCCAACTTGGCAAAAATGTCGTTGTTCGTTCGGATCTTGGCACACCCCGACGTGGATGGACCAACTCGGCGGCGTCGCTAGGAGGTGCCTCGACTCGATGGCTCCGCGTCCCCTTCTGTGCTAGCGAACGAGAACAACGGAAGACAATCGGCGAACGAAAGCCCGCAGCTTTCGTCTGCGACCAATTATCGAAATTCAAGCTCCGGTGACGTCGTGTCGAGCTTCGTGGCTGGAAGGGGGCATCGATGTGACGAGTCGGAATTTAAGCGCGGACGGTCTAACAAAAATCGATCGTGCAATTCGTTGCGTGAATTTAACAGGACACGTTCGCTCCGCTAATTCTTCCTCGTCTTCTGATCGAACGAAACTCAACGAGACGAGGAGAAATCGTACAAACGATGTTCGATATGCGCTTTAAAATCACTATTTGTCAAGTTGCGACGTGAGAGTCGGTTGAGTCGAGCGTATCGAACACACCGACGGAAGGAATCTCGATTACCCTACGTTCTCCGAGCCGGTCGTTTCCGCGGTTGATAATTGCGTCCGTGAGATTTCAGTGTAGTGCGCGACGAAGCTGGATAGACGGATAAGGGTTAAAGTACCGTGCACACACCGACGCGGGAGGTAGATGGGTCGAAGAGGGACGATGGGCGTCGAGTATACGAGACACGGACTAGATGGAAGACGAACTTAGTTCGTGGAAGCCGGATATGTGACGCCACTTCCGCTCGCAAGTTGAACTCGGCCACGAACCGGTCGTGCAGCAGGTAGATGTACGGCTACCTCCCCGAAGCTACCGGATTAATTCGGGTTTTCGTTTTTATCCGATTATACGAGTTTCCAAGACCACGTCGCGGTTTCCAGATTATCCCGGAGTTACTTCGGGGAAGAATAGTTGGAACTGCTTGCAAGTTTCGTAGCGAAAAAGCAATCTGTCGGTCTGCGGAAGAAGAGCGATACAGAGAGCTGGTGCCGGTCTTGGTGCTTAGTACTAAACCAAACGTTTCTCTCGTCCTCTATCCCGCTTGCCTATCAACGAGTAAGTACGTTTCTCTGCGAGATGCCAGCGCGAAGATGACGGAGTGGCTCTGTTTCTGTTATCCTCTTCATCCTTCCCTGCCTACGGAGGATCACCATAATGCGTGTATTTACGAGGAAATTTACGGCCACGGCTCGATCGAGAAACGCGTCGATGAAGAAGACGAGGATAAAGGGAAACGACGGAAAGTCATTTCAGAGCTCGCTCGCTCATCACTCCCTTCGTTGCGTCCTTTGAATCTATAGGATGTACCTCCCACTCCGTCTACCCCTCTCGCCTGTTCCTTTTCTTTCGATGCATACGTTGCCATTTCGACATAACCATCCTGCGAATACGTTCCATGAAAGGAAGCAGCGGAGCTCTATTACACATAACCGAATAAGTCGCTTCGACTCAATCTCGCGTCTCTCACCCCATCTGCTCTGTGTACCTCTAACGATGGAGACTAGCAGTCGAATAAAGCAACCGGATATTAGCGTATCTGTCAGCAAAACGTTCTCCTTTTTCTCTTCCGTAGCATACGTCTGGAGTTTCGTTTAGATTCGAAATAGCTTCTTACGCCAGTCGTCTGTCCCGTTAAGATTTCGCCGAACAGCTTGCTAACCGTCTGACGTACAATCGAGAACCGCCGTTCCTATTCCTCGAAATCGAACGTCGCTGCTCCCAAATTGCTACATCGATAAAAAATATATGATATCATGGAGTACGTGGTTTCTCAAGGCGTACGAGCAGTGATAAGCGACAGAGGATAGGGGAATGGAACGAGAAGCAGGGAGAGCGACAGAGAGCGACAGAGAGAGAGAGAGAGAGAGAGAGAGGAAGTGACAAGAAACAAGAAGACTAGTATTTCAAGGCATTCTCGAGTGTCAGCCGTGGTTAAGGAACGGCAACGTCCCCTCGCTCTGGAACCTCCAGTAAATTCCAACCACTCTTGCGCATCAACCTTTGCCTTTGCAAACAGAGCACAAGACTCTCTTGCGACTTCGACGTCGCAGCGAATCTCACGTAGCCGGATTTCGGCAAACAAGTTCTCTACCACGGAGCTTGGCGCGTTTCCACTCAACCAGCGATTCGACGAAATAACCGAGACAGACCAGCGAATCCAGCTCCGTTTTTACAAAGTGCAATCGATTTATCGTGAACCTTCTGCAAAGAGATTCGTCGTCGTTTTAGTTGATCAGAGCGTAACCGTTGGACCAATGGTTAGACCCTAGAAAAGGATCTCAAAACGTCTGGAAGGATCTGCTCCGGCAGACTTCAAGTTCGCAACGATGTCACGCGACTCTCGTGACGTTAATAAGCGCTTCACGCGCGCGGACACGACACAGATGGTCGTTCAACACTAGCGCGCGTATGGTAACCGTGGCTTTATCCGATTGGATGTCCGCCAAATAGCATGTGCGCGGTCGCCTCTTGCTCGTTTTGTCGGATACGGAGAAAGGGGCGAGCGTGCTGCGCGTAGTTCATCTGGCTGGGGACATAAGCTGAGAAAGAACGACAAGAGTAAGAGTAAGAGTAAGAGGAAGAGCGAGAGCAAGAGGAAGATGAGAATAGAGGTTAACAGAGAGCCAGGCCAGATCGAGAACGTCGAGAGACAGGTATGGCTTTACATACGGGGAAAGCCTGTTAGATTTTGGGATATTTTCCAGTTATTCGGCTGCGCTCGACGTACGACTTTTAATGCTAACTGTTGGCTCGACCGCGTACGCTTTCTTCTCGAGGAAGAATTCGCCCCGATCAGTCAGTGAAGGGGAGATCGGCGCACCTTTTCTACGAGAAAAATGCAAGAGAAGTACTCAACTGTTCAAGGATACTCGACTAGCACGCATCGACATCGATCTTATTTTTATTAGAGGTACGTCTGCTCCCTTGCCAAGAACTTTCGGCAAAGTTCCATCGTTTCTGGGATTCTCGTAGGGCCAGAAAAATGGTGAAATCACGGACACGAACGAGCAAACTTTTATCCCGCGACTCGGTCGAAAACAAAGAAATAGCGATGCTGTTAACGAAGAAAAGGAAAAAAAATACGCGATTGCGTTCTGGCGAGTAGAAGACGAGGGATAAAGATGAAATAACAAACGCGGGTAGCGTTGGATATTTCGGAACAGACTTATGGAGCGTCGGTTATTTTCTCGTTGGTCAGGCTCAAGGGTAAATTTCGTTGAATTCGTGCGCCAAGATAACGAAGATAAAGAACGCGATGGAAGAGAAAAAGCAGGAAACGAAGAAGAAGGGGGAAGGGAACCTGCGCGCGAAACTTTCAACCGTTTCGCACGGCTATTTCCTAGCGCTATCAAAAGCTAGTTTACAAATGTTACTGGCAACCACGACGATATTCCAGCCGCATTCTCGTACTCTCTCGTCTCGATTCTCTGCCAACGATGCTCTGCTAGCCTAGAAGGCAACTCCAGAAGAGACGCGTTCGTCTAACTCGGGAGACGACTCATCGAACGTCTATATGTTCCAATTGGTGCACGGTTATGGAGAGAGAGCAACGTTATTGAACGCTTTAAACACACAACGATGCTGCAGGATTTTTAAGTACTCCGTAACTGGTGTTTCTCTCAACGAACAAAAATTGGCGATTCGCGGTCGTAATCGTTGCCGGTGTCGGAGAAGCCAGTAACTTCTTGTTCTCTCTCCGTTTACTTAAACCATACGCCTCGTTTTCCGCGCAATCGCGCCATTTTGCAGTAATAATCATTTTCACGAATTTCTCTCGATTCGGCGCGTTGTACCGAGCGGAAAGAATATAGGGAAACATTTGCTGCGCTCGTTTCATTAGCTGGCATCGCGGAAATTCGTTGAGCGGGTTGGTCGATAAGTGGTGAGAAAGTGGGAACGGAAAGCGGAAAAGCAGAAACTGAAAAGGTTTCTTCGATGCGATCGTTCATCGACGATTCGATGGAATCGTTGGTCGATCGGTAAGGGAGGGCTGCTGCTGCTGCTGCTGCTGCTGCAAACACTCTTTGAACGAACGGGAAACTGAGAAGCCGTATCCGTCTGTTCTGACATTTATCAGACGCCGCGGGGAAACCGAGGCAGACTCCAATCCCCTAAAGTAGACAATAATTAATAACAGCTCCGCCGGTGGTTAAGAGAGTTGTTGGGTTTTCGAGGTCGTTGTTGGTTCACCGACTAGATCTGGAACGTACCCGCTACCGTTCCGTACACCACTTTGGGCTACGGACAATGCCGGTCCGTTTGGATTCTGGCACAAGTTTCGCAGCCGAGGTTAATAATTTTCGCTGTGGCAAAGCGAGCGAAGACAGAAAATACAGCGACAAGAAATAATATTTCGCAACGGGCAAAAGGCGCGTTCTCCCTTTCTCGTCTGTGTGAACGTTGCTGTGAAACGTCGAACGAATCGAATAAGAGAAAGAAGGGAGCGAGCGTGGACGGGAAGCGGGCTGAACATGAAAATCCGCTTAAAAGTGACAGAATTCGGAACGAGCGAAAAGCCACCTCGCCGTTACCGTGCTTCCTCCGCGTTACGAATTACGTTGCGCGTACGACGTATGTACGTCAGTTCGCTCAAATGCACGCGTGTACACGCTCGACCACGGTAATACGCGCGTAATCCTCTTAAGGTAATTGTCAGGAAGACCGATCCGTTCGTCGTTTCTCGATCCTCGTTACAGCGCTCTGTCGGACCTTTGCTCCGAACAACCAAAAACTTTTTCCAACTTCATCGGTGGAAATAGCATCGCGATCGTTTCGACTTTCCCGTTGAGTAACTAATCCACTTTGTTGTTCAAACAGATGCTGTATCCTTCTACCTTTTTGTCTTGCATAGCGTGGCTGGTTCGGTTTAGCCGCGTCGATCGACGACGGAGAACATCAGAATTTCCTCGAGAGAAGTTGAAACGAGATTAGAAAGCGAATATCGATGCGACTAGAGGGAAATAAAGAACAAAGCGAATCCGAAACGTATAAAGGACGTCTTTGGTAGATTGTAACGGTGCAAGTAACGGCCGGTAAACAAGTATCGGCAATTGAATCCATTCTCGTTCCACTTTTTCTTGACACACGCTACGAACGCATAAATTGGCGTAATTCCTCGCGTTGCTTTTAAGCGATCTTCCAACCTTTCTAATCGCGTCGGAGGCCACGGTTACTGCGGTTTCTGTTGTAATAATAGCCACGAGGCACGTCCCGTAGCGAAGAAGCTCTTCAACGTTTTCTCATAAAGCGTCGGTTGAATTGCCCGCACCGGAGCCAGCCGATGGAAGAAGGAAACGACGGTTAAACTGGTAAAACGACCGTAGAAAGTGGAGAGAAAAGAGGGAAGGAAGAACGAAAGTAGGTAAGAAAAAAAGAAAGAAAGGATATGGCGTTGTACGGAGAGGGATCGAGAAAACCAACGAGCCAGTGAACAGACGAAACGAGGGTGTAGAAGCACCGTGGAAAGAAAAGCGAGGAGGTTGTTCCGAGAGCGCGTGGTCGGTGTAACCTTCGGCACGCGATCCTCCGTACGTGGTTTGCTAGCGTGCCGAGCAGAAACTTTTGCCGGCCTTGCGTTAGCCTGCATACTAAGCCGTCGGTTGCTGATACGAACCGTCACAATAGTTCGCACGATTCCACACGACAAAACTCGAAGCCACCAGACTCGAAATTCAATCATTTTATCTCGATGCGAATCGATTTTCGAATCTCCTCCACCCATTTTTTTTTCTTTTTTTTTCTTTTTTTTTTTAATATGGCCGACCGCAGACCTGCAACAAGCGCTCGCTTTTCGACCCGCATTCCGATTACGTTCCGTTCCGTTTTATCAGCGGAGACGTATAAGAGGTAGGGCAGGAGTAATTCCGTGAGAATCGGTGCAACAACACACGTTCACGTTGAACGCATGTTCCCGGGGTAGAACGTCGAGACTGGGGATCCAGTCGATACAAACTAACCTACTTCTCGCGGAACTTGTTAATTGGGTTTAGCTAACCACAAGTGGACGCGGGGCTAGGCTCCGATTTCTCCTCGACACCGTTTGCGTACTTGATAGGATCAGCGGAGAAACCAGCATCGCCTTTATTGCGCTCGAATCACAGAGAAGCTGTTTGAAGGGACACGCGCGAATGACGAAACGGGCATTATCCGCTCGACGTTTTCCTATAATTTAAATAAGTAGCTATCCATGGAGAACGTGGTCGTTTTTAGCGACCTGTTATCTTTAAAAATTTACGGTCCTGCTGTCATTACTGGTGTTCGGAACTCGTGCTTTAGTTCGACACCGTGCAGACGAAGCAAATCGACGGACCGACCGTCAGCGCGCAATTTGCTATCGATGTCGGGCTGGCGCATCTAATAGAAAATCTCATAAAACGCGCATCGAGGATGAATTATTATACATATGTGATTCGGGCGAACGACTCGCGTGAGTAACGACCGTATAAATCGTAGGTGAGCGCGTGCGACACATCCGGAAAACAATAAAATCTATATTTTAATCTGCGCCTGAGCGTCCTCGCGAGCGTCCCCCATCAGGAGAATCCCTCCGCGAGATTGGTCCACGAGGGAAGAGAAGCGAGAGGCTGGATTCGGGCCGATCGTTTATCATAGCCGGAGGGTTTCACAACGCACGCCATGTGGGATGAAACGCGTAAAAGCTACTCTTTCTACCCCTTTCTGCTACTCTGGCAACCCCCGTGTTTTCCAACCTATCCTAAGATCGATTAAGAAATTATACGGCTAACCTTGCTTTCGTATAATGAAAAACCGATCTCCCTTTGAAAGAAACAGAATCGCGCCCCTGTCCAATAGAACCGCGATTATCCATCCGGCAACTTGCAGAAGCTCCGAAAAGTGGCGACGATCTGATCTTTCTCTCCGTTTACCGGCGATCGACCGGTTCCTCATTATCCACCGTCACGTTTTCCCAATTAAGCGAGAGAGTTTTACGTCTTCGTTCGAAGAAACGACGCAACTCTCCAGTGACTACCAAAGATTTTGTTCTTCGACGACTTAAAGAGTTCGATTCTGACGGTACTCGACGAACAACCTGCCCCAGCCCCGTTCAGAAGAATTCGTTCCAACGGAACGAGTCTACGCCGCGCCATCCACCATTTATAGTATTCCATAATTCCCCCATCTTTGACAGAATTATCCGTACGTTTAACACGAAGATGTGACACGAAGACGTAAAACGAAGAGAAAAGAAATAGCCATTAACCGATTGCAAACTAATCGCGTTAACGCGGTTTCCATACTATCGCGACTATCGTTTAGCGAAATTATTCGCGTACGGAGCACCGCAAATTTCACCGGCGACAAATCGATTCTTCTAGCTACGTCAACAAGACGATATTCGGATATTTCGGGCGGACGGAAGGTTCGTTCCGGTCAAATTAGATTTTCCATAAAAGTTGAAGGGGAAACGGCTTGAAAGACTTTTTCCCGCAATTTCTGAAGTTGATCTTCAAATTGGATAACGTTTCTCCTAAGCGAAGTAATTAAAGTTACGATGGTTTTCGCCGGGATGCCAACGAGATCGTCCCTGGAAAGGAGTTACACGTACTCGAGCATGAAAGATCGGTTTCCCGAAAATTTAGTTAGGAAAATAGGGTGGGGATCCTTATCCGGTTGAATTTTCGAGCTGACCTGGACAATGCGCGGCATGTCAAATAACGGAAGGAACGTTTCCACGTCTCTGTGACGTTCTATTCGAGCGCCAAACTTCTGATTCGCGACCAATTTTTCGACTTGTTCGAATTTCCTCTTGGCAAAGCTCGTGATCTTGCAAACAGGAAATTCGATTTGGATATGGCGCGAGAGCGGCCTTTCCCGCGGAGTACGACGAAATTTCGCTCTTCCTTACAAAACTGCAATTAGTTCGAGTACGTGACTCGTCGTCGTCAACGTTGCCGTTGACGTTCTAGTTCCCCGCCGTACACGGTAACGCTGGGCCCGAGTCTCGCCCCGTGGAGCGAAGTTGCCACTTAATTCGCCGAGTTTCCAGTTTGCGAAACTCCCAACAACCGAGGCTGAAAACGCGGCTTCGGAAAAGCGAGAAAGATTGGTTCGGAGACGGTGCGAATCGAAACGGGGAGGAATATGACCGCGTGGCAAACGAACCCAACCTTCCGCGGCGTCCAAGCTGTTCGTTCGCCATGGCAATTACCAGAACCTCTAATTAATCGCTGGAGATTTTTTATGAATCAATAGGAAATTTCAAAGTACAAGATTGCACAGAATGTACCTAAATAACAGGATAAATACATAAAATACGCAAATTATTCGGTACTTTTCATGATATTTGGTAGGCAAAGCAATTTTCTATCGAGATTTTTTACTTTTCCAAGTAATCTATCCAACGAATTTGCAATAAGGATCCAGAGTCTGGATATGGCGGAAGTAACACGCGATAAGAACAGTGGCTCTCGAAAATATTTGAGCGATTATCGGGGAAAATGTTTTGTCAATATATTGCGTGCGTTCGTACGGAACGTTTTGAAGTGTCATTAGCGCTTTAGCGAGTCTATTTCGATAATTGAAACAGAAATTCGTCGATTCTCGTGAAAGTACGATAACGACTGTTAGCGGAACAGACGTTACCGTATAACAACTTCGAAGGACGATTAAGAGGATCTAATCAATGACGGAGGTAGACATAGAGAAAATAGCGGGATAAACACCGAAGGGGAGTTCTTTTATCGTCGACAAAGTGGAAATAGCATCTCACGATTTGCAGTTGCTCGTAGTCGGAAGGGAAGAACGCGGTTTAAGTCTACGATAAACTTGCCCTGGCGATCGAGAGAGAGAGAGAGAGAGAGAGAGAGAGAGAGAGGGAGGGAGAGGGAGAAGGGCGGGATCCAAAGCGGCAAGAAGGAAGGAGAAAAGCGCAAAACGTACCCGAGACAACGTAGATGGGCTGTTAAGATAAGAACGCGAAGATTCCTCGAACGAAAGTAGAGTCGGAAAGGAAAGAGGGAGCGGACCGTAAGGGTCAACCGCGTGCAAGTCGGAGCGTAATTTCCCCTTCTGGTAAGATTCTTTGCGGCGAACTCGCGGATAAGCCGATTTTACAGGTAACTTCCGCGAGAATTCACGAATACGAAAATCTTGCAAAGCGTAGAAGGCGAACGCGTTGCATCTGTTCCATGGCGAAGGAGTAGATTTGTCGATCGTTCCTGAAATTCGAAATCGGTCGAGTCCTTTTCAAGTATTTGTGGAACGAGCCACTGTGCAGCAAAGTCGAAACAAGCTCGGAAACTAAAATTAAACATCGATGCATGGCGCGGAGAGTCTCGGAGAATAGATACGCTAAAAAGGAAGATTTCCAGGATATTCTTCTGGTTAGGTAACGGGATACTCGAAAATAAGAGAAAAGGAAAATAGAGGGAAGAGTAATTCAACCTCGGTGCCCTGCCAGGCAAGGGTTTGCTAAAAGTATTCAAGGCGCAACCCTCTGTCGATTCTTTACGGCTTACAATTTTTCCCTGGCCTGCTTTTCACCGAGCAAACAGGAAAAATCTTTTACAACATCAACGTCAGGTTGAGACCGAATATAACAGGATCGAAGAAAGAAGAATCTTTGCTCTCTTTTCTCCTCTATCGTACGTGAAATTCGTTTCCAGCGTGTGAGACGTGACATTTAATTGAAGCGGAAGTTTGTCGCTTTACGTTTTACGCAATTAGCTTAACGCGGAACGAGCGAGAGAGAGAGAGAGAGAGAGAGAGAGAGACAGAGAGACGAAAGCTCGTTGAACACTAAAATCCTCTTGAGATATCTGAATCGTGGAAAAGTCTATTTAAAGTATGAAATTTCAAATAAAATCTTCTTCGCTACTTCAACGGATTGAGAGATTTACTCGTCTGTTTGACTGGTTGTTTCTTCCTTAAGTCTGAGTCGCTATCGTCCGCTTTACAACGTTACAATACAGCCAGATTACAGTAAAAGAAATGAAATTCCAGACGCATACATCTTGCCCGTAGGGTCATTACATTCACTTGCCTCTCGTGGAACGGGCGGACAGACTATAAAAAGGATCGGGTTATAAATCTCGTGGAGGATATTCGCCGCTACCTATGCGTAGAACTGCTGAACAATCTTGAACGATCGATCGTAAAAATATAGCGCGCAGCAAGAAGCGCGAGGTTCGCCCCGGCCAAGGTGCATCAGGTGCAAATCAGTTCCTACGCCTTGCTTAGGTAATGCAAACCCTAGCCAAAATCTTTTGCATTCGGTTTTCTTCTAAAGATTATACGTACGATCGATTCGTTCCGCGTTTTCGAACAGCAAAAGCTACGGAAGAAGGTGGTACACTGTCGGCGTAAAGGATCGAAACTCTGGCAAACTTTCCATCGGAATTTCAACTCCGCTTCCCTCTCTGAGAAAGTATCCACCTCGGCTTTTACAACGAACGATACAAAAGCGTGCCGGAAATGGATTTATTAATCTTAAAAATGAGAAAGGGTACGCGTTTATTGATCCGTCGGGCAGCGAGGAGGTTTCCTCAAGTAAAAAAGAAGCAACGGAGCGGCGCTCGCTAGGAAACCTCAACTATGAAATTCCAAGGCACCGTCCGTGCGTTTCATACACGCCCTCGGCAAACATGGTCGATTTTATTTCTTGGTTTTACCGCTCTGAACGTATAAGTTGCGAAAGGTCGTCCACCGAGCTTGGTAAACTCTTCTGTAACGTGATCTTGTATTAGCCTTGAGAGCGAAACTTTTGAAACAGTTGCAATGTTACCGGTGACAGGACAGTAGACAACTTTTGAGAGAGCTAGCAGGCGAGATGGCAAGCTCGAGGACGAAAGACAGGACCAGAGAGAAAAGATGCGTCGCACGAAGGAAGGAAAAGTAGCGTGAAAAATAGACGTGACGTAAAATTGAAAATGTACCCGGGACACGCACCAAGACCGCCTCGGGGCTTCGAAAATCCATTGCCGAGGAAAGCGTTGACCTCGTTGCTACACCTGCAACGTCTCGAGTGGAAAAGCCGACGGAAAGGGAGAGAAAGCAAGAAACGAAAGCTAGTACCTGCTGGTAAGACGATCGAGATTCTCATTTTATGCAAACGTAGCCGATATCTTCCAACTTGGAAGTCGTGCACTCTTCGCTAGTTATCTCGAATAGCTCGTTACACCTGCATAGGCGTATCGCAAGCGTGAGAACACGCGATCATCGACGACTATTTTTCGACGATTCCTTCGCCCTTGGAATCGTTTTATTATCGGCGAAAGAAACGGAAATCCCTTTTATCGTACTTTGAATTGCCGTTCCTTCCGACAGCCGAAATCTCCTACGACTGACACATGTTGCAAAAATCGACGCGAGATCCCGTACACCGACACGCCAACATCTTTCGAAAAGGGAAAGAAAATAGTGGGTTTTTTTTTTTATCGCGGGAATTACCACGATATTATTCGAGGTACTGTGTAAGGAGGTACGGTTATTACGGCAGTTATTGCGAATTATGGTGCTACTATGTGGAACAGCGACACTCTCGCGCCGTCCATACAAATGCAGGTACGAGAGTGGAGTAAAGGGGCCGAGAGAGTGTGCCGCCGCCGCCTTTCTTGCCTATACTTCTCCAGGCTCGTTATAATAGTAATCGATAAGTAACTCAGCGTGATCCTACGTGCGGCTAATGGACCGATTTAAAGTGTAGGACGCGATATGAAGCCAAGTCGAAGTAAAGCAGCCATCGACACGTGGACGAATAGCGATGAGAACTCGGCAGAAGCTTTTGAAACAGCATCGTGTTCGTCGACAATCGAATTTGTTACGTGACATCGAGCATCGGTGAACTTGTCGAGAATTTTTATTTCCACTCTGAACAGAGACTCTGAACGAGCAAGGTTTTCGATTCGCGTTCATAGAATCTCCAGTCAATCTTTTAATAGTACCAATACCCTCCAAATACTCGTTTACCAACTATTTATCGTGACATTAGCGAATTGACCGAGTCACAAATTACAGATTGCACCATTTTCTTCTTAGAGTTTTTCAGTTTTAACTCTGGTGGAATCAGTCCTTGCTCGATTCTACCATAATCGCTGTATCCTACTAGTCTCTACTTATCCATACACAACGATGCGTGCATCTCTTTCTTCCTCGTGCTGTCTTTTACGCGCTGAACGCTATATTCCGCAAATAGATAAATAAACAAAAATTGCTGGGTAATCGCATCGCAATTGGCCGTATCTAACGGGATAAAAGTTGACGAAGCAAGCTGCTGTGCGCTACCATAGGCAAATGGAGTCGGAAACGACGGATTGATCGCGTCTCTTTGGAGTCGCATTTAGAAAAAGACGCGGCGTAGCGACGTAACGTTAATCTTACTCGGCGACAACGTTACTTCGGCCTCTTTATTTTCCAACTTTCGTCTTTGCCGCATCTCCCGCGGGACCGACTCCCCTCGGTTTCACCCTCGGAAAATGGTAGTAGACCCTTGCAGAAGGCAGCGATCCATCATAAATTTAATATTCGAAATTTCAAGAATGTTCCACACGCTTTGGGGGCCATCCGTTTCGACCGACGATATAAATTCGCTCGATAATATACTAGCAGGTACAGTTAGTCGCGTTGAAAGACGAAAGTCGCGTTTCATCTTTGACGGTATAAGAGAAAGGAAATTGTGCAGCGTGCGCGCGGCAAATTCAGAGTATCAAGAATGCCAGAATGCAGCCGTATATTTAGCAACATCCGCAAAATTTAATTATTTAGGATAAATTTATTTTGGCGGAGAATTGTGCAACCAAAATATTTCCTGCACCGTTTGCTTCCTTTTCTTTAACCTTTTTCACTCGTTATAAAGCTTCCGCAGCGAAGGAGAAGTACTAAAATAATTCAAACGAAGCGTTATATCCTACGTTTAATAAATCAAACTGTCACGAGGGGTATACACGAATTTCTGTTCGTGGATTAGTTGTAATTTTCGAGAGCGGGACTGTGCATTTTCCACCTGGGAGAACTGCATAAGTGGATTGTAAATTTGTTCCGTCAATACTATTATCTTTTGATTAGCGCACCTCTCTCGCGACACGCCGCACGCTAATTTAGCAATTCAAAAGGAAAATGACACAGAGAGGCGGAACTACCTCTAGACGGTAAAAGGTTTATATCTCCCTATATATTTGCACATTACAAATGGTTGATCAAAAGACTTTTCCACTCTCGACTTCGTACAACCGTCCGAACTTTGAAGAAATGTTTGCTCAAAGAGTGTTCGTAAATTCTTGCGACACCCACGCTGCAGTTTTCGTAATTTCGCGAATCGTAATTTCGAAATCGGACAGGAATAATCGGAAAGATTATCTCTGGCTTTTCAACGTTACCATTCGCCGACAACGGAAAGAAGAAAAGCACATATACCCAATATCTACTATTCCCCTTTCGTGCTTATGAAACGGGGAGTAGGGTCATGCATATGCGATGTAATGCATTTACGCCTTCGCATATAATAGCTGCTACGTTATAACAACTCCTTTTCAAAGTACACCGACGTTTTCGCGTTTTTTATTTACCGTAGAGCGGATTTAGCGAGCATAGACGACCATAAATTCCCGCTATTTTCAAAATCGTCGAAAGATTCGGGCCACGACGAGCACGAACGCAACATCGGCGATCGAGAAAACCGCGAACCATTTCCTCCGTCCGTTCGAAACAAGCCCTTTTTTCCCCTCGAATATATACGTCAATTACACCGATTTCGCATGTGCGAGCCCATGTCTGATGACACTTCCAACTAGATGGGAACATCGAATTGCACTTCGGTTCCCCATAAATTCCACCTCGGTCGAAGAGGGAGAAACGGCAAATAAAAAACACAGCGAAACTCGCTGATACGTTCGCGATGTTAGCGTCTTCGTTCGACAGATGATCAACGCCTCTCTAACAATTTTGTCCAATATCGTTTATACAATAAACAATTTATAACAGTGGATCCTTTCCCTAGTCACGTTTCGTCAATAGATTAATAAACGCTTGAAAATCGATTCGCGTGGGACGATGATTCGAAAGTAAGAGAAAAACAGGTCGAGCGTCGAGGTATTCGCCGAAGCCAGACAAGCGTTGGAAGTCGTGCGACACTGCGTGGACGCGTTTCGCGTTCGATGCTACGAGAAAATCAGTTTAACTGCTGAACGAACCTTTGCCGCCTACCATGGCTAATCCCAGATCCGCAGGGAAGTTCACGACGGGGGTGTAAACCCGAGAATGTTGCGGCTAAGCTAACCTCCCTCCGTTCTCTTTCCACCTCTTAGTCACCATCGGTTGGTAGCGTTCGGTACGATACCTGCTGCGAGTCTAGGCCAACCTCCGGCTTATCCCGACGACACTCGTTCGATACCGTAAAAGCCTGCGCGAGGGGGGTGGACAGGAAGCAAGAACGAAACGGAGGAGGATGCGCTGGGAGATGGGGGATGTTGGTGGTTGCAAGCTATCCTACCGCCCTGCCAACCGCCTGCTAGCCGAGGATCGCGAGAGACCCCCCGTCAAGGGATCCCATAAAATAGCTCGAGTAACTTTTTTACTTTATCATCCACCGGTCTTCCCGCCAACCCTGTCGATATACCTGAGCTCATACACCTCTACGTACTGCAACACGACGGTGTATGCGAGCTTTCTCGCCTAGCTAGTCCAAAGCTGCGAATACACTTACTATACGCCGGGATACTCGCTACGACAACCAGCTATTACATCTTACCGCGCGTTACACAACTTTAACCCACAACCTCCAACTGCTTCTACGTTTGTTCCTTTTATACGTCGATTATTTTATTTCGTCGTTAATATCGATTTTGCAAGTTTTCGTAACTCAAGCGGCTGGAAGCCTTTTCCACTAGATCAAAGCCACGAGCACACGTGACACTACGACTACTGGCTATTACACGGGGAATACAGATAGGAACAAATTCGCCGTGTACGCCCCTTTGATCTTCGATCACAGAAGGATATCAGAACGAAAGAATCGATTAACAATTCGGTGAAATTTAACAGGAACTAGGCGAAACGAAACGCGAAATAGAATTAGAAAATTTTTAGGTGGCTGTCGGATGCATCATTTTTTTGCTTATCGGTGGGCATGTCACTTTCTGACCATTCCGCGTACGCCAAGCTTCCACCATTTCTCTCTCTTTTAGAACCTTGCAGCCATTTCGTCGGTACGTCTACTCTGTCAATTACCGATAAAACAACGTGGAATCGTACGGACGATGGTTCAGAACCGTAACGCAGCCGGACGGAATGTAAATTATCGCATCCACTGCAACGATAAATAACGCGCCGAATCCAAAAAAAGAAAGCAGCGTCGCTGCGCCCCGAATGCCACGTTGAGAAAAAAGATCAATGATTCTAAACGGATCGTACTACCGAAACGTGGTAGTTGAAAGAATTTCACGCGCAAACGTATTCGAAGCGTTCCTGGTCCTTGCAAAACGGGCCGCAAATTTTTCGCGTTTCTCTTCATCGATGCGATTCGATACAAAATATTTCCCGTATCTTCTGATTCTGCAGTTTCGAAGCGAACCACGTGGGAAATACGTTGCAATTCCCTTACTTGGAAAGCCGGAGCAACGATTTTAGTCGTAACTAACCTTCGTAAGGAACGCCTGATGGAAAATTTGCATTTCCTTAACCCGCTCGTATTTCTTGGGTAAAAGTTGCCCAGAAAGGGAGAGAGAGAGAGAGAGAGAGAGAGAGAGAGAAACCGTGTTGCTTGGCTTCACGTAAAGGGGGAAAAGAGCGTATATACATAGTTAATAGACGCGAGGCTAACGGCGACTCGTCGTTACGCCGGCCAGAGAATGGCGATGCGTAACGCAAACGAAACACGTACCATCCTTTGATTCCACGATATTCGTCCGCGTTACCGCGTGATCGACGACGTTCGAATTTAGACGGTAGCCGAGATGACTACTGATTCTTTTGGAAAGTGACAGGAGCAAGGGTACGAGCCGAGTTGAACGAACGCGGTGAAACAGGGCGAGGTGGAAGGGTCCGAGTGACGGGGAAAAAAAAGGACAAATAGATGGATAAACATGGATTCGCATCCAGTGGCAGAGTTTTCGCTCCCTCTATTCTCGAGGATGATTTTTCGCGAACGCACGACAGCAAACGAACCTCCTAGGAAATCTTCGTGCGCGACCTGGGCTATTTCCCTTTCCACGATGCAGACAGGACAGACAGGACGAATCTGCATTAACTATGGATTTCGCTCGTCCTCCACATCCTTTTTCACAAGTTCTTTTTACGGTCGCCATCTCTATCCTCCGCCTCCTTTGACCGTCATCTAAAAAAGTGGCAACTTTTCCGTTTGCGGGCCGATAGACAGAAGCGGATTATCGAGTACAGCGACACCAACGAATTAAAACGAGAAATCGATACGTTGCTAACGACGGATCGTTTTCCTTTCGTGCCACCCATGAAACGCATCGATTCGAAGATAAAAGATGCCCGTTGACGATAATGAATGTTGTTTCGAATCTCGCGTATAACGTACCTAAAGTTCATCCCCGTTCGTACAATTTTTACCTCTCGTGCCGAAATTCTCACATCGTGTCACACAGTATCTGGCTTTGAGTCGCGTACATATCATCGACGGTTGAACTTCTGGCGAACGAAATTCGCATTGCCCGATCCGAGTCAAAATCAGAGATTACGACGTAATTAATTGCCTGAAATACAAGGGATATGTCATCGTCATTTTGGAGTCAGCATAAAGCGCGGCTGAATTAGCGGGTATCGAGGCGACGGATTACCGTGTAATGAGCGCGATTACCATGCAACTCGAGTCAATGGTCGCACGCGATTTATCATCGAATCGAAATTCGACTCGTCGGCAACTCGTTGCTAGAAAGAGAACGATCGCAGTACTCGAACAAAGTGTGCGCGATGCGACAGAACAGGTGGGCCCACGAGGCGTTCACCCTGGTCTGTACGTCGAATTTAGTAGTAAGCAGTCTTAAAGTCCATAAAACGGTTGATTGCTTCCCTTGCGTTCGGTGCAACGATTTTACGTCGCTGCAAATCGGTCTCTTCGACGCTCCTTTTGGTCCAATGCGATCACGCGCTACCTGACATTCAGTTTCCCGACTAGGATGCTGCGTTTTCGACAACCGATAGCCGAATTTGACGATGCGAGACGCGATATATACGCGTGGCTTTTACGAGCCGCTTGAAACGCAACCGTTAGCAAATTCCGAACTTAACGGCATATGGTCGGCCATGCGCCAATTCGTCGCGCACTAAAACTAAACGCATCGGAAACGTTTATGTTTGCCAGCCCGCGTACACATACACCACTGCGACCTACGTTTCGTCGCGTCGTACGAACACGCTCGTTATTTGACCGCGGCGAAGCTCAGAGCGCGCATAATTACTCGCTGTTTCGAGGGACGCTTGAGTTTTTTAAACGCGACCAGGGAGTTGTAGCCGTTTAACGTTTACGTGATCCTCTTCTTGCTTTACGTACGTACACCGTCGTCATTCATACCGGGTTAATTTACAAATCTGGCCCAACCAAACAGTCGTTGATGTTCGAGCTTGCAAACCTCGAACAAAGGCACGTCGCACTAACGCGCACACTTTTACTTTTTTCTTGTCCCTTTTCACGGACGCGCGACGAAAAATTCATCACTCTCGTTTTACGCGCAACGACAGAACGCGTATCGCGTTACAACGTTTTTAATATCAATTAACGCGATCAAACGCATCGAGTCAAGTCGTTATCGTTCAGAGTTTAAAATATCGAAGCTTAAAGGACGCGGCCCATACGAACGTCGATTGTACGCGTCGAAAGGCATTTAGATCGCTGCCAGTGATCTAACGGATGCGCGATTTTGCACGGGTTTGCACGTGCAACGCGTGCACGATTCTTGTTCAGGGTTCTTCACAAACATCAGACACAATATCGTTACACGAAGAATCAAACACTCGGTGGATAAGTGGAAACAACGTTCGGCAATGTCCACGAAAGTCTCTGAAAAGAAGTGGATTTCTCTGGTCGATTACTCACCACCATTCTGCGCAATAATCGGGTCGATAGCCACCAACAGGACGAGGAAGATAGGAGTCATATTGACCACCCTCTTTCCCGTCTTCCCTCGGTCTCCCGTGATCACTGCACACTTAATACCACCGTTGCAGCGTTCCACCTATGAAAAAACAAATCACGCTCGTCATAACATACCACCTTCACACCGCTGCGCTGGATATATCTTCGGTAGGCCGAAGACGACGATTTGGATCCACGGCTCTTCCGTGCGTGTTGCTTCGCGATGAGCTGCTGATTAGAACAACAACGAGACAGGAAGGGGAAAAATTCGTTCTCGAGCTGCACGTTTATACGATCGCTTAAGAATTCGCGATGGATTGGTATTCCGTTGCTCACGAATCACTCGTGAGCGTTTCAGCTTGCTGGCGTAACGCGTAAAAAAATACTATTTATTGGTGCTTCGTTCGTAGGTGACAGACAAGTACGGACAAGGGAAACGGAAACGCTTATTCAGCGAAAATCGAACGTAACTATCGACACGCGCCATTTACTACCGGCACGGCGTTCTGTATCCTACGTAGAAATGCGAATCTCGCGAGCACGCTCACACACGGCCAAAGAAAAAAGCGACGAGTTTTTCACGAGCATCGTTAACGATCGTACACTTGTTCGTCGACTGGTGACGAGATCGCATCGAATCGTTCGTCTATTCACATTCTCCCATTCGCACGATGGATTTTCTTCCTGTTTCCTCTTGCGATCATAGAAAGATCGATTTCAAAGACGACGATGCCGAGCTCGTTTCCAAAAAGTAGCCTGTCGATGTATTTCCCCGGGGATCAACGCACTTCCTTTCTGTTTCCTGCCATCGTTTCTCGGCTTCTCCGCTTTACGACGAATTCTACTCCTGCCTCTCGTTATTTCCACAGTGATTCCAACGACCGACACTAATAAGGTATATGCCGTGATAGGCGAGGAAGAAGATTGAAAACATTCGTCTTCTTCCCGTATTACCCTTCCGCTTCTTTCCGGAAGCTTTCAACATTCCCTTTTCCTTTCTCCTCTAATTTCAACTACCTCCAAACGATTACCTGTACTCTTTCTTTCGATGATTCCACGACCATTCCATATTTTGCACCACTTTCCACTCGAAAGGTGATCCTTCCAGCAGTTTTTCTTCAAACTTTATCAAATCTGTAAACGTCTGCTCCAGTCGTATCTCCTCGCTGTTACACCTCCTGGCTGTTCAATTCTAATCTCTCCTCTGCCTTTTCGCTCGATTTACGATTCATCACGCTCATCTTCATCTTATCCAACCAAATTTCCCAATTTTAGCTACCATTCCTTCTAACTTTCTGTATTTGCTCGTACCAATTTGTCGAACTTAACGAGTACCATTTTGACACTTAAAATTTGGCAAATTTATTAATCCAGCTACTTGTTAAAATTTCAACCCCTCGAGCATCGTTCGACGAAACGACGAATCGTACGGACAATGCGTAACCTTCGACGAATCGAACTTGAAGGAATCATCAGCTACTCGAAACGCGATGGGAAACTTTACGGAAACGGTACTGCCTTTGCGCGTGTCCTTTTTCCCTCGATTCGCGTCATATCCTCGCCAACTCTGTTTCCTTTTCGCTTCTTTCGTTGATCCCGAGCCTCTAAGAACTATGCCTCTAAGAATTTTTACGATTTAAAATGGCTGGAGTTAAAGCGATTGTGCGCACAACGTGAACCATTCTCGCGACTAATAGCTTGCTTCTGCGTTTTGTTGCATTCTTGTACGAACTGTTTACACCCGTTTCTGTAGAATTTCAATGCCGAGAAGAAATTCGCGCGTCCCAAACGTCAGTCACAAATTCGAACACGATATTCGTCACAGGAACACTTTGGACGTTTCCACGATACGAGAGAAGGACAACAGGAGGGGAAGAAGAACACGTGCGAATCTTGCCGCAAACTCAAGGTTAAATTGCAAAATAGCCTGCGATATTATAAGATCGCGTTGAGGGTAGTTTTCTGAACGCGCGCTGCGGCTTGACTGACTCATCCCCATACCCCCCGACGATACCCCCTCGCGACCTTCTGTCGAACGATGCGCAAGCGCGATACCCCCTCTGACGCCGACTTCTCAGTACGAAACGCCTATGAATTCGCGCCGACCAAATTTTCAATCGCTTTGAATATTCTGTCTCTTTAGAAAAATGTTGACAGAAACCCGACGCAGACCCGTTGAAATTCAACTTTAATTCGATTTTAATTCGGGTGCGAACGAACGATATTCACGGAAACGAATTACGCGCTTGCTACTACGACCGTTCAACGCCGCGTAAGAAATTCCGAACGAATTCTTTTAGCAGCTTGGAACGACCAACGATCGCAACGAATATTCGCTTCTCGTTTCTCGATATTCTGAAAAATATTCTGAGAAAAGGCGAGAAAGTGAACAAACGACAGAGTGGATACTAGAAAAGAAGAAAAGGAGAAGAGTGGCGTAGAGAGGGTGGTTTCGGCGCTGGTTTAAACGCGACGCATGCGTTCCCCACGCGAGAGGATGTCCGGGGTGAGCCGTCGCCGTACTCTGGCCGACGTATCGCAGTTTCTAGCTCGATGTTTGTCCGCGTGGTACTCCCAGGGACGGTGCTGCTCGTCCCAACCACGAGGGTGTCGCAATACAAAACACCCCGAGAGACTACGCAATTCGGACCGCTTTGAGCTCGACGAGGAAACGAGAAAATACGCGCGGCACACGGACAACTTACGAGTCGAGAAGAAAGTACTTATATCGATACATCCGGCAACGAGATCTTCGACGCTTGCGCTCCTGGCCCAACAGACCAAAACTTGCCACCGGTTTCTTTCTTTTTTCTACTTCGGCGCCAAGCTCGGACCCTTCGTCGTTCAACTATGGAACTCGCAAGGCCCCTGGGAGTACGGCAAGCTTCTACCCGAAGTAAACAGTTCGACAAGGAAACCCTCGCCGTCACCGTGATACTCTTTTCGACCGGGTAAGTGGCCAATCGTGTGTACTTTCGAACATTTTTTTCTCTTTCGCCTTTTCTCTTATCCTTCATTATTAACGCGTTGCTAGGGATTGTGTCGATCAAGCTTTTTTTTTTATCGTTTCTATCGAAAAAAAAAAAAAGAAAAATCAACCTCGAGCCGAGAAACGCGAATTTGTTCCGTCAATTTGAAACTGAAATAAAACCAAATGGCAGGATTTTGATAGGAGGTTTTAAACGATGCGAAGCCGAAACAACGAAATCGATGACACGATAATAATCTGACGCTATCAACCGATCGTTGGGGATAAACGATCGATATTTACGATATTAAGGCGAAAGTAATCGACTTAATTTACGAGTGTGTAGTCTCGTACTCGTTCGGCTACCTCCACAAATTCACTCCTTTAACGTCAGCTGTCGTCGCTTTCGTCACACTAGGCACCTTCGTCTAACTGGGTACATACACCGATTCCCTGCTGGAATATTGGATGCGCACTCGAGAGCATGCCGAACGAACCGCGTAACTAATTTCCAAGCAAAGACGAGACGAAATTACTTTTGCTTCTAATCGCCGAGCCCGCGAATTTGTTCCGCAAGTAAAACTGCTGCCTTTGTTTTTTTATCTTCTCTTAACCATCGTTTACGATATGGTTAAGAGAGCAACGGGACGAGGAGAAAAGTATCGCAATGGAGGGTGGAAGCGACAAAGCTAATTAAATCGCCGAGCGCGCCGACGATAAGACCACCACAGTTGTACGATTAGACGTTTATCACTTAACGATAATTTATCCATTAGCGGTCGTGAAACAATAATGCGTTATTTCAATGATTCAGGCTTCTATCTCGATGGTAAAACGGCCGACGATATTTGTCGAAAACATACGAAAGTTGGAAAGTTCGATAGCACAGCGTTTTAGATTCTAAAAATCGTGAAACGGACGCGCTTTCGCTTCTCTCTTCGCTTTTTTCTTCTCAATCTCGATTTTTTCCATATTGCATGTGGAAATAAAATAGGAACGAAGAAACCAGCGGACTTTGAGTCAGAGATATAAACAGGTCAACGTAACTTGGCAACGGAATCGTTGAGAAGAACGGGAAAGGACGAGGAGAAAAGATGGAGAAAGACGAGCACCGTAGCGTATCTCCGGAGGGAAAAGCGTGTTCCTTTGCTCCTGGTGATAATAAAAAATTCCAAGGTACGCGTAACTTAATTTAATATCGTGGCCAGTGCACCGTGACCCGATGATAAATCCCTCGGTATCTCTGACCGCGCCGTTTCTATTCTTCCATTCTAAAATCTGCCTACTCTTTCCTCTTACTCGAACAAAAGATGATGGTCGGAATAAGAATAACCAGGAAGTAGCGTGGTACGCCACTAGGCAAGTCGAGGACTTAAATTAAAGCGAAAAGACCGGCCAAGTACTGCAGGAAATAAGAAACGGCTGGCAAACGATCGAAGCGGGATATCATCCGGTATCGAGTCGACTGCGTAACGTCATTCTTTGCTTATATCCTGTGTAACTAAACTCGTCGACTACGCTGTTTTTACGAGCGGGTCGTCACAGAAATACTGTATAAAGAGGCGAAGCTTTGTTCTCAGTTGGGAATGCTCTTCGACGGTGAAAAACGTTGCCGAAAGGCATCGACTGATATTTACGCGCGTCATCCGATAACGTTTACGAGAGATTTTCCGTGTTTATTTTTTGCGTTGCGGGTCACAACGTTCTGATGCGATTATCTGGAATTACGAATTTATAATCCAGATTAACGTAATTCTCTGCACCTACAAAGGGTCGGCCACTGGATCGAACGGATCATATTATTTCGTTGCAACTGCAACTGAACTACGACTCCTGAACTACGGGCCGGCAGTAATAATATCGCGGTAATATGAAAAGGTGTCTTTCCTTTCTCGTTTATTATTCCTTTTCGGAAGGTTGCATCTTTCGGTTTCGATCCACTTTCAGAACGACGCCGTGCATCGTCGCTGGAATTTTTCGAACTTCCGTACGTGTACGTGTTGGCACATTTGCGCGTCTGTGTACAAAGAGAGAAAGAAAAAAGAAGGCGAGAGAGAGAGAGAGAGAGAGAGAGAAAGAGAGAGAACGAACAGGCAAACTGGATGCTGGTGGTGCTGGCAACGGCGGCCATGTAAAACGTCGCGGGACAATCGTACATCGTGCACGTTCTAGTAACTTATGAATAAACATTTCTTGACGCCATCCAGTGGAAAATTACTCTCGGAAATGTCCCTATCCTTCCGCCTATTCTTTCTTTTGGTATTTCTACCTTTTTTTCTCGCTGCTTTCTTCTCGCCGCGCTCTGCGAAAAGCGAAATTCCCCTCTGTCGTCCGAAACATTGGAAAGACTGTCGATCCGATTTTTCATCGTCGTCGTTCGTCGCGGAAACGAAAACCGACGAAATCGAATTCGCGGTCCGCGATAAAATAACTTGAGTAATTCAACGTTCTATACACATGCACGTGTATATATGTATATATGTGTGTGTGTATATATATATATATATATGTTTTGTTGTTTATAAATTGCAAATCAAGTTCGTTTTATGTAGACTGTTAGTTTGGCATCGGGGACCGCTTCCGCGATTAATGTTGACACGATTTGGGTCGCGTTTGATAATTAGTTGATCGTCACGTTGATATATAATACATATAGCGCTTGGTGCATCCTCTGGCCGTGGTAAAAGTGAATTTGTCTCGTGTGCTATCGATGTACTTCGGTGTTGATTTATTAAACAAACTTGGCTAGGTATTTTGAACTGAATCCGATATAATAATAACGTAGCATTCGCTACAAATTTCTGTTTCACAAATGTCTAGCGGTTAAATTGAAATGCGATTCGAGCGACGCAATAAACCGTGGGCTCCGTGCGAAAATTAAAAAATCACATCGTCGAATCCGTATGTTTCACTCTTTCAAAGTAAATTAAACCTGTTCAATTAGCGATTTCTCCGGTTAAATATAATTTACCTTTCAACAATTCGTTAACCTTCTACCTTTGGTTTAGCGTACCGATAATTTATTTTCTACCCAGTTTATTTGCGAGTGTAACGAGAAGTTTCGTTCTCGACAAAGGTACGCTCTATTTGTATGTAATTCTAGTGCGTAATTCGCAACTAATATAACACGAATACGTAATAAGCAAGCGGTTCGATCGATCCGTTTGTGTTTAGATTTCGAGTAGGTGAGCTTTGTGACTTGTCGGTTGCCGATCGAAAATGCCGTTACACCACCGAAGATCGCTACGCTCTTGATAACGTTTCGAGCACTCAAGTGTTATCACGCGGTAAATTTACAGTAATGAAGCACGTAGCCGCGAGAACTAATATGAAAACGGTGAAAATTCGACTCCCGCCGAGACCGTTCTTTTCCCTCCAACCCTCGCTCTTTCCCCCTTTAATGGCCTTGATCACGAAACGAGTTAAAAATCTACACTCGCTCGAGCACGGAATCGTTTCTTCTATAAGGAAATTCACGGAACCCGCGCAAGGGAAAGATTTCAAAAGTGATCGTGTCGTTATATCGATGGAGTTGCTTTAATTGGCGGAATGCCCTTTAATTGAATCGGTAACTAGTAATCGAAGAGGTGCGTCGTCTTTCCGATCGACGCCAATTACCTTTGAAATCTAAACTACAACACGCGGTACGACCATCATCGGACCACCTACGACGACGAGAAAAAGAACGTAACGGTAAGAGTTGAAACACGAGAAAGTCGTGAATGTGTCGTAAATGATTCGCCGATCCTGCTACTACTTTTGTAAACGGCAAATGAATATCCACTCTGAGCCAAGTTCTTCCATCGACGGTGATTCAAAGAAAAGCTGATTTGGCGAAGTGCTTGAAACCAAGGAACGGTGGATAGTCGGTAACGAATCTTCCTTCTTCCATGCTCGGTACTTAGAAACGCCGCACCTCCGAGACCGAGACCGAGGGCGAGAAAACGAACGAAGGAAGGCAAAGACAGAGAAGGGAACGGGATGTAGAAGGATGGAATATCTCCTGTCAAAGGCGACTGTAAGGAAATTTTCGCGGAAAGGAAAAATCTGTAACTCGACGAGAGTAGTGCAGAGAATCCAATTGTCAGTGGCAAAGGGACCACGCCGTACCATCGTTGCGATGCGGATCGAGGCAGATCGAAACGAACCGAAGTAGTCTCAAGTTTTCATGGTTTCGAACGGACGAAAGAAAGACATTTCTCCTCCTCTTTCTCGTGGCTCGGTCCAGGGAGCAGAGGATCAGACAAATCAAGCGTCCGTCAGATATACCTCCGAGACACATTAACCGTTTCATTACGATCGTGTCGTTAAGATATTTTCTGAAAATTACGAATTTTATACGAACGCCAAGAAGAGGACATAGAACTTGTCGTTTATTCCGAACCTTCTTTAGATTCACGCTGTTGTTTCTCCTATCTCCTTTATTTCACGAGGCATCGGCGGAAGCGTTTAATTCGTTTCAGCGTTTCTATAACGCTGTCTATACTCGAATACAGCAGCTACAGCACGCTACATGCTACGCACAAACATACACATGTAAACGATTTCATCCACAAACAAACGAACTCGAATCCCTCGGTCCTACCCTTTCGTCGGCTCCTCGTTCATTTGGCTTTCCGTTTAC
The DNA here is from genome assembly GCA_014737365.1 of Bombus soroeensis. Lineage (NCBI taxonomy): Eukaryota > Metazoa > Arthropoda > Insecta > Hymenoptera > Apidae > Bombus > Bombus soroeensis. The sequence goes on from JACXIL010000192.1 coordinate 797,196, forward strand.
CGCTAGATGGAGATCGATACAGGGGCAAACGTTCGTACGATGCAACATTAATCAGATCGGTGCCGAACTTCTGCCAGTCTTTTATCCTCGACGTAATCAGTCTCTTTCCTCGGTAGCGAGCGAGAGATTTGAAAAATTCCAGTTGGATTAGAAAGTCCCGTACGATGATGGTGTAGGTGTACTATTGGTCCGCGTGACTATGTATCGAGCAGTAACAGGGGCGATGAAAGCGTTGTTAATTTCGCAATTTCCTTGAACGTTGAAACGTTGAACGAGCTAACGATAGGACGATAGACGATAGGGTCTCGTTTTATTAAATTTCTTTCCTGCACAATTAAGTACAATTATGTCGGTCATTACCGTTTCGAGGAACGAGTAAGTTCGCAAAGGAATGAAAATTTCAGCGTACCGTGACGGTTTCCCGTGGCTACGGAAAAGACTAATTAAAAACTGGCGTCAGTTTCAAAGATCGACCGTATAAAAGTTTGCTGTTTTGGCAAAGACCCAACCCAAACACATTTAGCAAACGAGACGAAACGATTTTTATACGTAGGTATATATTCGCGTAATGCGAAGATTTAATGACTTTGATCCGCGTGTACGTTCGCACGTGGCATGTGTAACCAAGTCCCTTTCGTATCAAACGTTTCAAATCCTTAATTCGCTTCAGAGAAAACAACCGTTAAATTGGACATTTCATTAAAATTCAAAATGTGCCGAAAAAAATAACAAAACGTACGGTCCCTGGTATTTTTGCTATATGTATTACGTTTTCATACTCGCTAATGGATTTTTGGTGATCTCTTTTTTTGTATCTCCGTATCGCTTTATTCGATTAAAACAATACTACAACATTTAAACAGAGCGAAGCTAGTGTTTCGATAACTTGCGCTGGAACGTATTTAACTTGCACGTTGTTTCCAATGGACGCCACGATTACAGAATTGCGGCGATAAATCAACAGATGGAAAGTTTCGTTTGGCCTCGTTGATTCAAGGAAAGCGCATTCGATTAATCGTGACGATCGCGTATCGTTCGCGAAAAAGTCCGCGGGTCTATGAACCGTAGTGTATAAAAGCGCGTAAAATGGCAAGCGCGCGTACATTTCTCTTGTTTACGCGTTTCCTTCCGCTGTGAAAGGACGAAATACAGAAGTGGAAGTAAAGGGAAGTGGATGATACTGAAATGCAAGCTCTTTTCCCGTTTTTACGCGTTATTCCTCGTTTCCTTTCCACTTACGCTTTTTATCTTTGCTCCCCTTTCTCGCGCCACCCTTCCTATCTCGCCTTCATCTCGTTCTCTCGTCTCGACGTGTCACTCGTAACAAGACCCGACAACAATACTCTTCCCTTTTCTTTGTTCTGAAATTCTTTGCTCGGTTGAGGCTTTGTGTACTCGTCATCCGTATTAATTAAAAGTTTTTGAAGGCCCCTCGTATCCACCGTTAGTGCCTCGAAAATACAGACAACAACGACTGCAACGAATCGCGACGCAACTCAGCCGCCTTCTTCTTCTCCTTGCTACACAACGTGCAATCATTTCTACCAGACTTCTTCCTCCCTTCTTCCTTCTTTATTCTTCCTTCTTTCGTTATGATCTTGATATTTCCTTTCGAGTCATCTCGAGAACGTCGACGTAGTATCTGAATCTGATGCTTCTCGTAGCTATTCTTCTCGTAGCCTGGCTGAACCAAGTCGGGAATGTTGAAAGAAACTCAATGCGTCTTGTCGACTTTGAAAGAGAATCGAGGGAACAGAGGAAAATCAAGGTACTAGGGAAAATTTACGTCAATGACGATCAACAATGTAGATATTTGTACAAAAACGATCCGAACTCGGTGAGAAAAGTACGGGGAAAGTCGGAACCAAACAGATACGTACAATTGTAATTCGTTTTATCTGGCATCTCACTTTGAAACTATGCGTTTCAACGTTGGCGCGGGTAGTTGCTCGTTTTCATCCGTTTGTTTTCAAAACTACCATTTCCGGCTGATATTGTAAACTAAATAAACCAGTTAAACGTTATTGAACGTCCGTTTATCAAAAAAGCATGTAATTGTGTATACCAATCAAACCGTTTTCCGAGAATTTTTGAGAAATCATTTTTTTCATATGTTTCCATTACTCGGATACGAGTAAAAAAATTTCTATCAGACTCCGTGCTTTCAGGTCACTTTATTTATGCATTTTGCTACCGTTCACTCTTTCCACAAGATCGATGAAAGCCTTTTTCCAAAAACGATCATCATCCCCCTATCCGTGTATTATATCGCGAATATCGAAACATTTCATACAATTTCAAATATTTTTAATTGCTCTCGTTGTATCGAGCTAAAATGTTTTCCGTATACTTAGGTCGCTTTCCCTAGTCGATGTACGATCGCGGCTCTTCAAATATAAAATCATCATCCTGTTGGCCCTCGCCGAAAGCCCGTTATACCTGGTGGTCGGTAACGAACAACGATAGCGAATAAACTATTCATAGCATAAACAATAAGTAAGCGCATATATGCGCCAAGCGATCATTAACCTATTATGCATACAATATAGCCGTAGTATACTATATATAACGGGCAGACAAATTTTAAATTGCGGACAGTGATTTAAAAGTTATTATCCGCTAGTTTCGTTCTACTATAACAAGAAAAATTGTTTCGCAGTCGTACGATATCTCGTACGAGATATCATTGTACGTAATTCGATCGAACCAGATGTTTCTCAACACTTTTCAACGAAAGTTGAAACATCTTTCTTTTTCGATTCCTTTCTTCTTACGAGTTTATTCCTCCACCCTCTTCGTCTCCTTTTCTCCTACACTTCTTTCTTCGCGTTTTTTATTTCCCTCGTTCGTTTTCCGTCCCAGCCCGCATCCTACGTCAGGCTGACATTGTCAGCCGATCCCAAGCGGAAACTCTAATGGAATTGTACCCATCGAACGTTAACCACCAGCGATTCTGCATTTTTCATCGAACATTGACCATTTGGATTACCATGAAATTCACCTCCGTAAAATCCGTCACAGACTGACAAATGGAAGAATAGTTCGATCGTGTTTATCATTGGGTTTGGTTAACATTAACCGTTCGGCTAAAATAATTTAACCACAGCATTTAGGTAATTCGCCGCGAAGCAATTATTTGTATATATGCGCGCGTATAGTACGTGTGCGCATGAGACAAAGGAAAAATTTGAAAAGTACAATGCAAAAGGAACTGACAAGATAATAATGACCGTAAAGCAGGAAAGAAGCTTTACTCCTGCGTGAAAGAATAACGGAGAATCTCATTATGCGACATCAGCGTGGTCGTTAAACAGGAATAACAACGAAGAATAGTCTTCGCAATTAAAATCTTACACGGGTGAGGCACGGTCGAACGTACCTATTGTTATTAGAAAGGCTGAAATCTACTACACTTTTCGTCAAAGTCTGTTGGTCGACTAAATAATTGTCTGCTTTCCCGTTTTCTGTTCTTCGGAGTCTAACTCGGTTTTTGTCAATGAATTTACAGATGAAATGGCGAGAAGTAATTATCGTAGAAACCGTAGGACGAGAGCACGATCGACACAGATAATATTTCACAGATCTTTTCTACGTATGCAAGTCGAAGGCCTTTGTCGAGTTTCTCTTTTTCTTTTCTTCCCTTTCTTTCGTTTCATCATCGAACCGTACATCCCTGTGTGGTTTCGCTTAACCCACATGACCATTGATCCGAGATTTAAGTGCCGTTTCGTGTACATCACGAAGATATCGTACGAGGTGTCACGCTCTTCCTCCGTCTTCTATGTCTCTGCTTATCCCCTTATTTTATTTTCACGCTTGACGTTCCCCATAAAACGAAGAATTAAAATTGAATGGTAATTTTCCGTGAACAAGGAGGGAATAAAAAGACACGCGTATTCTCCACGATTTCAATCGGCACAATAAATATTAACCGTTCGTTCGTACAAGACCAGCGTTTCCATGCTTTCATCGTCCCGTCTCGTTTAAATCATTTATAGCTACATGGCAACGATAAATACGTACACCGATTTACATACGTTACGATGAAAAGCCACCAACCACTAAGGTACTTTTCTGTTCGGATCACCTCCACTTGCGTAAACCGAAAAAGCTGATTACTTCGACTGTTGACTGCGTTTTAATGAAGCAAACGAGTCTGGGAAACATGGATGGAAGAAAGAAAAGCCTGGAACGACCGAAAAATAACAGTTTCCCCTGGCGCATTCAACTAAACGTCTCATCCCATTGAGACTGTTTTTACGGAAGAAACCGCGCGCGTTTCCGATTCCCCCGATCTTCATCTATTCAAAATGTGAACAATCCGGCGTTAAAACGGAAATCAGGCAAATTGTATTTTCTCCCTAGTTCGTTATATCAGATCCGTCCTGACGAAGAAACGATAACGTCTCGGGTTTACGCCACCACTTTGATCGTAAGTCGGAATAACTATTTAACTAAACGTATTAACGAAAATGTGCCCCTCGACAATTTATGAAGAAAGAAGAGATTACAAAATTTCACGGGAAAATTGCAATATATTTTAGAAGCTTTATTAATTACTCGATGAAGGCAGAGGAAAAACATACCCGTCGAGGGTGGAAATGATCGCGTGAATTTAAGAGACTATAGCTGTAAGCCTCTGTCGAGGCAATGATAAAGATGGAAAAAACGAGAACGAGAGGTGAGAAGAAAAGAGAGAAGGGTGCGGAATACAGTGACTGTAGTTGGAGACTTTCTAGTCGTGCCGGTAGCCTTAAAGAATTCATGAAAGCTAAATCATTTTCTTCGGCCGCCTGGTCTCGGTGGAAGCGTCGAGGTTTTCTTAATGTTGCGATATTTTACGAGAAAACTCTTTAAATCTAATATATTACCGACAGTAATTAAATATAAGTTACATCGAGACAGAGGCTGCTGGTGAAGTATAGTCCATCGAAAAGTAAAGGGAATGTTGGAAAAGGAGGGAGCAGATCGGTCAACACTTTGTCGAGCTTCAAGATAGAAAGTTTTGACGGTATCGTGAACGAGACCGACCGTCATTGTCGGCCAATACTTTCGGAGCTACGAGAATCTACAAAAATGTTCTCCGGCTACCTTTCTTTCTCTTCCCTCTAACTTCGTACTCTTCTCCACTGCCACCTGATTGCCTCGACACAACCTTAGATGACAAAGAACGATACTTAGCGAGTGTGCTTGTAAGTTGATTCTTATCCACGATATTCGATTGATCAGGAAAATGTCTAATATTATATATTTTCTTTTGGTCGCGATATTCTCGGGGAAAAAAGTCGAGTTTGCAATGAAAAACTTTCGTTGCATCTTAACCTGCGCCATACGTGTTAGAGTCTTTCGAAAAGCTGACACGTCGCGCCGGAAATCAGGTGTGCTACTTGCCGTCTAGTTGGGATTTATGTGTGTCATGACTGCCTGTTGCACGGTAGCCAACTTATACGTGTTAGCCTCGGCCTGACTGCAGGTAATCGGAAACATTGATTTTCACCACCTTCGGGGACATTTTAATATCTTGGCTTTCTGTTTCGATGGCAACTTCGTTCCACGCTCGGTGTCTGACAAATGCCGATCCATTCTACCGGCGGCTATAAATTTGGCCGAGCTAAAAGCGACTTCTTTCGAGGCGATGCGATGTAACGATCGCTGCTTTTCCTGGAAACTGCTGTGTTTTACAGAAGCTGAGAATCGGCGCGAAAGAACGAAGAAAATTACTTGGCTCCTCGAACGTTAGGGGTGCTGAGCTCTTAATATCTGAACGTGATTTAAGATCTGCGGTTAATTAAATGGAAGCAAAGTGTCTGCATAAAAGAAGAGAAGTCGTTCGCGCAGCAGTAACTTAAATTTTATAACTTTCTTAACGAAACGTTCGTTTTTAGTAGCGTTCGGGATACCTCCATTTCTTTGCACAGGGTAAAACATTGAAACCATATCTGTCGCTGAGAAGAATTTTGAACGATTTGCACAATACAAAATGGAAAAAAGGAAAGGAGAAAAATCGAGATAGGAAAGAAGACGGGGACGGTTCTAAAAGAGAAGCGAGAAAGATAAATCACGCGCTCATAGCCACAATCAATCCCAGCGCCTAGCACGGACCGCCTTTCGTATCTAAGCCGTAACTTAAAGTCTGGATGGAGGAACATGATTCTTCAGAACCTCGATCTTCCAAGGTTATACGATCCTTTTTTGATTGCCGACGGTAGACCGTCGCTTATATTGGACGAATCAGAGATTCTGTCTTCGAAATTTCCATCTTCTCGCAGGATTATCTCCGATAACTTTCAGTACTTGTCAATCGTCTTCGTCTCCCTTTCCATTTTATTATTTTCTCGCCATATGTTCGTTTACATTCCGTCGTTCAAGATATATCCTGATAATGTAGCTACCTATACACCAACGTTTCCCGCAGATGAAAACTGAAACGCGGGCTTTGCGGCCTCATCTATTCTCGTTTGCGTTTACTGCACCATAAATTTCCCTACAAACTGATCGATCGAACGGGCAAATCAAAATGAAACGTAAGCGGCAAAACAAGCGTTGTTTTCGGTTACACGGAATTTTAACGCGATTCGATTATCGTTTATAATTTCACAAAGATAATGTAATTACTAAATAAGATCTGATCAAAGTTTAGCTACGTGTTTCGGTCTCTCTACATTTTCCAATCGTTACACACGTGTATGTGTGTACATCGATATCGAAATAGATCAAGATACGAATATCAATTCAGCAGCACCGACTACCGCGCTACTACTCGCTGGTAGATATCTAAACATGCTCATTTTTGCAACAACGTTCCTGCCAGTCTAACGTGTTTCGATCCTAACGTTCACTTTTCGTAACCACGAAATCCGTAGATAAGGAAAATGTTGAAACGACTGTTTTCGAATCGAACCATCGAATATCGCAGACAGAAGAAACATAACGGTGATATTTTCGAATAAAAGCTACATGGAATTGTGGAATTTCAGATTAAATTTCATATTACTAAAAGTTATGTAAATTAGTAAAATTCGCGTTACTCGCGCAACAATAAATTACAATTATCTAAAATACAAAGCAAAATTAATTAGTAATATTCATATTCTGGGTGGAATTGCTTGTTATCTGTTCCTGCAGATTATCATTACTAACACTGTTTCAGTTCCAATTAGTTCTTTGGAATGTCGACAAGAAACGTTTCAAAAGGTTTCTTGTATGTAAAGAAAAGAGCAAACGTCGAAGATCAAAGCCTCCTTTCCCTTGCGTCACTTCGTTATACCTTCTTTTAGAAGTATGTATATCGACTTACATTTTGAATCTCAGCTAATTGGATGTACTGGTTTGTTGTACTTTCGATACTAATATTTCAAGCGGATCTACAAGAATCGAACGTATCGTACGGCACGGAGAAAAATTCATGCTGCGAAAAACATGACGCGACACGTATGAACTCTGAACTAGTCGAGAAACCGTCGGCTCGTATAATTTTGTTTGTTTATGGCCGTGCTGCTACTCGATTTTTCACCCCTAATGGACGCGCGCCAACTGACAAACGGCCCCACCCGTTCTTTTTTTTAGATAGCCCGTCCTCCCCTTCCAACTAAGAGAACCAATGCCGTCAGCTTATCCTACTCGCTTAGTTAACGTCCGACCTAACGAATTTTCAACGAAATACACCCGCCGTAATTTATAGCGAGTTCGATGCATCTACTTACGACGAACAACGAGAGAGAACATCTTCTTCCAGAAGAAAACGTGTACACGTAGATAGACGTAAATTCGACGAAAAGTAAGAAATTTCTAACGATAAGGCACAAGTAATTCGAGGAAAATATTTCCAGAGAGAGAAACGAGAAACACACGGAGAAGAAAAAAGATACAAACTTCTTAAAAAACGAGTCAACCAGCCACCCACGCAACTTTAATTTCGCAGCAGTATCGGCTTGTAGCATCGTATAACGCTGGCGTTTAAGCTGCGTCGTTGCATCCAACACTAAATCATAAGATATTAGAGGATGTACCCAACCCTTCCTATTCCGGACAGCGGCCCCTTGCTCGAATCCTTCGCACCTTCCTGACCCGACCAAGGGTAGAACCAATTTTTCTCTCAACTGTCGCGCCGAGTTACGAAGAAATGAAGCTAGCCTGCTCTCTGCTACCTTCTGTCTGCCAGCCTGTGTCTTCTTTTTCTCCTTTGTCCTTGAGTTCCCTCTTTTCTTCAGTTCTTCGCTTCTCTTTTCTTCGAAATGAGTTTTCCTTTTGCGTCACAATCGTTTGCGCGAGACAGTCCCTTGTTTCGACGACCGACTAACCCATCGTTCCCGTTACGAATGTCTTTTCACATCTGTCTTTGCTTATTTCTCTAGCCATTTCTCGTCGATTTTCCAAGCGAATTTTGCGCCTTAACAAAGTACGATAACATCGAAACACCGGTACCTATGAGCGAAAAACGCCTGCAACCTAACTGTTGGACGACGATTTAACCCTTTCAAAATAGCTTTCTCTGTTAACAATAAAAGCAATCATGACAATACTACGCCCAAAGCTAAATGCACAGTCAATTAAGCATAATTACAAATCTTTTAAATTCCATTTTTCCTATGCGTTAACAGAATAGAACTCGGTGATGTTAGAGTAATTTAAAGAAATTAGGATGGTCCTATATTTCGATGATTACAACTCGGAGCAGTTTTTCTAACGTATTGTTCTATTCGAAGCGGAAGGGTTAAGTTCGATCATCCTGAATCTGCTAGTCAGCCTCGATCTTTCTAAGATCGACGTGATTGTAGCTAAAGTAATTGTAAATAAATGTAGCGATTATACGTACAAGAAGTACGTAATGAAGAGAAGATAAAAATAATGAAAGAACGACAAAAAGGAACGAAGGTAAAGAAATAATAAAAGGGAACTCGTCGAGCCTCTTTTTGCGTCCTTGACCATTTTACGAAAAAATCCAGGACAAATCCAATGGCAACGAAAGGCACACAAGTTCTGCAACAAACTCCGGACGATAATACTTTCCGTATCGTGACGTATCAACGTGAAAGCTGACGTTGTTTCGGAACAATCAAAATCTTAAAGATAGTGGGATATCGTATATCGTGCTAGTTCACAGTATAAGGAACATTGAGATGCCGAAACTGCAAGACATATAAACCTACGTTCATACAAGGGAGACGTCGGACGTTTCGTCGTTGCAGTCTCGCCCATTGTGGCCACGGTATTAAATTAAACGCTGAAGAAACTACTTAATGCGCGTTCCATATGCAGATTCACGTCTCCGCCCTGGCTTCCCTAGTCTCATACCAGAGGCAATATAGTCTCTTTGTATCCATTTTATGATGGCTGTTGCCATAAAGCCTTACCACCTAGAAAATATAAGTGCACAAAAGCTACTCGAGCCTTCCTCTCGATCCCTATGATTTTTTACATTTTTTACAACTAAATTTAAACGATAGCTCCTTTATTCGATCTTCTCGATGTAGATTCGAGCTTGGTATTTTGAAATAGATTTACCACTAACAGATACGAATATATGGTCGCTTCTCGAGTTTCCCTGTCACAATACTCGACACATACTTTGCCACTCGATAAAACTTTCAATTAAATCAAATCAGATCGATCTTGATTGTAGCAATCTTGATATAATGAAAAGAAGAGAGTGGAAATAGATTACTAAGATTTTTTTTTTACTAAGATTTAACACACTGCCAAGATTTTCTAAGAATAAAGCAAGAATTTGAAAGACAAACTGGTTTGTTAGCGACTACACATTTTTCAGGATCGCGAAGCTGTAGCTAAGTTTTATTATTCTACTTTCAAGACGGTTTCTGGTAGAAATTTAGGCCACGCGTAGTCTGTGAAAACGCGGGTGAGATTCTGCAGATGCCCAACGATTGCTAGTGATCAAAGTCACGTAGCCATCGGTTATTGGTTTGATTGTTTGACGCGAGAGAGTTTAGAGATAGCAAGCAACCCGACATCGCAGTGCTTTAAAGAATAGGAATATTGTTCCTGGAAGAGATAGTTACGGAGTAAGGACAGCGGGGGCGTTTTCTGATACAAGGACTATAAGGAACAGCTCGAAACTTCACAACTTGAAGAAGAGAGGAATGTCTGAGTGATTCTGCTATGGAGAGACCTACGTGTTTAATAAAAATTTCTAAAGGGCGGGCACATTGAAAATTCTGTGTCGGTGCGAATACCTCTGACAACAAATATCGCGGAAGACCAACGCAATAATGAAATCGAAACGGGGACTTTCATAAATGGGAACTTTTTTAATTTCTTTACAGGAAAACCTTAATAAAAGTTTCCACGGTCAATTAGAAATATGCATCAAATTCTTCCCCTCTGTTGATTATACCAGCCAATTCCCTTGCAATTCTAATTTACCATCGATGAAATGTACATTCGAAACGGAATAACAAATATTTCAATCATTATTGTTCGAATCCTGTACTTTCAGGCAAAAAACTGCAACTTTGTCCGGTCTTCCGTTCGCGGAGAAGCCAAATGAACAAGGAAAAACGAAAGCAAGAAACAGAAGAAAAGAAAGAGATAAGAGAAGGAAGAATGGGCTAGTGTTTATCGTGCGATTGCCGAAGGCGGCTATTTTGCCGCTGCACTGTCACCGCGTCGTAACGGAAATAAAAGAAAAACATACTTCCGCAGTTTCCATCGCTTTTCTCTAAACTACCACGGAGCCATTATCCGAGCTGCGCTCCCACAGGATTTTATTCCGTGTCTAACTTACTTTTCGTGCTTTAAACCGAATAATTGAACCAGGCTACCGAATCATTCGCATTTCAAAGTATGTACTTTCGCTAGAGCACTCGCTATATTTTCTATTTATTACTACATTGATACTTGGAAATAAAATATGTTCATTAAGATGACAGTTTTATTTGTCCGTTAACGAGGTTCACGCTAAAAATTTTATATATCATCGAAATTAAGAATCATATCGATGTTCGGGAAATTGTTATTGATCGTGAAAGCATACAAGTTAGATTAACTGAAAGCTAATCGAGAACGTCGCGACGCCAAACAATTTCAATTTTGCAATCCACTCTGACCTGATTCTAAAGATAGAGGTTGCCTCTTTGCACTCTCGCCTCATTCTACGAGCAACTGATATCGATACATCGAACGTAAACGTGTCTACGGCGTGGCACATACTACGAAACTCGATACACGAGAAAAGGAAAACGCAAAGAAGAATGCTACGAGAAAGAAGCTGCCTCGAAGGACTAGGAATACCGACTATCACCTTCTCTTTTTCCACTTCTTCGCTACTGGATAACAGACGCGAGGCTCTAAGAACGCGCCAAGGAAGCAAATAGAAGGAAAATAGAACCGAAACGCACAAGTGACGAAGATGTTGGATAAAAGCATCATGATTTAGTAATGGCCTCGCTTTTACCTATTCTCTGTGCACTCGTAGTCTACTTATAAACCAAAATAGTAGGTTCGTGTCTTACAGTTTCCCTTATTGTACCATAAGGCATAACATCAAAACTTTCAGATCTCACGAGACAGTCTCGGTATAATCCGAGTACGAAATCGGTAATATCGCTTTTGTCTCTTTTTTTTTTTTATACGATCACGTGCGTTAATCGAGTAAAATTACGAGATTTTTAACAAGAAAATATTTTTATCAAATAAAAGCGTTCTATATATTTGAACGCTCGAAACAAAATCCTTCGGCTCATATTCGTGCGATTAACAATGAACCCATGGCTCTTCTTGTCACGGACGCAAACTTCCATAGTGAGAAATGAACACGCTTTAGGTGTCTGAACTTTGATGTACGCTGCGGGTTCCTGTCGGGCTATACGTATAGTGCACAAATTCAAATATCGGTGCACGCACAGCTCCGTTTATGAAGGAAATAGAGAAGACTAATAAAGATCGCAGCAGGGCGCCTAATAAACTCTTAGCTTATTATGTGATCCAGTAATCCTACGTTCTCCTTGTATTTGCAACGTTTCAATCATTAGAAGACATAGCATACTATCTCCAATATATAATAAAATATTTTACTAGATAATGTACAAAGAAATTAACAAGAAATAATTCGTATTGGTCAGAGTGGAAAAAAGAATCAAACGTTGTAAAATATTACGTTATAAAGTACTGCGTTGTAAAATTATAGCACAAGACTACTGAAACGTGTAAAACGAAATTTAAATGGATCTTAAATGGATGAATCTTTTATAAAATTCCTCTGTGTTAAAAATGGAATTCGCCGATTCATTAACGAACATATATGTAGATAACTACGTATAGATCGTCTCGCAGTAGAAATTTTCGTTAAGATATCAACGATTTTTAATAGAGTTATTCGATCTCGCATTCAGGTATTGCGTTCTTTAACAGATAAAACAGGGAAGAAAGAGAGAGATATTCAACGAAACAGTACGACGATAATGAGAAACGTCTAATCATAAATAATGTAGCGGTAGAAGACGCGAACGAGAGAAGCAGATAAACGTGTATGTGCGTACTAAATTGGTACATACATGGGTCGGCGTACATTGTGAAACATTTGGTAGCATTGCCCCCGACGTCCTTCCGCCAGTCCTTCGAGCGAACCTCTCGTTCGCGTGTTATCTGACTGTGTATCGCACGGGTTAGCAAATGTCTCCAGACATCACGTAGGTAATAGAGATTCTCGAACAAGGCATCAAATCCAATGCTAGGATGCTTCGTATTCGCCTGTTAGGAATGGTTAACGAGACTTAGCTCTCAGTGTTGATAACGACCTTGTGTTTACCAAGCGTACGTAACAATTCAACGTCAAATGCCGTTGCTTTCGTTGAGTTGAAACGTACAAGAGGAATACGAAACGAACGAAACGTCTAAATTCAAAGGTGGTTTGACATTTTGTGAGAGGAAAATGAATCAACGGCGATATACATGCATCGATCGTTCTATCGATAGATCGTTAGTATTAACGACGACGAATGTTAGTAAGAAATCGATACATAGGTCAGTAACCATGGATTTAATTTCGAGACAGAGAACAATCATGTTTAGTCTTTACAGTTTCGTCTACACTGACACACGTCATGCGAGTATCTAGACTTTATAGAGTAACTCAATCAGGTGTGCTGCAAGCATGCATATTTACTCAGAGTCGGCTAATGTTACACACCTATGTAAACTGCGGGTTCTGTTGATCGTACCTGCCTGCAGGTCAAACATCTACCTGGCTTTGAGCAACTATCTGCTCTCTGTTTCCAAATTCCCAGAATCCTAATTTCGCAGTTAAAAAGAGAGTACAGCACACGTTGCTGTTAAGTTATTCTTTGCAAAATAACAGGAAATATCGATACAACTTTCCACGAAAAACACGCCATTAACGTTCGTGGTAGTTTTGCGAAAGAAACAAACGACTGGGTTGATTGTTACGCACACGGTCCTCTATTATATTCTTACACCTCCAAAAACTTTATCCAACTGTGAGACCCCATCTTGCTTTTTCCCACATTTCCCAAACCTTCGGAGAATTTAATAATCTGTGGTGTACGTTAATTTGGTTAATCCTCGCCGTCAATCATACTAAATCCACGTAGATCCCCAGAGACAAGAAAAGCGGGAAACATCGTGCAAGGTGAACAAATAGAGACAGATGTATTATAGAAAGCTTCGATTCTTACAAACAAGCGAACCTTGATTAAAAAAAAAAAAAAAAAAAAACAGAAGTCTTTGAATTTCGACAAAATAATAGTCAAAATCTCATTCTGTAAGTGTGTCCACATGTACATAATACATAAATTTACGATATTACACGCAAGAACTATGCACAGAATATGATAACGATGAAACTAGTTTTATTTCCTTTGCTACTCTCATAACGAAATATGGAAGAAAAATTGCTAGATATTCGAGCCAGTTGGATGAAAGGATCGAGCAGAAAAGACAAACCATTAACCGGAGTAAGTTTAGAGCAAGTTAACTTTAAAACCATAAATTAGGTGAAACTACAGTAGATTACTCAAGTAACGAAGAAAAAAAGCAAGGATCGAAGATCTTTCAAATATTCTGACTCTTTTTACCTATACCGAGTTTGAGTAATAAAACAATGCAATAAACCCACAGCAGAGGAAACTGCAGTTATTCAAGATTTTCCAGAAACTGCTCGGTATTGTCTTCCAATTGCTCTCTCTCTCTTCCTTTCTTCTTCCTCTTTCTCTCCAATACACCCTTTTTTATCAACCTAGCACGCTGAATATTAGTTTCGTTTGTAGAATGCACGATCTTCACTACTCAGCGCGAGACTTGACTCTTCTTCTTTCGACGCTTTTTCTTGTCTGCAGGCAAAGGGTAGGAATAGAACACGAATGTTCGATTTTAGAATTCTCAAGTCCTTCGAATATTTCGTCGAATATTTCCAAGGAAAAACGTAAGTTTGATTCGGTCGCAAACACGTAAACAAGCAAACGAGAAAAATATTCTTTGTTCTACAACTCATTCCATTTAAAATACTCTACATCAGACGAAATCGTACGACTGCCGTAAAAGGGAATAGAAAAAAAAACACCATCCCTTCTCTGCTTATGCACATATGCCATAGACTATTCGTCGGAGCGATGGCGGTGAACGTAGTGGAGTTTATTGAAGTATCGCTAATCCCTCGGGACGATCCGGCAGAGTAACGAGGCAGCTGCGTCCTAGCATGTCTTAAAGTACGAACTGACGGACATAGGATGCCATGATTTACTCGACCGAGTCTTGAACCCACAATCTGTAAAGCTTAGCGAGTCTGCATTTTCTGTCCAACTACAACTTCCTAGTTTCGCAAAGCCCGCGATATTAAAACCCATTCATTTTCTTAAGTTTTCCCGCCTCTATCTTCGTTCGTCAACTTCCATACAAGCTAACCCACAGCTTTAAGCACGTACCTTCGATTGATCCTGGGAGCAGGGGAAAGAGATACGATCTACCTTATTTCTCAACGAGCTCTTGTACAAGTTTCATCATCGTTCTCTAACCATCGTCGCGAACACAGCATTCTCTACGATAGTATCTTCCTCTTGTCTTTTTTCTTTTATAACATTAATTCACTGATACCAGATTGAATTTCCCCGAAGTCAATGCAAAGAGTAAACGTCGGTTTCCGTCGGCTCGAAAAATTTATTCGTAACTGGGTAAATCTCCCCTTAGACGTTTCCTTTCGGAATGAAATCCCTTCGTGGCTTAGTAGGGTAGTTCTCGTTACGCTCGTTGATGCCACGGTTTCCACGGCTTCCACGGTTTTACGTGTTGTCCTGCCATTCGTAAAGCGACTCACGTATTCCGGTGATGACGTCACGCGTGAAGAGAGCAAAATATAAAGCCGCACCAGGACCCTACCAAACTCCAACCAGATGTAGGTATTCGTTTGAGCAAAGGGAAAAAGATGGGGGGAAAAATAGGAGGAAAGGAGACAGGTGCTGTATGAAAATGTACAGTTACAGAATTCTACAAGAATCCAGCTAGGATGCCATAAAATAGTTTTCGTACGCGTCGCTATCGTATAAACCAAGAGAAAAGAATGTATGTACTCGTTACTAGAATAACACTCTGCTCTTTGAGTGTGCACACCGATGAAACGTATGTCTGAAATAGGATATTCATAGAAACACAAAAGAAATAAGCGAAAAAGTAGCCACGAATACAAGTGAAAATAACGAATTAACTAACATTTCGACCGTATTACGCTACACGCATTTTCCTTACGATTAACCTAACAAAACATTATAACAAATAGGATTGGACACTCGTGATAAGCTTGCCAATTATTATTTACTAAAACTATACGTCAATTCTGCCGCATTTACCGCGAATTTAATCGAACCAACTTAGAGACGTAAATAAGGAATCTAATAGTAATTAAATGTTAAGTAGGTGATTTATTTTATTTTATTGCATTCTATTTGTAGAGAAAATTTGAATTATAAACGAGACCCAAACGTAGTCACCTCCTCGTGGTGGGTCTTGGAAATTGGTATTATTTTCTAAAAATTACTCTTTGGAAAGTAATATCAAGCTAAGAACTACGTACTAAATCAAAAACTTTTCTAATGCATGTTTTAAGAACCCAAATTTACTTTTAGACTGGAAATCTATAAAAGCTTCAGTAACATTTACATGGATGTGCATTTATAATAAAACGTTGATTTATTTGGTCATAATTTTAAGTAACTTCATGCATTGTACATGTGAAAATTATCACGTATTTCGGAAGATACTTTAAATCGCGATGAGAATAATACACAACGCTGTAGTGTAAAAGAATGGTAACGGACGATTTATTTTCGAATTATTTTCAAATATGTTAATGACGAAGACTACGAGACAATGCAAAGCCAATAAATGGCCGCGAAGATCTCGAAATCTTGTGACACAAAAATGCAATTAGATCTACGCTATATCTTGTCTACGGTATTATGCAGAATACCATCGATTTTGAGGATCACTTTAATCTCCTCAATTCTGTACTATCGACCCGAGGAGACACTGATTAATCGAATGGACGCTTATTGAAGGACTATCGCTAAGCTTGGCAATGTCGACAGAGTATTCATAGGTCTTACTGTTCGTCAAGCAAGCCAAATTGATTAATCCTTCGATGCGTTTAAAGAAGATCGTCAATTTTATTGCTCAAATCTTTTCTATACAAATTCGTTGTCCTGGCGAAAACCGGCAAATAAAATATTCTAAACCAAGAACCAAAGAGAAAAAAGAACACGAAAACTATATAGACTATTAGGGTGAAAGTAAGTATTACATAACGGTAACTATATTATGAAGTAATTATACTTTCGCTTCTACCAAATAATTATACTTTTATCTTGAAACGACTTTATGCGTCCGAAAAGGTGTTACGTGTTCGTTAATTTCGTGTGAGTCAGCCAGCACGTATGATTATTAAGATTCCTAAAATGTGACAGCAAGTTATTATTAGTAAGCCATAACGTTAGCATAAAATGTCCCTTGGGATCGGTGGCCAATGGCAACCAACCGGACACCCTCACTGTGGCCACCGAGTTGGTTGCATAGAAGAGGTCGAATGCTATAGCGTTATCACGGCTAAATCTGGGCAGGGCAACGACATGTGGTTAAATTATTAGAGCCTCGTTTAATTGGTCGTACTGACGGCTTGCGGTTTAGTCGTACGCGAAACACCTGGTACTTTGGTTTGTTGTCAAATATCTTCCTACCTTGAAAGGTTATACACCAAATAAATTTAACGAGGAATATTTCCCCGGAGCATTGAAGTAAGCCTCTCAAAATAAACGATAATTACATCGCCGTAGAAGCAAATTACTTGCTTTCACGTACAACGTGCGAGAAGAGCAAATTAATCGATAAACCATTCATTCCAACAACGAACCGATAACAGAAGCGACTGCGCAAAGTAGAGACGTCAGATTAAAAACGTGAAACAAAAGTTTCACGTAGTTTCCAGAATTTACTCCGAATATCCTTCCAAACGTATGGCTCGCATTCAGAAAATCGATTATCGAATCAAAAGCCAATTGGTAAAGCATAATTCCTTTATAATAAAGAAACTGTCCCTGTTTAGCATCCCTGGTCTGTTTCTTACTCGCGACGTTAATTAATCGTCGAAGAAAGTCTACTCGAATAAATGGCGGCTGCTGCTGCTGCTGCTGCTGCTTCTCGGACGGAACTTAAAAGAAGAACTTCTCACCCGAGAACTTACCAAGTCGAAAGTTGCGAGAGATAGTTGCGCGTGAATCAATTTCGTTACGTTCTTACTCTAGCAGTATGATCACAATTAATTAAAGTAATTAACGCGATACGGTTTGCGCGAACAAGAGAATCAATTTTCCAGCCATGTTTAACCTATGAAATCTCTCCCTTTCTCTCTCTCTCTCTCTCTCTCTCTCTCTCTCTCTCTCCTTTATTTATTTCGAAATTACAAAACATCCATGTCAAAATTGCAGCCTTCGATGTAGAAAATCTAACTTGAATTACGAGAGGGGTTGAAAACATTCGCGACTCGCGAACTCTGTCACTCTTTCTTTCCTTGTTCGGTCTTTCCCCTTGTCGCACGTGCCACAGGCACAAGCGTAAAGAGCTTAATCCGTTTCATTGCTCGTATAAAAGTGGGGAAGCAAGGAATAGAAGCGGGTGAAAGAGAAAAGAGGAAAGCGCGCACGTCTCGCGTGACATCGGTTGCCGTTTATTAAGCGTTATTAAGCGGGAAACGAGAAAAGAGCTCGACAGCGACGGATCTTTATTTTATACGCGCCTCGCGAATACACACCGCTCCGGATTATCTCGGCGTACAGCTGACTGACGTGAAATTCGAAAGAAGAGCCTTTAATCCTTCCCCATCTCTAACGGCCGTGCTACCGACTATGAGTTTAGCACAATTTTCCGAGCTTCTCCGAGCTTTTCCGACCTGTTTTACGATTAGTCGCCAATCAACGCTTCCGAACGTTACTCCATTTCTCTTTCGTTTCTTCCTTTTTCCCAGCCTAATTAATATTTCCAAGAAATAACGTAGTCAGTTTTCTCCACCAGTATGTAATTATAAACTGTGAAAGAAATAATTACGAACCATTGAAGAAACGTTATTTAAAGTGCTATAATTGGGAAATATTTGACATTAGGATAAAGAAGACGATAATATGCATTTAGCTACACCGAGAAAAATATTTTCAGAGCGCAATGATATACAAGGAAAAATGTTGGCGAAGAAAAGGAGGAAAAGGACGTGAGAGCCAAAAGTGGAGCAAACAACTCAACACCATCTTTAATGTAGGACACCTCGTGAACCAAGTCTGTAGTAGGTTTCCGTGATACTCGTAAGAACGGTAGAAGGAAGAAACCTCTCCGAAGAATTCCGTTCTTCCGAGCTAGAGTAAAGAGCACAAAGTATGTACTTCCTCTCGGGATAAAGATATCCCTAACGGGCGGTTTTATTATCGAACGAAAAAACCACGCATAACATCTTATGCTACGAAACATCGACGAGGGTTTCGTACGAACAGAATCGTAGGAGAATAAAAGCTGAAAATATTCAGCGATCCTGCCTTAATCAGAGTGTTAAAAGGAGAAAAGCCTCGGGACGGATCAATAGATTTTCTATTTCGATCTATCTATCTTTTATATGGCAAACACGCGGAATATTCGATTGGAAGATAATACTACGACGAAAGAAGCGAACCGAGATCCGCGACATTTTTCTTATGGAAAGCTATTGTAAATAATAGTGAAAGTTCGTGCTTAAGATTTAATGAAAAGAGTTGCATACGGTTGATCCGCCGTCTCGTAAGTCGGAGGAAATGGCCCTTTAAATCTTATCCGGATTCGAATGTACGATTATCGGAACAAGGAGGGTACACGGAATGGGAGGAATTGGATAAAACGTCGTTAATCGTTGAACAAAGCTGGCATTGTCGCGCTAATCAGCAATGGCCACCCTGATCGAAAATAAATTGTCGAGAAAGAGTATACGGCGGCGCGTTTCAGCCGAGCACGAACGCCACTTTTCTTTATTGCACTTTCATACGTGTACTGGGTACGTTTCAGGGGTGTGCCTTGAAATTTACCACCCCGCCTTTTACCCGTCTGGAATACATACGTCTCCATGATCATAAATAAGTATATATGTGAACACGTGTGTGCACCCCGATGATACTCGCAACGACACGAGCGAGCGATTATCGACGATTATCAATCGATCGAGCAACATTCCCATCGGTCCAACGACGACGAAAAATCGCCCGAGAGAAACGAGTAGAAATCCCTTGACTTCCGCGCTATTTCACACCGCAGAAATTGCTTTTATTACGTTCAAACTAAAAGCAGAACGGGGATATTATTCGAAACGTACAAACATAGGAGAAGGTACCGAGACTCGGGGAAAATGAAATCCATTGGCCATAGCTCCTCTGACTAAATCACATCAACTTCGCACGTACGTGTTTCAGCAGCCTCGCTACGTACGTGCTACTACACTCAGCTATTATCAATTTGCCACGGTAAGTAAATTCCGGTCAGTCTAACCAAGTTCGTTTCTCATGTAACTACGCGCTCAACATAATCGTTCTTCTTGTTGTTTCCTATCATGACGCAAACATAATACTTTCAGAAAACGTTCTTCCATCATCGAGCACAAAGCAGGTCTATTCGACCGATTTAAGGTTGGAAACCAGCCGGTCAGTAGTCGGTTGGTGCCTCGATTGTAGTCCTTATCACTAGCAATAACAGGACGCACTCTCGCGTGCCAATGATTGCATGGTTCCTAGGCGTTCTACCGTGAGCACTGCCGTTCCGCTAATACTATTATGGAACCAGGTCCTTGGATCACCATGAACGTACTACCTTCTGTGCCCTCCACGAATACAGAGTAGGTTACGTACGCGGTGTCAGTTGCATGTCCTAATCAGAGGTAATGTCCATTGTTCACTCACTGGACAGTACTGGCAATGTTCGGAGTAATCGATCGCTCGACGATTCAAAATCATCTAAAATCGACTTGCGCTTAACCATGTCTCGAGTTCATTGATATTTTACGCTGTATCCAAAACACGGAATAACGATCGCGTTCGAGCATCTCACCACGATACGCCTAAATATTATTAAATTCATACTTTCAACGAATTCGACGATTTACAGCCTATATTAAAATACGATTCAAGGGAAGTACAACGCGTGATATGTTAGTAGCCATTAGTAGTGCGTGTAGTTTACCTTGTATCGCGAATATCACTGTACGTACAACGTTTCACGTAAACTGGATATATTTCGCACGCTACAATACGATAGAGCACGTACGTTGATGCCACTGTTTTCGACCATGATTTTTGTACACCGTTACTTGCGCGCAATAATTCCAAAAATGTTACATTGCAACAACTTGATCGTCGAACCTTCTACTATACATACATTCGTTTACCAATATATTCCTTTACTAAATTCTCTTTATGTATCGCTCTAAATTCGCCTGTTTCTCTTCCATCGATTATTCTATTAGATATCCAATACGAACGTGCCACCTCGTGTTAAGTTTACGCAATGATAAAACATTCCGATGTCACTACATATCGGTATATTCCTTTTTGCTGTTAAATGATTAATCGTAGTAAGGAAAGAATATGATAAAATAAGTAAGAAGAAAAGTAATTGGAAAGGTAAATGAAGAAAAAGGAAGAACGTTCTAATATTTAAAAGCACATAGACGCGATCTAGGGACATGCTACGCTGTCGAAAATCGTGAAAAATGAACAAACTTTGAAGGAATATTTTCTCTTGCCACCTCGAAATCACTCTTTCTTGGAAGAGTTCTTAATTAATTAGCACGCAAATCAGTAACAAAGAGTTACGATGGGCGACGAAGAAAAAGGTAATGAGAGTAAAACAAGAAATATCAGAGAGTCGGGAAGCTCTTAAAAGAAAGAAAGATGAGAGGCAAAAGCGGGTGAAAACGATGGGGCTAGAAAAGGTAAGAGTGGGATTACTTGACAAACCAAGAGACCCCCAGCTAGTGCTGAAGCATCAGCCTCGGGCACTAGTTACACGATGTCTCGGTTCAGGCTTTACCGCAATTCGCGACTATATGTGCTTCGAATCTCCTAACGTTTTCCTAAAGAATCTAAGAGCACATAAACGCGCCTCTTTTCATTGTCTATCCCAATTCTCCTACATTAAATTTACACCTTCTACGCATTATTTATTTGATTATTACGTGCTACATTTATACTATCTATAAAAGATAAATGGTTAAATACCGTAAAAAGACAGACCATATCTGTATAATCTGTATTGATAGAAAAAGAAGAAAAGGAAAATTGAAATAAATTATGGCAGAAAGAAACATACTGTCGCATGTTGCCACTACTCGTGTCTACAATTTATTTATCGCCTGTTAACCCGCCGTGACTGTTGCCGACGTAATCGCAGAGTCATTAAAATCATTAAATCACTACAACCTATACGCTCCTATTTCTACACTCTCGCCAATCTTTGGATCATTCTATGCATATTTTCCTTCGTGCTTTTCCACCCTCCATTGTTACTTACTTAGCGAGCCTTATCGCAAGTAACAAATTCTCTTCTTTTTTTCGGTAAGCCGAAAGTCGCGTAAAACGGCGTTATTTTCATAATCATGTATTGACTTTTATAATTTGCCCTAAATTTCAAAGTTTTTCATTTAACTCCCTTTACATGATGGTTTTAATACGCTTTCAGCTTATGAAGAAAATGAAGAAAGAAAACTGAAAACACAAAACACTTCGTGAAATAAAATGCAACGTGATTCATTATGAAATATTAAATATCATTATACAAGAAACAAACGACACACTAAAGACTACAGAAGGTACTTGGAGGAAGCTAGAAGTGTGTAGCTTAGGTCAGTGAACGTCGAGCGGCTCGAGTCTAATGAACGAATGGGGTCTCTACAAAAAAGGAAGAGATAATAAAAAAGCTCGCTTGTGTGCGGTCAGTTACTTTCCATTCTGTACTGTTCTTATTTTGTTCTACTCTACTGGTACAACGTTACTACATCACAGTTGAATTCCAACAGCAAAAAGAACATAAACTTGCAAGAATAAAACGAGTACTTTTCTATTAAGAACATTTACAAAATTTGCAAGAGATATTCTTCGTTTAGGTAAAAACGATGTATTTATTTTATATCTGTGTGATGAAACATAACACTGGAAACCACAAATTTTTGCAAAACTTTTTATATCATTGATGAAATTCATATGGTTTATATGACTTTCACATAAAAGCAAGCGCGTAAATGGAACAAACTGACAGAACTATTATCCTCAATTCAAGAATAACACGTAAGAAATATAAAATGGAATGAAACGACAAAATCTTGTAATGGATAATTCGCTCAAAATTTATAAAATTATTCGAATGAGGCATTAAGCTACCAGAAATAATGTGGGAGTACGTGCGATCAAAAATATGCTGCATAAGTCAACATGATTCAAGCTCGAGTTAAAATGCTTAATTTTTATTCCGAATCTTCCACTTTACTCTGCTTCTATGAAGAGAAATACCAATTCCTTTACTCAGAAACCGTACATGCGTCGACTTTATTCAAACTCCATATACAACTAAAAGCTATAATCGATTGACAAAATAATGATCTTAATTCGTTGTCATTTTCAGTCATTCCATGCAATAATTCTTGCTTATATTTTATGATTCTAATTATTAAATTTCTTCCTTTTTAAACTAATACTCTATACTATGGCTATTTGCCTTAGTCCCATCCAAAAATGAGAACACCAAGTACAACAGAAGATATAAAAATACACTGTATAACTAGCGTTGGAAAATATTCATATCCTATTGTTCGACCGAGGATTAAACAGCAAATTTTCTATTAAAGGTAAATTTGCAGTTGATAAAACAGCATTTGACCAGCACCCGCAACGGGTTATTACACAGTCGGTAATGGAATCTCTCGCCGGTAACGCAAGTGGTGAGACGTCGGTACAGACTTACCTTCGTTTCTTGCATTTTACAATATATAATAATAAAGCGGTAATAAAACAATCGTTAGAAAACGAAGAAATATATTTCGATTTCATATTTTATCATATTTCTAAATATGCTGAAACTTAAAATACTACTTCTTCACTTTTTTTTAGATTTATCTCTCATCTGCTGAAACTCAAACTAAGTCCATTACTTACGTTCCTTTCGTAAAATATTGTTTTCTAATATTTTCCTTATACCAGGCTAATAAAAAATACCATCGGACTGCTGTATTGTAAATAACAATTAGTTGTTCAGTTATGGGAGCCCAAAGCAAAAGTGTATTCGATTAAATTGATATGTATAAGAAGGAAATCGCATAGCTCGAGAACGAAGGGATCACAATTTGTACAAATAGAGGTACGAAGGAAGGAATACATACTTATCAATAGCTTTAAAATATGTTTATGATTGGTAAATGAACGCTGAATTGCAGTTGATGCAGAAAATTCAATTCAAAAACAAACAAGTATAAAAATGTATTCAAACAAGTAAAAAATTAACGATTTCAATATGACGATTAAAAAAAAAGGGCCAATAGTTTGTAAGTATTGTACACGCTCTAATCGAATTATTGAAGTAATATACATAAAAACTGCCTTTTTAATTATGTATAAATTAAGCGCAAAAAAAGAAAAGTACAAACATACGGTTAGTAAAATAGAAATAAGAATTAACACGTGAAAAGAAATAAAAGATCTGTTTTGTAAAATCTCGATGCATTAACAATCCAAAAGTACTGATAAATTACCAAGTAATTCGGATTAGGTATCCTACAATGATGACACAATCATTTTATTTTATATAAGAAAGAAACAACTTTTGACTGTCGAGATTTTACGGTGTGGTATTAGTCGAATGAAAGTAGTTGTAATAAAAATTATCGTATTATCCAGTAACATACACGGAAACGTCGAACAAACGTATAATTGAGATTAATCAGTTGCGCGAATGGAATAAACTATTGATACTTTATCATACAATTAAAATATTTTATATCAACAATAAAATTTATCAATAACGCCAATTGATAAAGATTTATGGCATTGCTCGACCTAAGTAAATTTATAAATCTTATGACGTAATATTTCATTTGCAAAATAATCCTTATCCAATAGCTTGATTTATAGAAATATTTATGTGGTCGATTTATCAGAAATCTCTCGACAAAAAATTAGAACAATACGCGCGATACTTGCGTGTATTTTTTTTACAAAACTAACGCGTTCGCGTTTCATAAAAATGCATGTTACTGAATATGTGAATAATAAATGGATGATGAAAAAAAAAACTAATCATACATTTATTTGCAGTTTGAATGTTTTGGAGCATTCTCTCCTGGGGTGGCTCTGTTGATACGCACCTGTGTACTTTCTCAATACTGGTCCTATTTCCCCTTATTCTGAAAATAAACGAAAATAATTAATTTAGTAAGAAGAATTGCTAGGATTTGAAAAACTTAAACTATCGTACATCTAGAGAAATCAATTTTATTTCCGATGTTTTTTTTACTTTCTATTCGTATAAACAGGACGCAAAACGATATATTATATAACGTATAGTATATAAAAATGTTTAAAAGTGAATACATAGACAAATATAAAAAGCAAAAAAGATTTAACTTTGCGTTCACGATTCGAATATATAGTTGTCAAAGGAAAATGAATGTAACGCGAAGTAATAAAATGAACAACGTGAAATGGAAGAAATCTACTAATATGAACCTTGCTTATTAATGTTATGACATTAGTTAAATACATCGTAATTATTAATACATTTAGTACTAAAGACGACTATTTAGGAACATTACAAAATCGATACTTTTCTTTCAGAGCTTTCGTAGGACGAAGAAAAACAGAACGTTCTCTAATCACGAAGTATCATTTCTGAATAATAAATAACAAAGGCAATATAATACAGAAAAACGCTTACAAGACGTGTTAAGAAAAATGATAACGCAGAAATAAACGACAAACATTGCGACGATACAAATGGAAGCATTGTAAGATACAAGAGGTTATATGTTCTGACGCGCTTAACTGTCATGCGATGCATGCTTGCATACACACGTTTCATGTAATCCGTATTATTATACCTCAACTATAATCATATGTGGCGAAGTATCACAATTTAATAACGATTCGCGGAAACAATTCGATACACGATGTAAACAAAATGATTACCCCTCTTGTTTAGAGAGCGACCATGGAAAGGCAGAACAACGATTATGTACAGAATAGCAAAACACTCACCACTGGTTTCGAATATACGTTGACCAAATGGATATTAACTAATTTCCACCCTCACATTGTAAACTAACGTACACTGTACCTATTTACTACACACTGACTTAAAAAATTCGTGTAAAACATATAAAAAAGGCAATAATTAGGAAACTGACAAGAAAGTCGCCATAGCGCTTTAGTACTGGGCGGCCATATTGCTTTGCTTCCCACTAGCTGATATTCCGCGGGATTTTATGAAATTGTCTAACCATCCATTCACGTGAAAAAAATAAAAAATATAGTCACATATCACTTTTTCTTCCGTAGTTTCTATTTATTATCAGGAAAATTGTCACAAAAAAAGAAGTTAAAATTATTGAAAGAAAAAGTTATGGATATAGGAAAATAAAAATTTCTGTTTTAAAGGTATTAGTCTTGTAGTTAGGTATATAATCTAACGAATAATTAATTATGAATGGAGTCATGAAATAATAATATGTATAGTATTTAATACAACTAGATAATATTTTCAGTGTAAAAGGGGTTAATATCTATAAATATTTATGATATTTTGATATTCTCAACTTAATGCAAATTACATTGTTCTACTATATCGTATCAACATGACACATCACAATGTTACCATGACATATTTATAATAATCTCTGAACTATTAATTATATAATTGCTCTGAAGTACTGCGTGTAAATTACCACGCACCTGCCAACGTATTAAGATCTGAACGAGACGATACAAAAATTACTTAGAATGCTAGAAGCTACCCAGGATATGAATTAGAATCGACACAAGTATATCTGAAGGACTATTAATTTAAAACTATCTAATCACATAAATTTGCCTTCCTAACATATATTGTTAACGTCTTGTAATGCAATGACAAAATTATCAGAGAAACGTTACTCTAAACATTATTCGATGATACGGTTGCACTTTTCTACATATAACAACATATAACCTTACCCATCAATCATAAACTTCTGTTTACTTTTACTTTAACAGCTTTATTAAAAATCATTTGGCATATAGACCTATATATGTACGTATCGAAAAAGAATTTTCATTGCCTTCTTTGTCGAATGCACATATATCATATATATACACTTATTTGTTTTTCTTATTTATTATACGCATTTATTCTTATTCTATACAAAAACTTTCAATACTTTTGTCTTAATTCATGACTAAAATTCATAGATTTTACAATGCCATACATGGAATAATGAGGGAAAAGGTCAGGAAAAAATATCAGTATATATATATATACATACTGGTAATTATATTAAAATAAATGATAAACAGTATCCTTATATACTTCTAATCAATTTGTCGATGTTAGTGAATTTGAAATAAGACAACTTTTTACTTCCTTTGTAAGAGTAATATATGTATGTATCGTTATGTGTACGACTCAAAAAGGAAATCTTAACGAATACCAAGTTGATACTTACAATAATACATACTTACTAATACATATAAGCTCATTAACTAAATTTAATTTCTATTTTTGCCAGAACTTTAAGCATCTATATGAAAATATAGACTTCTCCATATCCACAAAAATATTTCATGTATAGTTGACAGATAGTTTGTAAAATGTTGTAAAAGAAATTGTATTTCTAATAATATAAACGCATACTAAATTACCTAGCGTAGGTGTTCATGTTTCAATTCCATAAATTCAAAATTATGTTAATTTCCGCATGTAATTTTCCACGCACATCTCCGCATTTCGATCAAACGTATTACTCGAAGCATAACATGCTCACTACTGACAACGTATCCTTTCCAGATACGATTGACGATTCTTATTTGGACACGTGACACGCTCGATTTGCTGGAGGGGCTCCCCACTCCTCGTTAACCGAAATTCGTTCGGCAGACTGTGGCGCGAGGAATCATTGTAGTGTCAAACTCGGAGCGTTTAGTTGTGTTGTTGTCATTCGGCGATACGTATCTATTTCTCTACTACGTAACAGTTTCAAAATTATTCTTCGTCGTTCAACCACACACTGCTGTTAACTACGCTTAATTCACGTATGTTTTAATTCGTAATTTATTATAATCTATTATTTCATTATCTTTTACTTCTTGATTATCCTTTTGGTTGTTACGTTTGCCGGTAGCTCTTATAGCGAGCATTCAAAACGCAATACGATTTGCATTATTGTTTCATTTGTATAATTAATTGAAATTTGTTCCTTTTATACGTTTATTTTAATGTTCTGCTTGTTTCTTGTGCAAATTTTCAATATTCTTTGGAGCATCATAGCTTATTAAATTTAATTTAAACGGACGCGTTAATAGTCTCTTGTTTTATTTTATTATTTATGCATCTTCTTTCGTAACGTTTCTTAACATATATAACTTTCGGTAGTAGAGTCGCAGGACTCGCTAGAGGATAAGGCCTCTGCTGGATCTCAAGAATATAGATATTTTTGTATATTGAACAATTTCTTTTCTATTACGATACGATAAAAACGTTTAACATAGTTCGAAAATCGCCGAAGTCTCAATTACTATATCTAAAATTTTCATTTTGGGTTCCCAATTTTTATAATAATTAGACTGTATATTATTGCATTGCCATCTTTTCGTCACATTCGTGCCCATACCTACAATGTAACTAGATTTCTTTGGACATATTTCTTTTTATATTTCCATTCTTCTTAGAAAAATTTCACTCAATTATCACCGTTTAACAAACAACAGGTGGTACATATTTTTCTGTTGTGCATAGAAGACCCCTTAGCGGTAGAGTGCTATTTAATGATCCAGAGTCATAATACGAGGATAAAAATTTGTCGACTTTTAAATGAAATTCTCAAATTAAGAACTAATCAGTTAGAAATAGTTTACAATTGTCTTACTTCGATATTTTACCTAGTTTTGTTAGCTACGAATTGTTTGAATTGCTCGTTTTTGATACGGTGGCGGCATCTCGCGGTGAATCAGTAAAACTTGATTCTTTTATTCACGTTGAAGCATTAACTCGCCGCAAGATGCCGCCACCATATCGAAATCGAACAATTCAATGGATTCGTAAGAAAATTGGGTAAAATATCGAAGCAAGACCAATTGTAAACTATTTCTAGCTGTTTAGTTTTTAACCCCTTGCCACATTTTTTCGAATCTGAGTCGTGATGAGAATTTTGAGCCAAACCTGAATATCACGAGTCTCACTCGTGGTCTTAATCTCGAGCCAAGTACGAATCTCTCGAATGGTATCTTTTGTCTAAATACACGCGCGCTGTTTCACGTCTCAAGTTCCGACACTCTGTCACCGCCGCTTCGGTTCCTTTCCCGACCATTTGGGCGCAACGTTTGAGCCCGGATTCTTCCGAGTTAAATGGCATGGCAAGGGGTTAATTTGGGGATCTCATTTAAAAGTCGAAAAAGTTTGACTATTGTGTTGAAATATCGTTGAATTATTGTTATGATATTGACGTTGTATTGAAATGTTTAATTTTGCTAATTACCTACCCTGTCAAAAAAGCGTTCGATTTTGACACGGTGGCGGCATCTCGCGCTTCATCAACAAGATTCGATTGAATGGTTCACCGCGAGATGCCGCCACCATGTCAAAATCGAGCGCTTTCTTACACGCCATATAATTGACTAAGTTAAGCAAACTATCGGCAAGAAACCAAATGCAAAGATACATTTAAATATTTTATTTCAAACTTTAATACCTGAAAAGTGCCGTGTAAATTTCGGAGAATTGTGATTTTCATATCTTTAATACCTGACGATTAGTACTATCCTACCACCGCTAGGTGGCTATAGCATCTGTGTTACTACTTTGAATGAAAAGACCAGGTAATTTGTAAAATTGATCTTTGAATTTCTGTAGTCGCGCTTGTTTCTATTTTCTTCGATTTTTATTTCGATACTCGTTGCAAAATTCACAGGAATGATTTCTTTCTTAATTACACGAATTTTTACGTATTCTCTAAGTAGCAAATTTACTACTAAGATCTTTTTGTTTCATTCATTTATTTTAATAAATGACACTCTATACATCAAATATATAGAGAAACAATATCTGATAATCGCTGATACGTACCTCGCTAGAAATTGCTACGCTTTTCAATGCTTTTACCTGCCATTTATTTTATTTTATCCGCATCGTACGAGTCGCCGAGAAGCCATGCTAATCACCTCGATAAACAACGATACAGAAAAAATTAACGATTGCCGGGATTATTTTTGAAAATCGTGTCATTCGCAGTTAATTAATCCGTTTCTTCGTAATAAATAAATTCACGGCCTTTAAATTAAAGATGAAAGCCTTTCGTTCTTTGAAATATTAGATATTAATTACGTAAACTGAGAGCTTGAAGAAACCAAAGTTGGTCGATTTCACTTTTGACAGGCTCGTACGTGTCTTACGTTATAAAATATAAAATAAAATAAAGATTTGATTTTCTTGCGACACGCAAAGTCGAGGGTGTCGACTATATTTCTAACTAGTAGCCAAGCGTAATTCGCCAGCTTGGAGAAAACTAAAAGCAGGACAGGAAATTGGAACGAAAGCCGCGCCGAGGCTAAGTTTGTCACGCGTGTCTGATGCTTCGTGCAACAAATTGTGAGCATCTCGGAATATGTATTTCTCAAGGCAAGAACTTTGCATTCAGTGTATGGAGACCATCGCGTTAAGAGTCGTTACGTGAGTTTGGTTATCCGCTGCTGTACGAAAGCACATAACTTGTATAACGAACTCTCGAACGAAGTTTGCTGACTTGCTGCTTCGATTTCAGCCTCGCATAGCTCGCTTAATTAGCGTCAACAATTTTGAGACACTAACTCGACGACTTTGCTACGAAGTTCATTTCTTTTTTTTTTTTTCTACAGCAGATTATTTAAACAACACTGACATTTTCATGGTGTGCGGGTACACCGCTTGTCGACCATAAAATTACCATTGACCGTTTTATGCTGGGAGCGAAAAAATGAATAAAAAATTGAAATAATTACTGGAAAGGAAAATTAATTGTTATACTTTATTTGCGAACGAACCGCGAAATATTGCTGGAGAAACACAGTGGCGAACCAAACGAATAGCCTTTCGTTGCAGCGCTAACGAATTTTTACAATTTTTCCATTTATTTGCAAAATTTTCCTATGAAAAATACGGAAACGCTTTTCTCGAGGCAGCGTGCGTGTTAAAATTCACATTATCCCTACGCCAGAGCGTAGAATAAATCGAAAACATCTTTCGACTGTACAGTTTGCATTAATAATTCGCGCGCACGTCAAATATAATCCGAAAAACTTTAGTCCGAAGATGTGTTTTCGTTCTCGTCGTTCGTAGACGACGGCATAACGAAAGAGTAGCGAAGTTGCGGGGGTGGAGTTTAAAACTTGTAGGAATGTGTGCGTGTGTGTGTGTGTGGGGAGGGGTGGTGTAGCAGTCTCTTTCCATGTTTCTGATTACTTTACAAACTTTTGCACGAGCACCGGCAATGCAAGGAAAGCTTTTAGATGCTTGTTCCTAGTGTGTCCTACGTAAATCATGTTTTGAAAGAATCGTATTGTTCGTTATCCATTAAATCGTACTTTCATGCACCGCTCTGCGAAAATCTTGTTCGCGATTCGATCGCGAAAACGAATTATCGTACAATACGCCAGCGTATTTTTATACGCGCGTAGTTTCGTTGAAGAATTCATCGCATTACGAGTACATCTACCTATGCATTACGAAGAAATACACGCGAGTATAGAGGGTGGAACGTACGGCCTCGTTGTAATAATTTACAACTGTATATTCATTGGCGGTATGTTTAAAAAGATATTTGTCTCGTTGTGAGAGAAAATGGT
This sequence comes from Bombus soroeensis, assembly GCA_014737365.1. Lineage (NCBI taxonomy): Eukaryota > Metazoa > Arthropoda > Insecta > Hymenoptera > Apidae > Bombus > Bombus soroeensis. Next base: position 828,770 of record JACXIL010000192.1, read on the forward strand.
CGTAGCTGATTCATTACTTTTCGAAACATATTCCGCCAGATGCTTCGTTCGTCCTCTGAGAAAGCTTCAAACGCTTATTAAAGCTGTTCGTTACATATTCCGAAATCTCTGATCTTACGACGTTGAATTCTTGAAAAGTCGAAGCAAAACGATTTGAAGAAACCGAAGCAGCCGCTCGGTGCGTGCGGAATACGAACCCTTTGCTGGATCAATTAGCGATTCTACGTAGCAGTTTACTACACACGGTATAACTCGTTCTATCGCTTCAATTCGCCATACATAATTTATTCCTATACTCTTTTATGCCGGCTTTTACGTACAATTTAAATAATTAACCAATTTAAATAATTACAATATAATTCGTGCCAGCACGATATATCGATTCGCGTGCAATTATTGTACGCGTTTGTAAAATTTCATTTCGGTATTTTATTGGTCCACGCGCAACATAGCACACCTATGTGCGTGTACGAGGAGAATCGCAGGTAGCCCAGTCTTTACGAGTTGGCGCCAGAGAACCTGGATATAATACGTGTCGGACGGTTTGCGAAAACTAAATTTGTAGTTTTGTGGAAAAAAGCACGTTGTTTGTTGATACCTGTAAAGGGAATAAACGTGGTCGTTGATAAAACCGCGAAATTTTATGCGTTTATAGGAAATTTGAATGTACGGAATATACAGAATATGACGCTTTCTGTAATACCTGCTGGGTGAAACGATTTTCTATCCGAGTTCTACTTTCTTTAATTATATCGTCGGAGATATAAATTTGCATGGAAATCCGCAGTCTACCGATAAATTACCACCGCGTTTCTCCACATTTATCCCTTTCCGTATATGACAAACGACAGACGACACAGATTATATCGAGTGTTAACTGGATAGGAAGTTTTGCTTTTTCTTATCACAGGCACGAGAATTGCGAGAATAGTTGAATGGCGGTGCGTTGCCTTAACGTAATTCGAAAACGTGTAATTATGCAAAGATCGCGGCTGGTTTTCCTTTCTTTCGATCGCCGATCGAACCCTGATAAAAAGTCGCGTAATGCTCGTGATCGTAATTGCTCGGCATGCTTAACAGCACGAATGCATAATCGCGTATTTTACGGTATAATTTTATAATAAGCCCGCGCCTATTTTGGACAAAGCTCTTGGACACGTACTTTTATAATTTCGCGATCACGCGTATCGCGATGTTGTTGCGTGTTTTCACCGAGGGAAAGTTTTCGGCTCGTCGAGGTTTCATCTTGTCCAAATCTTCGGGCTACGGAGATTTAAGAAACGGAAGCGATTTAAGGAGAATTTGCACAGAGGTCGATTTACGATTTTTTTATCGCATAGCGTAGGCGCTAAGTACACTGCCGTTCTTATTTTTTCACAGAATGTAACGTAGTAGTAATTAGAAATAATTAACGATTGAAAATGTGTTACGCTCTTCAAAGGTTAATATATAATGGAAAACAATAACAAGTATTAAACATTACGAAGTTGTTTAGTCATTTAACACGTTATTATTAATTCGTTTGGTTGCCAAGCAACTTGAAATTAATAGCCAGATTACCGTGATCAATCCTAACGTTTAATATTCATAATTAAATATTTTAATATTATATACCATTGATGAGATTTTAAATGAACAATTAAAATTTCATACGATATATGTATATCTATTAATTTACTGTTAATCGAATATTCACGTGCTGCTAGTAGAAATGCACCGGTAATCGCCTACTTACGAGTGGCAGTGTACACGTACGTCTGGTGTTTAAAGTTTTCGGAATTTTAACGGCGGTGATCGAAATTTAAATTGCAGAAGCTAGGCCTCTTCGTGAATTCCAGCTGTAGAGGTAGAATAGCGAACGTAAACGCGTGGCAAATAATTCCAAGTAATGTTAATATATATCTCGCCTTGTGGAAACGTTGACAACGCAGCGGCAGAAGGAAATTACAGTCTTGTAGAGATTTTCCAACCACAGAGGTTCGAGTTAACGACTTTCGACTGTATGAGAAAAAATGAACGCGCGTGGAAACGAGAGCTGCGTACATTTTTTCCCAGTTAAGTTTGGAAATGCGCACTTTCCCCCGTAAGTTTAGTAGACTATCGACTATAGACTATGGACTATCGACTATCGACCTCGACGGTTCGGTGACCGATTATTCGAGCTATTCGAGAGACCACCTTACCGTCCTCCGATCACCACGAATTTCGTTCAAACGAACGAAACTAACTGATTTCCCACGGGATAACCATGCTGGAAATTCGACGTAAATCGATCGCAAAAGCCCAGATGCGATTACGAACGAGTTGCCGTCGATTCTTAATCTTGAATGGTTCTTTAAACTCCTCTGGAGCCGTTTGTCCCATTCCTACTTTTTCTTTCCAGTTTTCCCTACCACTTTCTCATCACAGCCACGCTTTCCTCTTTTTCTGCTACGTTGCTCGTTCACTTATCCGACACACGCGATATACCCAGCGAGACACGTGTGCTGTACGAGTGCGTTCTAAACTGTGTCGCGCGTGTCTCGCGTGTAACGCGTGCGTCATATGCGCTGTGTGTATTCTGCGTCGCATTGCTTGTCGGAAGATTTGTATCTGCATGCTGCCCGAGGCAACTGCATCTTGAAATGGCCGCTATTCCGTTCCACTAATCATATCGGAAGGGATTTACGCGTGCACGGAGTAATTGCCTCCGAACTAATTTCCTACGGCCGTTTCACTTGTTGAAAACTAATCTTCGATCTGGTTAAGCGATTGTTCCATTTTTCCCTCTACTCTCCGAGTGTTTAGTCACGTACTTTTGATGCAAAGGATATATTAGACGTTGAGAAGTCGCATCGATTCTTTGCACGAAATGTAAAATAGAGAAAAGCGTAGGTTACCTATAAGTTAGACGATCGTTGATCTTCTACATAAAGATAAAGTCACTCGTTAGCAATTGATCGTTTTTACTCTTTATAATTCTTCTTTTGCGGCATAATTTCAACCAACATGACAATTGCTATGTCGTAGAAAGCCATAGATAGATAGCTATTTTATAAATGACGCCCTGTGGCATGAAATTCAGAATGTCTTCGCTTTATCAGTCTTTCGGATTAAAACGGGTACATACACACGCATCCAGGATGTACGCGATACGGCTAACTATTGGCAGAGAAATCAATTAACAACCACTTGATACTTTAATTTATTATGACTTCGTTATATCCCTTTCGCCAAGAGTATTCATTTATGTGGTTATTTTCATCTCTTAAATTCAATCGCGCGATATCGTTTCTGGGTTACTCTAATATCCACGGAAATTGTTTAATTATTTAGTAGTGGAACGAATATTCGAGGGAAAATCGATCGCTTCGCGAAGGAAACAACGCCAACTGCGATATTTAATTAGGATAATCATTAAAAAACGACTCTTCGTACCACGTATTTCAATTTCTGCGATATCGGAGAGTTGCTAGGAGGTAACTATGGTAGTATTGCGAAATGTTGAGGAAAGCTTGGCTATGTTCTAGAGTTGCATACGCGAGCGGCAGAGAGATCGTCGAGAACTCGAAGAACGATGCTAAATTTCCTAGCAGGTACTTAGCTTAGAAGATGTTTATTTGGGAGGGAATCGCGGTTTCAACTTTTGCAACTTTGATGCCAAATTCTCTTATCGAAGTTGAAGGAGATTATTTGTAGCTTTATCGGTAAACTACGAATCTACGTTCAATTATTAAACCATGTCGTAATTTTTTTAACTTTTTTATAAACGCTTCCTTCCTTTTAACGCTTCGTCGTTTTTCTCCCTCGCTCTTCAAAGTCTTCTTTAAGTTATTTATCAGCGATGATGTGTTTTTAAGATGTTCGTCGGAAGGAAATTAGTTGGACGTTACTTTGCTGTGATATAATTCATGACGTGAACTTAACCTGTACGATACGAAGGGTAGAGAATGTGCTTACGCGAATGAGCGATCAAGATATCCAACGATGGATAGTGACCCGAGGTCATGTGGCTATCAGGTGTCGTAGGATTGATTAGAAGTGATAATCAGCGATTACCGTCTTTCCATCGATTCTATAGACGATTCTGTCTAAGACGATAAGGCCTGATACGAATGACAGAATCTAGAGATAAAAGAATCGTATTTTTCCCACAATTTCGCCAATTCCAAAGAGAAAATTATTTAATTTCTAAGAAACTTTGGTATTCGAGGTAAGATTCGATACAAATAACTCTCTTTAAGAGTTCACGACGGTATTTCCCATCGACGAAACGGTTACATCGTTCGACTACCAGTTGCTAACTGTTTGCGGATTTCCAGCGATTCGAAATTTGCCGCTATTTCTTAGAAGGAACGAGACTCGCGTGCAAGATTTGTCTCCGTAATTGATTGCAAATGTAACGCCGACGTTCGAGAATTAATAATGGAGAATCGAGCGAAACGACTGGCACGATACAAGTACATGAATAGCAATCTGTGGAACGATTCGGTGTAAATAGTACGACTACGTGTTTATTTGAATTTTCATACACGCTATTCGCAGCCACGTGTGAAGGAAGGAGAGAACTTCTTGCAAGATGCTCGAGTAGCATTGTTCCAGCAGAGTTCGACCAAGTTTCGAGACAGAAACGAAAGAAGAAAGTTGGGCGTGAAAGTCGGAGTAGTCCTGTTCGGAAAGCATCGAAGAAAATCGAGATATTGTCTGGATCGCGAGGCTGAAAGTTTTTTTCCCGTCAGTCGTATCTCTATACCGTCGCTCGGAACAGCTACTTCTCCTTAACGATGCGACAGTATTTCGCTTGTACAGCTTATATAACTTGGGAATGTCTGTCGCGTATCGTTTGAAAGGATAACGCGGTATATATCCGGATTCGGATAGCGCGGATATGAAATCGGAGAAACAGGTAGAGAGATTTTTTAACGGATCGAGAGAGAGAAAAAAAAGAAAAAAAGTGGTAGCGTATCCATTCCGGCGTACGGAATAGATGCTCGGTAGGTCGTGTTACACCTTCATCGTCCGAGGGTGTAAGGGGTGATGGCAGATCGATGACCACGCGAGGGTGTTGAACGCACGTGACGTCACAACACATACACAGTGGTAGGAAATCGGGGTTAGACAAGCCTAGGCTCGGTACACTGCTTAGACTGCTCGCGTCTCTTCTCTATCCGGTTGTTTCAGCCACGTTTTACCGACACCTACTGTGGCGCGTTGGCCGGAAACGTGTCCAGAAGCGACAGAAACCACGTTGTTTCGTTACAAGGCATTATTACGTTTGATGCTCGCACGTGAACGTTAACGCCGGCGTTAACGGGAACGTGAACGCGAGTGCGAACTCTAATACGAAGGCGAAAGCGAACGCAATCGCAAGCGTAAGCATGAATACATCTGTGCACACACAACAGCGGAAACACGAGCACGTTTACTTAGTTATGCATTTTCACGGCAGTCGCAAGCACGAATGATCTCGCGTTCTCGTAGAAGGCGTATTCGGTGCGAGCAACCCGACTACGGCAGCCTTGCCAGCCGCGTATCAGCTACAGAGAAGCAGAGACGGTCTTTTTGGTACTCGTGGTCTCTACGCTCTGCTGAACACTCGCTCTCCGACCTACTAATTTAGCGGATTAATTAGCCGAGACACTAAGACTTGCCGGAAAGGCGGAAATCCAGACGTCCCAACGGAAAATTTCTGTCGTATTACCGAATCTCTAGGTTTTCTTCGCGGCGATCCTACGCGAGTTTGAGTAAACTTTGGTAATCGGATTAAAACGTTAATCGGACTGCCAGCGACCGGAATTACTTCGGAACGAGATCTCGCTTATACGTAAAGTGGATCGTTAAATTTCGCGAGAAACTCCCGTGAAACAACGTTCCACGTTTCTTGATACAATTTCTCTTCGATTTACCGATAATTAACATAATTTTATACGCTTCTAACGCGATTTAACACCGGATATTATGTTTACCAACAATTTCGGTACTCCATGCCCGTCGGCTAATTATATTACTGATAATCGATAATCGATGATTAACAACTTGCAGGAAAATTGAAAATCAAACATTCGTCCATTAATTTCGATATTACCTAGATTTAATTAGCTTCTTCTTAATTCGTCTTCTAAGTTCTCCATGAATTCTTTGTTTCCATAAATTGTTTGTCTCCATAAATTCTCCATTTCGCTTTCGATGTAGCGCGTATCTATCGTTGAACATTTTGGAATCATTAAAAACTTTGAAACGTCCCGTGAATGCCGCAGCGCTGATTCTACTTCTGGGACGACGCAGCGTAAATCAAAAAAACGGCAGAAACGTTGTTATCGATTAACCTCCTTTCCCGGAGAAATCCATTTGCTTCCTGAAAGCAGAAGCCTTCCCTACGATCTTTTTTTATTTTTCATATTTTTCCTCGTTGCGGCATTCGTTGGTAACCGATTGGTTTAGAAATTACGTTAGTGTTTACGCTCGTTTCTCATTGTGCTTTCATTTTTCATTCGAAAGCGTACAATAGATTTCAGGCGTTGTTATGTTACAACGTAATCGCGTTAATGATTTGCGGGGCATCCGCGCTAATGATCGCCGACATTCTCTGGCGCGGAAGGGCGAGGATGGAAAGTGGCGAGAGGTTGCTACGGATCGAGAATGTAATTGCGTTCTACGATTAAAACTGGAAATTCGCTCGTGCGAAATGCGAAACGCACGTGATTCTACGTTTTTTGTCCCAAAGTATAGCATTGTATAGCACATTGACGTATAACAATCCTGCGAATCAAATTACATACTAGGAAAACAGTTGCATTATTATTATTATGAAAATCGATTTTACGTTTTACTAATCGCGATTTTTATTCCAATCAATTTTAATATTCATCTTACCGTATTGTATATTCGTTGTTATTCCGTTCCACGCACGCTAGAAATGATTTCGCAATGCAGATTTAGATTTTGCGAGTTTCCTACCTCATTCAGCTCAAATTTGTTCAATAGAATTCACGTTGGTAAACTGTGAATGCCATCGTATAATTATTATAATTTACTATGTCATAGCAATCGTGGCAAATAGTTTCAACAAATATTTATTACATATAGAAACAACGAGTCGCAAAATACATTTGCTGCCATGTTTCGTACGATATCCGTAATTATCTTAATACTTACGTACCAGAACGTATGTATCCTCGAGACAGTCTATTTTTCTCTTGAAATTATCGAAAGAGGCAATCTAATATTAGTTTGTCCAAAAAGATTCTTTCGTTTCATAAGGAAATAATAGAATAATTTGTTGTATATTAGTTTATCGAGCTATGCAGGAACATAATGATAGAAATAGAACGAAATGGATCACGCCTAATTCGATGAAATAATATAAAACAGAAATTGTTACGTTCATCTGTTATCACCTTATGAAACGAAAGAAACTTTTCGAACGGCCTAATACTTTGAACGTTGCGGTCTGCGTTTCGAAATACAAAGTACGCGATTTGCACCAATTTGGAAAGACGATGAGCAATTGTTGCGTAATTATACCATTGACGTTGGCTTTCGATACAGTAGCATCACGAGCTACAACTTTAATTAGCCTTCCATTGTATCGCTGACAGTAATAACGGAAGCGGTGAATAGAGAAGATTAGATTAGAACTAATGCAATTCGCCAAGACAGTCAATAGGTGGCTATAGGACACATGGAATAGAGGAACGGTGAAACCTATGCGGATACAAACAGTCGATACTGTGCCATGCGTCTTCCTCGTCTTATTCGTACAATTAACACGTAATTGTTGGCTCTGAAGTATCGAGAGATGGTAATTAAAACGGAGAGATCTAATCTGAAATATCGAATAAAGTTGTTATATATCGTGTTCGTGCGTAGAGGCGAGGTATGTCTCGCGGTTTGATCGAAACAGCTTCTCTTAAAGCGAAAGATTTCACCGAGCCGAGTTTCAAGAAGATACCCTACTTGTAATTCCGTGATACATAAACGTTTGTAGAAGGCAAGTAATAAGATTCCTTTAGCGAAGTTGGTGAAAAGTAAACGTTTACGAAGAAAAGACCTGGTCGATATAGTAAACAGTAATATATAGCGTATTGCTGGTTTTCGGTAACACGCCAGAAATTACAATAACAAAAATGTATTCGTGGAAATGGATGCTTCGCTTTTACGCTAGTTTCGTCGTTGATTATTTTTCAATTTTTCTCCTCTGCGAAGAAGAAACGTTTCAACGGATTGTACGAATAAAGATTTCAGATACTTCGTCGAAAGACCGTCGAACTCTAGGACGTCTCGCCTATCGAACTTTAGGACGACTCGCCTATCGATTTCTTGTTCAGAAAATCGCCTTGCAAGCCGCTGTTTACTTAACTATGCAGAGACAAAAGCCACGGTGCGAAAGCTCGGTAAAAGAGCGAAACGTTGAAGGAGAAGCAGAAGGAAAAGGAAAGATAAGGAATACGACTGACGCAGAAGAGTGTGTAGTGCCGTACACCGAAGAAGCGGTAGACCGGATTAGCATAGATATTGAGCACTCGACGGTCCAGCAGGGGAAAAACATTTTGGACTTCGTTACTGTGTTAGCTTACCCATCGCTTCCATCCGCCATCTCTCTTTCCCTCTCTCAAAGTATCTGCGAATAGATCTCCATTCTCTTTTCCTCGCGTCCTCGATAAATCGTTCCGTCTCGCTTGATAGATAGGCAGACCTTGCAACTGCACTACCAAATTCACACACAATTGATAGATTACGATACTCTTACTTACTCCAAGTAAAATTCTAAAGCTTTTATAGCCCTCTATCTAGACCCGAAAAATTCCATTGTCTTCGTCTGATTCTTGAAAAAATAAAAAAGAAAAAAGATATCCAAGTACGTTGTTGAAAACGTGACTCGGGGAAGCCAAAGTCGGTAAAAAGCCTTTAACGATAGGCCCATGATTAAAGTTCAGGGTTACATTGCGCACTGGCGATAATGAGAAACTCAGGCAGAAGTCCGAGTTTGCTCGTGCAGGTAATCACGGAGGTATAACCGCAGAGTATAACGAGTTACAGCAGTTGGATCAAGCCGCCATCTGTTCGGTATCCGTTTCAAGCCTCGTCGACCATTTTCAAAGCTTCCTGTTATTCTAGGTTTAGGGTATGATGTGCTACGTAAACGCGGAATTATAAATTGAGCACGAAATTCGAGTATCGTTAGTCCTATCCGAAAAATTCAAATTCTCCTGTCTCTAATGTTACGCTATAGCTGACATTTTCAACATTTATGCGAAAGGTTCGCGATTGCCGAAAGACGATTAACGTTGTATTCATCTCGAGTTAAATCTTCATCTTGAAATAAATTTTCTGTCAACTTCTGCTTAGTTGACCACCGCTGGCCTCGAATTAGCACAGGCTCCATTATTTAAATTCAACGGATATAAAAGAAGGATCAACGTTAAGTCGCACTCGGAGATATTGGCTGCCGAAGCCTGTCTGCGCGGAAGATTCTGCAGTCTCGTCTGAAAGGAAAAGGAACGAAGGGAATCTGGAAAAATCGGTCTAATAAAATTCTGTCAGTGCGATAGCGTCGCAAAAAGCGATAAGAGCTTTAAGTTTTTATATTCCAGAACTGTTGCGCAGGTATAAGCAAAGAGCTTCCTTATGTACCGAAATATTATGTTATTTTATCTTCGCGTATGATATTTGACGATAGCGAGATTAAAAGAGCGCTCGTCTTATCAATCGAGCGAGATAGCTATCTTACGAAGGAAATTGTAATTTGACGTAGCTGACGCAATTCGGACGAATTGAATTGTCGCGAAAGCAGAAGGAAAATCTTAAATCGATATATCTGGTTCCGATGGTTGAGAAAAATAAGCGGTACTGTCTCGTTTCTCGAGGTTGTGGCTGGACTAGCGCCAGGAAATCGCGAAATTGATAAAATTTGCCAAGTAGAGCCAGCATTCCTTTTCCTAGCTTGTTCCGGTAAGATGGTAGTTTTACTGGGTCAACAAACCTACTCGGAAAAATTGGCAAATTGTCACCACTATCGTGCCATATATCTCGCATTCGTTATTATTTCGCGGTGAGTTTCCTCCGCTTCTTATACGTTAGATCGTGCTCCTCGTTCCCGTTACCTCGACGACCATCAACGCATGTTCCTTCCATTTCCTTTCTTCGTTCGGTCGAGAAAAACCTGGCGAAAGAAGACGGTAATACATTTGCAATTCACGGCCACGAGCTCGATAAAGTTGGTCCAGATGCGAATAGTGAAAAACTACGCGAAGAAGAACTCCGCTGTCATTGCTTATCCGTTGTTTTATTATAGAACGTTGCAGGTATTTCGTACTGCTGTAAAACAAACATACGCATCGTAATGCGTGCTTTGCTTCCCGTACACACCTTTGCCTTCAGTCCTTTTCTCGTACTATTTCGCCACGGCACTCTTGGTCCGTTTTGTTTTAGTGGAAACTACAGCCTTGAAAAGAAAAAAAGATCGAAATTGCCGGAACGGTGGGATGGGAAGGACAGCGTGGCTGTAACAAGCCGACCCGAAGAAATTATATTTTATGATTGCCGCAGCGTTTAAGCCGCCTACAGCGCAATGCACGCGCGCAATTATTCCATGCATTCTAAGCTGCGATTATGACTGTTGGCCTGCTCTCCACTGCCGGCCTCTTCTTCCACTCTACACCCTTTTCTCGCATTTCATTATCCATAAATTTGAACTGTATAAAGTAGCACTTTTTACAATGCTGTTTCTCCGCATTCGCTTTATCCCTTATTTACATGATTTGAAGATTTACGCTTTTTTCCTCTCGCACCGGCTTCGCTTTCTACGGGACTTTGACGAATTTACGACACGACGGTGAAAATTATGTCATTTTTCATTGTAATACTCTTTTTTTCTTTCGATGAAAACCAACGATAGTACGCAACATGCATTAAAAAACGGTACATGTATATTCGTTAAATTTACTATTTCCATACAACGATTCGGAGCTCTGGATATCATAGGGTTAATATAAAAAGCAATTATATTCTACGTTTAATGCTCGTTGAAATGTCTATCTGTTAAAATGCGTAACAAGATTTTCGTCACCATGAATGTTATTTTAATATACGATAGTAATCTCGATATATACAGCTTTTGGTTTGACATGAAATTGCGCTGGATATAAAATTTGATTCTCTTTCATTTAAACGTGACAGAGGTGTAGCTATCGGGAAATCACGATCATAGTGAAGAGGAATTTTTTGTCACTGTTTTCTACGAGAAAGTTTCGTGTTTTTGCTTCCTCTTTCGTTGAAACCTTTCTCTCTGCAATCTCCGATCTCGCGCATGAGGGAGATTCGATCCTTTGTTGCCGATGAACCGGACGGCAAAGTTCTCGTCAACGCGAAGCAGCTTTCAAGATTGCCTACGATGTCACGTCACTGTACAAAATCGGGATCCTCGAAGACGATATTGCCAACTTCCTTTCCTTGGTTTTCTGCATTTTCCTTCTTTCCTTTCTTTCGTGATCTAAGCGTCATCATTGGACCGTCTTTAGGCAAACTTGCATAAAATTCTACCCTTTCTCTTCTTCCTCTCCAGTTTCCTATTCTTTGCATTTTACAAATTAATTATGCAAGAATGTTGGATCCTAGAAAAGTTTCTACTCGCAGAACAATTCGCGGTTCTTTTCTCTAAAAATTTTCTACGCGCGTTTTAGGCATCGTTCTTCACGCGTTATCGATATCTTGACGTAACCCTCGCTCGGTTTTCCGTCGTTCGTAATATGTAATTTAAATTGATATATAAATTTGCAAATAATTATGAAAGAAAAAAATAATAAATATGAAAGATTATTCCATGTTTTCGATAATAACATTTGCCACTTGCCCGTTGAAACACTTTTGATTCGATCGTGGAAACGTTATCACCTATTCGGCTGCTTATTAGAGAGACTAAACGCGCGAGCTTAACCGAGCTTACGCTTGTAAAAGCTGGGAACGCGTGATCGAAGAATGGCTTGGAAAATTGGCTCTTCGAAATACCGAATTAACGTCCGGCGATGCGTGAATTGACATTGCAAACGATTTAGATGTTTCGCGTACAAGGGAGAACGGTTAACGACAAAGTCTTCGTTGTAATTTCGCTACAATCGATCCAAGCAATAGAATTCGTTTAAATTTGTACATTTGCTACTATCGTACTATCCTCATCAGGCAGGAAACGGGAGCATCTAAATATGAGCATCGATAATATAATATTTGTGTTCTTGAACCAGCGATACCAGTGATGACAAATCTTCGATTCGTCTTTGATTTTAAAATGTTTCTTTAATATCCTAATTTGTACGAATTAAATAAAATTCGATTGTCTTCATTGAATTTGGTTTAGCTTCGAGTTATTCGAGAAGACTCGATAATTAATTTATCGTTCGAGCAGTGTCGGGTTTCTGAAATTAATTGTAATTCTTGTTATTAAATATCAAGCCTTCGATCGCGGTTGTTCTAAACTGCGTTTGCAGTTTGTAGAGCTGTTCGATTCATCGGAACAGTTTGACACTCCCAATCATACTTAGTTTGACCTGATTCGATGATATTCCGTGAAATGTTTCCGGATTACAGACCACGTAATATGATAAAGGCATTGACAAAACCGTATTGAATACACGATCCGCCATTAATATACGATGGACAGTTCGTCAGAGCGTCGATTGTTCTGAAATTACTTTCAATCGGATTCATTTTTCACAAAAGAATCGAAATAAGCGAAAAACGAGGATGAGAACGGGCGTTTGATAATGTTTAAAGCTTTGCAAGTAAGATGGAATGTTAAACCGACCTATTTAAAAGAGCGTATGTGGGTCAGGATATCCGAGTCCCTGCTTCACGATGTCTAAAAAGAATGGCGTAGAGTGGAAAGCGAGTAGCCTACAGCGATGAGAGAATGAAAGAAGAAGCCATTCGTACAATTATTGTAAGAGCGTCTATAGTAGGACGACAAATCTCTTGACGACGTTACCTCAACGTTTCTGACAGTCTCGCGTAAGCCGATTACCGTTCCGCAAGATAAATTAAAACTTAACTTTTTCAAAGAGAACTACACACGTATGTACGCGTATAGTTGTGTCATTTGTCACCGTTTTTGCATATCAATGTTATTCTCTTGGACGATTCATCACCAGCACGGAAAGTAATGAAAGATATGGAGTATAATTTGGAATAAGCTAGGATTTATGGATAGCCGTAAATTCATTCGCGCTACATTTTCGGCAATATGAATTTTTTGTTCGAACGCCAAATAGGTTTCTATATCTCGTACCGTATGATAAATTGTAATTTTCGGTCTCACGAATGTATTTATTTATCGCGAGATAATTACACGGCGTATAATATTATTTTCCTTTTCTGGTCGTCGTTCTATTGTTGGTACTCGAATTAAATCAGCCTGCGTCAGAAAGAGTTTGCTATTTCTAAATGTTACATCGCAGCCAGGCAACGCAGCTTATTTGTATGTCCGCATAAATTCTCTGACGCGGAAACCTCCTAATGTTAATTCGAAACAAAAGCACGACCGTCGCGAGGGTCCAACGAAGTCTAGCCGAGAGTGAACGCACAGAAGCGTCGTGGTAGAGGTAGAGGTTCCGGAAACGCGACGGGGATGCAGGGAATTGTGGGGTCTTGCAATGGGGTAGCGCATTCGGTACGGTACGACAACGGAACTGGGGTTTTGTTCGAGGGATGCGAGAGGAGGTTGCCGGAATATCCACCGCAACAAGGTGCAGTTGGAAAAAGGGAATGACAAAATGAAGAAAAAAAAATAGAAGCCACAGAATCGGCGCATAAAAGCGAGTACGAACAGCCTGCAAGGATAAATAGTAAAAAATGTAGCTCGACCGCGAATTAGAAATTTTCAGTTTTTCTCCTTGCTAACAATTCTACGGCCGCGTTACTTAAACTTGAGGGTTTCGATCGTAATGTTCTTTCGCACGCTGCTACAACTTTTCCTTCAAATTAAATATCATCGAACCGGATAAAAGTTGTCGCTTTAAGTTTACTACGAATATAGCACGGAAACATGAGATATTTTAAACAAGGGCACACAGTTGAATATGGCATCAGTGCGACGTGCGTTGCATCTATAGATTTCGAAATCGTTTCTCGCTTTTGTGCATTATCCGTTTAAAATTAGCCTTCGAATTCTTCGGTTAAAGGAATTATTTGCGGAAACGAGGGAGAAGAACAGGTCTACCGCCAGAAGAAATTTGGATAGAAAAGGAGGATCCGTCGTTTAATACGTGTTCGCCTCTTTTCCTCCTTTCTTTCAAAGTAGCTGAGTAGTTGTTTAATTCTTAACGAGATGGCTGCTGAAGGAACTTAATTGTAAGAAGCTTTTGTCATTATATCGGATATCTTTCTTTGTTTTCTTCCTGTTCGCGGAACAGGTAAAGTTTCGATCCTTTGACAGATCTAAGTTAATGCATTTAATAACGTTCTGGAGACGTGCTACGATACTTACTTAAATATTTTTTTTTCTACTTCCACTAAGCTGCTTTCCACATTTACTTTATTTTCGTTCAGTAACGATGGCATGAGAATTCGTGTATAAATCCAATACTGACGCGTCGCCGATATTTGCTAGTATATCATAGAAATCCGCATCGATCATAGAAATTCGGCAATATAGGCACCAAAGGATATAGGCAGGTGTAAATACATGTGTATATATATACACACACATACATATGTATATATATATATACACATATATATATACATATATATATATACATATATATATATATATATATATATATATATATATATATATATTGTAGGCCGATAACTCATTTTCCATTGGAGAATCGATTCGAGGAGAGTCGCATAGATCGATTCGATGTTCACTGGGTGGAGTGCGCTGCTCATACTCGCACGTTTAACGCGAGTGCCCGTCGTCACGTGTCCCGTCGAAAATAAGTATCGTCTACTGATAAATGTGCCTGAAGCATTGGCGGTGAAACATGGTTAGCTACGTACAGGGGAAATTCCATTGGTCTCGCGTAGATATTTTCCTCGATTCCCGTGAAACACGCGACCGACCGCGTTACAGTGCGAGTACCCTACACATCACGCTTGTACGCCTATACGCGCATGGAACGAAGAGATCGCTTTATACCGCTTCGTTCTACGTGCACCGTAAAAATGCAAAGCAGGCTTGCACGTCAGCGCATACATCAGCATACACGTGCACACGAGACAGCCGTGCCGTCGCTGCCATGGGACCTGGACGTAGAAGCGGAGGGGGTCGTTTACCCCGTACTGCCACTCCACTATCAACTTGCCCCGATATTATCGACAAAAGGTAATTTTCTAGGGCACTGTGCAATTTGACCTACCGATTTTCCTATTCATTTGTCATACATCTTTGTCTTTGATTTATTTCTTCCTCTTCTTTTCTTCTCTCACTTTCGTTTTCTTCTTTTCGTTTCTTTAATTTGCTTCTCTTCGGCCTAATTTAAGATTTTGCTGGCAAATCACAGTGGATTTTCCCTACAAATCACGCTTCATTCCTTGTACTTTTGCATAATATGTTTAGTAACCCAATGTACTTTTATTACGTGCTTATTTGTTTAAAGTAGTCACTCGCATATTATGACCATTCTTCATCGAGAAACACAGTTGTTTGCATTTCATAAATTCAGCATCGATCCCTTGAATCTGCGAGTGTGGCCTTTGATTCTCGATATACGTAGGTAGGGGACGGTTCTCAAACAGCCAGAAAACCTGACAAAGTGCCTCGTTCGATTCTCGTTCTCTTCTGTCTTCGATCAGTTGCTCAAACGAGCGGTCAAGCCACGTTTCGTCGAGTTACGATCCCTTTGTTAGGTCCCTGACTAAGGGTAAAAGAATTTGATTGCTCACTGCGGTTAGGTTTTATATTACGCGATAAATCGAAAGGGTACGTGCGACTCTCGGACTTTTTACACGTACCCTACGCGACTGACACAGACCAAGGAACGTGTTCGCAAACATTTAGACATTAAACGAGTTACTTAAACAAGATGATCTTCAAGACCGTTATGTAGTAAAATTAATTTGCTTACGAGTTTCCATGTTGCTTGGAAATGGCGAACGTGTACTGTGTAGAGCCAACAGAGTCACGCAACCGCCCATGTAAAGAAAAAGTGGAGAGTGGTAACTACCTATCTAGGCAAAGATGGAACAAGGAGAGTTCGTGAGGGACCCAAGTATGGAAGAGGCAAACGTAGAAAACGAAGGGGTATCGAGGATCCCATAGGAAATCGCCGGGAATACAAGCCTCTGTTGGAGTCTGACGGAACAAAGCGGGTATAATGGGCCAGCTGGTGCACACGCAGCAACCGTCCTGGAATTTCGCTCGCTCGGTTATTCTTGCTACAGCGTATTGGTTATATGCCGTATCTCTTCCATGCAACACACGATATTCGACGTAGCGAGAACAGGACTGTTGCTTGCAGTAGACTCGCAACGTCGTATCGGCGATGCGACCCAACGCGTATCCGTTTTCGCGAGAGATTAGTCTTTGAACGAACACGATGCATCCCAGAACGATCGCTAGCTAATCTCATTCCATTTACGTTTCTATCCGCTGCACGAACGTCTTGTAAAACTCTTGCTGCTCGATGACATTCCTGATATACGGAACGTTCCTACAATTCCTGTCGCTTTCTGCGAAACTGCTGCGAGACCACAGATATTTTCGAGACTGTTGTTCCGATCGATTCAGCAGGCGCTATATCTTGAAGCAAAGAAGAACGGGCAAAGCGTTGGACTGAATCGTTGTAGCATGTATTATGAGGAGTACATTGGAGTTGAGTTCGCTCGAGAAAATAGCCAGTAGATATATTTTCGCTTTCTAATAACGCTACATGTCTAAACAGTGCACGGTGCACTCCATCCGCGATCAAGCGAACACATAGGAGAATTACGAAAAGAAATATAGTAAAGAGAGAAAGAATAATGCTTGGTGGTTTCACACTGAGAATCGTCGGTAAAAGAAAATCGATAATATATACGTACATTGGTGTAGAAGTAGAAGGATATGTACATGGAATGGACGTACCAGCTACGGAAGCTTGGAATACCATATGGTTCGAGTCTCAGCAAGATTTTATACCGCTATTATTTCTACCTTCTCTCGATCACCTTTATCTAGAGCAATTCGTAGCCGTACTACTTTTCAAATTCTCATTGATCGCTCGGCTCTCGTTTTTCATCCCTTTTTCCTTTTCTCTGTTTTACTTTCTTATTCGGATATTTCTTCCGGTTTATCCGATATATATCGATACGTTTAAGCTAAAACTATTCATCGAGCAACGAAGATCCGTGTCCATCCGATTTTGCACTGTTTTATCATTAGCGTGCTGCATCGTCGTTTGTCGAATGTCCAAATGTCGTTTAGATTCCATCGCAGCGTTTCATTTCAAAGCGATGTAAACTGAGTAGCAAACGAGTATTTGCTCGTTCATCGATTTATACGGCAAGAAGAAGAGGGTCAGGAACTCTTTCAAACACTGCTCTTCCGATGTACATCGACCAACTGTTCTCTCTTTCTATCTTCTTTCATTGAAGTTTCATCGAAACTTGGATCAATATACTTATGCTTCTCTCTATTGCTTTAGAAATCTTGCAAACATTTTTATTTTGCAATTTTTTTCTTACTCTTCCAGAGAACGCGTACATCTCGCGATATCCAACTCTTGTTTAACCAAATGTCTTTCATTCTCGTTAGATGAAACGTTGAACGTGGTAAATCATGCTTATCACGATCGAACCGAACTTTCGTTTGCCAGTAATAATGACCTGGTTGCTATATACTTTGAAATTCGAGAAACGGCGTATGAAATATATCCGACGAAAGTTTTGGTCGAATTCGATACAACTTTCTAGAGCTCTGTTGCACGTAGCGAAACGGCGTATGCCATTCATAATCGCTAGGAGGTGTAATTCAAATTACATATTTTCGTTACTAGGCAATTTTCATTCGAGAATGTTCGTTCCAAGGTTTGAGATTTTTACCCATCTACTACTTTCCTGTCGCTATATCGAATTTGTTCGTGTTAGTCGATGACGCGAAAGATAGAAACGGACGCTTCTTCTCGGCAGTGTTACCAACGATGAAGAGAAAGCAGATTTCAAGGGTGTTTTCCCTTTAATAATTTCTAGAAGAGTGGTAACGAGAAAACGAGTAGTACGGAGAGTAAGTAGGCTGGAAAGAGGCAAGGTGAAACCAGGTAGAATGGGATGCTACGAGTAGAAAGAAGGAAGACTGACCTGGCCCGAGGAGCTGGCTTTTATTTTCCTTCCAGTGTCATCTCCTCTTCGAGTGCTAGCTATGCGCCGAAATAAGACGAAAACCCTCTGTGTTCCTAGCACGATTTCTTCAAGTATCTCACCTCTTTACTCGCCCTTTCTCCATCACGGCTCTCTATATTTTTTGCTCAGGTGCTCGATGATGAATCACTCGCTGTATTTCTCTCGTTTCACCGATCGTTCTATCTTTCACACTTTTCTGCATGAATGTAATCGATCGCCGATGCTTTAGTTATTATCTCTTTTATTATTTTTTTATTTTTTATTTTGTTTTCTTTTTTTATTTGTTTTCATCGATGGAATTAGATAGTTTGAATCGTCGATGAAATTCAATTTTGTTTCTCGCAAAATTGTTTGTTATAGGATTTCGGTAGCGTAGGACTTGAAATATTAAGAATACCTTTTAGGGAATAAGATATGAGCGATGTTGCCTCAGAAGCGTTATATAGTTGCCCCTGCTGTAAGTCGAAAGCAGTTATGACTCTATCGAGCCTGGTCCTATTATTTTTCACCCTTGGTTCGGTCTTTACGAGGAAAACGGTTCGAAGGGTTCTCTTTACGAGAAGATTGGTTACGGAGAGCGTTCCGGCAGATCGAGCAGTAGCGAAGATATGAAATCCGAACCAATTCCCGTGAGATTTTCGATTCCTGGCCTCAATAAATGCATTTTGTCTTCGCGCTTGAGCAGAGTTTGCCAGTAGGTCGTAAGCTAGTAGTCGGTTTCCAAGCGCGAAAAGTGGGTTAATGTCGTGGACGTTTCTAGAAAGGGAATTGTTTGAACTAATCGGATACTCGACTGTTTCGGACTCGACGTTTCTAATTGACAAAGACGGAAGGGATATATTAACGCAGCGCATCTGCCGAAACGATGTAGAGGCGAAGAAAAATGCAACGGGCATAGGTGTAAGAATAAAGGTGGGAGAAACGGAAGCAGGAAGAGGCGGGCAAAGGTAAGATGGTGGATTTTATCTTTTCTGCAACCTTTGCACGAACAACCCTGCGGTATGTCCGGAGGCGTGCCATAGAGTGTTCTCCTCTCGTTGAGGATCATTGGCAAGTGAAAGAATGGAAAAAAGAAGGACGGAAGAAATGAAGAGAACCTATCACGATTTTGGACAGACGAAACGGAAAACTGGAAACGAAATACCAGTTAGGAAGTCGTGCGTTTCGAGAAATGCGGCCGGAATTGCTTACAAAACCGAATTAACACCATGAGCTGCGAATTTTTATCAGAAACATGTTAACCTGGTAAATATCGAACATTCGCAGCACTGGCCTCACTTTCGAGTCTCCTCCTCGAGGGACTCGCCGAAACTTTTGGTATATTCGACAAATTAGTTTCTCGGCGTAATTTGCTCGATCAAACTTTTCTATTCGAAGTTTCTCCATGTCGAGGTGATCGATTTTTCTTTGCTTCATTCCATCTGGAAGAGCAAAGTTTAATCGTAGTTTAGACTATCGGCGGAAATGAAGTCTGTTACGCATAGAAATTATAAAACGATGCTTTAGGCATGTTTCACCGCCATTTAAATATGTCTATTCCGACTATAGTCATTTGTATCTAGGAAAAGGAATGTTCATTTATATGGAAATTGATTGTCAACTAACGCGAATACGTTTCATCCGTATAATTCGTACACAAAGAAAAACGGTGCAATCTTTGCGTAGGAAGAGTTGCGATAAATCAAGTTTTTCGTTTTTATTTCGGTTTCGAATCTTTCCGTATGCAGCCGAAACGTGTTGGATTTTTACGGGTCAGTAGCTTTTAGCTCCGTTCCGCTCGTAAAATGCGCGTGACTCCTAAATTGTTCACATTTTGAACGATGTTTTATATTCAAAAGCGATGTTTTGCGTCTGCTCGTTTCTATCTTAAACAAGATAATTCGGAGACTAAATCGTTCATAGGAAAATACGATGCTCTTCAAAACTCTGTGTGGTCGAAACAGCATTTGACATTTAACGTCGTTTAATTCACTGTTCTCATTCAATATTCATTCAATATTCATTCGAATTCCAATATTCCAATTCAAAATTTATTTCTAATATAATAAACTATTTTCGGAAGCTGTTTGCCCTCAACCAACCGTTTATTATAGTTACACGTACTTGTGGCTGCGAATGTATATGCGAGGCCTAAATAAAATAGAAACTCTTATCAACCTTCGTGGTAGATTGGATTGAACGCTGCAGCGAACCAAGTACATCCGGTAGGACTATTCGCTTAGTCTTTTCGGAAAAACGTAATCCTCCTCCATTGCTTTCAAGTCGGTACGTCTCGAAGCGCCCAGCAGATACCGTCTCCGATGCCTGTGGCGTTTCCGTCGCAACCTTCCACATCCACCTGTCTCGCGTTTCTCTGCATCCACTGCCTCGTCGTGCCAGCTTTGTTGCGTGAATTCTCACCGGCATTGCTTCACGAATTTGCCATATAGAGAAAGAGATGGGCGTCTCCGTCTCGCTTTGCTTGTTTCGTTCCTTCGGGAAAGGAAGAACCTCTGTTCCACGTCTTTTAGCCTTAGCTGTTCATCCCGAAACGGAACTGTATTATACCGACTTTGGACCAGAGATCACCATCGCGTCCCATTGTCGTTCATGTCAATCACGCAGAAACTTATTTTTCCCCTCTATCGAATATTTATCACACACGTTCACACGGCTTTTCGTTACTTAAAATGGAACGCTCGATATACCTTTCTTTCCTATTTTTCTTTTCATATTTCTTTCGCGAGCCCGCAGAGAGCATCGGATTCAAGAGCTCTGCCTTTGAACGGGCCTGGCTTTAAAACCGATCTTTTCGTAAAAATCCGTTTGAACTCATCGCGAAGCGGTCGCAATGGGCAATTGCGATTATCGCGATTTTAAATACGTCCCTGTCTGTGTAGGCGTAGGGCACAGGTGCCGGAGAAAGTACTCTTCGATTCGTACTCGAGCCTACGGTTTTGAGCACCGTGCACAAAAGAGCAGAGTTTTATTCAAAGCAACGGTTCCGCTGGTGGCAACTTTATCCGGCGTGTCTTTAGCCTCGATGTAAAATGCGTCTCGAGAGTTTTCAAGTATTCTTAAAATTTCGACTCTTGGGATCGGGAATCTACTTCCGCGCGATATAAGGAAACAACGACGGATCGAAAGATCCGATAGTGTGCGAGCGGGACACGTCAAGGGGGAAAGAAGGCAAGGAAAGAGGCTGGAAACATTATCGCTTAAAAGTTTCAACGAAAAAGTTACTTCGAAACAAATATAATGGAAATTACGAACAGCGCGTCGAACTTTACGCAACTCGAAAGAATGAAATGGAATTTACGACAAACATCTGAAAGTCGGAATGCTGAGAAGAATTAGAAACGCATATTTCAAACGCGAGTAAATGTAATTTAATCAACGAAGAGGATGTTTGGTTTTAGCCTGCTGCGATGCTCGAATTTTTATAGTTTAGCCTTGCTCTCATTTTAGCAAACGAAAAAACCATTTTAATATCCCAAGAAAATCTTTCGCATGAAATTTAAACGAATATAATTGTTTGCAGATGTCTTTACGTGTTAAAAAAGTTCAAATAAATACGATCCGGGTTGAAAATGACTGGAAGAATACAGGCAGGATTAAGAAATTAAAATGTATGAGTTATACGCACACATCTATCTTTGAACAGCGAACGGCTCAGATAGCGAAACGGGAATGAAGAAGAGGTAGAGAGTGGAAATAAACGAGGAGATTTTAATCTGACCGCATTTTAATTTCCTAATATATAACTTGAGCTGACGGTGCAACGATTTCAGTTTCAGCTAATGATCGGCACGAGCCAAGAAAATTTATCGTTCGTTCTGTATTTCTCGCGCTTGCCGTGTTTAGCGTTCTCAACCACTTGTTTTGGAAAAGTTCCAGACAAAACGATCGCGATCCTCGGCGAACAGCATTTCTATCGGATATCTCTCCCGCATGATAATTCACCAAACGACGCGATATCGACGTACGAATCATTTTGAAAAATACGATTTTTACAAGTTCGTAAAATTCGTCCTAATTCATCCATTATCTGTTCAAGTTGCTTGTACGTCATCGTAAGTTCAGAACAAGGAGAAGAACAAGTAGAAAGACTAGTCGAACGTGGTATAATTAATGACAAGAAGAGCTAACACACGACGTCGACCGATATTAATAGCTTGGAGCAATAAGGGTATAAGTTCGTTAGTCGTGCGGCGACTTTGAAGACTAATGACGAAACTTTTGTCTCGATCTCGCCGATGTACAAAGTCTAGTGTTTTGGCAAATAACGCTCGATTAACCGCGAGACATTCGAACTTAAGCGTATGGTTTGCGTGTTCGTGGAACGGCAGAAATCGACTGCTCGTGAAAATATCGTGAAACGGTGTTTTCGCTAATATCGTTAAAGGAAGAACGCGCTATATCGGATCGTATCCAATTTATCCGATAGAGAAATTATTACGGTTTAGTATAAAGAAAAAAGCAAAAGGTGGAGCAAAATGGTCGAGTACTTGGTCGTAATACTCGCAGACCCTCGCGATAATTATTGGGGTAAAGTCGTCAAATAGCTTTCCTTCGCTCGACCGGTCTCGCCGTTCCGACTCCTGGGAGGAGAAAAATCATTTAGCCTGTTTCCTGAACACGACGGAGAGAGATAGGAAAGGATGGCGGTCCATTGGCAGAACGTAATTGGTGGCATCTGTGACCTACTGTTCCGCGAAATTGATTCAAGTCTCGAGCCGGAGAATCGGGGCTAATTGGAACGAGTAACGAATCTCCCGGAGGAAAATCGCTATGATTTTTCTCTTGCGCTACTTGAACGACAAAGGTGACGTTCGCATACTCTTTACTCCTGATTGCCGGGTTTTAGATTACATCGAATCCGTTTTCGTTCTATATCGATGAAAACCATTTGTCTTTACTCTCCTTTACTTGTTTCAATAACTCTACGAATTCGTAAAAACGGAAGAATCCGATTTCGTTGGAGAAACTTGGTCGCAGAGAGAAGTAACGCGAATAAATGTACCTAACCTTCGGTGTTACAGTAGAAAAGATGCTCGATGTTGGAATATCATGATATATAACGCGAAATGCGTTTTAATTGGACTATTAGCGAAAAGCGATCGTTGACGTTTCTACTTTTGGCGAGAAACTAACTGGCGCGGAGACTGTACAAAATCGCAAAATTGACCGATATTTTTCCAGAATTTTCCTCTCTACTGCTCGTGTCGTTGTCACTGTGTATAATGCAATGGTTTTCTCCCTGATACTTTCAATTAAAAGCTCTTTTTAGTTCTTATTTTTGGATTTTCGTTTCAAGCTATAATAAAAATTTATCGACACGGTAACGTTTCAATCTTCGACTTAATTTGAACGTATTTTTCGATTATTCATCTTCCCAGGAGCGAAGAAAATCGATGATATAATAGAGGAACGACTGGCGGTCGCGGAGGAAGCAATCGCGTTGGTGATGATGGCAAAGAAGATGGAGGTACGCCCGGTACATTATTAAATATGCCTGGGAAAATTAGATTCGAAATTCTTATTTTTCCTTGTGGCGTTTCTGCCAACCCTTCTGCCAACCCTTCCGCTCCACCATCCACGAGCGTTCAGACGATTCCCCGCCTTCTCCGTCCCGTGCTTTCCCTTTCTTTCTCTCGACCAGTTCCACGTATTGGAGGAAAGATACGTTCCAGCCTGAGGCTAAATGCCTGTGTCAGCATTGTTAAGCTAGCAGATATGGCTGACCCAATAGTCTTAAATTTTTACGTTATGTACCTACCCTTCGCGTAACTTTCCTTCTTTTTCACCCATCTTCTCTTAGGCTCTTCTCTGTTTCACCTTCCGCAACCTGCTCGCTCCGAGGTTCTGCCGTTTAGTGTTTAGAGATGAAACGTTTGATGAAATTGCCGGCGGGTACGCGCTAACGTTCTAACGCGCCGAGATATCATCGCTACGTACAGTTACGAGCGTCGCGTTTTTCCTCCGCAGATCGAAAATCAACTAAATCGAAGTGCATGTAGATCCTTTAGACCGTGTCGAGAATCGCGAGTTTCCGGAAGCGAAACTTCAAATTAAAAAGTTATCTCGTTACCGTGCCGTAGGTAATTAACGAGCGCTAGTAGCTATGCTCATATTTGGTTTAACGACTCAAAGGGCTCGTTAACGAGCATCGCTTTATTTTGCGGCGGAGCATTTCACTTCCACGCTGATCTTTGCTATTTCAGTCAACAATTCCCTTTTTCCACCAGACAACAAATTTCGCCTGCAATCTTTTTCTAATCGCCAGTCACGAATATGCTTATCGATGACACGACGGTGCGCTGTTCGCTGGATGGTACAAACGCTCGACAACCAGGATCTTGTCTTCGTAATTAACGGGAGCCGCCGTGCAGGCGTTGTATCGCAAATCAAACTTACTCGCGGTGTAGTTAAATTTGAAAGCACCGAACGCTTCGAAATTTCCTCGTGATTGATCGAACTAAAGTCATTAAATGCGACGCGCGACAACCTTCTCGCCGTGTTTTCCTCGCAGCCGCGAACACGAGTATGGAATAAGAAGACACAGCGAGGACAGTTATCGAAGTAATTCGATGAAATTATCTTGATAACTATCGCGTAGCCGTTTCAGCGCGATTAAACTTTAGGCAGGCCCAAGTTTCCGTTAATCTGCAGCCGTGGAAAGTCCGCGCTGTCGATAATTGCAAGATCCCTCCTTCGTTCTTTCCTTTCTTTTTCTCTCCGTCCTTGTTTTCACCGTTGAACCACGGGATAGAAGATCGAAGGACAAAGAATGAAACTACCTTCGAAGCGTTCGTAAGGAAGAACAAGCTACGAGAAGGGAGGGAAGAGAGTCGGTTCGGCGAGACACCCTTAACGCGGTATGTCGCCTGAATTACGACCCTCCTTATGGCTAGTCCGAGCGCACCGTTTCGAGACAAACGGGCAAGCAGAGGCCGCGAGCGCGAATTTCTTTGCGAATTCCACCGGAATTCCGGTGCCAAGCGGCTCCTCCGTTCGCCTCTTTCCTTTCTCCGCCACCACCCATCCCTCCGGTTAGGTGAAAAGTAGCTGCGAGAGGTATCTCCGTGCCTTTTTAAAATTTCGGTAGGTTGGAAGATTGGATACAGACTTCCTTCCGCCTCGTTAATACCGTTTATCCCATCAGACTTTCTTCGTCGATTTCGTTTAATCTATTTATTTATTTGTCGGTTAAACCTTTTGGTATACTTAACATCGAAGATGTCATACTTTTGACTAAAATCAATACTTTTCACGTAAATATCGTTGAAAGAGAACTCCGTAACTAAAATTAATAAAAAAAAGGTAGCCTCAGCAATGTGTGATTGATAACGTACGATTGGATTTTTCGGTTACTCTTAGATGAAAAATAAAAAAGAGTGTTATAAAATAGGTCAGAGCGCGATAGAGTATTTTGAGTGTCAGCGTTATGAAAGAAGAGGGATTTCGAGGAATTCGGCATTCATAGAATTGAAATTAGAAGAAATAATATTCTCTGCCTGTCTATCTTTCGATCGATCGCTAAATAACGTGGAAATGGCACGAAATTGGCAATGTCGATTCATCGAGGACACCGTGTTCGATGCGTGTGAACACTGACCATTAAAGAACTAATTGCTGCGGTC
The DNA here is from genome assembly GCA_014737365.1 of Bombus soroeensis. NCBI lineage: Eukaryota > Metazoa > Arthropoda > Insecta > Hymenoptera > Apidae > Bombus > Bombus soroeensis. The sequence continues at coordinate 854,683 of JACXIL010000192.1, forward strand.
TTTTTGTTTTAACCTCGATCCTCATCTCCTCCTTTGACTGTGGTCTCGTTGAAACGAAAGGAGTAGAAAAAAGGTTCGCCGTGTTCGGTTGGAAAGACCGATAGCGTGGATTCGCGAGGCAGGGAAAGAGGAAAGAGTGGGAAAGAAGGAGACGAGAAATGAGGAGGTTGGGCGCGGCCGAAATCCATGGAAAAACGGGGCAACGACCAGATATCGGATTCCGAAATGAAAACGGGATGCGGATGCATCGACGAGAAAGAGGCGCGGAAAAAAAGAGTAGCACGAACCGCGAGCAAACGTATCGACAAAACGTAAACCTGGTACGAGAATGATTTCGTGGGCCAACGCTAAAATATCCATGTTCTGCTTGTTAAACGATTACGACAGATGTATCTTTTCCACGTAGAAGAGTAGAACGGTGCAACGGTGCGAGTAACTGATACAAAACCATTGACAATTGGCTCGACGTTGCGAGGAACGTTGACGTTAACTCGTATCGAAAAACTACACGGCTAATACGACGAACTATGCGGAATCATTTCGTGTTGGACTTTTTGCCACGCACGCGTTACATCGATCGAATCGTAACAACGTCCCTCGAATTTTAAAAAGACGCCAACACAGTCTAAGCTTCGCGGCCGTTTACGAAAGGGACATCGTTTAAGAAGGTCTGGTAATCAAATTCTTTCGACACGCTCTAAGCGAGTCTGCACGACGATAAGTTTCTTCTCATCCTATCTCGTCGGAAATAATATCGCTGCTGAAACGAAGTTAGAATATCCGTCGGAAGCGATACTGATATCGATCGGTTGCTATATCTTGACTAAGTGAAATTTTTTTTTTTTTTTTTTCTAGCGTAAATTATTTTCTCGCCGAACCTCACTTGGGCGGGCGCGATACACGCACGCGTTACCAGAAAATTGCATTTTGAACGGCTCGATAGATGCTTAACTTTTCCCGAATCTTTTACTTCGAAATTGATTTACTTTATCATTCAAATTTCAACGAAGAATTTATCAGACTAATGTTCTTTGTAAATTTATCCAATTATTTCGTGAAAGTTTCTCGGGTAACTTAACTTACCTCATTTGATCATTTTTAAGCGACTTTATAAAACTTTAACCGCTGTGTAATAATTATTATTAATAAGCCTTCCGAAGATTTGTTCAGCCCGCTCTAAAGTAAAGTTTTCCGTTTGGTTTTCGACGTAGCATTCGTTTTCCAGCTTGCCACTCGTTGCCTTCCTTTTGTACCTCCTCTGTCTTCTTTCACCGCAAAAGAACGACAAGAACGACGACGGCTCGTGGAAAATTGGTTTCTCGGACGCGAAAGCAAATCGAGAGAGAACGTGGAGCCGAGTAGTTTTTACCAGTGGACGAAGAAGAACTTTACCGACGCGTCTTTTCTAGGCAGACGTTCATCAGCCAGTTTTCCAGACTCGAGAAACGAGAAATGCAAGGAACACGCGACAATTTTCTGTTAGCTTTTACTTATTTTTTGCATTCCAACCTTTTCTTTTTTTTTTTTTTTTTTTCGAGATCTATTGAACGAAGTTCTACACAAGGTTTTTAATTATTTCTGTGGGAAAATCGATTAAAGTTTCGTGTTTGATAAAATTTTATCCGTCAATGTTTTCGTATTCGTTCGACAAGTTTCGCGAAGCTTCCAACTCCTTTCGACGACTTGAGCCCAGCTATCGCTTCAAACGTCACTCCCTTGAATCTATTTCACCGCCTTCGCGAAAAGTATCTATCGCTTAAAAGTTGAGGCCAGCGCGAAACTTGGTAAATTTTAAGCGATCTCGAGTGCCGGATACCTTTGAATTTTAATTCCCGTGCTTTTATCGGTGCTTCGTCCGCTGGAAAAATTCTTATCGCTTTATGACGAGTCCGCCGTGTCTCTCGCCGACTAGCTGCGCCAGAAATCCACCTTCTCCTGCCGTAATACCATTTTCATCATTTTACTTCATTTCTCTTTTATTCCGCAATTCTGTTTAGATTTACTCGCTGCCTTTACCCGTCCTATAATTATTAAATCAAGTTTACATTCGGAACGTTCGATATTTATTTACACGATAATAATCCATCGGGTGAAATCCATTTCAAGAAGAAGTTCGCTTACACGATATTAAACACGTTCACGTTATTTAATGTAATTTCTGTTTGTTAGAATTACGAGATACAGATCGTTCCAAAATTGGCCAATTACAAGGTAAATTCCTTGGCACGATTCGACTATTTCTACTCAACTAATCTCACAGTGTTCTAAAAGCTTTGCAACATTATCCTCCTATTGATTGCATATTAACTTTGAGCTACGAAATCCTGACTCGCGAAATGACACTTCTTCGTTGAAGGTTCAACCGATGGTTTTCTGTTCGTCGATGAAAATATGAAAAAGTAAAAAATGACACATTTTTAATGGCGAGTTTCCCTCCGTAACTACGTATCTCTTTCCAAGTTGTTGGTCTGGAAAGAGATTTTCAAGCATAGAGATTAACGAGCAGTACAAACGAAAATACCTGCGCATGTACTCGTGATACTATCTATAGACAACTAGGAACTAGACGAGTACCAACCTCGGTTATTGGTTCATTGATTTTTGCATGAGGTCGAAGCCTAGGTTCGCGAAATTGCAAATATCGATACTCGATGGCGGCCTTCCGGACAAACAAAGCCGATAATCCACCCTTGGAATGTCGATGTCTTTGTCTCTGTTTCTTTCGCACTTCCATGGCCTCGTCTTTATTCTTATTCGTCTACCTTAGAAAATATTATCCTGTTATCTTCTTTCTTTCTCGTCAGAACTATTTACATTCACAGATTTATTTACGTATCGCCACTTTTTCTAAGACGTGATTTCAGAAGGGATATTGCGTTATCCGGTATAAAGTAAAAAGAATGTCATTTAAATATAAAAAGACACATTGCGTCTACTGTATGAGTCAGATGTACTTGGTCTCGTGTATGTTTCGTATACGCCAGTCTCTAACTAGGCGAATTTCTTTATTAAAATTCAAGCGGGAAATATTATAGCGCTGTGTTTCTCTCATGGGATTACTGGCAAATACCAACGAAGGCTATACGACTACGGATTCGCTCGACTATAGAAGTGCGGATGATTCGGTCTGGCGGAGAGTACGATTGGTTTCCGGGGCTCGGCGCCTCTGCCGGAAGTCACGCTAACTGTTACCAGCACGCCACACTGGCGTAATCCTGGAATCTTGGTTTAACGAACTAAGACTCGTCTCATTTTATAGAAAACACAATCGTTCGTGTACTTTGCACGCTGAATGTATCATTTAGGTAAATCGATTTTTACTAAATTATATTTAATATTTCAGTCGCCGTTCGTTTGAAGTATACGTGAAAGCATCGGAATCGCTGGAATCGCATTTTTCTTACGACTTTGCCACCGCTACGAATTTTCTAAGGTAAATATAATTTGCCATGGTTTCCGAGATCGTTACGAGTTTCGCGCGTCTCTTTCCCTCGGAAAACTTTGAAAGCCTTGTTAGAGAAATGAAAGATTGAATGTGTCATCGCCGAAACGAGGGTCGACTTTAGAGTTGACGGGATTTTCGGTGGCCAACCACGACAAACAGGGCCGGATCCTTCGTGACCGCTAATCCGTACTAACGTTCCGACTTTCTTAGACGCGGTCTTGTCTTCCAACATTGGGTTACTTGCTAGCAACAGAGCTTCGATCCAGCCCTTTCTAGGTCACCGTTATGCCGTATAAATCAGATTTCATTGTAGACGCGATTAATTTATAAGATTCGTAGAATGTTTCCCTTTCTTAAATGAAACGTTGTCTCAGAAACGCGATTACTCGGCGCAGTATTACTCCAGTTAAATAGAACTCGAGTTCGCGAAAACTGGCGCAACTCTAAATGAAAATGGTGTGAAGGATTAATCTGAAAATGGAAAAAGTAGCCGGCGAGCTTTTTACCAATGTATACGTTTTCCAGTGCTACTATGGCTTCTATCCGTCTTGTCGTCGGGCGGGGAAAGTGGAAAGAACTTCTGTAGGTTCTGACGCCACGCCGAGGCGAAAGTATTTCTCTCTCTCCCTCTCTCTCTCTCTCTCTCTCTATTTCTATCTTTTCCGACCTCAGCTTCTCCTTCGGACGTTTACTTCCAGCTTAGTTAGCAAAACGCAATCTCTTTCGTTGTTCCAGTAATGAGACGAAACGATAAAACGGCACACTCTGAAGGTTTATCGGTGCGTCAGAGGTAACCGCTCGGCATCCGTATATTTTGAACATTCGAGATGGAAGACAGAAAGGGAAAGGGGTGGCTGGGTAAGTATCAGGCACGGCCATTGTAAAAATTCAGCAGGATTTCCTTCAGCGTCGCCATTTTCTTGAGTAAGTAAACAGCGCGAAATGAAAAAGATCTTTGCATTTGTTTTCCAATTAATTCTCTGTTTCTTTTTTGTCTCCTTTAACTTTGCTATTCCCCTCTGAGTATTTTAACGACAATACATAGTCCGTGGATATTTGAACAATTATAGGAAATTTAGATGACCAAAAATGTGCAGCACGTGTATAATAGACAAAAGTACGTAACATGTATTACGCTATATTATATAATACTTGGAATATGAAATTGATCTTAATTTAGGTTCTATTAATGTAATTCTATTAATATAGTTCCTGTCAAGATAAATGTAGATATATCTTAGAGATTTAATAATATATTAGTCTAAAACCTCTTCGTATCCAGTTCCATTAAGTCATCCAAAATTAGACAAAGCAATTGGTTCGTAGAATTTCAATTTTGATGCGGATCGCAGTGAAAAATGGTGAATTTTTACCCCTAGTTTCTTTCGTATCACTCGGAGCTTACCGTTCGCTAGGGAATCCATTTCTAGGAAAAGCAACTCTCTGAATGTTCAAATTCCCTCTAAATGCCCACTCGTCAGTTATCCAGCATGCCAGTCTATCACCGCATTGTTTTGAAGCTCGTGAAGCATCTAGGCAAGCATTTGCAATCTGACAACGCCAGTTACCACTTCACGAGATGCTTCCATTTGTCAGCCATAATTACGAAGATACTTCGTGTTAGTTACATATTTGACAAGAAACGGTTCAACCATTTTCCTTCAACTTCATAGACTCTAGAGATACTTGGCCGTTTCTTATCAATCGAGAAAATAAGAGGAAACCTGAGAAGATAAATGTTCTTTATCTGTATAAAATGTTGTTGTTGAAACTGCAAAAAATAAACGACTATGGTCGTAGAGAATAGAAGAAGGTTGACGATAAGAAGACACTTGAGGAAAACAATGCACTATGCTCGTTTTGCTATAATACAAAAGAGAAGCACGTTGCGTCATTGACGACAGGGTTATAGCAGGGTGCTAACAGCCTCTTGTTCCGCAGTTAGGATTATTGTCACAAACACGAGAAACTTTCTTCGTTCGCCAATTACAGAGAATATCATTGTTTCTCTGAATCTCTTAACAGCTATCTTCTATCGCTGTATACGTCGATTACGTGTTACGGCTGGACTATACTTGCCATTTACTATTGCATAGACAATATATATGGCAACGTATACAGCTTGTTTCTGTCATCGCGTTATATATTATTTTGTACGATCACTGCGTGCAACGATAAGCCACCATTCATTTCGACTTCTTTAGTAGAATATTTATATCTCAGCAGTCTAATCGTCCGGTATTAAATCTGCCGTGTAATACTGCAACTCGTATAGTATTGGTGTAATGCGTGGATATGGCAACAGTAACAAGTAATGGTACGAGTGGTAAGAGTAGGCGTTGTAATCTCTTCTACGATATGATCAAGTTTTACATTGAAGCATCAAATAACGATCCCGATTAACGCAACAACGTACATATGTATATGTATATGTATATGTATATTTATTGTATATATCCTCGCCTGCAGCATTCTATTTTTCTCATAGCAATTAAATCACTGCTACGCTATATTTTACGCGGCTCTGACCGAGCTTTTAGACTCTCACCATTTCACGTACCTGTTAATTTATTTCTCGAGACGCCTTGTATTTTACCTAATTTTACGAGCTCGCAATATTGCGGAGGCTGCTACGTATAAGAATAATGACAGGAAATGTTGATTCGTGAAATTACTAAAGTCTCACTATCATAGCGAAGGAGATGGTTTCAGAAGCAAATAGAATAAGTAAACGTCGAGAAAGTGGAACGAGAAAGACGGACGATTGTACGCCGGCAAGACTATGCAATAAATAATAAAGGCGAGATCCCTCGAGTCTCGGAATCTACCTACGCCGTAGACGAACCCGGGAGTAAAGTTTCCGGGTAGTTCCGTTGCACTGCCTAGGAGACCTTACTCGAGTCGTACGTGGATATTCCGTAACACCTTACTTTTTTCCTCTCCTTTCAAGAAAACAAAGTTCGCCAGACTTTTTAATGAAATTACTACACCGTATCCCATAAATAACCCAGCCGGTACGTTACGATTTTCAGCGTTCTTCACAACCGAGAATCGTTTCAGTTTGAACTCGTATTTAATTTTCCTCACGACCGGCTAACGACGCAGACGGCAGGATTAGGTCTAAGGAATCGAGCGATAATCCGGCCTGGACGAGCGTTCTACTTGGGACGCACGATAAAGCCGGTCCCGTCTTTAAGTGGAAACGTTCGTTCAACGTCAGACGAGGCACGTACCAGAGCACCGGTGTCAGGGCGGAGCGTAAGAGGGTGAATAATCATTTTCCGTCGTAACGAGGGAGATCTAGTAGTAACCAACCCCACTTCGCGCTTTACTCCAGCTACGTTTCTATGCCCCTAACTTTCGATCAACGTGTAGCAGAGTCGCGATTCCATTTCGGAACAAAAGAAATTTTTTATCGAACTTGGAATAAAAATCGTGTTATAGATTTTTACCACCCGTTCATTCATCTTTTCTTTTTTCTATCGATATCTCATTTTTTCACTCTTCTCAAATTTTTCGCCAATGCAATAATTTTCCATATTCGCATTCCCTATTCCGAGTCCGACACTTTTTCCCATTCGAAAATCGTTGACGGAAAATGCTGCCGAATCACAGCTATTAGCTTCGTTAATCGTGATTTTGTACTAAAGAGAGGACACAATTACTTCCGTGCTCGTAAATAATCCAGATCGTTCGGATAACGTAGCTTCGTTACGAACAATTAGACGACGTGAACGTTGTTTCCTACAGCTGACTAATTCTTGTCGAGCTCGATTCTAATACCGTTTAGATTAAACGTCTACCACGAAGGGAATTGGAATTCGGGAACGTGCAACTTCGAAATCGAAGCCTATCCACGGTTTAAAAATTATTCCTAAAAACGTGTCAGTTGCAAAAAGTTTCTCCAATGATTTGATGATAATTATTTAGAAAATATCGCGAATCGTTCGAAAGAAATATGGAAACGCGTCTTGCCTCGTGTCTTATCGTTTAGTAACGACGACGGGATTCGTTTTATGCGATTAAAAGTGGAGAGACATTGACATTATAATATTTGAACGGTGGAATTGGGTGTGATCCAAAATTCTCGATGAAAATCACGGGTCGAATACGATGCAGTGGACCGGACGAAACTTGGCGTTTACGTAATTTCGAGCTTCGCGTCAGCGACTATCCCGGTAAAAGGTCGATAAATGTAAATCGCAACGACCATTACCTGTCGGTAGTATGGATAAACGTTCTCAAATAATCATAACGTTTTACAATTAACGTAACCAACGTTTACCGATTCGGCTGAATAAGTGGCTGGAAAAATTGAAATCTCTTGGGAGGTAACATCTGTTTGATCGATTAATAATCACTCACTGATATTATTCGGTAGAATCCGGACGAATAAGAATTTCGAAAGGTGGATTGAAAAGTTTGTAGTTTGCCTCGCTCAATCCACTTAACCAGTTTCCTCGAGGCGATCGTTATTCAAATTCGATTGAGACGTTCCGGGGACGTCGGTGAAGGCAGAAATCACGAGAAGTAAAATTTCGCACATTGGATTAACGACGGAGGAATAGATTTTGCGATTGGATTGCGTCGAATGGTCCGTGGTATCTAGCAACAACGTCGAACGACGGTATGCGAACGATCAGGGAGCGAAGGAGAATAGCCGGTGATTGAGGGAATATAGGGGAGCCATCGTCGAATATAACTCACGTCGCAGTCGAACTGTCTCACTGGGCTAGCTCGTTGGTTGGCCGGTCGACTGGTTGGTCGGTTGGTTGGCTCGTTCGAAACGATCACCGGGCATATTAACGAACGCACTAGGGCTCATAAATCATGCCAACGCAGGGAGCAACCAATCGAATAGCCCTGTTAGGTACGAACAGCCAATCGGAGCCTCGGTCGAACGGACGTGCACGTCGAACGAATCCCACGTCCCGGAAATTACGTGTCCGACTCTAAACTCTGATGATTGATGAGCCGGCTGTAGCTAGTGGAAATAGTGTGCACTCGCACTCTCTGTGTCTCTTTCCGTTCCTCTTTTCCTTTCCATCTCTTACTTTCTCTCTTTACCTCGAAACGATTTGCTCCTTGCTGCTCGAAACCTCCCTGAAAGCTCGCACGCTCCTCTTTCCGATGCTTTTCCGTGTCTCTTCGTCACTGTCGGATACGTAAACGTACGACGAACCTCTCTACTGCGCGGTGGTAATGTTTTTCGATTAACCAGTGTCACAACGATTCTGATATGTTCGATCACGTGACGCACACGCTACGTTCGTTAATGACAGACAAACGGGGCAAGACTCGCCTTATTTCCAATATCGCTCGTCGTTCCTGCAGATTCCGCTAGTTTTTAATAGTTTCCGCGTAAGAAAAAAACGAAAAAAAAAAAAAGAAAAAAAGAAAAATAGAGACGTAGAAACGTGGAAACGCCTGCAAGTTTCATCCAATAGTTTTGTAGGTATCTTCGCTTCTCTCTTTGATTCCTTCGAAAATGTTCTTGCGGTTGGATCGTCTGTGCACGAGCGCACACACGGTTGTCATCGAGATCAAAGCAGTCGCGAAACGAGGGGATTTTAATGCGTTTGCCAAAGCGTCTCGGTCAAAGCGAGCGTAAAGAAGTACGAAGCGGAGAGCGTGGTTCGACGGAGGGATGGGAAGAGCCAACGGAGAAACAGACATTTTTCCTTCTTCTCGCACTTTTCAAGATTACAAAAGTAAGGTTGCATCGACGAGGAACTTAACGTTAGACATCGTTCGCCGCTGACTGCGATCAACGAACGGATCTAATCGATGCTTTAATTCGCGCCATCTCGAAAATCGTATCAATTGGCGGCGAATTCGTTTGCTGTTATTACGTAACGCGTGGAAAAATCCTACAGCTTCGATGATTTGGCAAAATTCGTAATAATCTGTACGTTTTGATAGAGCAGTGACTCTGCGCGAGAGAAGTCGGATTTATAGTCCGATTTTGTACAGCAGCGAAGAGAGGAAACGATTTAGCGTGAAAAACTTGAAACGTAATTCCTGCCTTTAACTATCTGCGCTCGGGAAACGTGAAAAACTGGCAAACGAGTCGCCGAGGATTTAGAAAATTCGAAATTCAGCGTGGACCGTGAACGAAGGAACGGGAGATTATTTTTTAAATTTATTCTTTCGCGTGTTAAGCTGCTCGCCGTGTTCTGAGTGGACTGAGCGGAAGAAAAAGCAAACGCGAGAAGATAACGAAGCGAGTCATAGGCTAGAACCGAGGGGAGAATATGGAACGAGATAAAAGCGAATGGAGGAAAGAGAAGACTCGAGAGAGACCTGGCGCACTCGAAATGATTGAAAGACCGAAGAAATTGAATTCTCGCATTCGATCGTGCCAGCTCGGGTCCTCTAATTGAACGACTCCTCTTCCCCTTGTTCCTCCGTCCCTTTTCACTTGTCAATTCTTCACCCCTCCCTTCGTTTCCTTTAGTATTTCCTACTATTCCACGCCACTCGTCTTCCCGTCTCATTTTCTTCTCCATCGTTTAAGCGGTCCCCTCCTCTTATTCTCTCTAACCGACGTTCTTCCAGCCAGTAATTCGTTTATCATCAGCGCTTAACCGTGGACCGAATTAACACTACGAACGACAATTGCATGGACGTCGGAGCAGCGAAGGAGACGATTCAGCGAAGGAACGTAATCAGGCTACTCGAACGATGCTACAGGAAAACCACGAGAACCGTAACGAAACGACTACGATCTTAATTGCGTTAGTTCCTGCACCAGATTTATGATCTATCATCGGTGTTAGTTTCGAAGGAAGCAGAGCAGGAGCGCGTGATACGTTCTCGCATATTCTTCAGCCGTATCAAACTCGATGCTCGACGTCGGTTTCATATCCTTAGAACGAAAGGAACCGTAGTTTCGCGCGTTCTTCGGTTTCCTATTTACGAGAGGATCGTAAAACGACGTTTGACTAGCAGTAAAACAGGGCAACCTAAATTCTTGGACTCGCTTGGATTTCTCACGGACACGGGTGCTGCACGAGTTTGCACGGGAACGAGCGGCCGCCGATTTCATCGATCAAAAAATTGGTGCAATGGCGAACGTTGGAATCGAGCCAGATCGCCGTTGTAAATAACAAACGACTATTTATTTTTGCATCTACAAAGCGCCGCACGCGCGCATCTTTTTACAGCGCGGTAGCTAGTGAAAATACTTGCTCAAAATGTTTGCGCTCTGTCCGTTTCAAATTTATTTGTTATTTTAAGCGCAAAACGTATTTCGGTCTTCGTATCGGGAACCGTACTTGGGAACAACTACGGTTCGTCGATCGAGGCAACATAAAAACAAGAGATAAAACGGTGAATGGAAAGAGAAGGGAAGAGAGTCGGAGTAAACGAACAGAAAAGGAAGTGCATGCACGAGGTAGAAGCGCGGAGGTTGGGTTGGTCCGCGCCTCGGTTAATAAATAGCAGCAGTATGCAAATAAAGTCAATCGTGCAATCGTTTGAATTTTAATTCGTTGAAATAAAAAATGAAATTTGCTGCCACGGCTACAAGGCGAGCGAGCGAGCGAGCGAGCGAGCTCGTGCGATCGCTGCTGTTGCTCGCCTATGATCGATAAAATCGAGCTTCGCACGGCTATGACGTTCCCGTCGTATAAGCATGTTACGCTAAACGTTGGAATAGGCAGGATTTTATCGAAAGCGTGAAGAAATCGTAAAGATGGTTGTCGCGCGTTGTAAAAGGGGCGTAGACCGCTTAATCGTGAAATTTTTTACGAAGCTACAGCTCATGCACCGGTACAAGTGGACTGCCATCGCTAAAGCAAGTATATAAGGGCATTGTTCACTTCCTGTTTTGAATATCGAATTTACGAGCAAAGTTATGTGCAGCGCCCGCAAAATCTTTCCCTTCCCCTTCTCCTCTCGACCATCCCCTTTCTCTCTCTCTCTTTCTCTGTCGAGATTCTAACTTGGCCCGTAAAACTTCGGTCGGAACTCGTCTTCGAAAGGCGGACTTTCCTCTTAAGGGTTTCCAAGCAAGCAGGGAATATGGTCGAGGTGTCGTAAGAACGATCGTAAGATCTACGATTCGTTTTGCATTCCGCGATATCCGTTCTCGTAGCCGCGAGAAAATCGATCGATTCGAGTCATTTGACGCGGCGAGTGAAGCGAAAAAGACAGGGGAAGACGTACTATACGTCAACTTTGGCTGAGGCAAAGACACGGCACAGGGAAAAGAAGAGTAGGCAAGGATCGAGGTTATGGATGAAAAGATCGAAAAGACGGAACGTGGTTCGATAGTCTGTCGGTAAAGAGCGACGGACGCTTCCTTTTGAGATAGGTGACGGAGAACTGCCGACAGAGAAAGTCTTTTCTGCGGCGAATCAAAAGTCGAACGTCGAAGGCACTTGCATTCTTGGCGAAGGGTATATCGGGCGCTCGAGCAAGAAACGTCAAGGATTCAGGTTCCGAGTACGGCTTGCCACGAGAGCTACCGATTCCACCTGATGTCGTTCACCGACCTAGGCTTCATTTTCAGATCACGTACACGCCATTGCGCTAAGCTTCGCTCCTCTTACCTTCTATTTCGAAAGCACCGGATGCTGAAATCACTCTCCTTCCACTCTTTGCCTTCTTTTTCATTTCCTCCCTCTCGCTTCCCATCACTCGCAATTTCTTGCGTATCTTTATTCTTTCGGCATTCGCCAACCTATTCAAACGCGTTCCCCGATACCGTCGCTTTTGCAAAAGCGAGTTGCTCTTCCACATGATTTTCTTGTTAATTATCATCGACCTTGGACAATTTTCCATGCGACTTCTCGTTCGTAGCATCTGTTAATCTGTTCCACGAAATCGACCGGTATTTCGTTAAATTATGAATCTGGAGAGAAAATAGCTCGCGCTATTCCCATTTTATTTCGCTATTTCGAAGTATTGGATAAGGAAAAGATAAAGGTCAAGAAGCATAGTAACGAAGCAGTTAATTTTCTTATTTCCATCTCTAGAATTTAGATCTCTTAATTACAAGTGAATTTGGTGCTACGCCCGATCGGTACTGTCAGATTAGTGTCGACGCGCCGTTGCGATTTACTTGCGACGACGCTTCGCCGTTTCCTTATATTTCCAGTAGCGCGATTTCAATTGCTACGATCGTGCGAATCGCATCATTGAAACCTAATGCCGTCGAATCGAACAACGTCACCGTTGCAACGACGGTATTATAGTCGCAACGTATCGCGTCGCTCATTTGCACCGGCCCTTATTCCTGACAATTCGTTCTAATTGCTTCTAATCGATTCCGATCGGCCTTTCTTCGTCGTTATCTGTCGTTGGTCGCTACATGCGTCGTTATTTGTCGCCATACGTGCTCCTTCCTTGTTATTCGCAATCTCCATTCACGGACGCTATTCGGTCGATACGAGGCGAAGCGCGTGAAACATTTCGACTTTCATCTATTCGCAGTTCGTTGCGAATCGAGTGGTTCGTTATCGACGCGAATAAGAAACGGCTGAAACGAAGAATAGGAACGTAGGGAAAATTGATCGAGATCGAGCGGCGATCGGCTAGTCACGAATCACGAATCACGAATCACGAATCACTATTTACGGAAAGAGTAAACGAAGCAGTGGCGTAAGAGGGGTAAGTAAATACGAGGCGAGGGTGGGAACGTGGAACGCATGTACACAACGAAGGTCGTTCTCGAGTGTCTATACGCGTATTCTGACTCACGTACGACCACGAACGAGAATATACGGGCGTGCGAACAAACTACAACGAACGAGGGAAACGTTCGCCCTCGATCGTGATTTCCGAATGCGCTTCCCTGTACAAACGAACCGTCCGACAACGTTGCTATGCTACAAGCACCGACAGATACAGAACGGTGAAACAAAACGACGAGCCTCCCGCTAAGACGCCCGGCGAAGACAACGAACAACAAGGAGAGACGAGCTAAGAGACGAGAACGATGACCCGAATTCTGTCGTGGAAAATCTGCTGGGAAAATACACGGTTCATTGTGCGGCGCGGCAGTTTGACAAATTGTATATGTCTACAAAACCTACTTCTACCTGCTTCAGCCGTAGCTGCTCCTTCACGAGACCCCCTTATTCGCGAGGCAGGTTCGCGTGCATGCGCGAACGAGCATTGTCACCGAATAAGAAAAGGATAGACCATAGACAGTTTGCACCGACATCGGTTCGGCCGACGTCGACCAAAAGAGAGGAGATCGCCTGTTCGAAAGGCACATTCCTTCTTCTCCGAAACGAGGAATCACAGTACGGATTGACGTTGCGATCGATTCGCGTAGCAGCGTACCTTTCAATCTCGTGTTCGAAGCGAGATCGTTTGTGGCTGGGCACTACCGGCAACTCGGATCCCACGATTAAGACAATCTCTCACTGAAATCGCGACACGACAGTTGGCTACCAGCGCGCAACTAGGTTATTTTAAATACTTTATGTCGTGGACACCGAACGCGAGCGGGAAACACTTTGGCACGAACGATGGAACAATTAACTGTCTGTTTTAGAATCGGTTCTGGTCAACTCAATGATAACCATCGTATCGTGCGGGGTATTATATACTTGGGGAAAAATTGTTTCTACGTCCGAATAGAATAAAATAACATCAAACGCGGAACAAACTTTGCTATAAAATTCCGTCGAATTCTGCCTGCCATAAAACTACCGCTTTGCAAACTAAAATCGATATCATGCTTGTTTTCAATTCTTAAAAGTCGTAGTCAACGACCGAACTCGCTGGAGAATCATATTTTTTTTCTTTTTTTTATATATAAATTTTTGCGTAATTTTATAAGGCTATCTATCCCGTGTCAACACGTTTGTTCGCGTAAACTGTGTTCATCGTTTGTTCGTTCGAACGTATAATTAGGCGATCACGGCGCAGGCTACCACTTGGTCGTGTAAATGTCAACGGGAAGAAATGACGCACAACGAACGATTCGTCGATACTAACGACAGTATTTTTTAATCGACATTTGCCCGGTTGCGTAGAACGCTATCGGCGATAGGTTGAAATTGATAAATCGCTGGTTCGCGTCGAACGATACCGAGTACCAGGATATCGGATAGAAAGAGGAAAAGAAGGAATCAAAACAGCTGGCGTGTCGCGTAAATTGATCGAAACGAAAAGTTTTTAAGCCAATTGATTCAACGGGTTACACATCGTTCATCGCTCTCCGCCGTTTTTCTCTGTCTCCAAAAAAAAAAAAAAAAAAAAAAAGAAGAAATATTTAATTCGCTTTCCCCAAATCCCGTTCTAACTTTAGTCGCGTCGATGCGCTGGAGTCATCGTACGACACAATTCTGGTTAAACCGTGCTCGCCACGAAAAAGTTTGACAGGCTAGGAAATTTTGTTTACGAATAAGGCAAACAAAAAGATCTCTTTCGATCCTGTTGACGACTCAAAGCGTACGAAATTCTCGCTGACGTTATACAAATCCGTTTACGCTTTTCGAACGTTACGTAACACCGTCCAATCTGTCTGATACTTCGATTAACTAACCACTAACCAAAAACTGAAGAGCCAGTGGATTTTCCGTCAGAGTAATTTTTCCTCCGAGTACGAGCATCGATAGGGAACTGCCGAACCTGAGAAGAGAAAGATCCGCGAGATCGGCGGATGTTCGGACCGTTCGGTCTTCCCGGATTAGCAGCCGTATACTTGGCTCAGGAGACGGAAGACGAACGTAAACGGTACGAGATACGACGCGAGCTCGCGCGACGCGATGTCGGCCAACGCGGATCGTTTCACGGACAGCGGAAATGAGACGGTCGTTCGTCCCGCGGAACGGTTGAAGGGAAAGAAGATAGGACGTTGAGGGCAGAGCGAGATGCCGGAAAGGAGAGGATAGAAAGCCGTGGTACGGACGTACGGAGCTTCCTGATCGTCACGATGGTCGCTTTCGTCCCGTTCGATCGATACCCATAATTCCGACGAGTCGCGAACGGTGCCGATCGATACGGCAGATTTTCAAGCTTCGCTCGGTCCGTTCGGTCCGTTCGCTCCGTTTACTTCGTTTGCTCCGTTCGCTCCGTTTGCTCGGGGCGCTCGCACGAAACGGGAGACAGGGACTTGGCTTGGGAGCTTTGTCCCGTGCTGGACGAACGGCAAAGACCCTTTCGTGCGAAATTCCGCGTCAATCCCGTGGAATTAAAAGCTCGTCGAACGAATTTAAGTTGACGTTGGTCGAACAGAGCCGGCTAACGGCTGAGCGATCCAGTCGAAAAAAGAAAGTCGAGCCTCGAACGGAATCGTGAGAGGGTAAAGAAATCCACTTCTTGACTCGGTCGTAGCTGCATGCTTGAAAAGTTGAAGGGGATGGAGTAGAGGGTGCGTGGTCGCGAGAAGTAGGACGCGGGGATGCCGCGTGAAACGGCATCGGAAGAAGGAGTAAGGGAACCAAGAGGAAAGCGGCGGTTGGCAGATAAGATAAGGGTGAGAAATCGCGGCGCTTCTGGATGCGGTAACATTAGACCGCCTCCCGACAGCATCGCTGCCTGTCCTTCTCCAGCACCGTTCCTTCACCAAGGCGTTGCTCTTCGGCTTAACGCTCGAGCCCCAGCAAACTCCTATCGTCCTCCGGCACGGTATCGTTTCACCGTATGGCCACCAGATACTCCGGAATATCGAACTATATACGCGTACGCTATGTTGTCGCCCAGGATTCGCTCGATCGACAGTAGCAGGGTTAGGCCAGCGATGTAATGTCGGATTAACGGCAACTGGCCGATACTAAACCGTAGACCGAAGACGGATCACCTGGATCCAGTTCTCGTCTTCGCTGCTCGGCCATGCCATCGATCTAACTTCCAACGTAGTCCAAGCTACGGTAATACCCTCTTCTCTTCTTCCTTCGCTCTTTCATCCTTCGGCCATGTTTTCCAACTCGTTCTTTGGACATGTTCTTCGAACACGACGCGATCACGATTTTCCCACCCTTTGCCGTCTTTCACACCGCGCTATCGGTTCTTCATTGTTTTCCCTTCTTACTCTGTGAATGTTCAACGATATTTTCTCGGATAATCGCAGCCAGCGTTAAACCTCTCGAAACATTCGCAACTTTTCACAAAACTCTATCGTTAAATTCATTAGGAAAGCACGCGTTTCGAGAAATTACGTCTCATCGACTCGACGCGTCGCAGAACATCGCTCAACGTTGAAGAATCAAACTGTCGCGCTTGAGGTTTGCCTGCCAACTATTCGTTTCGTTTTACGTGATCGAATAGTCGACCTTTTTCGAAGAACCTTTCTTTCCAAACGATCCTTATTTCTATTCGAAAAGATCTACGAAGAGCCTCTTTCACACGCGAAACCAATAACATTTTTCGCACTCTCTTCTCGATGGAGTACGAAGGTCGGTAAAGCTGAAAAGTGAACTCTCTCCCTCGAGTAGCACTCGTTGCTGTTAAAGAGAAAATACTCTCGCCGATTATCGATCTTCGAAGCTTGGGAACGAGCTTCACGGTTCGTCGAGATTATCGAGGAAAATTTTCTAGTGCGCTTCTTACAATTCCGTTGGGGTCTCTGTCGTCGTACTCATCGAAATTCTTTTCTAGCTTGTTATCTTCTTTTTAGCTTTGTCGGACGACTAGAAACAGTTTTTACGCGTTTACAGATAATTTAAATTGAATCCATCTGTAACGTAACGTCGCGTGTAGTTGGTAAAGCGACATTTCCTTACGTGGTTCTAATTCCATTGCCATCAATTGCACGTAAAATATTTTTGCCCAATCGTATTATCTGCGTATATCGCCTAATTACAAGGCATCGCTGCTCCATGAATATGCAATGTGCGCATGCCGTAACGATTCCATGGTAGCTGTATGATACGATTGTCCCGAAGCATCTTATTCCTGACGTATTACGAATAGATCGTTAACTGATCTCGATAAGAATCGACTAAACTGTCCGCTCTGGTTAATGGTTTCGCAACTAACTGTCGTTAGTTGGTATTGAGAAAATCCGCATTTCCTTAGTTGCGAACCCCCCCCCCAAAAAAAATTTCATATTTTAATAAACTTTACCAAATGGATGATCAATTGGTTTCTAAACAGATATTCATCTCGTCTAGCAAATGCTCGACGAGTATACTCGACGTACTACGAATCTTTACGTATCTTCGTACGTCTTTATGTATTTTATGTACAGTTTAAACAACCTTTACGCGCTCCTTTTTCAAAAGCATACCGCTGCGGACTCGCGTTCCTTTCTAATTTGATCTTTTAAATTAAAAGCCGGCTCCTCGAGATGGTCGTTCTTCTGTCCCGGATGCCATTCCACCGTTTGATATTCCGATCTCATCGGATAATCGATTTCTTGGTAATGAGCCAGATGCCTAATGTTCAACTATCAAGTAAGTAACTGTTAGCTCGTCATAATTCCAATAGAGACGTGCTTTTGAAGTATATATATATTCTTAGTACTGGAAATAGGAAAAATTAATGATTTCGAAGCAAGTCGAAGGTTACTCGTCATCTGTTTAAATCGAATTATATAGCAGTCCATGTATATTTCAGTACAACGAAGTGTATGTATACTCGATGAATCATCGTCGATTTATTCGCAAACGATGCTTTCTACGCAAAAGCGTCGCTTTACATCTTTGACGTACTTCTTCGTGTAGCTTCGTCTCCTTTCGAATTGTACTATCAGTTCAAGAACACCTTATAAACATGTACAGTTCCAAACGTTAAAAGCGTATTAACATACTAATTGCGAAACAACTGGTCCATGATTTACACACGTCTGTCTGTTTCAACGTTTTATTAATGTCAAAGCGTTGACAGATTAGAAACCCAAAGATGTTCGTACTATAAAAATGTACATACATCGATCGTTTGCCTGCTCGAATTTGCTCTGTAAGAGTATGTCGTTGAAGTAGGAAACGTCTTTCACCGCGGATGAAGATTCCTTTGGCTCAGAGGCTTTCGCGAAAGGTAGCGGAATCTTCATATGGAAATATCGACGAGCGTCTCGGTGGAGGATCGATTACCGTGAAAAATAAATGTCGTGTCTCGTCCTTTCAAGATTTCGATATAAATATTCAACGAAGCTGGACGTTGTCGACTAACCTGTTGTTGCGTAGAATTATCGCTTACACGATGAGCACAGCATTGTTAAAAAAATGTCAGTCGATCGATGTGCAAGATATAAAATGAGAATACGATCCACGATCGATCGAGTTTGGATGGAGGTTTCGTTCGTTGAAGGAGGTCGTTCGATGGTACAAAAATAACGTTGTTGGAGGCTGCAGGGACGACTATGATGAATAGGAGAATCGAAGCCGAGAGGTACGTTCAATAGGAGAGAAACAGCGAGGTGGTCGCTAGAACGACCTAGAGACGTGCGCGCGAGTATGCGGGTGTAAATACATCCCATGAATTTAGGTTAGTATGCGAGCAAAACCGCAGCACTTCACAGACCGACCTGGGCCCGCTTAATTATTGTCCGGCTATAGGGATGATAATCGGCTCGAATTAACGTACCTACTTGGTCGACGGAGAAGCAAGTAAACGCAATCGCTCTCGGTGATTAGAACGTCCCAATTACCTTCTTAACAGAAACCTTTCCCACTTTCGCCGAAGTTTGGATGCCGAAATTGCTCACTCGCGAAAGTTCTGCTCCTTCAAACGTTCATCCCTTAAAGTCCTGTCAGGATTTAAATATTCAGAAAATTTCACCTTCTTTGGGGATTTCTCCGAGGAAATACGAATCTTCAACTTACTTTTAGTCGTTAAATAATAAAAGAATCATTTTGGATATTATATCGTATGCAGTTGTCGTTGAATTATTCTCTCTGAATTTATAACGGGCGCGCCTAAGTAGTTTATTTCCGTTGCATTAAATATAAATGTACGGACAAACGGAGCAACTAATCGTATCAACTTTGTTTATCAAAAGATGCATCTATTTTCTATCTCGTCATATTCGTATCAGGCATTTTATCATATTTCGTCCCTAATAACAAATCTAATCAATTTTTGGATCCTTTTCATGCTTGGTAGGATAGCTAATTAGAACCAACGTTCATCCATACCATTCGATTTGAACGACCGTGTTAATGCGCGCGATTGATGTGGTTTACGACAAACACCGATAACCGATTCGTAATTATCGATTTCGAAGTTTCCTAAAGCAACGTTTCACAGACTCCTGCGTAGATCGTGCGAGGGTATTACGCGGCCGCTCCACTACATTCTCGAGCAGCAGCGCCGACTCGTATGCGCTGTAATAATTTAATATAATGTCAAGTATCGGGAAACTCGTAGGACCGTAACAATAGAAGGAGACGGCTATGGTAGTCGATGGAGTCGCCGTGAAATATTCTCGATATAATGCCATAGCTTCTTTCCTCTTGACGTTTTCCGGCTTAGACCGCGCAATGACCCATCCTCGTTTCGCTTCGTCCCGATACTCGATCCTACTGACTCGTCGTTACTTTCGCCGTTTATCCTTCTCCTCGGTCGAAAAAGCTTGCTTTATTCTTCGCTTTCTGTTTGCTCCAGTGTAAGGATTATCGTCGGCTTTGTTTCGTTTAGCGTCAAGAGAAATGGAAGTGAACCGATGGTCGTACGAAGCGACAATTAAAGAGTAATTGTTAGCACGTTGAATATTCAGAGTTGTAATCCATCGGTATATACGCGGCTGTTTCATAAATATTATTATTTACCTATTTATAAACGAGAACATGGAATATTGGCGATTTTAAACTTTCGATCGTCGATATATTTTAGATTTAAGCTCCGTGGATCTAGTAGATTGCGAGGAAACAAACATCGGCATCGTCTCGCAGGGATTTCGCTAATTTCATACGGCTATTCGTAATATCTAAGATGTCGACGAGACAGTATAGCTGCTCCGAGTACTCTTGTTGACGATAACGACGTCAAAGCAAATTTGAATTACCGTTTCGAGTAGTCTCGGATGAATCGTGAACAGGATAACCTCGCGATACTGAGATTTCTACCGAATTGATATCGACTGTGAACGTGTTTGTTGGTTGATTCAGAAAGGGACATATTTTTCTCCGATTATCTGAAACTCTTTACCAGAATATTTGTCTGAAAATATTTCTCACGCGCAAAGTAACCATACGCCGAATTTTGTTACCATATAGAAAAATATCGTCTCTGCGCAATAATATCTATCTGGTATGAACGCTGTTGTTGAACAAACAAACGACATTACGCGTATACGCACGAGTATGGTTGGCAAGTATTTTACGAGCGCGTTACATTCATTTTGCGTAAATTGACATGGTCATTCGTTAGGTAACACGAATTTCCGAGTGCACGAGGATCTACGTATTTGACATATTCCATTATTGAACGATTTTTCAAGCTTTATTTTTGTTTCATCTTTCATTCTGGTAGCTCGTTTGTTTCGCATTTATTTCACAGCTTTCCGGTATCGTTGGCCGAAAAATCCAGGAAACTTTATACGGTAAACATTAAGCATGGCCATCGAACGATGTATCGTACGAATCGTTATTTCTTCGTCGCTTATATTCTCGAAAAATACAATAAACCGTGTAGGTAAAGTTTCTTAGAAATACTGTTTGGAGAAGAGCGATCGTCCGTTCGGGAGTCCATTTCGGTTGAAAGCCTTTCCGTACGCTCGAGATCTCCCGGCTTCAATTCGTTGCAAGCGAACGAACTGTTGTAGAAACTTGATTTGCATCGACGTACTTCGCGACTCGATGAACCGACACATCGCCACAGCAAACCGACGAAGAAGGGACAAACAGAAACAAGAACGAAGAGAAATATCATACATCTGAGTAATTCGGATATTTTGATACGAGAAATACGAAACGCTGGTACTTTGCTGTTCTTGTCAAAAATAGGACACTCGAGCAAGTTTGTATTGTAATTAAAGCCCGCGTAGATAGCGATTCATTTGACAAATATGTACATTCATAATCCGAATACGTTTATCGTAATTACACGATAAATTTTAAGTCTTTCTTTTCGCCGCTATGCAAGAAATCTCGAAGGCGAAGAAATAATTATTTCTTAAATCGTTGCAATTCCAATTCCAAATTCTTCGTCATTTTATCGTACTATCGAGAGGCTAAATTCTCGGAATTTCTCAGATATACTTGTACCGATGGAATTTTTAGGTCTGCGTTCTCCGTAAGGTTAAGAGAATCGCTAAACCACGACTGGAATATTTTCAATGATGAAATCGATCACGTTCCGCTTCTCTCTACCAGGCGAATGCCTGGTTCAACGAATGCATTGTTGCGTGCATAAATTTTAATGCAGCTTCCTCCCTCGCCCCATTCCTATACCAGAACGCAGAAAACAAATACGTACACGATTTAATGCACGAACTGTTTCGAAGACGAAATTGCCGCGCAAATTGCGCTACATAAATTATTCCATGACTCGAAAGATATTAAAATATAATGGTTGTTAAATATGTTTCTTTTTCCCAACAGGGAAGCATAATTTCGTTCGTTGTTTCTGCGGACTCGCGCGAACGTTCGATTAACGACGCGTCCACGTGTCGCTTTTCGCCATTTTACGACTTGGATTCACGCTCGTGTTTCGCTTCGTTTTCGTTTTGCGCGCGATACCCGTCAAACTAGAGGAACGCAACTGCCGGTCGTTAATAATCGTTAGACGTTGACGACGAGGCAGCGATCTACGACGCGATCTAAGAAACGAGGCAACCTGATAGGGCGTCACTGTGGCTCGCAAGCTGCACGACTAACGCCCTGAAACGGATGCGATTACTACGCGATACCTTGTTCCGTTCGTTGGCGCGAACCTTATTTCTATGCAACGTGCAGTCGCTCGACCGTGTGCTTTCTCAATGCCCAGGCGAAATAATCTCTGGAGGACTAGCTTCATAGCCAAACTTGAAGTACCGGGATATAGGTACATAAAACTGACTCCCGCGCGAAAGTAAAATAGCAAAGTAAGCTTTATAGGGATCTCTCGTTGCAGCCGCGATATACAGCCGCGCATTCGCATATCCGACTTTGCTTGTAAACCGCGGCTCGAACCACCATTGCACTGTTTATCACCACGATGTATCGTCGCCCGTCTGCTCACTCGGTGGGAAAGCATAGAAATAACCGATAAAATTTCCTCTCTTAATAACGCCCAACCGAGTTTCCTCTCTTCCTTCCGGTGTCGCGTATTTCGTGGCGTTATCAGGCTGAACGAGCGTAGAGTCGCCGAATGTCTGGGAATACTCGCGCGGCAAACCTCGGAATGAGCCACAATGCCGAAGCTATCGCGATTATTTGGCGCCAATCGTTTTAACGAGCTCTCCTTTGCGTTCAAAAAAATTCCCCAACGATTTATGCGTATCTCTATTATGCGCGCGTCCTCCAGCCTGAAAAACACCATTTCAGCGAAAAGCACGGGACGAGTCGGCCGAAGCGAAGAGAATCCATTCTTAGCGCATCGCAGCGAGAAGAAAAACGAGCGATGGACTGGGCAATAAAGTTGACGCGGTAATTTGGCGGGCCACTCCTTCGAATCTAGGTGTGCGTTATTTACGCGAACGCTGCAACAGAGAGAGAGAGAGAGAGAGAGAGAGGGAGAGAACGGAATGGCAGAGTGGTAGCGATGGTGGAATGGTGGTGGTGGCGGACAGCGTCGACTCTGGCGGAGGTGGGGTTGTGCAGGGTGCTGTCTGCAATGTGCAATGCATTGCAATGCACCACGATACGAAACCACTTGGAGTTTTCACGGAGTTGCATCGTTGCGTCGTTGCACGGTAGCACCGATGCCAGGTTCGTTCCGCTTGTAACGTGTTTGCGGGCGACGGGCATAGAACGAGGCGAAACGAGAATTCTGGGCAATCGAGAGAGAGAGAGAGAAAGGGAGGGAGAGAGGGAGAGAGAGAGAGAGAGAGAGAGAGAGAGAAAGAAAGAAGAGGGTAGGAAAGAAGGGGTACGGCGAGGAAGGGATGGAGAGGGAGGAAAGTACGAACGGATGGTCGAAAAAGTTTTATCGAATGCGGTCGTACCGCCTTCGGTGTTGCGAAACACAATTATCTTCGTAACGTCGCTTACGCCCAGTATCTTGCGAGTATTTCGAGTTGGACTATCCTTGGTTGGACGGCTGGATCGTATAATTCTCCGTGGCATCGAACCACGAGGTCGGTGATCTCTTCCAGTCGCGTACGTGCAAACCGCCTCTAGAGAGAAGGTATCGGACCGAGCTGTTCGTACGACTCCTAACTACACCAAATAGGTTTCGGTTTGAACACGACTCGTACATTAAAGGTTAGCTCCTTGTCGGAAAGACGGGTTTCGAAGGAAGGGGGCAGTTGAGGGAAGTCGAGGACTTTAACACCGAGAGAGAACTGGTAGCCACCACGAAACGGAACTTACTCGTGCCAAAAGTCGAAAGCCGCACCGACGAAATCGATCCGGTCTCTCGCTCCACCGGTTATAGACGTAATCGTCGAAACCTCTTTGCCTAGAGGTAGACGATTGAAAACGTTCCTCGATTCTCTGTCCCTTCGCATTTTCGCCAAGAAAAATACTCGTGCTCGCGTCCTGTTTATTCCAACGACCACAGCTTTACGATCGCATCGGAGCACGAACGAACGTCGCCGAAATTTCTTCGCGCAGCACGACGCTCTCGTACCGAACAATTCGCTTTGTCTCGTTTCCAAGACGATCGATACGCGCACTTTTCCACGCTGCACAAATTTCGCCGAAACAACGGCGTCGGCCGTCGACAAAGTAACAACGCCGTCGGAACAGTACCCGCTGCTTCGCCAGGTTTATGCATAGAAGAAATTGTACGTATGGTATCTCGGAAGCGGCAAACTCGATGCCAGAATTTAAACGCGTTTTATCTGCTGGCAATGAAACGGCCAGGTACGTAATTGAAATAGGTGGAGACGCGATGGTGAATAACACGATCCGATTATCGCAGCTTAGCTGCCGGGGATTTGTTTCGGTCGATACACGCCAGAAAACGAAGTTCCTGTGCCGTTGAATCGACTGGCCGAACGTAAAGTTAAGCGATTGTTCGCAGCGTTGTTTCGTCGTTCGATTTACCACCTGATATCGCTTCACCGCGAATTAAGTCGGAAAAGAGAAGGGGCAGTAGCCGAAATTGCGTCTCTATCCAACTTGATCGGACAGGTCGTAACTATAGCGCGACAAATGTAGCAGTTCGATCAACGAGCAACAACGTGTACGAGGAATAGTTGCACACCGAGTATACGGATACAAAACAGTCCCTGTTCATGCATACTTTAGCAGCAGCTGTCCTAGCAGCTCCAATTCCCAAGCGTGTCGATAACGCGTCGGCTTAAGCGCCGTTCACAATCGTGGCATTTCGATGCCTCCAGCGACCCTCCACGTGTCGATCATTTTGGAAACTGGTTTCAAATTGACGCGTCTATCGATTCGCAGTCCGCCGCCCCTCCACTTACGAAACGTGCTGTTCACACAATGAACATGGCAAGATTTTTTAATCGAATTTAATACAACATCCACCACCAGACCTAATTAAATTCTTACTCGCACGCTTACCAAATGCAGTTTCGTCTCTTTCACGACCAACCGTACGAACAGGAGTTCAGACGTCAAACGTCGTAACTATTTCGCTGATAATAACCCCGCGGTCTACCGAGCCATCGTATCGGAAATTCTCTCGGAACGCTCGGGATAACGCGTAGATAACGCTATCGACTTTAATTACTTACAACCGGTGCGATCGCTTTGAGGTTAAAGCGAGTCGCTCTGCTATTGCGTCTACTACGCTTTATCGCGCCAAATTCCTGTTAATTCGCGTCTTACGTCGTCATTGAGGAACCATCGCGCTACCGCCGCGTTGTCATTAAATTAAGTAGCTACGTAGTCATCGAGTCGAGCGAAGCTACCGTGCGACGTTTTCTCAAAGCGTACCTCTGCACCATGCAATGCGGTGCAGCGAGGTGTGACGTGGCGCAGCGCAAAAGTTATTTCTTTCTTCCTATTCGTCGGGACCGTGTGCCTGGTACCATCCTGTACCTTGGAGACTTTTTGGCGCAACGTTCACCGAACGTTGGTCGTTTCTGGCGCGTATCGAACCATCGTGGATAAGCGTATCGCGCGTATACGCGATAGCGCACGCGTTTGCAACGGATGCGCTTGCATATCCACGGTAATTAGCTATCGGAAAATGGGTGCGCCGTGCCGTACGGCCCACTCGAATCTATGGAATACACGCTAGATATCTATCCCCTCTCGCCGTTGGTTAATCCCCGCTACTCTCGCGCATTCTCCACAATCTTGTCCGATTTCATCCCACGTCCCTTTTACACCCGCGTAACCTTTTGGCGCTGGATTCGATAGGCCCGACATACCGGTACAGCGGCGAGAACCGGTTCACTCGATCGAATTAGGTCCCTTTTGACGTTTCGACCACCAACCGCGTCTCACTTTTTATCCACGTTCCGTATCGGTTCTTTCCCTTTGATGATTCTAGCACCGTAAAGTCTAGTCCCACTTGCACCCCGGCTCTTCGTGCTCGGCCTTTCTCGTTCCCTTTAACGCCACACGTATACACCCACGTTTCTCCGGTACTTGCTGGAGAAAATTTCAGCCAACATTTTCCTCTTGCCTGGAAGAGAGTAGCGTTGAATCGTTGCTATTACAGCGACGGAATATGAAGCGTTTGCGTCTTTTATTTCGGTCTTTCGGCATTTTTCATGTCGATGCGACGTCGTTCGTGTAACCTCAAGAGTCGCTCGGTCGTAGATTCCTCAAACTGACTCTCCTTTCTGTAAATAATTCGTCGTGGAAATCTAAAGCACACAGCAACGAATGATAAAATAGACAATAGCGTGGAAACGCGTCGCGCGTACGTAGGTATATTATTTTGAGACAGGTAGACGCGTAACTGTTACAATTTACTATGTTATTTGTTAATCGTATTTTAACGAGAAGCACGTCACGCGTATACACAACGATTACCGGTAAATGTAAATATTCCGCTGGGATAACAGGAACGTTGGGATATCAGAGTAGTGGGTCGATGGAGGTTGTACCGTAATTGTGAGATTTCGCGCGAAAACGGTAGGTAATTTCCGATATACGCGAAAAAGATGACGTCGAATACGTAGAGAGTAGTACAGTGGCAGCGTTGGAACGGCAGCAGACGTATCGTTTGTCGTTTCTCTTTGTTCCAAGCGAAGAGCAGGAGACGCTATCGAGCGTAATGCGGATCTCGAAAGGGCCAGCGGTGACTGGAAAGCCAGGGGATTGCGGCTACGACTCAAAGTGCAAACGTACGGCAGAGAAGGTTGCCGTACGACGTAGATACGACGGAACTCCTGCTAGAACCGGGGAATATTAATCGCAGCCACTGTCGGTATCCTCTGCTACAGCCAAGCCTCCTACCTCCTCCGCGTTTCTCCTTTGCTCCGGCGGCGTTTCGCCACCCCGTCTCCCTTCGTCTCTCGCGGCAACGACTTCTCTTCTCGACCTCTTCTCGTTCCTCTTACCGCCTCCCTCCTCCGAGGCTTCTCTCTTGCCCTCTCAGGACCCTTTTCCGTGTACCACATCAAGCCGAGAGACGGCTACTAATGAGGCCAAAAACATCGGAGCCCGAAGTTACGACCGTCCCAAAAACGTTACCGGCGTGATTTAGAGGATGGTAATGGAGCGGACCTTACCCTCGACGAGTGGAACGCCGCTGCCGCTTCTGCGAATCTTTGTTCCGGCCTGCACGCGTTATCCCGCGTAAAACCCATTCTACCAGGGGACGACGGAGCAAGATTTTGAATAACGCGTACACCGGTGTTTCGCACGGTCCAAGGACGATTTGCACGTGCTGCAAAGAATTCCCAGGAATTGGCGCTGTTTCGCTGCTCTTGCCAGCGACTTGCGTCCGAAATGTACATTCTCACCGAGCTTCCGTTTATCGCGTTTCACTCTAATTGCGATCGCGTTATCTTCCAGTAGAATGCACGGGGCTGATTCTTCTTGGCTACCTGCCAGCGCTTTACCGTTACGCTTGCCATTTTTATTAAATAATATCGCCGCTAAACACAGAGACGGGGAGAAATAATTGGAGGGACGGCGATTTCGTTCCGCGGCTATTAACGGTCGTTGCCCTTGGCCGTTATGCTCTTTCGATATGATCGCCGGTTTCTGGCACAGAGGGAGAAACAGCGGTTTCACCTGATAAGAAAGCCGCATGTCACTGGGCGCGCGGTAGGAAGCGCGATAGCAACGCATTGCCCCAAAGGAAATTTGCGCAACCATTACTTATATCATACCCTAGTCAGCTGCAGATGCAAAACATTTTTCTCTGCGCCTTGCGAGTGACTATGATGCAGTATAATAATATTCCAGCAGTTTTTCCCTAAGATGCGCCATTCCTTGTCGCGGTGGCTCGTCTCGTATCACGTCGCGCAACTTGCTCGTTAAATTTATAATATAATTAAGGCTGCCTCTTGCCTGCGCCCTTGCACAAGCCAATCGGCGCTCCGTTAATTTATCGTTTCTTTTTTTTTTTTTTTTTTGCCGACTGTTTGTTCGAATCTCCATGGAAAACGATTTTTCGCGTTGCATCTGAAACGCTGTTTCGTATCGCGGCCGAGTGTGTCCCGGTGAACAGAGAAAGAGTAGGAATGGAAACGCTGTTGGAAAATAGCGTTAACTGTACACACGGCACTCGACTGGACTCTGTTCGCGGACAGAGGAGCAGAGAGAGAAACGGCGACAGAGGAAAGACGAGAGAGGACGAGAGAGGACGAGAGAGGACGAGAGAGGCGAAAACGAGAATCATCGGTACAATGTTGCAGGATTTCAACAGCGGCGTTCTCGGTGACATTTGGTACGCGTGGCAAACGTGTTCGTTCGCACCGTCGAACTCGTTGGCCAGACTTAACGTATTATAGCGCGAGTGGAGCGGTCGGTATTATACGGTGCATTGCGATTTAACGCCGTATAATCGCTCGAATTAATCGGGGCTAGCTCGAAACTTTCGCGATATCTCTGCGTCATCGGGAGTCCGGTCGGTGCGCAACGTTCGAAACCAATATCTGCCGCGAGCGAGTTTTTGTTTCGATTAAAGAGAAGGACGGAGGTGGGCGAACCGGCAGAATTTCCAACGATTCGTGCAACCCGAACTCCGCAGAGCTTGTATAGAACGCGTAAATTTGGTATAATGACCGAGGAGCACAACTCGCTCCCTAGTGATTTACGAAGTCACTTTAGGCGACCGAGTAAAACATCGTGGACCGCAATAGCTACGGTCGTTATCCCGTAAAATCAACCTCTCCCGTGACAATAGAAATGGTTTTTTACGCGCGTGTAGTTCGATCAACGATGCGGTTATACATACGTCTGCATGCCCTCGCAGCATTCTCGTTCATCTTCCTACTTACCGTCCTTGCCAATTTATCATCGCGATAAGATCGAATCTCGACGAAACGATTCTTTCGCTCTCTCTCACGAATCTCTAACTCCCAACTAATATTTTTCGAGTTACAAATTACGCGATACCGGTATTAACCTGGCTTAACACGCACGAATATCCTCTCGCACGACATATCCGCCAGTTTGCTAATAAAAAACAACAGATACGTTTCAAGCGAATTCTACGAATTGCAAACTATCTGATTATCCTATTCGAGAATTTATCACGTTGAATACAATTCAAACGGTTTCACGTGGCTGCATCGCGCTGAGTCATCTTTACAGATCATCGAATCGACCAATCTCTCCGGAGATTCGGCGAGTTCTTTTCTCCTATGGAAGATTTTCACGAAACTCCATATAGTTGTTGCAGTCGTCTTCGTTGAAATTCTGAGAAACGACGTTGACTAATCCAATCATCGTTCAGTTGCGAGCCCTGCCACGAAAGCGGGCGAGGCAGCGCTCGAGCGTTTCCTACGGCCGGATGAGCGTTCTCTCCAGTGCCAATGGAAGCGGCACTCTCGAAAAAATATTCTTTCTCGTCGGAGCACTCTAGAGATTTACGAGGAGATTTGAACTCGGAGCCGACATGTTTTCGCCGAAACTTGACCGACGATTCTATTTTATCATCGTCTTTCCCTCTCTTTGCCTCTTCCGCGCAACCCTTTACCGCGATTTTGTACGTTGGCGTTCTTACGGCTCGTGATTGATCGTCACCGAACGATCGTTCGGGCTCGAAGAGATTTGCACGCGTGTACCAACTAACGTCCCTCGACTAACAACCGTCCGAATTGACGGAAATAACGAGTACACCGATAATTCTACGTTGAATTCGCTGCTACGTTTCGCTTACGTTTCCAAACGATAACATTGAATCTTACACGCTGTTAGATCGCGTAACAACTGTAATAAATTTCTCGGCGTTTCTTCGAAGGACGGTCAAATACGGAACCGAGATCACGAGTGCTTTGTCGAGAAGCAGATAAATGGAATCGCAGAGTCGTACTTAAATCCGAATTCCTTCCGAGTGATAACTTTATTCGAGGGATTATGGCTGCTGAGTATTGACAGAGTAGAGGGGGCTTTCCCCTCTACCTGGTTCGGAACGAAGCCTTAAAACCGCGAGAACTCGGTTCGCTATCAGTCAAGTGCAAGTGGCTTTCGGAGTATACAGCAGCGTAATCTCGGAATCGTATCGGTTTCAGGAATCCAGCAGGAGATACCGCAAAACCGTGGTTCTCCGAAATCGTTCGATGTTCGACTCCAACAACTCGAATTGTTTCAACTTGGCATCGAACTACGTTTGTCGCGCACTTTGTGGCATAGAGCGACGTTGTACGATGGAGGGATTTTATTCGTCGGAACGATTCGTCCTTGTTGACGCGTGCGTTAAGAAGCGCGTCTTTCGGTGTAAAAGAATCGACCAACACGGATGACTAGTTGAAAAAGGAACGTGCAAGTAGGCCGCGAGCCGCTCGTTCGGCCGGACGACGAGGCGAAAAGTAGAAAAGACGTTGCACGGTTGGCGAGTCGAAAACCATCGACGCGCCAGAGCGACAGCGGTGCATGCAGCGGTACAATGGATTCATCTTGCACCGTCAACCTTTCCCCTTTGTTCTTGCTGGTTGTTGTCGTTCGAAAAGCGATAGCTTCTGTCGCGAATAGGCGCGAGTGCCGACGAACGAAACGGAGGGAAAGTAGGAGACGCGCGGCGAGCAGCGCCGCACAGCCGCTTCCGAAGGGGTAGCTTCGTTGCTCTTCGTGGACCAGTACACGGAGAACGAGTTGGCTAGCGGGGCTGATTCGCCGAGGGAAAAGACCGACAGCGGCGGGGAGTTGGGCTTTGGAGTGCAGTTCGATCCTCCGGTTGAGGTTTTGTTCCACCATTGTGATGACTCAAACAATAGTGGCCTGACTGGTGCATCGTACGCGAAGGACCGCAAAGGAGGGTCGAGAGTCTCTGTCGGTCTTTCCACCGTCCCTACTCTCCTTCCTCGCGCAGCCTTTCTTTCCCGTTTCTCTGCCTTCGCCCCATCCATCCGTCGTCTACCTATCCGTCTATATTTATTCGTCCATCCGTATGGTCCTTCCGCTTCTTGCTTGACTCTCGTGTCCCTTGCACTCGATCTCGCGTACACTCTGTCACCCTACTTCGCGACAACCACTTTCCTCGCGTTTCCAGTTTCCGTTCTTTGCTTACACGGTTCTTTGTCTCGATCTATGCCCCGAACAAACCCTAGCGTCGTACACGCGAAATGCCGCCGTGCCGCTGCTAACGAACGAGAAAGAGATATTAATCCGGAGATATTTGCTTTTAGAAAAACAGAGGAGCCATATTTTCCAGTTTATGCATTCTTTTCTCTGTCTGGCAAACGGCACAGGTAGGTGGTTATTTCTTCTCGCGTTTAGCAACGAAACGCGCGACATGTTTGTTTCGGCTTACGTGCTCGCAGCACGATTTAAGAGAAAACGACGTACAAGGACGAGGACTCGCGTGCCTCTGTACACCGTGTTTCCAGCTATTACATATTCATACGTGGACACTAACGTCGTAGGAGTTCCTAGCGGAGAACCAGTTTGTAGGTTTCCCATGTTTACTAACACCCACGTTTATTGAACGACGATGCTCATGTACCTTGAAATCGACTCGAACGAACAAGGGCCTGGCCGGAATTTCATTTGGAAAAACTGATCGATGCCTCGGGTAGGAAATAAAAGTGAAAAATAGCAGGATCGGATAAACGAAGCTAAACGAATAGCCGCCACGAAGGGAAAAATGATATAATTAGGCATAAAGTGTAGCAGAAATTCAGCAGTTTGAGAAGAGTATCGTTCAAATATTTACCACTTACGACGACCGCTTAAACATCTTTCTCCATAAATTCTATCTTGCCGCAAACTTAGTTCTACTTGCGTTCTTCCTCATAGCGAAAACGTGGCAATCGAATATCGAGGAAAGACGGACGAAAAGCACCTTCGTGAACGAACTCGCCCTATAAAATGACTTTCGTACTTCGTTTTACACCACTCTGATTATTCGACATGAAAGTTGATACTCGTAAAAGTGGATTACACGATATCGTCGAGAATGATAGATATTATTTCTAATTATTAATTCTTCGTTAGTTGGAGTTATCACTCGTAACGAGAATTACCGATCCATCGTCGTTGATTGGCACGCTTCGATGGTAAGGTTCGCGAATTCGTCGAATGTATTCGGATATAAACGACGGTGTATACGCGCGAAGCTTGATCGTTGAAAGCGTCGAGGCTGTTTTTACGATACATCGGTTCGATTTCGAGTCGATCCACGTCAGCTCGGTGAAACATCGAGGATCCGCAGTCGAGCAAAGGCGGTGCTAGTGGCGAACGTGACGGAAATAAAATCACGAACGCGATCGAAATTGTCACGCTCTTGAGGATTTTCTGCTTGCTACTAGATTAATGCAAAACTGGAATTTCCTCCAAACGATCAAAGTGTCAAGCTGCACGTTTTCGATAAAATTATGGAGAGAAAAAGTTTGCGTATCGTGATACTGCTGTAAACGGTGGCGTCGGATCGACCGGCGAAGAAAAGAGTAGCGATCAGAAGTTTTCGTGGCGGAGAAGAGAGCGTTCTCGAAAGCCGAAGAAACGAGACTCGAGACTGTGCAAAGCCTGCAGGCTGTTCGCGTATCCCCGGAGAGAGAATCCGACCAACTCGTACTCGACCAGCCACCAGCTGCACGGTGAAAAATTCACCGAGCGTTAAAGCGGGAAAGGTGGAAGAGTAAAGAGCAAAGAGCAAAGGAGAACCGGAAGAGGACCGAGTTTCGTGCCGATCCGTGAGGGCAGGACGGAAAATGAGGGAAGCGCGAAATGCACAGGTAAAGGAGATTTCACGGTATCGGTGCATCTGGCGAAAGGAAAACGAAAGCAAGAAGCGACGCTCGTCACCGGTAGAGCGTGTACCGTTCGTGAATCTACTCAAAGGACCGGAGTTCACCCAGCACGAGAACGAACGATCGATTGATTTTACGTTTGGAGAAGATAAGGAATCAACTTTGCCCGAACGAACCGATCGTCGATTACTTCGTTATCGATATGAATAACGCGATAAAGGTCCACCTGTACAAGGGAATGTCTGTCTTGCGATAAAACGAATCGTATTTGGAAAATTTCCGTAACATCGTTCGGCCACGATGGACTACCGTGATCGAAACGACGTAAAACACGGAGCGAAACGAGCCACGCAACAAGCGGTACAGCGATTACAGGAGAATTACAAAAGTTTAACGGGAAACATTGATAATAAAATTAATGCAGCAAAACCAGGCTTGTTCGCTCGAATATCGTCCCGTGTTCACCGATATCGAGCGACCTGGCCGACACAGTTCTGCCTGCGATCACCACCCTTATTGTGACCCCACTCGCTGCTTGTAGAGCGCAACAATCTACGGTATTAAAAGCAACGAATTAACCAAATTGCCAAACTTTCCTTCTATGTACGTTTAATTCGAATGCGTTCAAGCATGATCTTCGTTTGCCTTCGATCGACGAGTGTTCTCAGCAGCGAACGAAACTGACCAGCGACGCGCGTACGATTCACACGCCGACAGACCACTTGTCGTAATATAATCGTCGTTTAAAAATCTTTTCGTATCGAGTAAAAAGTCGGGCGAGAGGCGAAAAATAGGGAAACGGCGGCGAATTATCGAGGCATGGCAGATCCGAGCGCGCAATTATACGAGTGCACTTGCGTTTATGTTACGTAATTAGCGTGAGCCATTTACGAAAGACGGGGCTAGCTCTCGACCCTTGCATATTTATAATTTAAACACGCCCGCGGCGTCGGAATTGCTGCGAAGCTAATATATACCGCGGAAAGATCCGAGCGAGCTAAGTAGGAATTCCTAGGAACCGGAGCAGTAAAGCGATTTCGAGCATCGTCGAACCCGATGTTGGATAGCAGGAATCGCGTAATCGATATTCGGCAGGAAGGATCGATCGATCGGTACTCGGGCGAGGGTTCGGATGGTAGCGGTGTGAGACGGGAACGGCGTGTATCGTCGATCAGAGGACGATGAATAGAGGTTGGCGGCATCCCTGCGTAAGCATTCAGCTAGCCTATGATGAATCGGCCTAATTTCGCGGCCGAAAGGTCACGTAAGCTCGGTAAATCTTGGCCAGTGGCATCGGAGCAGCGTTTCAGAGGAGCGAAACATTTAGCGGCGATGCACGCAAATCCCGCAACGCTGGTGCCATAGCTAGACCGACCAAACCGCTGGATAGTCGGGACCGTAGGAAGCGATTCCTAAATCATATCAGCGCGCTCGAAACACACGCCACGCATTCCTGAAACTGTTTGCTGTCGCCTACTACCAACGACCAACCTGGTTTCGCGCGCCTAACACACGCGTCCCGACATACGAGTAGTCTCGTGTGCTTGCTCTCTTGCTTGTCTCTCCCCTTCGTTCGCATGCTCTTCGGCGTACGCTCTCTCTCTCTCTCTCTCTCTCTATCTATCTATCTCTCTCTCTCGATCTCTCCCTCCGGCGATACAAAACGTTTCCAGCAGTTACCCTCCACGGTCCATCGTGGTTCAACATGAACCAGCGTTGCCCAGCCGTGCCCGAGGAACACACCGACCAAGTCGATCCACTGCCATAATCATCCTCGGCATCTCGTCGATGAGATTAATATCAACCCCTTGTTACCGTCCTTGCTGTTCGAACGCGCCTCGATGAAATTTCATTTCTCTCGCTTTTGATCCAATCCAACTGTTTGATATCGAACTCGTTATCGCTGGAATTCCTTCGGCGAGTAAAAAGCCGAAGAAAGGATACCGAGCGGACAATTATACAACCGATCGAGTGAAGTGGCCGTTCCGAGAAACAATTTCTCGTATAGTTGAATATGCTCGTTGTTCCGCGTAATCATTACGCAGGTTATCGCCAATGAGATTAACGTTGTCGAAAGTTTGGAACATCGAACGCGCGGATGTTACGTTAGAACGTATTAAACGAAAACTGAGATGAAACTCGCTCTCGAAATATTTCGTAAATATTCTACGAATCTAATGGAAATTTCTCGCTACTAAAAAATTCTGAAAATTATCGATTTAATTAGTTATGGCCTTGCCATAAGCTATGATAGTTAAGAGGAAATTCTTAAGCGATAATCTCGTGTATAATTATTTGTCGCTGATAAAATACTTTGTTACGAGTTAATAAATTGATCCGGAAGAAAATTACTTCTTATAACGAATACGGGGCGATTATCGATCAACGATCGTACGATATTAATTATTTTCAATTGTACGAAAAAAAAAAGAAAGAAAAAAGAAACTACTCTTACACGGCTATAATACAGAGGCTTATTAGCCTGAAGAGAAAATGCGCTTTATATAGAAAGTTTTTACATCCATCGTTGTTAAGTAACTGCACGAAGAAGACCGTATAAGAGAGTATAAGAGACGTCTTAGAGAAGAGATTAGAGTGTCTAGCAATTGCTAATCTAAGGGTCTCAAGTTCTCGCGATTCTCTCGATAGGATTTCTATTGGATTTTTCACTTGGTACGTCAATACCAAAATTATTCAGAGAACTAATCGTGTTAATTCTTTTTCAATAATTGAAATCTCTTTCCCTCTATTTCTCTCTTTCTATCTTTTCTTTCAACAAATTGAAAAAATACCCTTAAACGAGCCAACTGAACTTTTTCCAATTTGCACTGTTCGGATGAAATATTCTGTCGACGGTTCTAATTTCTTCTAAAATCAGCTCTAGCAAAATCTCTGCTCCTATGTTCCTGTGTGCTTTAACATAAAATTATTTCCCAAGTTTTTCATCAATGTAGGTGAAGTAGCTCTTCGAAGCTTTGTTATCTCAAAAATACCTTAAAAATCTCGATTTCGATGTACGATCAATAATACAGCGTTATATAAGCGTAACTCCAGGAAGACCGTCAGATCTTCGAGATATAAGAGCTTGAAGAAGCTATTTAGATTGAGAAATTACTGTAAGTTCGATGTATATGTAGAATGGCTTCGTGATACTTAATAATATCCAGAAATGGTATAAAAAATTTAAGTAAAAAAAAAAAAAAAATAGTAATGTACAAAAAGATTACGAGAGAAGCAAACAACCGAGGAAAGTACACGTGGAAAGGATGGAAAGATTGAAAAAGTCGAAAAAGTTTGCAGAGTATCCGAAAAAAGGTGGAAAATATTTTGCAAAAAGAAAGTGCTTCGACAGAGATTTTCATATGTAGTTCGTCGAATAGGTGTACGAACGAGACACAAAAATTCTGGAACCCCAAGGAATCTTATTAAATCGTCCTTACGTAATCGTCGAATCGCTAAAATTGCGTCAGTTCGCTTCCAAACGAGTATATCGTCGAATCGCTAAAATCGCCATCTCCAAATTGAACGGTTCGATCGGCGTTAAAATCGGTTGCACGCTTTGACGTTAAAAAACCAAACGTTTGGAAAATCTCTGAGGAACTGGCCTGAAAGCCTAGAAGCTGAATAAGCCGAAGGTAACCGGGGAATATCTCATTCGAAACGATACTCGCACGTCGGGGGAATCGAAGCGTTCGTCGGTAATTAACATCGGCCCTTTACTTATCTCGTGCTGGAACTGAATACCGAATACCGAAAGGTCACAGAAGCTCGTCCTACGTGATCGATCGGAAGCATCGTCGATGACAAGCTTTCGATCCGAAACGTTGACCGAACCCAGAAATCCTAAATTCGCAATGATCACCTTTAATCAATATTTGTCGTGTGCAGACTACAGGAGAGGAATACGATGTTACGTTTTCTATACTTTGTAGGGAAGCAATTTTAGGATGAAATACCTCGCCAATCGATCTTACGTTACCAAATACCGAAATGATCTTTTTATTTGATTTTGAAGCCAAAAATGTGTTTCCGCGCTCTCTTCGAGATATTAAAAATATCGCGTGTCATAATAATAATAATGATGATGATAATAATAATAATAAGAACAAGAACAACAAAATATCGAAGGTATTAAAACATTTCTTACTTAGTAATCACACGTTATTATATGCTTAAAATTGCCGTTCGTGCTGTATACTAATTTCCTACTGAATACATTTATGCGTGCGGTAAATGCCTTGTAACCTCGGATTGCCTCTAAAATTTGCCAATATAATTATGGCGGCTGTGTAAAAAGATCAACAAAGACGTACTTATCGCGTATAGCTTCCCTATGATCTTCATGCGTATCGTAATCGTAAATCCGATTTCCTCTTTGAACGATTAACTTGGATCACGTATGAATATCCTCTCAATTTAAAATTCTATTAAATTCTCCCGAAAGCGAAAACTATCGGCAATATGTATAGTCCAAACAAGCGATATCTATCGTTCGATGCTGGTTAATTGCCAACCTAGAATCTGTGCAGCGAACGCTTGTTTTCTTCCAGCATGGAAAAACGTTCTAAAGCTACATAGCGCCTATCCTGTTCGATTTGCAAATTTTCATTGAAAGTCGATTATTTCGAAGTCGCCGGGAACGCGAATTGAAAATTCATCCTGTATATTCTGAAGTTTGCGACGAAACGACGTAACGTTGTTAAGAGTTCTTGGACTCGTTAACGAGTTGCAACGATTCTACGCGTGGTCGTACTACCATTGCTCTCTAAACGAACGTGTAGTTGCTTCGTATTACCGTGTTTATCGACTTCGTTTCTCTCTTACAGCCCTGATCGTACATTAACATTCGACAAATTTCATACACAGCACACTTTTCGCACTGTAATCTACTGTGTGACGCTGGCTCCGTGAAACAACCCTAAGATAACGCGCAAGATATGGGCCGTTTATTCGTCGAATCGATCAACGCCAGGAAACAAAAAGATAGAGAGAATCGATGGAATTATGCGTTACGCGTAACGTTATATTTAAAAAATACTTGTTGCAGTGAAGCTTCCAAAATTTTAAAAATCCAGTTACCTGCTTTAGCCTCGTACGTCTGTACGGCTCCTACATTTACACGCAGAATATTTATTTGTTCTCTCACCTGTTTAGGATAGTTGTACGTTCGGGGAGGTTCGGCGTGCTCGAAGGGCAGTGGAAAAATTTACCGCATCTTTGTAACGTGTTCGCCAAAGGTTCACGTGCCGCCACTACCGTCGTCAATATCACTGACACTAATATCACTACCACCAGCACCAACACCACTTTCACCACTATCACTATC
This sequence comes from Bombus soroeensis, assembly GCA_014737365.1. NCBI lineage: Eukaryota > Metazoa > Arthropoda > Insecta > Hymenoptera > Apidae > Bombus > Bombus soroeensis. The sequence goes on from JACXIL010000192.1 coordinate 892,723, forward strand.
ACCAGTATAGATATCGCCACTGCCACCGATTGATGTCGCAATTACCAGAAAAACTTGGCTCTAGATGATCGGCGCGAATACATTTGGAAAACCGTTTTGTCCTTTTCCTCGCGCTATATCCCTCGCGTTTCGTCGGGCTTGCGGACGACCTGCTTTGCCAATAGCTAGAAACTAATTGGAATGGAAACTCTTACGAGTCCGCAACATTACGTTCAAATCTGAGAAATCACGTCGAAGTGGTAGATACTCGGTTTCGTTTTTCATCGACAAAATACCCCTTGTCCTGTGGCGAGCACGTTGTCGAATAGTCGTCCGAGCGCGTTCTACCCCTACCGTTACCGGGGTTCGACTAAAGCGAGAACCGAAGCTCGTACATTTGCGATACCCGAGCGCATGCTCTGGCTTTCCTCGCTTATCCTCGTCTGTGTAGGTGCTGCGGTACATAGTTGGCCTGTGTCGCACCTATAAAGGGTGGTCAAGAAAATTCTCCCGGAATCAAAATCCCATCGAAGAAGTCGTTGGGCTATCGGAGGCCCTCCGAGTCCTTTCGCTACTCTAACTCGATTTCGAACGGGGAAACCATGGAAATGTGGAAAATCGTATCGCTTGTCTCGTAACTCTTTGTAAATATCGCCACTTGCATTTCTCCTTCTCCTTTTTCTGTTTCTCTTTATATATCCACGTTAGTTTTCTATCGCGGAATGATCGAATCGGTTTTTGCACGATCAGTACACTGCCATTCGTTTCTTTTTTCTTTTCTTTTTTTTCGTCTATTTTTTGTTTCTATCCTTTTTTTTCTCTCTTTAAGAGAACGAGTCAAAGAAACGAGGACAGAAATGGAGAGGGAAAAAGGTTGGTCTCGCGTATTTAAATTTCGTCGCATCGAATAAGCCGGCAGATCGCGTTATTTAGTAGCATCTCGTCAAGCGATATTTTCACGCGCGAATCTCAACCAAAGCGTTTGAAGCATGCGCCATATGATCAGAGCGACGACATCATCATCGGGCGGAATCGCGTCCTCAAATACGAGATCCTTGAAAAACACGACGTCTCTTGAAAATATCCTGGAAAATATAACGCGACGCTGATTCGCGTGATCTCGCCGCGCGAATTCACCACTTCAAATACGAGTGCACTTTAGCTAGGTTTATCAGACGATACGCGCGTTCTCTATACGTATTCCTCGACGTACAGTCAGCACGACGAAGAAGAGGAGGGAAAAGTCGTGCCTACTGGAAGGCGTTGCAACCAAAATCAGAACAAATTGTGTCCGTGCATTTAATTACGCCCGTTGCAGGACACCCTGCATCCGGTTTCACGAATTTTCAACGCTAACTTTTAACGATTTCTCGCCAACAGCTCGTTAACTTTTATGGTCTCGACCGTGCAACTGCCGAACGTACCGCGTTGGAAAAAACAGTTTCTAATTTTCGCGCGTTCGCGCGATTTTATCGCTTCTTTTGGAAGATCGTACAACGCTCGCCCATTTCCCATGATTTTTCTCGTCTTCTCGATCATCGAACAGTTCCACGCAACAATTTCCTTCCGCGTCGTTGGTTGCTATCGAAGCCAGCGAGTGATTTTCAATAACGAGATTCGAGCGTTAGTCGCAAAAGTCTAGACAAACGAAACGAATTCTCGGTTGTGTGTCTATTGTTAGAAATTTCTATTAATCAGAGAGATCACTGCATGGTCGAATCATGCGGTACGTAATTTCTGTTCGATGTTCTCCGCACAGTGCTGTTCGTGGTAGTTGTCTTACTAGAAGGCAGCCCAGTTTTCCCATTCTCCCATTGATTCTTCTAGGAATGATATTCTTATTCTTTGAAGCAGCGCAACGTTGCACAGCTTTTCTTAAACAGCCGCCGGCAAGTCGTAGATAGCTAGATCGTGAACGTACAATAATTCAAAAACCGAGTCGAGTCCGACTCGAGTTCGTATCGTAATCAGCGTTGAAACACTGCGTCGTGCAACTTGAAACCTTAAACTCTCTCGCGTCGATCAAAACCTTCGACAGCGGTTAACTACGCGATTTCGATTCGCTAGCTATCGATAGACATTTGTCCGATCTCGTCCGGGTTTTCATTGTTCGCACGTAGTCCAAGTGCTTGCCGTAAATCGTTCGAAAGCTAATTGCCTGCTACGAGTCTTGAAAATGTGTCGTTGCTAACATACATAATATATATATGTGGACGTCTGGAATGGGAAAAAATTAATAAAATGTCCAAAATACCGATCGTACAGCGTTGGGAATTCGTCGAAGAATTTCCTTTGCTCTTGGAACGAGCTACATCGGGAAAAATAGTTGAGGTTTCGCAAGATGGTTTTGTTATCACTTCTCGTTAGCGGATGGCATCGACAAAAGGCGAGTGATGTAGAGAACGTGCTTTACAGAGAAAGCTTCGTGCTCGCGAACTAATACTTTTTCTCTTGCAGCAGTCATTATTCAGCTGTAACCTGCTCGGCCTGCGACATTCGTATTTCCGCCTTACTTTCTTTCTATTCTTGTTCTTTTCTATATTAGCGAGCGCGTAGCTTACAGCGGTCGTTTACTTGTTATTACGAATAATGGAATCGATTCGATGGACGATTTGCCCTTACATCCCACGCTCACTCTTATTTTTACCTTTTCTCTAGCGATTTTCGGTTTAGCAAGAAGCAACGAGGGTATCGACAGCCTTCTTTGTTTTCGCGTTCTTCTCGTTTCTCTGTCGATCGATAGCTCTACATTATCCTATTTATCACATTCCGCTTTCCCTTTTTACGAACAATTTACATCGACCGAGTAGTACGGTACACTTGCTGCTTCAATTTCATCCACAGATTCTGCAAGTGTTGGTAAAACGTGTAATTCGCTGCCACTTGAAAGAACAGTTTAAATTTTCATTGTTTCCTGTGATATGTTTAACGGCGTAAAGAGCTTTTAATCGAACCGGTGTATCGATAAACGAGAAACGAAGACTTACGACTCGATTTTGGGTAAAAATAAGCGAATTTCCGGTCGGGGGTTAAATTCGATGCAGAAAAGCAGATAAGAAAATGTGAAATAATAATCTGGTATCTGGAAATACGACAGAAGAGAAACGAACTATCGACACGCCACGAACGGAAAAGGTGTGGCGTTACGATATCCTTCGTCTCCCTCTGCAAGGCGAAAGAGGGGAAATTTAATCGGGGAGAAGGTTGGTAAAAATTTTAGCAGGCGTGCCTTGCGAACACGTTGATCCGGAACAGATAGATACGAAGAGGTAAAGAGGTAACAAACGACGAATGTTCGTGTCGTTCGAACGAGGCCACCGCGTTAAAAACTGCTCGTTCGCTCGGCGACAATGCGAATTGTACAGATCGAAGAGATGCTGGGAATGTAAACGTGCTATCGCACTTCCAACTTGAGTAATTAACGGCAGTGCGACGTGTTTATAATTAATACGGCTCATTATCGTGACCAAGCTCGAATTTCCTCACATCGAATCGTCAGATGGTCGACCCAATTAACCAGTGCCATTTACAATTGGAGTTGCGCGCCAAACGAATCTCTGTTAATTTTATCGCGCCAATCAGAAATGGGCACGATTCGTGATTACTTCGATAGAGTCAACTCAACTCAACGAGTTGCGACGTGTTCGAACGCGCTACATGGAACATGGAACACGGAACATCGAACGATTCGACGGATACTTTGTTGCGAGGCAAAACGAATTTTCGATTGCAAAGAGGAGGAAAATTTCCACCGATAAAGCAGCTTCCAGAGATCTTTGTTCTTCCTTTCTTCTAATCCGGAATGCGGATGTTCGCCATCTTGAAATTCTCGAAACCTTGCGGAAGTTTCGCGAGTTTCGCCAATAAGTTTGTGTATCGCGGTATTGCAGCTGGCCGAGCTCGCCTAGTTTCCGTCCGATGATCTCTTCCGCCGTTGGTATTTTCCCGCTTTCCACCTAGTCTAAGCTTCCGCTCCTTATAGAGCTGGACGGGACAACGATCCGACCAAAGAACTGCGAAACAGCTGAACGATCGGTGAAAGAGGGCCAAGGTACGCGTGTAGAGAACGATCATCGAAGAAGAAAAGATGAATGTGGAATTACGGTTGAAAGAAAAGGCGACGGGGGCAAGTATCGACTCGAGGGAAAACATCTCACCCCTTTTCTGCCTCCTGCGGAGCTCTGTGAAAGACCGTCGAAAGCGGCGGAGAAACGGCGTGGCTAAAAATTTCATTGTTTGTTCGGCCGATTCGTCGACCTTTGTTTGGCATAGGTTTCGTGCAGAAGGCATATTAATATGGTCTGGCAGTTAAATCGCAAGAGGCGCGCACATCCATCGACCGTGGAATAGCGCGTGGAATTAACGCGTTTCACACGGGTTCACCAGCCGCAAACGTAAAATCGGAAATTTTAAACACAACTTTTAAAAACGTGGTTCGTCAGAGGCCTGAAACGCTTGGTTTTTCCGTCGAGCAAGTTTTCTTATTCCAGGCCACGAACGGTTTCGCGTCGATCGTAGCCAGTCGCAATTATGATCGAGCAAGTCGTGAAGCGAATAATCAAGTTTTCATTTTTCTCGCGCGACTGCCGTGTCAACTACCGAGAGGAATTCTTGAATCGTTCGGAGGGACGAGAAAAGGAATGCTGTAGCAGCGTTCTGCAGCGGATAAGAGAAAAGGAGAATCAAGGAAAGAGGAAATTCGTTTAACGACCGTGCCAGAGAGCTGATACACGAACGACACGGAATACATCAGCAACGAGATGCAAATTACAGACTTACGGAAGTATTGTTACGGACGTGCGACAGCATGCGCTGCAAATAATAAAGCGAGCAATACTATGCCCTATTTGGTTGGTGGCGATGTACGTACAACGATCGAGCCGGAGATACGATGTTTCTTCGAAATCGCGTTAAGTCGTGGTTCCGTCAAAGCGAGAAACGTCAAAGCGGGGAAGAACGAAACGTTTAGCGAGTACATAGGTGGCGAACAATAGCAGTAGCGGGAACGAGGCTGTTCATCCTTTCGTCGAATGCGTTCGTTCACGCGAGTCTAAGAATCCCAAGTGAATGCGCATCTACGGTTGAGAATTGCCAGCGAAGAAAAGCGAGCAAATCTCGACGTTGGCTACTTCCGAGCGGTTTAGCGCGTTTCGGAAACTACGCGGCATAGACGGGACGTGGCACGACCTTCTCTCGTGGCAACCCCATCCACCGTTCTCTCGCCCCCTCGACTCCAGCTGGTCCCTATGGCAACGCACTTAAGCTCGCTTTAGTATTTCGGTCCGTAGGAGAGGGTTCACAGGTTCCCCCATGCTGGTCTCTCTCAGCTGACTCCTTTTCCAACCTTTCCTCTGGCCAACCCGTCGACGACGCGACGGCCAACTATTGTCCACGTTGCATCACACTGGGCCAACTTGCTCTTTCCACTTTAATCAGTCTCTCCCTCTCTTCTCCGTCCTTCTGATTTAACTCGTTCACCTGTTTTCCCTTTACTCTTCTCTCTTCCTCTTCTCGGCGTGCAGTTTTGTCTCGAAATCCCTGGCCTCCTCCCGTTTCGAAAGGATTTAACCCGAGCATCTCTAATCGCTGCGAAACGCCAGTCTCTGTCTCTCTCTCTCTCTCTCTCTCTCTCTCTCATCGACTTCGTCGCTAAAGCTGCACCTTCGTTTTATCTTCTGCCATACAACGCGGTACTTGTTCACGCGTCCAATATTCCACGTATCCGTAAATACCCGCGTCTCCGGATATACTTTTACACCAGTCCACGCCTAACTACGCCCGTCTACGCTCGTCTACGCCCGTCGAGGACATACTTTCGTAATGCTCTTAACAGCTTTGAAATTAGTTTCACCGTTTTCTTTCCTCCCTCCAACTTCTCTCTCGCGTAATTCCCTGCTATCAGACGTTCCCCGCCTCCTGTACGCGCTTCTCCTTCGTCTTCGCGTCTTTCGTTCCGTCCTGACGCACGGCGAATTTAACTAAATAGCGTCTCGAATCGGTTGATTAACAGGAACGAGCAGGGAAACGCGTAACGTTGCGATACACTGGCGCACGAACTGCACAGTTACTAAGGAGCACGTGTTTCTCGTTTACCGCAAACATCTGCTTGAATCCAACGATATCGATAGACCGTATCAGAGATTCGTGGCGCGAGAGACGAATCGTTGCGCCGCGCCGATAAGATCGTCGAAGATGGAGTTCGCGGGCTAAGCAAATTCTATTCGAACGGAAGTTTTACGGCCGAATTCTGTCTGACGTTTCGAATGAAATAGGCAAAATTGCGATTTGCTCTGCCATCTCGGCATGACGAGCCGATCTTGCTTGTCGCTTCGACGAGAACCACGGTCGTGGTAACGCATCGTCCGCCTAACGACTCCGTCTTCCCTTTGCCTGCTCGTCCGATGGCCCAGGAAAATTCGAAAAGTCCTCTGGTCGCGTTACACCGTGCGACTTTGGTGGTAGAAAATCAATACGCGATAACAAGGTGGCGAAACGCCGCCGATAAGGATGATATTTATTGCCCGCGTTAATATACATCTCGTGCCACGAACAAAAAGACTGTACAGTCTACCTTAATGAGCACTGTGGAGTTTATTACCCTGCGCTTAACGGGGATTAAGACAGCTTTAAAAAGGACGGCCCCGTAAAGCGAGGCACCTAAACGCTATAAAACATTGTCTGTACTATCTTAATGCTAGACGCGTGTAACAACGCAGGCGACTGCAAAACGAATTCTCGTTTATTCGATCGTTGGACGCGTTTCCTGTATTTTGCCATTTTGCGCGCCAACCGTATGACACGAACACCGCTAAAGGAAAGAAACGTGGTTGGTGATACTTGAAATCGAGCTAGCTTAAATAAAAGAAAGGAAACCGTCGAACGTGACCCTCGAATACGATGGAACGCGTACGCGTATTTGCAGGCAATATTTTGATACTGGACGTTCCCTCGATGCGAAAATAGAGGACTCGGCCAGCCACCTCAGAACGAGATGCCGCGACAATAAATATGCCCAGCGTCGGCAGCCATAAATCCCGCGTAATTGAATTTTCAACATCCATAACTGGTCGTCGCCGGTACGACCTCGGGAAATAGGATGGGATGTATCTTAAACCGAGTGGGATCGTTCCTTTTTACTCACGGAACGGCGCAATCCCTTCCAAGACCTCTTCGATTAAAACGCCTCTTTATTTCTCCCCTTCTTCTTTTTCTGGTTTTCTCGATTCCTCGATGTTCGCCGACTGGAACAATTTTTAATTCGCTCCCCAAACCGATTCCACGCTTTCCATGCTTCCACGCTCGTCCTTTCCCCACTTGCGTTTTATCCGTCTTCGTTACTCGGCCCCTTACCACCCGTCTTTTTTTTTTCTTCGATCCTCGGAAAACGAAGGGTTCCTTTGACGGGAACATCTAATCAAGAATTTCTTCGAAACCAGGACTCTCGCCCTGTCAAACTGTACTCGCTTCCTTTCTTCCCGCCCTCCTTCTGCCCGCCTTACCAACTCGTCTCTCCCTTTCTCTTCTCTGTTCTTCGCGCCTTTCTCCAGCACTTGTCGCTCCTTTCTCGGCTTATCCATAGCGGGACGAACCATGGAAAACTTTGATTGCGCGAGAGTCGCGTGCGCGAAACGAACTGCGAGGGAGAACGGTTCTTCGACGGCGGCAAATACGACAGAATTTCGGTTGATTGGAAATTCTATCGATGCAAGAGTCGCGTGTACACTGTACCAGACGAATCAGCGGAGTTACCGCGTAAATCGATTCGGAATAAAAATCGTAGGATAGAGGCAAAGGGAGGAAGAAAGTAAGTCAACTTCTTCTCCGCTAGTTTTCCATATCGGAGAAGTGTTTTCGTCTAATCGACCGAGTCAAACGCGATCGCGTTTAACGCGCTGTATGCAGAGAATCCGCGAATTCGTTGATCTGCGAGGCAAACGTTGCTAACGCGAGAGATGGTGGAGAGCCATGACGTTAGAGATTACGATAAGCCCTCCCAGCGGCGAGAAACAAATGACGTACTAACTGCATATTAACTGAACTGCCGGGCTATCCGTTGACTCCGCCTACTGTCCGGGGAGCCACGCGAGTGTACTATCTACTACACGTACCTACACGATCCAGCAACGCGTAACGTTGCTGCCATCAGGACTAAACTTTCACCGTTCTGTTCCACGTCCACGTAATCGTCTTTAGCCTTTCTCGACGAACCGAAATCTTTCTACGATAAAAACTATCATTCGTTACTTCATCGATATCCTCTTGCGCTTCTCGTTATACGCCGCCGTTCGCAAGTATCCGCAAAACTTTGATCGATCTCTAGCAACACCACTCTTCCATCGAATCGAATATATACGCGATGTATAAATGAACGACGAATCGATAATTAGAAGTTACGAGCCTTTTACGCAACTGCTGTAAATTGAAATTGCACGTTAAGAGACGTGGCAATAATATACTTTCGGTTTCTGGTCGGTTTTCGTTTCTGTTGAAAAATACCTGCCGTATCAAGATGTTTTCTCTCGTTTTACCAAAGAAACGCTATACCTTGCGTAGCGTTATATTTGCGAATCTGTGTAACGAAATAGTTTCTTTCTGGGCGCGCCTCGCGTAAAAATATCATCGCTTTCTGCGAATCTTAGGAAGAGAAGTTGCAGGAGTGTTAAGGGGATCGGGATAACGAGAATGTAACAAGACCCTCTCAATTTTCCGTAAAAAGCGTTAAAAGGCAGAAACTACGCTTTTCTTTCCTCTCTTCCGCGCGCCGAATGAGAGAAAAAGAAGCTTACGTGTCACGAGAGGCTCGTCGTTATCAAAGGGAAATTCATCGCGCACACTTTTTTCGACTAGTAGCGCGCCGAGAATTTCGGAACAACGAGTTAATTATATTCCGAGAATTTTCAACACGGTTTATTTCCACTAGACGAAAGGCCATCCATTTTCTTCGCCAAAGGAAATCTTGCCAAACTGTTTCTTAACTGTTCGCGTTAACGTACCCACAAGCCTGATTGACTTCGATGACTTTGAATTCAAGTCGATCGACCCGCGCAAGTTACCGCGCAGTGTGCAGCGCATGTTACAGCGCGCAACCTCTCGTACGCATTCGCGAGGAAAGTTCGACCAACGATGGGACGATATAGATGCTTCGATACGACGTTTAATCGACGTAAATGTAACGTGGATCGAAGGGCAAATTTCAATGAAACAGCTTGCTGTGGAATTTACTTTAATAATGCTTTAATAATAGTACGATCGTCGATATCGGTGTACGTATCGCTACGATCGTATAATATCTTACAATTTTACAATTTTACAATTTCACGTAATTACGTGGAATCCGAGATCCTACGTATTCATACGGAGATCGAGATCACACCAGTGGTGGTTTTCTTTTTAGCGTGTCTCGATCTTGTACTCGAAAACCGATCGTGCCCATAAGCGCGTCAATGTAGAAAGTTTGAGACCCTCGATTTATGCATCGTCCGATTTAATCTTCTCGGTCTGGACAGACGCGGAGTCGTGAGTTGGTTCCGGCTCGTGAATGCCCATCCATTTGCAACGCTTTTGCAATTCTTGTCGGTATCTGCACAGAGATGGAGAGCGATAATCGTTTCGTTTGTATTCACGTCCACGATATCGTGGAGAGTATCACGAGTGATTAGTTACCTCGGATGATTGATCGCATAAATCCACGGATCGATACAAGATACCGTTTTGGCAAACAAGGAGGGTAACATCGTAGATACAGGCGTTAAAAGCTCTCTACAAAGACGATTAGATTTGTCATCGTAACTACGTCGTAGAAAAAGAAAAAGAACAAAAAAGGAAAGAAAAGAAAAAATGGGGGAAAGCTCGCGCAGAAACGTAGAAATTACCGATTGCCAAATGCTCCTATCATAGCCACGGTTGCATACGGTGTCCAAGCTAGAAGGAAGAGGAAAAATATCGTAAATGCCACTTTGGCGATTCTCAGTTCCACGCTCCTTTCCTTGTCCTGATTCGAGACTAACGACTTTACGTTCATCTTCTTTGCCTATGGAGCAGAAACGAAGAAAGTCCGTTTGAGCCGGATCGTTTAACGATATTAAAAAAAGGAGGAAAGAAAAAAGAAGAAGAAGGGGAGAAGAAATTTGTAGACACCGACCTGTTCTCGTAACATTCTCTCGTGATTGCGAATAGATTGCAGCAATTGAGAGTAAAAGTACACGATAAAGGTTAGAGGGATGACGTAAGACCAGGTGAAGATACTCATGACGAAGACCTTGGTGTCTTGATCCTCCGTGAGGAAATCGAACGAACAAGTGGTGAGAAATCCCTCTGGAATAATTCGATTGAAATAACACGCGAGAGGGAAAGAAAAAGAAACAAAAAAGAAAAAAAAGAAAAAAAGAAAAGGAACGAGGGGAAGTTAAATTTCCGTGAATTCGTTACCGGTAGTGAATCGACCCCAGATTTTTAGTAGCGGTAAAACAGTGAACGGTGTCACCCAGAACCACGTGAAAGCGATGATTATCGCGGCTTGTTTCGAGTTGAGCCGTCCATCGATCGGGCAGGAAATGGTTCTGCGGAAAGAAGCAAAACGCGTTTAGTATCTTCGCAGGGTTTATGTCGACCGTAACCGGATCGTGATCAAACGAAATAATCGTAACTTGTATCGATCAAAGGCAATGGCAGCGTTCGTAATGGATTGTCCCATGCCGGAGATCGAACCAAAGACTGCGTAGATATCGCATCCGATTTCCCAGCCGATCATACGTTCCATAAAACTGCTTATCACAAACATCGGCATTTCGAAAGACATTATTATGTCGAATATCGCCAGGCTGACTATAAACATGTTGGAAGCCGTCCTCAGAGGTTTCGATCTGGAAACACACAGACGGTACTCGAGTATCTGCGGTTCGATCGGTACGACGCCAGATTCTGACGACGTATGACGGTAGTCGGTATAGAGCAAAGTATAGTTTGGAGAAACGGCGAACGATCGATCCGCAGGCGGACGAGTATTCCACCGTTTCTCGAGGGAGGGCACCACCAACCCTCCGAGGTAATTTCAAACTTACGTGCTAAATATCCATACGACGCAACAATTTCCTACGAGAGACATTACAAGCAGCATGGAATAGATGAGCGCGAATCCAATGTGCCAATATTTCCCCGGTGCTATGAACCCTCTCCAGTGGGGATGCACGAGATCCGAATGTTCCGGCGGTACGTTCCATCCCAGGAATCTTTCTCGCATCGACGGAACATACCTGGATGACGAGCAAACGAACAATAATTAATCGTCGTATATTTTCGTAAAGATTGCCTGGAGAGACGGATGATATTAATCGACGCGCGATCAAAGAGATCGTAAATATCCTCCTGCGTCGTGGCGCTTTGTCTCGGAGGATCGTTGTTCGATCACGAGTACTCGAGTCGGCAAACTTTTCTCATTTATGGAACAAAGTACACGAGTACTACGTAGTTGCGTATTTTTCCATCGTCTCGCAAGGATTTAGAAGGTCGACGGATTACGTGTACGCACCCAGTTTCTTCGCCGATGAAAGCCAATGGACCGTTAACGACAGTGTCATTACGCAATAACATCCCGGCACGACTCGCACAACTCGACGCTCGGTACACGGGACTCGTTTAACCACGTTTTCGCAACGGACACAGATCGCGATAACTCGATGATCACAGGCGGAACGGACAAACGAATATTATCTTCTTCTCCGATTGGATCGATCGTTGAACGCGGAAGCTGTGTGTGTGTGTGTGTGTGTGGATACGAAAGACAATATCGGGAAAGAAATAAAAGCGGTGATAACCCGCGTTGAGAAAGGAACAAGGTGTAATGCACACGGCTTGAAGTGAGACGCGGCAGAGAGGTTGTGAATACGTCCCGCAACTCACTTGACTCGGTTGATCGCGATCCGTTCCTTTTATACGCACGACGAATCGCGATCGGGAATGGCGTGCCGCTTGAGAGTTTAATTCGATTTGCGATTTACGAATACGAGAAACCTTTTGTTTGGCTGAGTCTAGGTGGTCACGCGAACCGATCTCCACGGTCTCTATCCTTCGTGACGCGATGCCCTTTCGCGACGATTCTTAATCCCCGATCAAGGCGACGTTTCGGAAACGGTGCCAGACGATCGGAGGAACGCGTAATAGAGTGTTCCCGCATCGACGAGCAACTCGCGGATCGTCGAGTCGTGTTGGCGTTCGAAAAATTCGCAGGCAGTGGAGAGACTCGTCAGAGGGAAATTACGAGGGTGCAGGTTCGGCCGGGAATCGATTGGATGCGCGCTGTCAATCTCGTAATCGAGGGTTCGTTTTGTTATCGGTTTAACCAAATAACGCTCTCAAACCGATCGAAAATTCGGAGAAATTGCGACGCACGTCGGTCAGCGTCCTGAAATTTCACGCTGGTTGAGCGTCGAACGGTTGCGTCGTGTTGCGTCGCCTGGTCTCCTCGCGTTCAACCCGCTAACCCCGTACACCGTCCTCTGTATTCGGACGCGACGTCCGCTGTACCACCCTCCGGCCATCCGCCCTGCCACCCATCGGCCGCCGCAAACCATTTTTACACGCGGTCACCATTTGGCGCCGTGTGAAATTCATCTCGGCAAGTGCAGCCGGTATATCGCGAACTCGGGTTTCGAAGCTACCGCGACCACAGCCTTCGCGCATTCACCGGATTAAATCATAAAATTGTCCCGGAACGGAGCCGGAGTTCCACTGATTTACGAGAATGGTTGCCGTTGGTCCGTTCGCGCGTACACTCCACGCCGGCCTCGGTATCCGTTGCGTTTCCAGCCGCTGGCCAGTTTGTCGGCTGGTTGGTACGTTGCCTCCGGTACGTACCAGCCGAGGACAGTCGGGTGGCCGATATAAGCGCGTCCGCCCGAAAGAACACAGCCGCCCTGCGTTTTACACGCAACCTAGAAACAGAAAGAACGATACGATGTGTGGGACGACGATAGGGTGACGTGAAAGGATCAGCTAGAATGGGAAGGGTGGAACGTGATGTCGCGGTGCAGGAGCACAGAGAGCGGAGAGTAGTGGAGAGGAGAGGAGTTTCATTCTGCGTGCAACAGCGAGAGAGAGAGAGAGGGTAGTAGTAGTAGTAGTAGTAGTAGTAGCAGGACGTTTTTCACGATTCAACGGATATATTTACGAGCTTTGTTCGCCCGTGTAATTCCCGCGACTTATAAAGCGTTCCTGCCATTGTCCGCGGTGGAAATCCAGCGGGAAAATTGAATGACAAACAATGGGCCCAACCGAGGCCGATTATGGTAACAATGTGAGTGGAGCGACCGCTGACGCCGGTCCTCGTTCTTCCCTCTTCCTCGGCCCGGTACGTCGAGCCGCTCAAACGCGTTCCCTTCTTCGTCGGTCTCGTGGCTCGTGGTCCGTGGTCTCGTGGCCGCGTCCGTCATCTCTCATTGATCGCTCTCCTTGTCTCTCCGCCCCTTTGTCTAGCCGTCTATCTCTCTGTATCCGTTGGTCGAACGAATCGCCGTCCTTCGTGCCATCGTACTTTTGATTTTGCGCGCGTGTCCCAGAGTTTTGTCTCGTCGTTCGGTCGCAGGCGTCCACACAGAGAAGAGGAATCGTCGATGGCAGGACAATGGTGCCATCGTCGCTCCGAAGAGACAAATATTTCTAAGCGCGTCGTTCCTCTTTGTCCGCGTCGTGTATCGGAAACAATCTCTCCCGATACGGCCGATTTCGCGAATCTCTGCAACTCGCATGCATACCGTGCACAACGTTCCGACTTTTCGTCTAGCGCGTTCGTTCTCCGGACAACGTTCTACCGGTCGATGCGGCGGAGAAAGGATCGCAGTTGAGTTTTTGGCTAGCGGCCTGTGCCAATCGGGGCCATTCCTCCATCGGGAGCGCGCTTTCTTTCGGTATCGCGGCTTTCGTTCGTCGAAACCTCGTTGTTTCACCGTTATCGTCGTTGTTGTCGTTAACGTCATCGTCGTTGCGTCCACTGCACGCGTTAACGTTTTCGCGTGATTTTCACTTCGAAGACAGGAGAACGCGTTCTCAGCGAGCCGATAGTGGCGAGGCCGATGGCCCGTTTCGAGCCGCGCTCGTTACGCGATATTTTCTCCAGTTCGTCGACGCGTCGTTCCCTTTCCTTCTCGTCGACGTTCCACCGGAAGGATCGACGGTCGTGAATAAAATTGCCGTGGAAGCTCACCGAGAGCTAGGAATCCCGTCGTCGTTCCGGCTTACTTTTCCCTCGGTATCGGCGCTTTCCCCGCTTCCGCGTTTAGTTTCCATCCTCCTGTCCCGCAACCCCTCTGTCCCGTCGGCTCAAACCTTCGCTACCAACTCGAAATATTCTCGTCGTAAACTGTCGCGATAGTCGGGCCGCGAAGCGGCCCGAACGAAGAACAAAGGAATGCAGATTGGAGAGACGCGGATTAACAAGGATTAACGCTAATTGGGCAGCCGCCGTTGGGTTGTGCTCGTCCTCGTTCTACGTCGTCGCTACGACGCGACAGTCGCGCTCGCTAATGGCAGCGGTCCGCGCGTTTCTCTTCTGCTTCTCGCTCTTCCTGTATTCCCGTGTTCCCGCTGCTTTCCACGCGCGTTCGTTCCAGAAAGTTCCATGCACCGAGCGTGCAGATTGACACTCTTTTTCCGATTCAACAGCCATCGTGATTATTCAAATCGAGTCCCACGAGTCGTATCGCTGGCTTTACCGAAACGAGGAGGCACTTCTCCTACCCTCCACCCGACAATTCTCCCCTCGTTACGGCCGAATCAATTCGGCATCTTCCTTAATCGTATCTTCTCCCCGTGGGATACGGTGTCTCGCGATTTCCGACTCGATCGATGCCCGAATCGGATATAATTCTCGTGCCGATCGGATCGATCCCGAAACTACAACGTCTTTCCTTCGCCTTGCAATCGGTCGATATATCGGTGAGTTGAACGTTAATGGCTGTGATACGCGATGCGTGGCGTTGCGTCAGTGGCGCGCGTTTGCGAAACAAAATTGCTCGTTTCCGAGGAATTAAAATTCGACAGTCAACGATGAACAACGACGTTTAATCGCTTCGCTGTCATCCTCTGTACGTCTTTCGACTCTTACTTTTCTTGTCACTTCCCGGCGCTTTGACGATCCTGTATCGTTTCCACGTATTTTCGTACGGGACGAAGCGACCGAGAAGCACCGAAGGAGCTGAAAACACACACGAACCCGAGATCTTCATCTCCTACACAATAAACCGTATTATACGCGCTGCTTGTCCCATTTTCCTGATACGTACTGGGATATTTCCGCGTTATCTTCCCGCGAGCTCGATCCTCTCCGTTCTTTGTTCCAGAGGCAACGACGAAACTAATCAACTACATATACGCGACGAGATATCGGACGCTAGTATGATAACATTCTGTGCCGGTGAAAAAAGATCGCTCGGAAGTACGATATTGTTTCGTCGAAGATTATAGCCGTCTAAAATTACGATACCGACTTTTTACGATCGTACAGTCTGTTTGCGACCAATTAACCATGTTATACGAACTCAAAATGGACGGAGATAGGTTCGGTCTGGTTGTCAGAGAAGAATTTCAAATGTAGTTAGCCGGAGACACATGACCTGGACGGAAATATATAGCGCAGGCAGCGTGAAAGTTGAACGATCTTGCGACGTTTCTGCAGAGAGTTAGACGCGACGAGAGACGCGAGTAGATAAGGACGCTCGCTGGTCGGACGCGCTCATCCACCGATTTCGCGTCATCTCGCGTTATCGCTGCGCTATGTTTTCAATTATCCATCGTTGACCGTTTATTACAGCGCTTCTCCCAGCAGCTACTCAGATACTCAGCGGAGGAAAGAGAAGAGAGAGAGGGAGAGAGAGAGAGAGAGAGAGAGAGAGAGAGAGAGAGAGGTTTAACGGCAAACCGCAAGTTTTACGGTAAAAATGCAAAGTCGGAAATTCGGGCCGATGCGATGGTTGAGACGTTGGTACCGAATATACGTACATACGTCTGCCGCCTGAAATAACCTCTCATTTGTTCCGAGTCTGACTTCTTCCCTCTTCTCTCGTCGTCTTTCTTCCCCTTCGTCGGCCTCGTTTCCGTCTCCGCTCTCGCCGTCCTTCTTCTCAACCCCCCGACCCGTTTATTCCGACAAAGAGCACGAGGGCGCGGTCCTACGTAGAATACCGTCGATTTCGCGAAATTCTTCGGAAAAATCTCCATAATTTCAGGAATTGCCTTTTGATGTTGGAGATGAAAGAGCCCGCGACCGAGTGGTCTTCCGAATCGTTCCGCCTATTTCTCTATAAGTTTAGTTCGTCTTCCTTTTCCCTCGATTCTTCAGCGTTGTCGGATTTGAAATTGCCAAGCCCGACGTCACAGACGAGGCCGCGGCAGGCCAACAAGCCTCTCCGCATTCCCGCAGATATTGTTCGGTTTTTGGAAATTTCGCCAACTTTGAAAATCTTCCGAGGAAATTGATCGTGACTGGTGGAGAGGGCGGCAAAGAAGCCGACGGTACGTTCGTCAAAGAACAGGCGCGCGCGACCACGAAGCAGGAAAAATAATCAGGAAAGGGTAACCAAAACTAGTCTGTAGCTGGAAGCGTAACGAATTCGCGTTGGCCGCAGGGACGAGAGAGAAACGAAGGAGGAAATAAAGGCAGGAAAGAGTGGAAGAAACCCGGCTATTGTCGGAGTGGAAACTGGCAGCGAGCTGGGCGGCGCGCCGCGTAAACTTGCGACAGAAAAAGATAACAAAGGGGGAACGGTACAATGCGTATCGGAGCTTTCAGAAGCGAGCAGAGGCGAGCAGAGGCGTGCAGAGGCCCGGACACGGGTGCGCGGCCGACTCGAACACGAAGAAGGTAGTAGCGTGCTTCCATTTGCAAGTAGTAGGTACGCTGGGCGAATATGCAAGCGTATCGCGACCGTAACAAACGAGAAGGAATAAGAGGAGCGAGTGTTTGTGAACGCTCGCGAATTGCCGCGCCATACCGCTCGGCTTAATTTTGCCCTGAGCCCCTCCTAGTTATTCGAGTGCCGCCGACTGGCTCGTGTGGGACAGTTGAATCGCTCCCGGGGATTCGCCATCTTTTGTCTTAGCACAATGCCGGCCGAAGCACAAAAGTGACTAAGTGCCCGTAATACTCGCCATTATATGCCTCCTACCGGCACTTTTCTCCGCGTTACGCGTCTCTACGTTTCCCACCCGCCTCTCTCTCGTCCTTCCCCTCTCGTTTCCTCGCTCCTGCAAATCCCATACGGAACTCGCTGCATCTTGGACGAGGGCAACGTCTCGTAAGACTGTAACAGAGCGCAAGTCCAATCGCAGATGCTCCTTCGCGATCGTCGCGTCCTTCCCACGATGGACGATCGCATCGATCGTTTCGCAGCGTTGTTACGCGACATTATTTATGGCCGGTCGTTTTTCGTTCATCAAACTCGCACGGTTAGTTAGCAGCCGCCGCGATGGCAATTTGTATGCACCGTGTCGGGCTGCGAAGGGCGGTGAAATCCGCTGACTGAAAATTGATATAACCGCTGCGCGTAACGTTCTCTCTTCGTACAATGCACCGGCATGACGTATAGCCGACATCTGGAGGCTCTGACCAATCGACAGTGTGCCGCCTCGCACGAGCAAATTTTAATTCTGTCCGCTTTGAAACGCCTCTTGCACCGTACCAGTGGCGAAATCGCCGCTGGCCACGGTCGTGCTGCCGCGTTTAAAACGCGAACGTAATCGTCATCGATTTCCCCGTTAGCCGCGCTTTCAACCTTCTTAAGCGTTTTAAGACGTTCCGAGCGTCTCGTTCGCGAGAATGGGCCGATTGCTGGCGATTTCGTCCGAGTCAGCGCGTCTCGATACGCCACAGAATAACGCGGTTCCATCTTGGCGGAAATACCGATAACGTTTCGAAGAAAGTTTCTCGTTTGTCAGGTACATAGATACGTTCTATGCGTTCGAGGGAAAAGAAGCAAGACGAACGGCATCGGCCGATCGATCCGAGTAGGTATCGCGTTTTCCGTTTTTCTTCGTTATCGGGTACCATCGGGTGTAGGCAGGAGTCGTTGCCCTCGTAAAAATCCAACTTTAAGATCGTCGAATCGATAATAGGAGAACGCGTCGTCGAGCTACTTTGCTCCGTGATCGATTATTCGGAACAGGCAACGACTCGGCGATTTCGATCGACTTATTCCGAATAATTACCACGCGTTGTAACGGCCTCGCAACGAAAGCCAAAATGCACACGTTCTCTCGCGTCGCATCGATGTAAAAGTTTTTCCATCGCGTCGTCGAAATGTATTCTCGACTCGTCTTAGCCCGAGTTCGGTTAACTCCAACTAAACGCGCGGCATTCCGTCTTCTTGGCCTGCAGTTTCCTTTTAAACTCTGTCCTCGGCTATTTTTTCCTCGAGCGCTGAGAGCGCGTTTGGCTTTTGCGTCACGTCATTTAATTTCCGGAGTCGAACTCGAAAGTTATTGGGTGGTACGTGCTCGTCTCAATTAGGTCTTCGCACGGGGGACGCGATCCAAAATTGTTTCTTCTCGCATTATGCGAGGACAAACTTTTATTGGCCAGGCTCCTAGTTATCCGAAGAAAAGTTGCTTTCCGTTCGAGACAAGCTCGACGCCGGCCACTTTGTTGCGTCGTTGCCCGCTTGAAAACAGTTTTGCTCGTTAACTATTACCGCGAAGCGATTTCAAGGATCGTCTCGACGTTTAATCGGATAATCCACGCCGAACAAGACGACGGTCGACCGAGCGCAACGCGAGTCGACTCGCAACCCTCGAACTATGCGGCAATCGCGAGGGAAACTTTCTCCGGCAAACGCTGTGCTAACTTTTTATCCGTACGACGGTTTTCGCGTTACGCTTTCGTTCGTCTTCGCGCGACTTTATATTCGATGCGAGACGAATATCGAGACCGAGCGACATTTACGAACGTCGCGTCGCCCTGCCTGGGTCGCGCTATAAATCGAACCACCACCCGCCGCTGTATACGACTTAACCGTTTAATTCACGTTTTACCGTTTCGCGAAGCGAAGAGGAATTTCGGCGGCGAGACGAACCGAGGAACCTGACGTTCGTCGAAGTAGAGTGGGACAAAGCTTTTTCGTACAGCAAACTAAGCTACAACGTAGGAGAGAATCTTGGAAGATTCGAATTATTAAGAGGTTGGTAATAGTTGCGAGGACCGAATGGGAAAATCTCGAGATCATTGGAATTCGTCCCCACCCGAGGCTATCCATCGATTTTATCGCAGGATGCGAGACAGCTTCCGAAAGAGATAAACGAAAAGGAAAGGAGAAGTAGGAAACGGATGCAAGGTGCAAGAGAGAAAGGAAGAAAGTAGGCGGTAAGCGTTCGATTAGAGAGCGTCTGATCAGGCCTATTAATCTTCCATCTGTCCGATACTATGCCATGAATTATGCATCGCCTGGGTAGACGCATTGATTTCTCAGCCAGACAGGAAAATATTATTCGAATAATTCAAAGTAATGAGTCGAGAGCGGACCTGATTCGAGCGGTTTTTCCAATTCCTCGTTTCCTCATCGTCACATCGACCAACATTGTCGACTTTGCCCGTTCCGCGTCTTCCCCTCGCCGATACTTGACCGAATCTTCTCGTAACAAGAGGAATTAATAAACTTGAAGCTTCTCGCGTGTCGTATCTAAATTTAAAGCGATACGATCGTTGCACGATGTTCGCCGTACGATCATCGATCCATCGCGTTTCGATCCGATCTTTCCCCCCCCCCCCCCCTCGACGATTCATTTTTCTCGTCTCGCCAACGCGGATACGATGCATCCGCCGGCAGACTGTCGCATCGTACCACGGTGAAACGTTGATATTCCGTGTATTCCGGAGACGAGAGCGGTACGATTTACCGAAAGGAACAACGAATTCCTTGTAAAACGTTTGATCGAGGTGTATTACGAACGAGAGAGGATAGCGAAAAGTGGAAGGGTCGTTGGTTGGACAAGGGAGAGCGGCAGTGGATACCTCCGGAAGGAGGTTGGGTAGAATAAATCGGAGGAAGAAGCTCCGCGTATCGGATATCGTCGATAAATCGAGACCCGTAGGGGTTTCCAGGAGATTAACGGAGAACTTTGTCGTAGCGAGTGTGCACAGGACGCCACGAGAACACTTTTCTCTAATTCGATGGGAAGTTCCTTCGGACCGACTCACCGACTCGACTTCCGCTGCAGTTTGTCGGATCTTGGTCAGCCAGTTCCCGATTCATTCTCGAATCGGCGCGAAACTTTGATAACGATTATTCTGCTCTCGTTTTCGTAGCGAACGTCTCCCTCTGCCCACCCTCGTTGCTCACACTTTGCCGCGCGATCCTACTTTCCAAACTGCGTCCTACTTGAATCCATCCATCCATCCATCCATCCATCCATCCATCCATCCATCCATCCGTCTGTCTGTCCTAGCATGTGTACAGATTGTACGCGCGTCTCGCGAGTTTCCGCTTTCCATAAATATTCGGTAATTTCGAAATAAGCGAAACTGGAACGGTTGGACGGCTAAAATCTCGAGCGAAAAAGTAACGTAAAAGAGACAGCGTGGGAGAAAAGTATGGCTTGAATAATACAACATCGACCCGTGACATTACGTAGCATACCGATCAACCGACTTCTGCCCTAACAAAGATCTATTTGCAGCGTTCTCGATGGCTCGTGTGTCGACTAAAATACTAGACGAATACGCCGTTCAACCAGTTCTATAAAAAGCGCTAATCGTTACGTTTGCTCGTTTGATATTCTAGCCATTGTACGTGCGCACATGACGCCCGTAACTTATGTAAGGGCAGCGTAACTGTTTATCGTGTAACGTTTAAAAAATGATGGCAGCCGACGTATCGCGTTCCTCCTTCCTTTCCCGACGATCCTCGTCTAGTTATCCCTGCAACCGGGTCCCAAAGGTAGTAAGAGCAAAGCCGGAGAAGCACGAAACGCGACGTGCATACGCCCGGCCCGTTTTAACCCGAGAAATACACCTCGAAGCCGTCTTCGTACTTTCGCGACATCTCCGTCGCGCTTTTTCTCCAAACTTAACAACATCCGTCGTTCTTCGTTGCTTGGAACTCGCCGAGAAAATGCGGTCGTCGGTTAGCGCGACGGTGAATGCGATTAATCAGATGACTCGTGTCTCGGCGGAACGCTGCAAAACGCGATGATATTTTTCCTCGCTCTCGTTCGATACTCGGGAGACCGTTTCAGGATTTTCTCCGGGACGTCTTTGCAACGTTCCAGGGCGAGCGTATTCGCGGCAGCATCGACGGCGCTAGTTTGTTATCGATACACTCCAGTTCGCCCGCATATTTCGATATCTATGCACTTTTGCTTTCCGAGGATATCGCCATTGTTAACGGAAACTACGAGCCAGCTCTCCGGCATTGCCAATATAAATACGCGCATCTTGTTTCTTATCGAAACACCGATGCTTCCCCGTAACGATAGCAGCAGCATCCAGCGTGTATTAAATCTCGTTCCTTCGAAAAAGGGGATGTTCGTCTCCGACAGAGAAAAAGAGAGAGAGAGAGAGAGAGAGAGAGAATCGAGGGTATTCCCGGACTCGTTTCCCTCTCCTTCGTTCTCTGGCATCGAGCTCTCGCGACTTTGCCTCTCGCGTTTTCCATAATATCGGCAACGAAGCTCGAGAGCCGACCAGCACGGTAATCTCGTATCCGAACTTTCGCGACGAGGGCGCGAAACATAACTCGTTAGAGAGAGGAACGTGGCGGGCGAACGAGGCTGGGGCGGCTCAACCAGCAAGCAACCAGCAACTAGAAGGAAAGGTGGAAACGAGAACGGATGCGAAGCGGAAGAGGGACCGGAGATACGAAAAGGTTATACGCGTGTAAAGCAAAACTGCGTTGGCAGAGTCGGCGGATGATGACGGTGGTTAGGCGGTTTGTATACGAGAGTCACGGTCGGTCACTGACTAGGCGAGAGAGAAAAGGGAGAAAACGGTCGGTGTATTTTACCTGGAAATTCCACGGCGTAGAGAGATAGAGAGAACCGCTAAATAATATATCGCGGCCGACCAAAGTAGAAAACGAACGTGTCTAAAACGAGTTAATTCGAAAGTTTTAATAAACAAGTCGCGAGTTTTGGCGAGGAGAAAAACGAAAGAAGCGGCGGGAAGCACGCGATGTTGCTATGGGACAGGGAATGAGACGAGTGTTCGGCCAGGAGGTATGGTTCACGGGGGATGTCGGCTACAAAGGGAAAGGGAACTCTGGATTGCGCGTCCTCGTGACGCAAGGGGAAGGAAGTACAGCGGCAGTCCGCAAATCATTTGCATAATTGATTAAAGACTGGTGCTGGCGCGGTATGCGTTCCACCGACTCGAGCTGGAAATTGCGTCGCGTATAAGTCATTAAGAACAGCATGCGTTACCGAGTCAAAGGTGCGACGTCTTGATTTTTAATCGAGTTTAAAACGGATTCCATAAATCTTTTTTTCGAGAACTAGAGAGAACGTCGACGAATTGAACTATCTATCTTTTTACTTTATCGACTACGAGCTAATTTTTTTATACCCCATTTCTCCCTTCTTCTCCGTTTGCGTTAACCCGAATTCCATCGATGAGAACGTTTCGTCCGTTGTTTCCTTCCATGCGACGAGCCACTTTAATCCGTTCGGTTCGCTTTGATTCGCACTGGCGCGGATTCTAGCACAGGCTGGTCAAATTCAAAAGCAACGCGAAAACGCGCAGTAGACTTTCGCACGGAGATGTGCCGATCTTTAGGATCGTACGAATCGTGAAATCTCGCGTTCGTTTGCCCGGTGTTGCCGTAATCTCGTAGACTAGGCACAACAGGCTTGTTGCTTAAAAATGGCAAGGATAAATGAATGCAGCCTATCGACTTGGAAATATGTACGTCTCGGGTCTGGCGTCGAGGTGCCCTCCGTTTCTCGTGTTCTTTCGACAGCGACTAAACGCCGGAAGGGACGGCTCGGCGAAGAGAGGCCGCTTAATCTTCTTGTCGCCGTACACTGGGAATGTCGGCCGCGCCACCGGAAGATCCGATGGCACTGCTTACTCCCCTCCGAACGAGCACCGCAAAAAGACTTTGCTTCTCGTACTTTCTTGCCCGCTGGCTAGATTAATATACTCCGGTGTACGTGTTTCCCGAAGAAAAACTTGTCCCAAGCGGACGTCGCCACTCGGGGTGTTTTTTGCGCGAACGGCAGCGTCGCTTGCGAGATCCACGGAGGATTTTAGGAGAGCGTGTCGAGTCGTCGGCTGGAGCTGGTTACCAGGACCCGGTCGCTTCCCGGTCTTCTCGTCGAACGGTTCGTTGATTCTTCGATACTTCGTAAAGGCAGGAGCACGGTCGACCTTGCACGTTTACCTAGCCGTAGGAGACGATCGAGAACGAGGGACGTGGCCGTAGAACGAGCTACGTGCGGGAAACGTGCTAGGAAATATGTATGCGCGGGCCTGATACTGCGGCGCATACGAGATGTAGCGCGATAAAAAGTGCATTTTCGGCCTCCCAGAGGATCGCCAGCCCAACATCGCTCCGTTCCAAGAACCTTCGTTTCGTCGTTAATTTTTATTCCCTTTTTCGCTTTTTCCCTTCCTGCTGCTGCCGCTTCGGCTCTTTTTGTTCGCTTTATTTCGACCCCGTGGCACGATCGATGTCGGTGTAACTAGGTGAACCGAAGCCAGGAGCGAGGATTTCGGAACCGCGCGGCCGATTCGAGAGAAAAAGATGGAATCGGACATCCGCGTTACCCCGTCGGTTTTCACCTTGCGTTCTGCTCGTAGGGAATCGGCCACTTGTTGACAATTCGCGCCAACCGATCGGCGCGCCTATAAATTAACACGGCGACAGGGTGGACCGATTAATCGAGAGAGGCAGGTGGGAATATCGTGGCCGATAGCAAACGCGGTCGCGTTACGTTGTAAATCAAGCAGCAGGCAGCGAGCAGGAATACAACGAGAATCGTAGGTAGAGCGACTCTGGTCTCGAATGCCGTTCCCCGTGCCTTGTGCCTCGTGCCTCGTGCCTCGTGCCTCGTGCCTCGAGCCTCGTGCCTTCTGCCTTCTGCCTCCTGCCTCCTGCCTCCTGCCTCCTGCCTCCCGCCTTCCTACAGCCTGTCATTGTTCGCCGTCGAAACGAGCGAACTTGTTGATACCCTCTCGCTGGCTATACCTCATGCTTCGTAACTAGTTTTCACTTTTCTAGCTGTGTTGGCTAGTACATGGTGCGTGTAATGAAACGCAAGGGATTATTCTCATACTTGCTACGTAGCATGGTCGTGGATATGTTTTACGATGGAACGACGGTGTCTCGTCTTTCTATCGGAGAAGAGCTTGGATTCGTGCTCGAAGCCAACGCCGATGGATGGAACGGAACCGCGCCGTTCGGTATCCCGCGGCAACGTACGTCGATGAACGAGCGAAAGAGCGAGAAAAAAGAAAACAATGTTCCGATACCTGTGCAAACAGGAATCGATTCCGAGGCAGAGAAGACGAGGCACGAGCGCGTGCTGAACGTACGCGAAGTCGTAAAATTCGCGAACCAGTCTCTCGATTACTCGGCTCGAGTGGAAAAGAAAGGTACGAGGCAAAGTCAATAATTTGAACGATCTCTCGCCGGCGAGCGATCCATCGGGCCTGCTCGTTGAATGGAAAGCGTCTCGGTCGACCAAGAGCTGGAAAAAGAAATATCGTAGCGCCGAATACACGAGGATTGGTCGGAGTTACCTTAATTATTTTCTCTTCCCTCTAGTTCCATCCCGGGCAACATCGGCGCGGGGGGGCGAGGGTACGCAGCCGGCTCCCAAGAAAATTACAGGCAGCCTCGATAAATATTAACTCCGTAGCCTGGAAAGGTCGTGAAAGCTACACCCTCGAGTTCGGTCTCCGGTCGTCCGTCCCTTCGCGCCCCTTCCGCCCGCCAGGTTACGTTTCAGACGGTCAGGTTGCTCGAGGTGGTGCAACAGGGCTTGAGACGGAGGGCGCGAGCGAGCATCCGACGAGAAAGCGAGAGAAACCTAGCAACGAGAGAGAAGGGCAGAAGTCGGGCAAGGTGTAAGAGGAGGAGTTTGCCAGTGCGACGAGCTGGAAAGGATGGTCGATACTATCTTCCAGCAGACGCGGAACATTCCTATTTATTCGGGTTAAGTAGCGCGCGAGCTGCTACGTACGAACGCGCGTTACACTTACGGAAGTTTGTCGGCGAGAAGGAATTGCTTCGCGATTCGTTCGAAACGTCGATCGAACGCTTTCAGACTACGTTGCAATCTGTCTGAGAGAAAGCAACGCACGCGTCCAGGACTTGCGTCGTTCTTGTTACACGGCCAGCACGTCGTGTTACCGTTTCGCGCCATTTAACGCGCAGCTGGCCACTGCCGTAATTCGCTAATTACACCAGATGGTCGTTGAAATCGATATGCGCGTGCCACGAGATTCGAATTTATATGGACGCGCGTTCGATCGCGTCAAGTAACAATTACACGCGGGACGTCGTCGTCCACCGATCGCGATCCATCGTGAGAATTTGAAAAAAAAAAGAAAAGCGCGACGTACGATATCACGCGTGGGTTATGGCATATCGATTTATTCATTTACATTCTCCTTTATTTCTTTATTTACATTGCATTTTGTTTATTTATACTTTCGACTGGCTTATTTACGTTTGTATATAGCCCAGCGACTGGAAATTGATCGCAACAGCGAGCGAACCGGTGAACTAGTGAACTTCGGCGTCCCGTTTCTCAACCGAGATCTAGCCGGCAAAGAAGTTTTTTACGCATCTTAAATCACATTTCTGGCCTCGTTTTATGTTAATTTTATTTTTAACGTTGACCGTTTCGCGGAGCGCCACCGCTACGAGAAGATAAACGAGACGATGAATTATTCATTCGAAGATAAGCAGGATTTTAACAAAGAACGATCACAGTCTGCCTTTGGCTAACCAAACGTCTGGTTGGCGTAGGAGGCAACGGCGGTGGCGAGCAATATCTCGGTAGATGCAACGACGGCCGCACCGGCGAGAACGAGAACGAGAACGAGAACGAGAACGAGAACGAGAACGAGAACGAGAACGAGAACGAGAACGAGAACGAGAACGAGAACGAGAACGAGAACGAGAACGAGAACGAGAACGAGAACGAGAACGAGAACGAGAACGAGAACGAAAACGAAAACGAAAACGGAGGGAGAGGCGGAACGCGTCGATATTCGGACGAACCGCCGCCAATAAGAAAGACGTATACGATTTTGCGTCCGTCTCTCTCGAACTGGTATTTCGACGTAATTTCCGAGCGTCCGTCCTACCATTTCCCCGGCTCGCGGACTCGATCGTTTATCGTGCGCGCGTGGGTCGATTAATGAACGGATAATCGATTTACGCCAATTTCGTAGAAGCTGCTGGCCAAAGTACAACGTCTTTGATGGCGTAACCGCAAATCGTTGGCTCGACCATATGCGCGGTTTTCAGCGAAAACAATTTCGCTGTCTTCTCAATCCGTTGCAAACCACAATGGAATTTATCGTCTATACCTACGAACTGGGATTTGTACCGCAACTGTTTTCAAAGGAGCACCGCAACGAGCATAAAGGGAACAGGATTTCGACGTGTTCCACTGTGTTTCTTCGCGTTCCTACCGACCTTCCCTCTTCAATGCCTAGATATAACGATTTTACCCGGGTATCTGTTGATTGTGCGACAAACGTATTATCGCATAGAGTAACCGGGTTCTTTGAGTCACCGTTTCAGCCTTCCACGTCTTAAAACTCAATCTTCAACTTTGCACGGAACGATCAAACTTGCCGCGTACCTTTTTTTTTCGTGTCAACATGTATAAAGTATTCAGAGTGCAGTCTACTCGTGACAATCTTTTCTAAGAGAAACAAATCATTCAGCTGCCGCGTAGATATCCGCTACGCGTGTTCCTCGTTTCTTCCGTCGTGCCCCTTATAAAAGCAGGAAATTGCATAAAAATCCGCAGTCTAATTACACGACACCATTAGTCTTTGATGTAATAACGCAAGAGTGAAAAAGTATCGTCTACTTTAGGCGCATCAGGAGAAAGTAACACGCAGGCGTTATTCGAGTCAGTTATTTCAGCCAAGCATTACGCAAGAAATAATAAAATAACACGCGTTTGTCGAATCACGATAATCGTTGTGAAGATTAGTCCCGGAAGATTATGAGAAAATTACGAGAAAATTATGAGAAAATTACGAGAAAATTACGAGGAAATTATGATCGCCGACAGACACAGATAAACAAAATTTGTGCTCTCCTCGTCTTTGCAGAGGTCTCGACGTTGACGTTTCAGTTCAGGCATCGATGTTTGGCCGCGAGTCCGACAAAAAAGAAAGCGACACCGGCGAGCAGCGAGTCATCGAGAGGAAGAGCAGCTTTGATCCCGAGAACGAGGGAGTATCCACCCCTTCGTCGTCCACTACTCACCGCACGTAGAACGCGCACGGTTAACAATTACCGTTATCGTTACCGTAACGAACGAAATTGGCTGTTGCGTCAGTTTCAGTTTGCGGAACAAAGTGAAGCAAAGTGGAGGAGAACGAAGCCTAGAGAAGCAGGGAAAAAACGATTATCCCGTTGGAAAGAAATTTTTATGTCGGCTGGATCTACTGCATTCGTAGCTGTAACGGCCGGACCGTGAGATTCCGCAACGGTGCCGGCAAACGCGCTCCTTTTGCCGAGCAAAAAGCGGAGATCTCGCTCCGTGGACGGATCGCCGAGGGAAGAAAACGGTAGAAAGTTAATTTCCCCTCTTTCTCCCATTTACGAAGATTTCCCCGCGGCACGCGTTTACGAACGACCGAGCTTATTATCGCCTTTAAAGTACCCCTCGAATCCATTCGTGCGCATCGGCTTTTCCCGGCATAGCGGAACAACGGAATAATTGTTTCGCCTATCGGCCTCTACGTTTCACTTCGATCTTGCGAACAATTAATCGAATACACGATTCAGGTCGTTACTTCTCTCTGATCTGCTACGTTTACGGGATCACGAATAGCGAAATGCATAGAATTACTCGGCATGCGAAACTACCTACGCGTCCGGGATTTCGGGGGCGAAAGTCAAAATTTACGCGGAACGCTTATCGTCGTGTTTTTATCGGCGCACCTTCGGTAAGTCGCGTCGATCCGAAATTCCGTAACGTTTCGTATTACTTTCAATTTGCCGTGCGAAAAACCTGGACCAACCCGATCGGAAATGGAACGCGTTGCCAAAGCCGTGAATACTAATAACAATCAGAGTGGAATTAATTGTTGTTTCGTATCGACCGGGTGTTGTACGAGGACTGGTTAGCGAACGCAACTGGATATTGATAATTACGAAACGCGCTGTTATATCTATTATCGTTTAAAAAACATATCGCGAACGGCCGAACGAGAAACGAAGTTAAAGTGGATCGTCGTTTCGCGCCACTCGATCCAACGAAAATATCGCAAAAATACTCTACTCGTATCGACTCGACGTCGCTGTCTTTCGATGCTTGGCAAAAAATATTCGAGAAACTAAAGACCATCCATGTTTGACGCAGCTTATGGCGGCTTCGTACGATCGGCGTACCGACAAAGATTCGATCGAACGTCGAAAAGCAAAGTTCAGATCGTAACCGTGGTTCCACGTCGCTCGGTGTGTCGTTGCACGCGCGTGTCACAGCTTTCGGTATAGACAGCCGCGTGCATTTCGCACCTGCTCGACTCGTAACGCGCACGCGCCCAGGTATGCGACCTACCGGCGCACAGTCCTGAACTGGCGCGACGTCGAGCTTTCGTAGTCGGCATCGGCCATCCGCGACGCGAACTTTCCCTCCGAGACGGTCCTCGAATCGGTCCGTCACGCCGCGCCGCGTCGCGCCGCGTCACGTCGCGTCTTCGCCGATGCGAATCGCACTCGCCCCTGTCTCTCGTCAAACAGGAAATTCGGATATAGAAAACGGGACGACATCGATCGTCGGCCTCGCATCGTCCTTTGCAAATTCGAATCTCGCGGGTTCTTCGACTGGCTCTCGATCGTCCTCTCGTCGCTGAAACTTCGACGATCGATCGTTGACTCTCTCTCGTACCTGATACTCTATCGTCGTTGCGATCGAGATTCTACGTTCGCAACTCGTTCTTTTTCCACTTTCTCCATGCTTTTCCGCGCATCGATCCGCGACCGATCGATCTCCTCTTGCCCGGATCACGCTGGCTTACGAAAGGACAACGGTCGTGTGTAGCCGTTGAATCGGAAGTAGCCTTGGCAGAAGTAGCGGCTATCGACGGCGTTGCGGTAAGCCGCTCTTAATCCCAATCGAAGATCAACGTTTAGTCCCTGTGAGAACTTTGAAATTCGATTAAGCACGACGGTGGGGGAAATCTCGTGCGATCGAAGGATCACGGAGTACGTGCGAGCGAATCGAACGTCGTTCGCGTGGCTACGGAATCGGACGGTCGCGACGAGGCGGACGTGGCCGTGTATTATCGATCTAACGATCGCGTGGTTGGTCACGTAAAAGGGAGTCGACTGTGAAGAATTGATCGTGTCGCTGCAATTATGTCAACAAATAAACGGACCAAGGTACACCCACTACGCTCCACCCCTTCTTTCAATGGATCCGAAAGGGAATAGTCTCGGTCAAATCAATACGCATTCGCGTCACACGGTCGGAAACGGGAGGAGGTTCGAAGAGAGAGAAAGAGAGGAGAGCGAAAGAGAATCGAATCGGCGTGTGCATGTGTCCACCTCACGGCCGCTCTCGTGCACGTGTCACGAGAGAAAAACAAAGGATCGGCCGAGCGATTCCCAACGATTCCAAGCGATCCGGTATCGTCCAGCAAACATCCGCCTACCTCGGTTAATAATTTGGCCGTTGTTTGTCTACACGAGGTATTGGCCGACCTCGAGATTTCATTCCGTCCGCAGCGGACAACCTGCATCGTTTCTCCTCCGGTAGCAGTTTTCGCGACAGTTCGGCCGACGATCTCGGCAAAGGTCGAACGACGAACACCGTTATACGTATCGTCGCGCAGTGTGATTGGTGCGCGAGAAAAACTCGCAGATGCACGCGTAAATTTTCGTCGACGAATTTGCCAGAGATCAATCGTCGGACGTTACAGTCGATTGCCGTGTTCGAACACGCGTGCTCGCCGAGGGAAGGACACACGTGCGCGTTCCTACTCGAAGGAGCTCGGAGCTTTGGGCGAGATTGCAACAAGTTGCATTTAAAACCCGTACCTTCCGTACGCCGGCATACTTTCGTTTTTCTCTTTCCACCACACCGGCCCCTTTCCTTCTCCAGTCGTCTCTCGCACCCTCCCCCTCTTTCTCTCTTACTCGTTCGACGTTCCTCGAAACGAAAATAGCTAGCCAGATTTTCCGTACCGACGTACCCGGAACACCATTCCCGGAACTGTTCGTTAATTCCTGTCGATTAGTTTCGTGCTGCCGAGCCGCTGAGATCGATCGCTTAAACGAGAAAGGCCGCGACGAAATATACGGTAATTGTGCGAAATTCCAGACTCGAACGCTTCTCTCTGAGATGGCCGAGGATTTCTCGGTTCCTCGAGTGGGTCCGAACGAATCGAAATATCCCCGACCGTTACTTTTCGTCGACGTTGCGATCGTCGTACGAGATTCCGCTGAAAATTACCCGCCCTCTTAACGGACCTGTCTCGGTGCCAAACTATCGTCGGCGATGCTATCGAACGAGAGATCGGATGACGCGGCGCTACTCGGAAATCGCGGAAACTTCAAAATCCCGGCCACGAGTATTTAACGCTCGAGACGACTTTTAAACGAAGTCGAGGAGGAACCCTCTCGACGAGGGTGCGAGATGCAATAGCAGCGCGACGACGCATCTCTCTTGACGTTTACAGCGTCGTTCGTTCGTGCCGCGGACCAAGAAAACGCGAAATCCTTGCTTTCGGTTACCCCAGCGCGCTTTCCGTTAGAAATGATTCCGAGACACAGCGGTCGAGACTGTTTTTGATGGCGAGGCGTCGAAGCGAGAATTAGCAGCGTGAAAAGAGGCGTTTGCCGCTGTTCTTGGGTAAGGTCGGCTTCAACCGCCGCTTAAAAAGTCGCCAGACGAAAGTAGGCGAAAACAAAGACGAGAGTGATACAGTCGCCGCGACGATTCTGTCCCTTTTACTCGCTGTAGTAATCTTGCGATATCGTAGCGCGACGGGCTTCTCGGAAAACTCGTTTCCCATTCGGTAATACGATAATATCGTTTGCACAGTGTTGTGAACGTACGTACGTGTGTGTTTGCGGTAGATCGTCGGCGATCGTCGTTGCCCGCTGAGGAGGAGGAATTGAATTGTGGGTCGAGGACTACCGAGTACACGGAATAGAAAAATCGAAGAATCGAACACCGACACTGGATAGGTGAAAGCGAAGGTTGTCCACGATCTCGAGATCCGATCGACCGAGCAACCTATCCGACGATGGATTTTATGCTGCTCTTAATCGCCGTGCTCCTCGGGCACAAGGGTGAGTAGCTTTACACGATTTTAGCTTAATTCTTTCGACCGAAATTCGCTTGGAAGAAAACGGAGAAAATCTGCTTCGAGAACCGCGATTTCCTCGATATCTGTCTAGCTTCTAGTTATAGACACGCGACCCTCGTCTCGCGTCGATTCCAGCTTCCGAAGTATCTGCGATCTGCGCCGCGAATACACTCGGATAACGGGAAATCCTCTTGCTCTCTACCTTTGCGCCCTTGCCGACACATCCGGCTGAAAATGATCTTCCCACGTAAGGGAGAGAAACGTGGAAACGTCGAAAAGCAGCGAGACGCGCGAACGCTGACTTTCGCTTCGCGGTGGACGAGGCGAAGAATACGAAGGAACACGGTTTAGAAACCACACTTTTTCTAATTACGTTCTGCCGTTTCTTCTGCGTTGTCGCGGTTTTTCTCGTACATGAATGCGATGGAACGAGGAGCGCAGCCCGTAAAGGGATATGCGAGAGGAGAAGGAAAGGTACAAAGAAGGGAACGACGGAGAAAAGGAAAAGGAAGAGGAAAAGGAAGAGGAAGAGGAAGAGGAAAAGGGTGGTGAGCAAGAAAGTAGGATGGCTAGAATTTATGGCGTTCCGGTACGCGAGTCTGCGACGAGGGTGGGAAAAAGAGAAAACGGGGGAAGGGAAACAACGGAAGAGAAAGACGAAAAGTCGTTAGAAAGCGGAAAAATAAAAATGTCGCGTCAAGGAGCACGAATGGCGCAAAGATAATAATTAAACGGACGAATTCCGAGATCGCCAGTCAACTCGTGAAATTTACCGAGCGCCACGATCCTGATGACGATGCCGGAATTAAGTCCCATCGTCTAATTGCTGCTACTCGAAGATGGTAAAAGTAACAGAGGAACCGCGACAGTCGGCCTCGTGCGACCGAGGTCAAGGAAATCGCGTATGCGACTCCGTTCGACTTCGTCCTGCGATAATCGGCCCAAACCGTCAAGGAAACGAACGATCGATAAGACTATCGCGTTCATCGCCAACACGGTAGAAAACCTACAACCCTATGAACGTCAGAATCGATCGAGGCGATCGATATCTATCTTGGTGCAAGATCACTTGGCGGTAGCTAATTTATCGATAGTTCTTCGCGATTCCAACAACTTTTTCTAAAATACCAAAAGCGTACCTCATTTCCCGCAAGCGTGCCGATACTTGCGAACGAAGGCGTACGTATAGGAGCGATGCAAGAATTACGTATGAAATTTTCAGAGACGGTAAACTTGACGGTAAGACGATCCGCCGAAGAGAATGGATTAGCATAAATAAATAAAAGATGCACCTAGCCGAGATATATCAAAAGCCCTTGCAGCTTTTGGAAGATATCCGCGGGGGATAGAAATCGACGAGTTAATTGCCGAGTAGAAGAGGAACTCGGTCGCGCTCTCGCGATCATAAATTATCCGTATTATGCCGAACAGACGCGTCAGTTCTCTCGTTTATCAATATCTACGTTATAACGTCGGCCGTCGAACGCGACAGGATGGTCGCTGCTTTTATAATGGGATAATATTAACTGTAAATATTTCTCCATCGGTCCATTTGCGGTGGCGTTCGGGAATCGCGCATACATGCCTCGTTAAACGAAGCATCCGGTCCGCGGGAAACCTACAATTTTGATTTTCGTGTCGGTGCGCCACGACGATTCCTCTTGGGTCTTTCTAGTTTACCAAACAAGTTGCGTTTACGAGGGTAGGGCAGGGGCAAACGTTTTGCCCGGAATGTTTGTTCCGACGCAGGCAAAGACAAAGAAGAGAGAACGTGCAACGCATTCCGATATGGAAGCGATAACTGGGCGAGCGATCGTTTTAAACGCATCGGTGATTCTGCCTTTACGGGGGTCGATCGTTGCTTCTGTTGTTACGAAGCAGCAGATCGAGCCATCGTCGCGTATGTAACCTATCGATCGTTGCGCAGCGCAAAAATGTGAAAAACGATGTCGCAGTTTTGACACGGCGAGACGAGACGAGACGAGACGAGACGCGACGCGACGAGACGAGACGAGGCGAGGCGAGACGAGACGAGACGAGACGCAACGCGACGAGACGAGACGAGGCGATGGCGTAGAATAGGGAAACGGAAAAATGATGGACGCTTGTAATGGAGACAAATAAAAAAAGAAGGCGACAGATTGGGGAAACGAGCACGGCAGTGGAGAGCGGCAAATGGAACAGGTAGAAAGGGTAATCGGCGATTAAAACGAAGAAGGTAGCACTGCGCGTTGGAGGATAGAAGGAATAAATAACCGCGACTCGAGTGTGCCGGACCTCGAATGGAAAACGTTCTTGGGAGTAAACGGTTGAACGAAGGTTATATCGCTTCCTTGGTCGCGAGTTGTTCCCCCAGACCCACCCTACCTGATGAAGATAAAACGGGATAATTATAGAGCCTATCGGGGATCGTGGCGCGGCTAAATTTCGTCGAGACACGCGAGATCGTCAAAAGAGGGTTGGCAATAAAGGGAAACCGGGCTTAAGTAAAAAGGAGAGAAAAAAATAGCGAAGAGGGAATAAACTTGGCGCTAGGGAAGTAAAAAAGGGTTAGGGGCGGCGAGGGGAAAGAGACTGCCGAGAACGGGATGTCATTAATTTTTCATACGGACTTGGCACATCTGCGTTCGGTCGGCTGCGCTCTGCAACCTCGCTAATTATTTCTGGCTCATCATTTTTCCTCCTCGTTTCCTCCACACTCCGTTGTAACTTGCCCTCTTGCGGTTTCCGTTTCGCCTTCTCTCCAACGTAGCCGCAGCCTCTTCGCCCTCTAGCATCGTACAAACCGTATTCTTCTTTGATAAATGCGCGCCGATATCGTCTTCGAGTGCTCGTCTCATTTTCCATCGGAGACGAAGACGCTTATCGACGGATCGTTATTTCCCAAGAGTATCGTAATTGACCGTCTTCGATTCTGTCTCTTCTCGCTTCTCGCTTCTCGCGATTCTTCCAAACGTCACATCGTTGCGTTCGACGTTCGAGCGTCGACAGTCCCGTGCATTGTGCTCGTTTACCGCGTTGACCGGACAACGGCCAAAGAAGGCGAAGGCGTCTAACGTTCGCGACGGTCTAATTATTTCCAGTTGATCTCTGGTTTACCGTTTTACAGCTTTGTAACTGTAGCCGCAACCGCCGACTCTCGTTGCCCGCACGCACGGCAATAAGCTCTAATCATTTTTACCGCCTTTCTCCCCTTGCTCTCTCCTTCCCTCCCCCACCACCACCACCACCCCCCCGCCGCCCCCTTCTCGCCATTCTGTCCTCCGTTTTGCTTTTGTAGCCTGCCTCGCTCGTTTTCCTCGCTCGCGTTCCTGGAAAGGTACTCGAGAAAGTGCGATTTCAG
Organism: Bombus soroeensis; assembly: GCA_014737365.1. Classification (NCBI taxonomy): domain Eukaryota; kingdom Metazoa; phylum Arthropoda; class Insecta; order Hymenoptera; family Apidae; genus Bombus; species Bombus soroeensis. The sequence continues at coordinate 927,534 of JACXIL010000192.1, forward strand.
CGCTTTTCAACTTCGATTCGCCGACTATTTGGACCTCCTCGAGCCGGAAACGAAATATCCGCAGTGGGTTGCAGTAAAGTCGCTGCAAGATTTTATTCTCCTCTTTACGATAACGACTAATCACCGATTCGCCACACGTTCTCCAGCCTTGCTCCCCTTCTCCTTCCAGTATTTTCGCGATCTCGCGTCATCGATACATCGGTGAAAGTTGCGGTTGTGTTGCTGTTTGTCTGTGCGCACGTGTCACGATAAGGTCCTCCGGGCCCACTGTACCGAACGCAAACCGTATCGTCGCGCGAGATGCGTGTTTCTGTCCGTTCACGGTTGCCGTTAATTCCACCGTTGTCGTAGATTACCGCTCGACTCGTTAATTACGACGGAGAAAGAGCCGGGTTTTCGTTGGTGGAATCCGTCGCATGTTTTATGCCCACGATTACTTAGTCCGACACCTAGCCGCCGTTAGTTTTTTATCGCTTCCGTAATTCAGCCCGTTCCTTTCCACTCGAACGCATCGCTCGCCAATAAACCGTTTCCAGGTGAAAGGATAAATCGGAAAACGGGAAAATTTTCCATCTTCCATTCGAAGAGCACCGGGGTAGGGAGAATCCTTGTCGAATCGTTCGGTTTCGATCGTGTCCCTCGATAGTGTCTACGCTTTCGCGCGTCGCGTTATCTCCATTATTTTTACGTCCATTGTCCCGGAAATACGTAATTAGCTATACGTATGACGGTGGGCCGGCCGTACCTTTGCATACACGCGAAATCGATATGGTGCTAATTTACCAACCGAATTCCAATGATTGCCGTTGCATTAAATATTCACGTTGCAATCGCCGCGCCGTTTTGGGACGCGTTCGTGCGGTAGTAATTTTCAATTCCAGACTAAACGAAATATCGTAGCGTTGTCGCGTAACGAAACGACGTTAACGCGAGTTAAAGTGACGAATTTAAAGCGGTGTAATGGAATGCGACGTCGTTAGGAGAACTGTTGGGATTCGTTCGTTGGAACGCGTCGTTGCACCGTACCACGCTTCATACACAGCAGCCTCGTTTAAGATCGAACCACGCTTTTCACGAATTTCCCCGTATTTTGTCTGCGTTACGAATCGACCGTGTTCTCCATGCCTTTATCACCCTGCCTTTTTCTAATCGGCAAACAAGCCGGATCTCCAAATGGGACAAATTCCATCCGAACGGAGATGAAAGACGTTCTCCTCGTTCGGGACTGTCTTGTTCGCGCGGCACAACGGCGAGCTATTATTATCATTCGAAGCGGAAGAACCGGCGAAGGGAAGGTGGAACGACAGGCGCGTGCGATAGTTGGGCGATAGCGCCGTTCGGAGCAAACGTTTCGCTCGAATGTCGGATAACGAAGATTTTTCTCATTAACGCGTCGACTAACGAGGCAACGGCGGTAAAAGATCCGTTGACAAGAGGGTGTCTCTTTCTCGGTGGCTTAGTCTCGCACGGTCGCGATTCGAAACGGTCGCGTCGAGTTCCGGTGTACGGCGCGGCAGCAAAAACGTAGGAAGAGAGGGTGGAGGAGGAGGAGGAGGAGGAGGAGGAGGGTGTCGGTTCGGTGAGTCGGTCTTAAGCTCCGACGAGGATGTAATTAAAGAGAGAAGGGCTGGATGAAGCCCAGCGTCGACTACGACTCGAGGTTCGAGTCGAACCGAGGGCCAGCCTCGACATGACGCAGTCGCACAATTACAGCGAATAAAATTTAACGAAGTGTATGGCACGTGTACGCCGCGAACCACGATTCGCGCACGCGCTTAATTAAGTTCACTCGTCGCCCCTGCTAACTTGATCCGACGCGATCCAGGCCCGTCGAGGTATGTAAATCGAGTTCCCCGGCCAGTTCCTCTCGTTGCTCGGATCCTCTAATTTTCCGCGCGCGTACAGCTACCTCTGGAAAAAAGGAAACGAGAGCGAAGTGGGAAACAGCGATGGCACAGAGCGGCGAGAAGGAAAAGAGCGCGGCTCGATATTTTCCACGACCGATCCGTCGCGTCGCTGAAATTTCTCGGTCTTCCGATAAATTCGATTTATCCGCCGGTCGATAAAATTCAAACGGACGTTGACGCGTCACGCGTTGAAACGAACCCATTTTCGTACGCGCTGGCGAAATATTCGGCAGACGGAACGAGATAACGAACGAAGAATCGAACGGCCACGGCTGTTTTCGCGCAACGCCGACGCGAGAGTTATCCTTGCACCGCTAATTTCTTTAATTTCGACGCGACGCGCGCCAACTCCGACAACTTTAGCTGCGTACTCCGACAGGTGACACGAGCGTTCTCCACCGTTTCGATTTTGTTGTTCGATACGCGTAGGTGCGAGCTCGCAGTACCGCGCCTCGCCGACTTTCGTCAGAGATCAGCGTAATTTTGTCCCGCAATTTAGAACCTAACGCAAACTCATTAAATCGTAACCGCTTCGTATTTTCCACGGTGTACGTTTTCGCGGTGCGCTGTACATTTCTAATTAATTCGTTCCGTTTTATTTTCCGTAGCGCCGCGCCTCTGTGCGCTGCGCGTTCTCCCCTTCTTTTTTCTTTTCATTTTTTTTTTTCTTTCTTTTTTTCCATCCGTGAAACGTCTGAAGAAAAAGGAGCATAAAAGAGGAGAAATTAGTCGGACGAATTATTTCCGTTCCATCCTCGAAGGCATTTACATTAGGTGGGAAATTGGAAAAATGTTATCTCCCGCGAGCAACGGTACCTTCGAATTCTCGTTCCGTTTCCATTTTGGGTCGAGAAGCTTCCACTTTACCGCCGAATGTCGCGAACCTACTTGCTCCGGCAAAAATACGTATCCGAAACGCTGTTGGCCGTGTCGCATCGACCAAGCCAAAGGAATATCGAATTTTCCCGAATGGGTCGTCCCTGTTGAAGCATTTCGGAGCAACAGATATCGCGAGAACGAGGGGAAACGATGATAAAACAATTTTTCGAAATTCAATGGAAAAACGTTCGCGTGTGAAATCGCGCGTGGTCGTCCCGTAGGGCCAGCCTTAATTCGGCTTAATTCGTCGATAAAACGATTGGTGCCGCCGCGTCGAATCGTTAACGCTCGCCCCGGCTTCGCTCTGCTTCCAATCGATTCCTCTTCCAACCCTTTTTCCATCGGCTTGGTTGGTCTGGTCGACGCGCTCTCGTCTCGTTAAGCGATTTCAAGCGAGTTGGTCCCGGTCCCTCCGTCATCTCAGTCGTCGTAAATCAAGACAGATCTTTGTCCGACAAAGATTTGGCCTTTGCTGCCGGTGAAGCTAGAACGGTAGAAAGATAGCCGTGGGAAGGAAAGAAAGTCGTAACGCTCGTACGCGTAGCGCGATACCGCCAGACAAAGCTGAAAATGGCGAGTTAGTATTTCTATATTCCGGGATAATTAGAAACGATACTTTCGTTGCTCACCGCCGCGACGAAATACGCGCAAAAGTAACCGCTACACGGTAGCAGGAGAAAGCGCATAAAGCCGGGTCCCGTGTTAACTCAAACTTGTCTCGCTCTTGTTTCTCCGTGTCCGGAGAGCGACCGTGCTTCTCCCTTTTTCCCTTCGCGCCGGTTATATTAGGACGCGCGCGTAAAAATTTGGATACACGAGTCCGTTGGTTATTTCACCGCGAACGTTCGCCAAAATGCGTAAACGCAGGTGCCTAACGAACTTTGATTACCTTCCATTTTACGGCCGAAAGGGATAGGAAAAATTCATTCGTCAAACTTCGGTAACACCGCGCCCTTACATTTTTTCCTATTCGAAGTTGCTGCGAAATTCAAATTATCCCGCAACTTTGACGTCTCTCTGACTTTATCGACCCCGTTTCTTCTTTTTCTTCTTTTTCGTTTTTTTCTTTTTTTTTTTTTCATTCTCTGCTTCATCGCGCGCCTCACGAAAATTCCTCTCGCGTTACGAATCGTTTCCGCCGGCTCGTTCGTCATCGAACGTCTTTAAACTTTGAAAAGACGCATCGTCGACGAACAATGGGACGTCGCGTCGCGGGCGACCGCCTACTCTCCTCCGAACTTGCTATCGAACGAGAGAGCCGTTTCTGGCTGCTGTCCAAAGCGATTTCGAATTCCGCGTCGAACTCGTCCGAGTTCGCGTCCATCGAAGATCGAACCGTACGTCGAACACGCTTCCATCGTAATTCCTTCGATACCGTTTTCTTCTCGTTTGCTCGCGATCGGTCGGTTTCGTTTCAGTTTGTACACCGACATAGCGGTGGAAACGTCGAATTCGATCCACGCCTGGTTTCCTCGACGCGCCGCCAAAACGTGTCTTTCGATTCGATCGACGCGACGGCACGAACGCCTGCACGAAACTGGGTAAATACTACTGCGAAACTACATTGGTAGTCGCGGTCTACTGGTAGCCGCGGTTTACACGGGTCGACGACAATTAAACCCTGGACGCGGATATCCGGCGTGTTCTACTATTCATCCTAGCGATACGATTTTCAGACGCGTCACTGGAATATCGCGAAACCGACGAAAATAGTTTCGCATACGGTACACTGGAAAACACCGTAGCTCGAGCCGTGCACGATCCTAGATGGAAATTTCTGTGCGACGGACGAAATCGACAACTAGCAGCGTGGCTACCCATCGTCGACTCTCATTAAACATTCAAATGCGTCGGCTGGCCGAACATCGCTAGTCAGTCGTTCGCTCGCACCTTCTGCGACCCTTCTCTCCGCTTGTCGCGACCCGCACGACCGAGGAATAATCGCACACGGGAAGCTGACAAAGATCGACATTCCCTGCAACGTTGATCGCGAATTCTTCGACGGGCGAATTATCGTTCGGCCGATTATTTTGCACCGGGTTTGTATAGCTATCGGGTTTGTCGTATGGAATTATTATTTATATTTGCCAGTAAATGGCGATCTTTAGTTGGTGAAAAATGTAACGACAGGCTTAGTTGTTGTCGTTGAAAAGCCTAAATCCAATTCAATTTCTACGAAAATACACATCGATTACTAAATGCACGTACGCGTATACATCGCGGGATTTTCGACAGCCGAACTTTGTCGATAAATTCTATGGGTATAATGAGAGGAAGAATGATTTATAAACGTGGGTCGGCTAGAGCTTGGTTAAAAAGTTATGGAAAAAATACAACATAGAGAAAGGGAATAATATGTTGGTCTCTAGTATCGCCTTCAATTTTACATCATTGTACTTTCATACGTGCGAAACTTCACAAAAGATAGAAATATATCGAGCAAATGTTATATCGGTTCATCGAGATGAAAAACAATGAGAACGAAACATTTTATTTTCGGTTTGTTTTACTTTTCTTTCGGTCAATGTGTTTTATTATTCTTCCTTTGTATTCCGTGTTTTTATTATAGCTTCCCAATAAAGCCTTTCAATGGCCTATTTTAATATAGCATTTTTCGTTTTATCGTATGGCTTGAGTGCCTTATATAGCGTTAAACGTAAATTACTCTGTATCTTGAAACACGGAATCGAGCGACGCAACATAGGGGAAAAATCACTCGAATCTCGATAAGATGTTTCGAGATCATCGAAATCGGTAAGACGTAATTAGCCTATTTCGAACAATTACCCTGGATGGAAAATCCGAAAGCAGCACGGTCCCGGTTTTCGTCACAGCAATTTTTATCCTTCTTATCGTCATTCACGGGCATTTCACCCTTTCGTGTACAAATTCCCTTAGTATACAAAGTGGTTCGTAAGTGACGACGATGCTCTGTCGATGTTACATCCGAAGGAGAATCGCGAACAGGAAAATTCTGCTGCAATTTCGTTATCGTTGTCGGTCGAACTGGTTTCCGCGACTGCAAACAGATGTTTACCCGCTCTGTATTTTGCTCCAGTTACGTTTCTCACTGCCTTTTCTTCCCTCGGCTCGTTTCAGTCGTCGACGAGTTCAGTTTTTGGCGAGGTGACGACAAACCGTGGTGCGCGCCTGTCCCAATTCACACACACGGTCGTTCGTCTCCGTGTATCAGGCTACACGAAGGTTCCGCCATTATCGTATCATGGCAGATGGAAGGGTTGTGTGTACCGAACCAGCCGTAGCACCCCTCGGGGAACACGGAGCCGCATGGAACTCGACCGAAGCGACCCGTTCCGCTATGAGCTCTCCATAAATATCGAATGATTGATTTTAATTGGGTCCCGCTATCTCTCCTCGCGTGGCTTTCTTCGCGTCCATTCGCCGAGATTGCGAGAGAGCGTTATCTTGGAAATCGCCGCGAGAACGAGTTCCAACCTCGTATCTAAACTTCCGATACCTATCTCGTTCCACGCAATGAGAAAACTTTCCGTCCGCTGCTATCGAGTCCGCGCGTTCGTTCATCCTCTGCATCGCTCGTCTCTTTATCCCTGATACGCACGAAAGAATTTCCTAATCGCTGGATGTTTCTCATCGAAATTTCCGTCTACGTACGGCTACGTGCTTCTTCGTTTTCACGCGATCGGTAGTCGGATCTGGTGCCAGAGAAAGAAAGCAAACGTTTTGTTAACGGTTTCGCGATAAATATTCGGCTATCGCGTTATACGTCGGACAGTTTGTAGCATTTTCTAGCGATTGCGATCGATTGAAATCCTATGATATTAAGTTGCAATCGCGCTATCCGCAATCTCGTTGATGGTTGATGGTAAATCTCACAGTCGCTGGATAATTATCGTTCGATTTTGTGGTAGAGGTGCAACGTGTCGGACGGTAGCCTTTTCGTCTATTTTATTTCGTAGACTAACGTTCGTGACGTAGGTAAAACTACCGCGTATTGTACGGTCGACTCTCAATGATTGACTGTACCTTCTGTCGCATCAGCTCCACTGGATTCATAGGTCAAACAAATGTCCTTAATGGGTCTTTTCGACTCTCACGATATATGGGCGTACTCCGGCAAACCCGAATATCCATTGACCTTTGTCATTCTCCAGGATCCTTCTCGACCCTCCCGCCAGACATTTCGAAAAATTGTGTTCGTGGCAAAATTTCTCTCCCCGAGCGGTCCTCTGGTTGCGCACGGTAATAATTAATCGCAAAGCTGGCCACTTTGTTCCCCCTTGTCGCGTGGCGAATATTAAAAGAAAAAAGATCGCGCTCGAACGAAAGGAGATGGTTCGCTCGTCTAGCCGATCCGCGTTCTCCGTGTCGATCTCGCTCTCTCTCTCTCTCTCTCTCTCTCTCTCTCTCTCTCTCTCTCTCTGTGTGTCTCTCTCTGTCTCTGTCTCTCGAGAGGCCCGTCGTCGAGCCGAACGTTTTCAGCCGAAAAAAGTAGCGCACGACACGACACGCGCCTCGTCTACGTGATAATTAATATTAATGTGGCATGCGTTTCAGCTGAGTCAGCCGACCGTGCACATATACCGCCGCGCGCGTTGCGCTCCTCTTTTAGTTTTCTCTCCTCTCCCCTTCGCCCATTTCGCGTTGCCGCGAGGCCAATGGAATCGATGAACTCGCGATGCACGTGAAAAACCAGTAGCTACTCCACTGTCCACTGAACGCGACCGCCTTCTTTCTTTTCTTTCTACTACCCTCGAGCAAAGCTACGACCTTCTCTCTCTCTCTCTCTCTCTCTCTCTCTCTATCTCTGGAAAACAACGACGGAAACAGACGGCGTGCGATCTGTACGCGGTTTTTACGCGCCTGACAGGCATCGCCGGCGCCCTTCGCCGCCCAGCAGGCGTTCGAGGGGAAAATGTGCCTCGATGGCATTACGCGCCAGGGCCGTCAACGTACGTACAAGCCACGGTTTAGGCGGCCTTCTCTTTTGTTCGCCCGTGTCGTTCCTTCCCTTCCTTTTTCACTCCTCTTTTTCCTTTTGCTTACAATAGCTGTGTGCCGAGGGACACGCGCGCGTGGTGACGCGGTCACGCCATAACCCGGAAGTCGCTCTCTCTCTCTTTTTCTACTTGTCTTTCTGTTTCTCTTCTGCTTCGTCCCAGAAAGAAGGGCCCACCGAGACTCGTAAAGACAAAAATCGGCTCTCTTATCGTTGGATAAATTTATCGTCACGACTACGCCAACCTTTAGCTACGCGGTAGGAGGGAACACGAGCCACCGAAACCAAAGATACGAGTCGAGGGGAAAGCGCTTCTATATGGCCGCCTGGATTGTCCGGCCTCGGGCAACGGCACACATTCCGTGTTCGCCACTTATTTCTCGGCGGTTCTCCTCCGGCTAACCTACACGCACCCCTATGTACGTACGCACGCACGATACGCTGCTCGCGCTTTAATAAATTGCTATCGTTGCGGTCCGATGGTGTACTCGAGAATAAATCGCCGAACGACGAAATACGTATTAATTCTCTGGGAAAAGTTCAGCCGCGTATACGCTGGCGGCAAGTATATGATAAAATAGGGCTACATGAGTAGTCATCCGCGCGTCGACGTCCCTCAAAGTTCGACCGACCTTGGGCCTCGAACGAAACGATCGTTTTATTCGATCGATTTATTTATGAAAAATGTGTAGCTGGCGGAAATCGTGGCAACTCGTTGTATACCAGCAATCTGCGCAAATTACCAACGCGTATTATCTGGCGTTGATCTTACAGCTGTAAAGAGATAAGAAGCTGGAAGCAAAGTTATTCGACGTTTTATTTGCGTATAAAGCACGCAACGGTTTCGATTGCTCGAAATGTAGAGATGCACGGACGAGATGACGTTGCCAAATATTCGCTCGATTTCCAAATGGACGTCCGCTGATTCCAACGCCACTTTGTCGTAATATTACAATCGTACGATACGCGGACGTCGTATCACGTCCAACCGAGTCTGTTTTATCGTTGTTTTACACCTGTTACGATCGTCTGTGCCTTGAAAGCTCACCACTCAAGATCGTTAACCTAGTCCGCGATCGTTGGCGCAACATTCGGAGGAAGGAAGAATAAACGCGCGGAACAAACTGGAAATCGGTATCGCAAATATTATCGAGGGTCGTGGCAGACGTACCAGACGTAACATGGATAGCGTAACGTGGATAAATGGCGGAAACGGAGAAGCCTACGATCCTCGCGAAAAGAAAATAGCAGATTCGCGGGATGGTTAATCGTAATCGCATAATGAAAACGTTAATGTCGACTGACGGTAGCGCGGTCGCGTGAAACTCATCCGAACGCGATAATACAAGGACGGCCTTTACCTTTCCGTGTCTCCGGCCCCCTTTGAAGGAGCGCTTTAATTCGCGATAAGTACGTAAGGGGGAATTTAACTGGTGGCGTGACCAGATACGAGTTAACTGCCTACCTGGCCGAACAACCGCTATATAGGATAAGATAACGACTTCTCGGACGTCCGTCCGGCCAACGTTCTCTCTATCGAGCAACAATTTCGCTCGGCCAATCGGTCGCGCGTTTGTGATCCGGAACAGGAGGAATTCTTTTCTCTCGCGTTCCCGCGCTCCGATCGCCTCCGATCGAACGATCCTGTCAAAGAATTCCTGGAATCGTTGCGAGCCAACCATGGGAGAAGAATGTGCGAAAGTGTGTGACAGGATAAAATTGTATACCACGCTTACTACCTTCGCGATTACAGTTCCCGGCAATCGAATCATCCAAAGCGGCCGATACTCTCGCATTTATACGCTTTCCGTTTAATTTTATGCGACGAAAATCTTATCTATTTTCCATGCAGTTTCGCATTTACTAATTCGTTCGGTTCGTTATTTAAAGTTCGTACGTACGATTTTAATAGCGTTTATTTTAGATTTACGTTGTACGATTAACTGGCATTATTTCACTTTTTCACTTTCTGAAAGGATTAAATTCGAACCGGTTCATGCCGTGATTAAAAGTGACTGCACAAGTGATTTAAGCCAGCTTTAAACATTTTCATTCAAGTCGGATGAATTGCCTGGTTGGGATGTTCTTCGACGAAACGAACTCTGTGAAATGAATCTGGCTGTGTAATATCCCATGGTAATTAATTAATTGCGGTATACGCGAGCGATTATGTATTGAATAATAATTCGGCCAGCCAAAGAAAATTTATTATTTACAATGTGGCGTTATAGTTGAAAAAGAGAAATTGTTCGGTAGAACTCTATTCGATCGACGTACGGGATTGTAATTTAAAGGTACGTCGATTCCACGATAGAATTGATATATACGGTGTTACAAAACTAACCCCTACTAAATTCTTTGTATTTCCTCGTTTGTTTGCAAAAAAAAAAAAAGAAGAGAAGAAGAAGGAAAAGGAAAAGGACAAGAAAAAGAAAATAATTCACCGACTGGCGCATATAGTTACACGCTCGACGTATACAAAATGGCTCGTGAATCGTCACTCGTTACGAATTGACCGAGAGGGGAGAGCGAATTACGCGCGTCTATGCGAATAAAACGCTTTTAACCGTAAGGCTTTTCGCGGCGAGCATTCGGAAGCAGAGTAAAAAACGTCTAAGGGAGAACTATCTTTGTATCGCGGTTGCTGCGTTTCACCATTCTCCGCCGACCGCGAATTTTTCAGCTCGTGACGATATTGTGCGACGACGGAAATCGGAATAGAGCCCGGTGCGTTTCCGGACGAAAAACGGAACTCAATGAGTATCGCTCTCTCGTTACCGTGCCAATTAATCTTGCTTGCCTTGAATCACAGGTAAATTGGCTTTTACGATTTCGACGAATCGAGGCGGAATTCGAGGACGGAGCTTCTCTAACCGGAGCACTAGAGACGGACAAAACATCTCGTACATAGACGCGGCATACGATCGTATCGCTGCACACGCTGGTCCGATGTTTGAAAAAGAAGAAAAGAAAGCTAGTGGTGCGCATTTAGCGCATCCAACGGGAAATCGTGACGCACGTCGTCAAAACGAGGCGACGTTGTCCCGTTTTGACGAGACGACGACGACGAACATAGTTCACAGATAAAATGCAAAGTCTTTTGTTCTTTTCGGATAAACTGGCTATTTGAAATTCGCATTCTTGCACTCGAATATATGCGTACAGGGCGCTCGGGTAATCGACAAGGGAGCGATACGATGCGAAAAAACAAATCGAAAATATAGAACGAAGCTTTTTCGCGTGACGCTTCGTTCTGCAGGAAATTATTTTTGGAATTTTTTTCAAGTATGCGTATACCGTACTAGAATAATTCTTAATTTAATCCTGTCCCAACTCTATCGTTCTCTACGTTTCTCATTTGTTTCTAGTAAATAAATTTTCATAAATCTCACGTCGAAAGATTGCTCTTTTCTCTGATTTAAGAATATGATTTGAAAAATACAAAAGACCAGTTTTTTTTTTTTTTTTGCGAGAAAACACTACTGTTGAAAGCTTTTTTAACACGGCTACATTCTCCGTTTGATACCAGCGGACTTGTGTTTGAAACATTTTTCTGGTTCAACTATCGAAACCAGCTACACATGGTTTATAGGAAATCCACCAAAGAAAACTTTGATGGAACGTTCAACATGCCATAAAACGTTGGTGATTGTTTGAAAACTGAACTACACTGGACTATAGGAATTCGCGTTAAGACCAGCTGAGAATCCATCTTACATTTGTTAATACGGCTTGACCGAATTATCGGTCGTCGGGTAGATAGGTTTTGAGACATTGACCGCCTATCGTACAAACGTGAAACAAATAGAAAATAAAAGGATACAACGGCAATAATGAAAATTCTGGTATTTGCATGGTATCGCTTCCGATAGCAGCGACCGTATCGCGTTACTGGAATTTCGCCTCGGACATTTCATCACGGATAGCATTTGCGGACATTAGGAAGTACCGCGGTAAACGCTAGCTAAACAGCTCTTCGTTAATTTCACTTTGGCGGATTTGGTCCGAAGAATTCGAGAAGGGTCCGTCGAAACTGGCGGTTCTCTGCGGCTTTAATTGGAATCCTGGCCGATACCGAATCAACGCTGTGAAGAAAGCTCGTTAGATCAATTTGCGCAAAATTAACGAACAATCGCTGCTAACGAATTTTAACGTCGATCGTCCAGTAACGATCAGCGACGATTTTCGTGACTCGTCTTTTTTTTTCCTTTCTTTTTTTTTTTTTTTTTGGCCGCGACGACCAAGAGAAACGCTCGTGGAACCAAGATATATTCCACGTTTCGTTTTTATTTTTCCGTGAATAATCGCCTTATGCCCGTTCGTACACGCTGTTCGGCCGGACCGTGCATACCATCGTGCGGATAGCATCGTCGATGACGAAGTACCTGACGTAGAGGAACAGAAGGCACAGGACGCGTTCGCGTAGAGAGAAAGCGGCGAGTTTGGTGGAGAGCCGACTTGGAGTGGCTATTCAAAGTCGAACCGGCGTGCAATTAATTCCTGAACGCGGAGAAAGCGAATCGAGGCGGCCGATAGGGTGCACTTGTGACCCGCGTCACGATCGTTCGGCCAAAAGCTGAGTAGTCCGGACCCGAACTCGCTTGTCTCGAAACGCCGCGGGCACTCTAATTCAATGGACGATTCCGTTACGTACACCGTAAGCGACGTTATTGTCGTGGCTACGAACCTCTCCAAACCGGACCCCGCAAAGCCAAAACGAGACGTCAAACCGGCGATTCTGTGCGCGGAGTTATCGATTCGCAGCGAGTCGCGATTCATTCGAAAACTAATTTAACGTTCGTTAATGCACGGATATCAAATTTGCGCCTAATCAAATTTCTTCGGGCAAACGTCATCGTTGCCTTTCTCACGGTTCTCGTCGATCGATTTTTCATCAATGGAATCGCGCTCGATGAACCATTGCAAACGCCTATACACGAGCAACGTAGTTGTTAAACCGAGATAACGATACGTAATCGAAACCCGTGTATGCGTTAAAAAGTATCGCTTTGAAGGGAACGAACGTACGAGCACGCGATACACGGTTTCACGTAGAAGCTTAAGTCGAAGTTTTCATCGACGAGACTGCTGATCGAAGTTATAACTGGAAGGATAAAACAAGCGGTGAGATGCAAATCGATACAGCCCCGCTGCCAGTCCCAAACGAGTACGCAGCGTGCTATATACCTTTGAAGCGCGAGAACCGAATGACGAGAAACGAGTCCCTATGCAGGCCAACGGCGATAATTTGCAATTCGCATTTAAAACACGGCCGTGTGTCGGGTTTTTCGTGCTGGCCGGTCGCGCGTCGTAACGCGTACCATCGCGATTAAAGAGTCCTTCCACGTTTACGTAATTTGCACACGGAACTGACGCGCTTGGCATTTCCAAGTCCATTAAGATCATAGTCCGGGTAATTAGAAGGACAATGTATCTTGGTTCGTGAGTGGTGGATTAAGCGGTACGACCGTGGAAGAGATTAACCACTGGGAATGGTTCTTTCCAGCGCGGTAACTTATAAGCCAGCCACGTACGCGAAACGTCCTGGACTCGCGGGCCGAAGTTACGTTGTGTGGAAATTCCGCTTACGAAAGAAAAGAAAAAGAGGAAAAGGGGCAAAAAAGAAAAGAACAAAAAAAAGAAAACGCTATGGGACGAAACAGAGAATCGTACTGGGTCGAGGCTCGCCTCGAAATCACGTTAGGACGTACGAAAAATTGCGTCTCTCCGAAGGAAATAATTCAAGCAAACTCACCTGCCGGTCTCTGTGCGCTGCTCGCGTAACGATACATTACGGACGGTATATTTTACGATCCAGAGAAAGGCCGGCCCTCCGTGGAATAGCCACGCGTACCGTCACCGTCGTAAAATATCGCACGAGCTTAATTAAACGCAAACCCCTTTGAACCGAGCACCGAGCGCTAGACAGAGCCTCGTTCTCTCGGTTCTGCTCGGTAGCTTAGCGGCGGCCGCTGTACTGACCGCTCTACCAATCGGATTCGCCAAACGTACCATCTTCTTTCTTTCCATTTACCTACTTATTTATATTTATCGTTACGTGTCGTTTATCGTTCGTTGGCGGCAACCGTATCCGATGGAATTTCTTGCCGGTACCTCTCCAGTAGGGAGGACCATGGGAAAGCGAAGAAGAAAGAAAGGAAAGCGGCCACAAAGGACAGTACAATGGAGTTTGCGGAGCATTGTTTGAACATCTAGTACAATCCACTCGCGTCCTCTGTACCCCGCCTCTTGGTCATTCGATCGAGCCACAACTTTCCAAGCTTTTCTTCGTTGCACTAAGTAATAGTCGGTGGCTGGAGTCAAGTCGACGAACACGGGTCGACTCGAAGGTCGCCGCGAGATTTTATCATAGGAATGTCATTCGGGACAGAGTGGCGTTCAGAGTGCCGTTTTTTTAATGCTTTCATTGTACGCTTCTCAGTAGGTCAAGCGTTCGGCGGCATTTGAATCGAAAGAGATGCTCACCGACGATCGCGAAGATGCCGTTGCTAGCTGGCAAGCATGCGCCGGATCTCGCGCTTCTTTAACTTTCCGCTAGTCCCTGCACCCCATTTTTCGAAAGTTGCAAGACCAAAGGGGCGAATATGGCTTCCGTCTGTGTCTAAAAGAAAAAAAAGAAAATTTGTTTCCTCTTTCTGTTACAGTGACTGGGCTGAAGCTGCTTTACATAAGCGTCCCGCCGTACTCCTTTAGGGGCCAGAGTGCGCTTCTCGAGTGCAGGTAAGTGTACTCGGACGTGGTGCAACGTCGTCGAGCGGTGTCGTTTTCAAAGAGATTCTCGCTGGTCCTTCCGCGTCTCTTTTTTCGATCGACCGACGACGATCGATCGTACGGACGCCACATCGAGGAAGGACAGGCGCGAAATCATCGTCGGCTTTTGTACTTGCCGAAGCAAACGCGTACATCGTTGTACGGGTAAATATCGGGGGACGTTGGAAGAGAACGAAGACGATCGAACGAGGAAGCTGATGTTATTAATTGGAAAATATTGCTCTTGGCGTAGCGTCGCGTTCGCTATGACGTTGTGCGCCAGGCTAACAGGTGTCGTAACGCCGGCGAACGATGGCGTAGGAATCGTTGGCATTTTTCGTTCGGTCCGACTCGACGTCGCGTCGTCACGCGCCAGTCTCCCATAACGATTCTACTTTGCTGGCGACGTTCTCAGCGCGTGTTCAATGCACGCGAGATAAATCGATTCGCGGTCGTCCGGCGAATAAATCCCTGGAAAACGACAAAGCCGTCGGAGTCGGACGCGAGCGATCGAGCGGTCCGATACGAGTGGGAACCGCGACGAAGAAACGCGAAGACGGGTCTAGCGATTTTTCTCTCTTATTTACAGCGAGGGAAACCAGACGAGAAGAACTCGTAAAGACATCGATAAGATGCCAGCCAATAACGTATCGAGTTTACGCTTAGCGTCCGAGCGAGACGGTAAATAAGATTAAAAATAAGACGAGAAGAAGAGGATGGATCGGTAATCCCTTGGAGCTAGGAATCTCGATATCTTTCCGCTCTCTCCTCGCGCTTTATTTATTTATACTCGCAATATCGTAGACCGCAATCCGAGCGGGAAAGCTTCCTCTTACCTCTGTTGGGTTTCTCGCCTGAAAAACATGCTTCCCGAGGCATCCTCGCGCGTACGATCTTCGACTCCCGCGAGATCTCTTTCGAATTCGTTCGCGGAACCCTGGCCTCTTCCTTGCGCGTCTGCTTCGTCGCGTCCCCGTGCCTTTTCCTCTTCCGGTTATTACACTGCAATCTTGCAGATTTCACGAACAGCCGCGAGAGCTTCTGGTCGAACGAGGGCCGAGTTGCTTCCGACTATGGAGAAGTTTCGCTCCCGTTGTCCGTCGCCTGCAACGCGAATTCGAACGCCTAACTCCAATGAACGTTTCGCTCTCCAGTGAACGCGAGTTGGAACGCGCAGCCTGTAGCGTCCCTGCGTCGATCCTCGTAGCGGTCCGTTCTCCCCGTCTTCGTCGGGGTTGTCGTATGGCCGGTAATTGCGCGAGTCCAGTAGTTAGCGCGGAATCAAAGTTTCTTCCGGTAGGAAACGACGGGTCTCGGCGAATCTCTGTTAACGAATCTCGATTAACCGCGATTCATAGGCGAGGACATCCGCGAGGCATCCGAGCACTTGGCTACCGGTGTTGCTCGATCGTTTCTTTCTCTTTATATTCATTTCATCGTTTCTAAGATCTAGCTCGAAGCTTCGGACGTATAAACAAATACCCGTACCGATACAGCCGATGTCTTCCGACTCTTTTCGAATGACCGTATTTTCGGTACCTGATCGATCAGAGATTCGAATAACTGTGGACAAGAGTGGCGTAAATAGCGCCGAACGAATCGTCAGCCAAACACCGGCTATAGATTTTAGAGCCGGTCGAGAGTCGGTTAATACAAGAGGCGTTTGTGAGAAAATCGTAGAATGGTCGTAAAATGTTTGCAAACATGTTTACTGGTGAGTACGCGCCTTAACGGTTACTACAGTCAACTAAACCCTGTGGAAACTTCCGCGGAGTTGACCAAACTGCCGTTCATTCCCATACCAGACGACATCTATCCCCCTTCCAGAGACAGAACGCGCTGAAGCTGTAACGCAACGTAGGGCACGAGGCGTTAAAAACCCTCCAGCATAGAGCTTTTCGTGGGAGTTTTAAATATCACAGAATCGTTGATAGGACAGGGTTTCGAATAGAACTGTCTTGGCAGATTTTATTAAATTCACACAGAATAGCGAAACGGACGGTATAACACGAGAATATCGAGGAACAGCGACGAGAGAGAAGCTGGCGAATAGATAAATTTTGTGGTGCGACTTGGTATTTGTAATCGCGTCGGATTAGAAGCTCGATCGGTTCTCGAGATATAAAACCTCAAAGCTCTAAATTACGAGACATAGCGAATAGCGTCTGTTCTCTGGCGGAAAATGCGTGCGCGTGATCGTAACAGTAAAAACAACGTCGTCGACTCAACGTCCCGCTGACCATTCCGTAAGACGTTGCAGCCTGTGAGGTAGGTCAGTGACTGTAGGTGCGCGTGCGAGATTCGATCGCTGGAAATAGGAAGACGATATTAAAACGTTAAACATTATGTTCCGCTTTAAACGATGATATCTCAGGAATGGAAAGTCGTAACAGTATAAAACTGAAATCGTTTTAAAGAAGAGAGTTTCCCGTTTCCCGCGAGCTTATTACCATAGCGAAGATACGAAGAACTTTGGAATAATAATCGTGCAAAGTTTCGGCCACTTTAATACGTTACCCGCGAGCTTGAAAATACGCGTATCGTAACGAAATACATTATTCCATTATTTCCGAATTAATGTTGCGCGATAGTACTGGTAAATACTTTTAACTTGAACGGTAATGTGCTACATGTAAATTAGTATGATATCTGGGTTGTTTTCGATACGATAGATAGAATACGGTAGAAATATCGATCACTCGTATTAATTTCTCTGTTGATTTATACGGATTGTTTTCGGACTCGTACTAAAACACGAAAGAGTGGTATAAATCTACATGAGAAAATAAATCGAAAATGTGGAGTGACGTTTTATCGTAGCATTATTTTGGAATAAATCGATAATAAAAATCCGTCGAATACAAGTACAATTTACGCGTGATCTCACGCGTTATGCCTACGTACATACGACACGTTGCGTCCATGTAATGCTTGCTCGAAATACTGTTTGTATTTATCGAATACGAAAGAATGAGAAACGAGATACAAACTTATATGTTACGCGATAATTTTATTTATTAGTATTAATCAATTGCGAAAAATGATTTACTCGTTGTCCTACTTTCGCTCTGCACATTGACGAAATGACAGCAGCTGAAGGAGTGAATCGAATACGCGACAAAAATTAGTCTACGTTATATTCAAGTGCAGCGTGTGTGTAGCCGACGAGTCTTCTACACCGACTTACTCAGAAACGAGTTTTCTTACAAAAAAAAAAAAAAAAAAAGAAAATCATTCTCTAGCTTCGATTCGATCTTTCGTGTACGTTATTGCAAAACGAAGTTAACGCTCGTTAACCGCGTATATTACAAGAAACGTTCAATTATCTGAGAATATGTTGAAAGTTTTCAAGATTTATTACGCATATTTTATTAAAACTTGTCTCGTTAAGGCTTGTGCCGGAAACTAGCGGGTGTCTCGTGACTCACAGACAACAGCGTACATCCGTCTCCTTCTCGATCGTATCGCCAAACCCTGTGCCGCAACGCGACTTAAATAATCGCTAAAAGTCACAGTGAACATCGAAATACACTTTGGAAAAGATGGAACCAACGACCGTGGTCGTGGATTAACCGTGTAACGCGTCCTCGATGATATTTCGTGGATCCTTAAGCTCCGCGCGCGTGCCACCATGTTAATTAAGACGTAATGAAATTATGGTGCCAGCATTGCGCGTCCTACAATTACGGCTAGTCGGAATATGCATTCTAATTAGTGGCGCGGACTCAACGACTTTTCACGAAGAAAATAAGGTCGACCGTTGGATATCGCGCGCGCCTGCATTTCTAGTGGGTACTTGTTTTCACGAGCAATGTAAGAAACAGCGAGCAATTGCCGAGTCGACTGTGATTTCGTGGGAAAATCGATTTTCGCGAACGTGTCGTCGACCTAGACCGTGAGATCGCTCGATAATATCCAACGAGTCGGACGCGTCCAACCAAATTGCACCGTTGATCGCGAAAACCGATCGATTGAATCAACGCGTTGATCCCATCCGCGTAGCCAACCAGCTGCCGAGCAAAATCCCAAGATTAATTCACAGAACACGAAGCCGTGCGCAAGATAGAGGTTTTTTTCGATTTTCCACGCTTGGTCGGCTGATTCGATTCACGCTTTTCTCGCGTCTTAAGCGTTATTTTTCTTGGAACCGATGCTGCCGTGTGAAATCGCGTCGTATAATATCTACGCGTTGTCGGTTGTATCTCGAACGCATCAGAAAATCTATTTAAGCGTCATGGAATCGCGAGGAAAAGGACGAGAAATGGAGAGGAAAGTCGTGACGCGAGTGCAGCGCAGGTTGTCGAATACCGTTGTTCGAATTGGCGAATCGGTCGTGCGTTATCGAATTATAAAGTTGAGAAGGAAAATTCGTCAGTCAGAGTGGCATATCCTGCGCGCCGCTGGCACGTATCCTCGAACAGACTCTATCGAACTATTGCGTTTTGAAACTCAATAACTTGAGAACAGCGAACCGGCGTAACGTTGCGATATTGAATTGAAACTTTTTCGCTATTCTTGTATTTTGATCGATCGATTTAGCCTCCCCCCCCCCTCTAGAGATTAAAAATATCGCCTCGTTGCTTTTGACATCGAGGTACAGATTATCGTCGGAGGAGACGGAAATCGGCGTGCTTTCGTCGTCGTCTTCTCGTCGCAAAACGCAAAGTAAAGATCGTCGTCGTGTATCTAACTAGTTCTACTAGCTAATAACGCTGTTACGTATTGTTTTTTTTTTTTTTTTTTTTAGGCATGGATGCTGGGATCTTGAAACGATTTTGCATGCGAAGAAGACGCATGTACCGCGCGCGATACCCCACTCGAAGCAATTTAAGCTTATCCAATAAAATATTCATCTATTTTCTACCGCTTTAAAGTTATAGCTTGACCCAGTTGCCAGAAACGTGTTGTACGCTGTATGAGACTCGTCGTTGCTCTTTTTAGATTTTAATTTTGTAAGTGGGCAACATCGATACGTAAGTGGCACCCACCGAACGTTATCATCTTGGTGCTGTGTACCGTCGTATGGACACGACGACGAAATAGCGAAAAGCGCGTGAAATCTGAGTCTAATCGGAGTCTGAGCTCCGCGATACGTCGAGAAGTTGGGAACGAGGAAAAGGCGTGAAAGGACCTTGGCGTAGTAGGTCGTCGTCTCTCCACTCTACGACCGAAAATCCAAAGTCTCGCAACTTTCCGTTTTTCCCAGGTATCTACCAGCCGAACGAACGCACTCTTTCCGACTCTTCGTTCTTACGTTTAGTTGTCCTTTCCTTCCGTTCGGTTTCTTTCAAACGGTAGAACGTGACACGTTCGTCCTCGTTCCACATGGTCCTGCCAAAACACCCGGCCATTCCTATTCTCATCTCATTCTCCTTCTCTCCTGGAATAAGCCTCAGGATAGCTGATTCATAGGCCGGAAAAGCGAACGAAACAGCGGCGGTATCGTTTTCCTCTCGTCCCTCGTTTCTCGATTTTCACGCAGTCACCGTACGACGATCGGCATCGAGTTTTATTAAGTCAGGCTGGCGCGACCTTCTCTGACGATAAATACGGTCGATGTCCTGTTTATTCTCGGACGTGTTCGGAGGCGCGTCGAGAATAGCACTTACCGAAAGTCGTTTGAAAAATGGAACGAAAAGAAGGTGGAGCGGCAAGGCGAGAACGGCAACGAGACGATTTGCGTAATTAACGAGGTTCGAAACTAAATTGACATTTCGCCGGGAGTGTCGCGCGGTACTCGGCATCTTCTCGTACACTCGTAAAATCGATGTGATTTATTCAAAGGAAGCTAAGAGTCGGTAGATGGTGTCCATTCGCAGAGTCGTATCGGATGGAAACGATCGTCGCTTGGTCGAGCAGTGGGCGAGGAAACGGGCGAGAGGATGAAAGGGCGAAGAAGGGTGGAGGAGGGAGGTTGTTCGGGTAGAACGCGCCGTTTGTTTGGCTCGGTATCCTCGATTATCCGGGTCGACGTACCGTTTTCCTCGACAGAAGCGACATTCTCTCGCGGAAAAAGGAAAGAGTTGGATGACGAGCATGTACACGAAGTTCTTTGATATTGGGTGCCAGTCGAGCGCCAGAACGGCAGCATGACGTAGCAAAGAGACGGGGATCGTTTTCCGACGTAGGTATAAATTGCAAATTAGTTTACCGTCCCCAGCGAGCGCTCGGTTGTTGGTTTATCCGGCGCGTCGCCTCTTCTCTTCTCCGTATCTCGCTCCTAACCTCGCTCCGTCCTGTCTCGTTCCGGCAGCCCGTTTCAGCTCACCTCGTTTCATTCTCCGTTCCGTTCTCTGTCCTGTTCAATTCCGGTTCGCCTGTTTCGTCCCCGTTCCAAACGGCATTCCGAGCGGCTTTAACGGGGCGCGGCGACCAACGACCAAGTTCCTTCGTGATTTTGGCGCGCGAGCAGCCGTCCCTCTTCGCCTTCTTGCTCGCACCCGTCGAAATCCCGAGAAATTTCGCCGCCACGGAGATCGCGACCGGATTCTTCCGAGCGCGACTAACGCTTGAACAACCGTTCAACGGAATCTTCGAATCGGAAGCGAAGTCCAGAGACGGAGTGCGCGATGGACGATCGTTCGCGACGTGCTACGCCGAGACGCACTGCTTTCTCGTAACTTTTCCAACAGAAGAACGATCGACTTCTCTTCGTTACAAATCTTCCAACTTTGCGCAACTTCTTCGGATGGCTGGCGAATGGCAGTCGAGGGCGGAAAAACGCTTTCTCCGAGCTCTGTCTGGGCCATCGAACGAGATGATAGAGCGACGACGGAACGCGAAGATAGTTGGGCGATTTTCCAACGTCAAGAACGCTTTTACGCGCATACAGGATACGACGTACAGTGGCGATACGTCGAAGCTTCAGCCCTGCCGCTGCTGCATCGAAACTCTCCCCGCTGCGAACAATGGGTCGCCCGGTGGATATAAAGCAGCTTGCCTCTTGCGCGTTCTACCGCGACTCGCAAATCCGACACGCGATAATTTGATCAAAGAACAGAGAAATTTGCCTGGCGCTCGGTCCTCCTCTACACCGTCGCTGTAGCTCGTTGACGAGCGGATACCGTGCGCGCACGTGCATACTCGACGAATCGAATCGAATCGGATGGGATGGAATCGAGTCGAAACAAAAGATTTCCGCTTTGCCGTCTACGACGCAAGGTCTCGGAGAAAGAGAAAGCA
This sequence comes from Bombus soroeensis, assembly GCA_014737365.1. Lineage (NCBI taxonomy): Eukaryota > Metazoa > Arthropoda > Insecta > Hymenoptera > Apidae > Bombus > Bombus soroeensis. Next base: position 949,251 of record JACXIL010000192.1, read on the forward strand.
AAGGGGAGAGAGGAGGAGGGTGGAAAGGAGGGAAAGAAGCAGATACGACGGAAGAGAAAATTGGTAGGATCTATATAGAGAGGAGGGAAAGCTGGGAAAGCCGCCACAAAGAGAAAAGAAAATGGAAAGGCGGAGCGTGAGAGCGCGCGAGCTTGGAAATGCAGGGGGAGGCGAGGGGGCACGGGGAGAGAGAGAGAGAGTTCCCGCAGGACACGACCCGGCAAATGAGCCGGAGGATGCAAATCAATCCCACGACGCAGCCCTCCAAATTGTGCACCTACGCTCGAATGCGGCAATCCCTTTTCCGGTAGCTGCAGCTGGCAACCAGGGAGATACCTCGACGGCGGCGACGGTGACGGCGATGGCGACAGCAGCACCGGTGCCAATGCAAGCGGAAGCGGAGCAACCCCTCCCTACCGGATGCCCCCCTTGGGTACGTCGGGTATGCAACGATGTCACTATGCGAGCGTGTCGCTCCGCAATGGTGCAACGATCGAGCAACCGAGCAACCGAGCAACCAAGTAACCGGCTAGTTGGCCAACAGACTGTACAAACGACGTCGCGATACAACATCCTACAGCCGAGCATCGACGTATTCCATACGACGGTGCACGGTATCTAACGGTAACGCGGCGTGCAACTACCTTATCGTACTCTTCTCGCCGTTGCCTCCACGATATAGAACGCCTACGTTGAAACGTAATCGAGCGACGACTCTCCGTTGCAACGCAATTTAACGAGTCGAGAGAAGAGTAGAGAGGAAAGGGGTGAAGCCGACGGGGTAAATTCCGAAAGACGATTACGATCGAGACACGAGGCTAGACGCGAACGACAATAAGAGAAACGACGACGCATCCAGCCGTCTGGCAATAGCAGAGGAGGAATAAAATACGACGCGGATAAAATTTAATCGCTGGTAAACATAAGCCGGTCTTCTCGCTGCTTTCTTATCGAGACGATCGCCGCAAGCACAGTGTGTATAATAGATACGGTCCAATTGGAGGACGAGAGTAGCGCGTGTATTAGTCGACGAGTTTTCCAACGAGCGAGTTTCGCCGTCGCGCGATATCCGCGATCGTTCCGCCGGATACGGTCCATGCTATTACGCGAGGCAGAATCCGAAAAGCAGGACGTGTCGCGCCACGGTGACTCCAGACATCGCCGCACCACTCCAACGCAAACGTGCTAGTTTAATTACTTTACAAATATTAATTATCGCGTTGCACTCCAACTCGCGCTCCAACGGAATAGCCTGTTGCGCTTCGCGATTTTATCGGCGATTCCGATAGCGGAACGCGAACGGTATTGGTGTTGACGAACGACGATCGCCGAAGAAGGACAGCAGAGTCGGAGGTCGATTCGATTTCGTTACGACGAGGGAAACTATCCGAGGAAAGAGAGAGAGAGAGAGAGAGAGAGAGAGAGAGAGGGCGGAAGGGATGGAGAAACCACGTTTGCTTGTAAAATCCTCCGGACGTTCGATTCCCTGGAATTATCCGAGCTAAAAGATTTCCGGTTTTCGAAGATGGGACGCGAACGGAGAATCCTCCGAGGGACCTTTTTTTTTTTTTTAATTCCCCGACGGGAGAACGATGAACGAGAGGAAAGCACTCGATTAGCAAATTGATGCGATTCGCGACGCTACGCTTGGATCGCGGATGTTGATCAATTACCGTAATTGTTGTTCGCCAGGTTGCAAGCTTGTCACGCGACAGTGGCCCGTTCCTTCCTTCGTGCCGGGCATCGTTGTAATCACGTTAAAGCGCATACCTACGGACGAACACGTAGCTCGCACGATTCTCAGGAACCGCTGTCTCGTTTATCCTGCGACGCGAGAACCCGAATCGTTTTTACCTGGCCGTTCCCACCCTTCGCGTTACCGGCGTGTCTCTTCCTTTTCCTGTTGCTTCTTCCCCTTTGTCGGTGGAAAAACGTTCACCGCCCTTTTCCAAAACGCAACAACGTTCGGTTATATAACATTCGCGAACCGCAGAAGACCGAACAGCCGGGATAGCGAAACAAAACGAGACACCGAGACCAGATGAGACGATTCCATGGAATATCGGATAAACGAACGAAATCTCCGATATGTAAAGCAAAAAATACATCAAACGCGCGCTCGATACTTCAAATACGTTGCCGGAAACCGGTAACAGTTTCCATTACTCGCACGGCCCAACCATCGAAACGGTCTACTCTGCGACTAATCGAGAAACGATTCCGCGGTTCGTACGCGTCACGACTACCGTTTCATCTGCTTTCGTCCTCGGTCTCGACTAATCGATATTAACCAAGAGAAACGCGGCGAGGATAGAGAAGGAGAGAGAGAGAGAGAGAGAGAAAACGAAATATTTATTTATTTGTTTAATGGCCATTCTGTTCGATATCCAGTAATCTTGATAGAAATAATTGAAATAGGGATACAATGACACACAGCTATACGTACGAGGAGAACGGAACCTCTTTTGTATACAGAGACACACGACGTACGCATACATATAGCACCGTTCGTAAGCATCGGCGCGTTGAAAATTTCTTAGAAAATTCGAGAATCGACACACCTTGCAACTGCAGAGAGATGGAATCGAACGTATCTGCAATAATGCAAGCTCTCGTTCGCGAAACGCGTTTAAACGCGTTCCTATTACAGCGTTAAACGTATGAATTGTTCACGATCGAGCGTCCCGAACGAGCCTCGATATTCTACCACGTCCAATATAAATTTCTACCGTTCTTTGTTGGAAACCAAATATTTCTACGCTTGCGTATGGTCGCGGACGCGAAATCCTAGCGCAAGCAAATAGATAAACAAATCGTCGAGAAACTATTCGACTGGCGCTTTTTCTTAACGACGAGTCATCACGCATCGTTTGCTCTCTTGTTTCAGATACGACCTGGAAGCGGACAAGCTTTACTCCATCACGTGGTACAAGGATCACGAGGAATTCTACAGATACGTGCCTAGAGGGGAACCTACGAAGCACAGCTATCGCGTCGAGGGCGTTAAAGTTGACGTGAGTTGAAAGCTCTCCTGTGTCCCGCAACGTCGCGCACTCTTGTTCCGACTTTGGTATCTGATCATCGTATTGCCACGTACCACGCGCGCGACATCCGCTGTCCGCGTCTTCTCCGTCTTCCACTTTACGGATTATCTTTGTACGCCGACGCTCTGTGCAATTCCCCTCGAAGCTCATGCTCGATCGGAGCGCGATTAACCTTCCCGTGATCTCGACCACAGCTCTCTCTCTCTCTCTGTCACACACACACCCACACACACACACACAGACACACTCTTCTCGAAGACCGAACGAAGACGAATCAACGAGATTCAGAAGGAAGAGAAGCAGCGATTCGCGCATGGCGATGCCCCCCGTTACGAGAACTAACAAAGCGAGCGACATCGACAGAAATTCCATTTACGAGCGACTGGTAAAAGTACAGAAGGAAAGAGCAAGCAGTTACTCGGCTCTTTTATCTCGTATCCAACTTCAATATCCAGCGTATCTCTACACGTGTATAGACGTCTTTTTGTATTACGCAATGCGCTGAAACGCGCGCAATTACCTTTGCGAATATGCGTCGGTGGTCCGATCTAAGGTAAACATTTCGCGAATGCTTCTCTTTTTTCTCTCACGGTTGCCGACGTATCGCGAAATTGAGTTCAGTCGGTGGGAAAGTAATGAAGGTTTGCTGGATACGAAAATGACGCGACTCACTACCATGTTATTGTTTTATTTAACAAGTTTACTTTTGCATTATGTTTTTAGCTGAAACTTTTTACGTTACGTACACTGCCGTTTATAAAACGAACCACTCGGAAATATTATGAAAAGCATAAAGAAGCGGCGACGCTACAAACGCTATTTTTTTAATTTGTCTCGAGACTCGCTGTTATTTGCGTGCCATCCACTCGTAACGAATCAACTCACGGAGAAAAGATTCGTTTCGGAATTGAACGTCGACGATAGCGTATACTCGTGTAACGAAACTGAGAAATTAAGGAAAAGTAGAGTTCGCTGGTTTGTCTACCGAGAAGCTGAACCGTGACCCACATTCGCGAAGGAAAAATTAATCGATCGGTGTTACGCGTTTATGAAATCCGTTCGAAACGATTTGTCTCGACACTGAGCCAACATACGATATATTTGAAGTTCTGGCCAAACGATTCCTCGATTCTTCTGCGAGTCACGCGAGGATAACGACTGGGAGATCGTAAGCGTCGTTTATGTACATACAGAGTCGTAACAAGTGGCTGCAAGTTGACGAGAAATTGGCTGGCTGATCGTAAAGACGTTCGTTTACTCTGGTACTGAACGAACAACGAAACCAATATCACCGGCAGTACAGAGAATTTGCGTTTTTGCGAGTCTCACTCAAACGAGAAAAGGTACAACGTTCACGTACGCGTACAAATGCGATCGGGTGACGATAAACTAGCAGAACGTTCGAATATCGAAGCGTTTCGTGTCACGCGATAAACGTAAAAGTCAGCCATTACCGGTTCCTCGTGTAACCATCATCGGTCCACGAGTAACAGGACATTTACGAAAGTTCAAATCTCCTACCTTTTTCCTCTCGCTTCTGACTTGCAAAATTTCTTCGGTTTCTATCTTCTGTTTATGCACGTTTCTCAAATTTTATCCATATTAATTACGGCGATCTTATCTCGTTAGAGCGTTGACCAAGCAACGTTCCGTGAATATAAAACTCCAGTCGATTAACCGTTGTTTCCATAGCTTTCTTGATCCTCGGACAAAATGTCAGGTTACGTACGATACCAGCACGCGTTGCAGAATAGAGACCCGGAGCTCGACCGCAGTAACGCGGCCGATCAACATGCGGAATGTAAAACCGAGACGCGCGCTTGTTCGTTGAAGAGATGGCTCGTCCACGGCCAAGACGGCACCCAGCTTTGAACGTAAGAAGCCTCTATTCAATTTCCCTTTCCGAATTTTATTCCACGTCGTCTATAAAAGTATTTCATCGAACCAGTTGGAATGGACGGAGTAAAAAGGGCGAAGGAACGACGGGGTGGAAAAGCATAAAGTTCGCGATACGTTTCGATATACGTCGACGAGGTGGATGCGCGTTGTCCCCGTACAGGTGGAACGAGGTCGCCTTTATCGTGTCGAATAAATGTTTGACGAATCGGGACGAGACTAGGAAGAGAGACAGAGAGAGAGAGAGAGAGGGAGAGAGAGAAGGAGCGAGATCGCCGCCATCTATCGTGGCTGAAGGAAGAGCCACGCGGTGTAAAGTCGGAAAGGCGGAGGAAAAGCTCGGAGGTTAAGAGGAAGAAAGAGCATGGTAAAGGATAGGAGGAACCGTTGGCTAACCGATCGATTTCTCGGATCGCGCGATGTGGTCCCGGAGGCCGTGGAAGGCAGAAACGGATCGCACGAGACTCGTCTATTCTCGGTACGATACGTCCGCTTCCGATTCGCGTTTTGGAAGGCACGAAAGTTCCGTTTTCCTCGACGCTCGTTAATATCGGCCGACGCGTAACGAGCATTACGTGAGTCGAATCGGCTCATCCTTTTGCTCCGTTCTCGAGATCGAGAAGAGAAAAGGAAGAGAAAGAGAGAACAGCTATTAATCTGACTCGGTCCAATGGCTCTCCGATATCGACAAAGAAATTTCTCCGTGGACAAAAGCGAGCGTGTCTTTTCACCCCCTCCATCCGGACCATTCCTCCACTTGGATACGCTCACGTGACACTTATTGGAGTAGCAGGAATTAAGTGGATTTAGCGGGCGGACTCGTATATTTTTGCTCGGGCTCTCGACTTTTAATTTTCCCTCTCATTCCCCCTCCCCCTTCTGCTCCGTTACGTAACACCACACTTAATTTCACTATCTGAAAATTTTAAATCGTGGCCCCGATTCCCCACGCTTATTTAAGCTCTCCCTTCGCTCCTGCCGCGCTCGTCCGGTCAAAGGTCGACTTTAGAAAGAATAGAAGAAAACCGAATGGGGGAGGACAAGCTGCGATTACCCCGCGCGAACGGGCAGGCTATCGTGGCAGACTAATCGACGACTAGCGGAAACGATTAAGCGCTTTATCGACCAGAGATCGTTTTCCCGTGGACGCGCAACGCTTTCACGCCGTTTTCCCAACGTCAACCATTTCGAAACGTGCCACGGTAATCCCCTCGTTCCCTGTTAATTCCCTGTTCGCTAAAGACGAAGAATGTGCCGCGGTTCCCTTTAAAATCGTGTTTCGTATCGCAACGAAACTTTTCATCGGTCAGGAATCGAAGTCTCAAACCTCGAACTCTCTCGCCAATGCTTTCGCCAAACTTTTTCCCTCCGTCTTGCTCTTTCCGAGAAACTTTGGCCTTCCGAGACAGCGATCCCTCTCGTTCCGTGTCACGACGCGTTTTCAAGAAATGTAGCACACGCGAAACGGCAGAGAAGAACGAGTCACGTTTTATCGGAACGCATCCGACGATGTAGCGACGTGCCGCGTTTCTCGCTGAATCGCAGACACGCGTGTCTCTCTATCTCTTTCCTCTGTCTGCTCCCCGAGCGACCTAAATCGTTGGGCCGAAGAGTCGCGTTCACCGGACGAAATAACCCCGAAGGTAATACGATTCTCTCCAACGTTTCGACTTTCCTTCGTCCTGCTCCCTTGTTTTCCCGCAACTTTTCTCCCCGTTCTCCGACGTAAATCGATTTGTCGATGAAGAAAGTTTGCGTTCGACCGAGTCTCACCGCTGCGGAATAAACGTCGACGTTTCCCCGCGATCGCTAAAAACTTGTCGACAACTCGATCCGCGCGCTCCTCGTCCGCTCCGCGTTTCGTTGGATTGTCTCGGACGATCGGATCGTCGCGACGCGGACCGGCCGCGTGCAAACGGGAGCGAAGGAAGGGGAAGAATATTCGTAACGTTGGAGCAGAAAGACCCGCGCGTAGGGTAAACGGATTAACAACGTCGCGATTCCATCTATTGCGGGTCTTCCCTTTCCGTGCGAGCTTCCAGCGATCGGATGAATCGCGATCGGATGCCTGCTCGATCGTATCGCGACACCCATGGTTGCGGTGGATACCTTTGTCGATTGAACTTTTCAAAATAATTAGCTGTACAGATCCCTGGTACTTAACACCGCGTTATACTTTGCATCGTTACGCTTCGACACGATGTCCCGTTAACGTTCGGTTAGTTTCATCGGGCATCGAACGACTCACGATGCGAACACGTTTGTCGCGTGAAGAGGAGGATGGGAAATTTCGTTCGACGCTGGCCACGAAGACTAGAAATCGTGGCATAAAACTCGTACCGGACGTGTTCAGCCGCTTTGGCGACGCTTGGCAACGGTATCGAAATTGTTAGCGAAACGTGGAACGTGTACAGCCGGGACGCAAAGGACGGGAGACAGACGCACCTCCGAGCAACGTCGGCTCAGCGACGTACCTTTTCTACTTACCGGTGGAACAAGTCCGCTGTACCCATCTATCTCGCCGAAATAACTTTCAGTACGTAGAGCCGGTACCGGCGGCGACTATGGCAATAAATCGATATAAGCGCGTAAGCCTCTTACCTACCTAATAGCGTAATATTCTGTCTATGAAGAATAATTTCAAACGGCGTGCGGAAAACGCAGCAACGAGCCACGCGAGGAGCTGGACGGTGGACTTGGACGCGTCGAAGAGTGGCGAAGCTTCGGAAAAATTGGTGCGAAAATGTAACGGTGGCTGTTTGCTCGCTCGATCAAACGAGAAGCTCCATCTCGTTCCATTTGTATCGGTAAACTTTGGTACGGAGAGGGAAAGACTCGCTCTCGTCGATGGAACGCGGGTCGACAGAGGCAAAGGGTTTTTTCCCGGTCGACAGAGAAGTGCGTCGACACACGGAGCCTGGCATCGATCTCGCCTGCCGCGGCCACGAGATCCCCTTTGAAAGATAAAGCGATCGTTGGCAGCCCCGGGTTGCTTCCTGTCGCGGATAGCCCAGAGAGAAAACACGCTCGAATCGTACAATTAGCGTTCGATCTGGCTTCGCCGACCGTGTAAACGCCCTGTATTTGGCCGTTCGGTATTCGGAGGGACGATCTAGTCTAAACGTTCGGGTCTTCTTCGGCAACGATTTGTAGAGGTTCCTCCTCCGTTAGTTTGCAACGAGATCTCGCACAATGTTTCCAAGGTTTCAAACAACCTCCGTAGTACACAGCTAGTTTACACGTAGTTTACGCATCCAGTTCGGAATAAAATCGTCTTTCTCTAAGAGAAAGGTTCCTATCTCGATCGATGCTTCGCAACCACGAGCGTTAACGATTAACATGGAAGATTTATCGAACAACTTCTCGTTTGTTACAGCACCGAAAATCCAATGACAAGGAGGTGCTGCTGCAAGACGTGAGCCTGCACAGTAGCGGACGATACAAGTGCGAAGTGAGCGCGGAGGCTCCTAGCTTCAACTCGGTCAGCGCAGAAGCCAGCATGGAAGTCGCAGGTGGGCGAACCAGTCTGCGTCAACCGTCTCTCCTACTCCGATCTCTTTCCGTCTCACTTTGAATTCGTCCCCGGGTTGCTCCGCTAGTTAATAATCCTTTGATCACCGCTATCGAACCGCCGCCATAATTTGCGCCAAGCGTTCGCCATTTCCGTGTTTCGGTCTTCTCCGGTATTCGAGGGGAACGTGAACGAGGAGAAGAATAGAGAATCATCGGTCAAATATTTCCACAGCATCGTTCCGCAAGACGAACGTATGGATGTCGTCGACGACGGTCCAAAGTGGAATCGATCGAGCCAAAAACAGACTGTCGGCTTTTGCTCCGCTTTAAAATCGATCATAGGGACGATCAAGGTGTACCCGTGTACTGAAACGAAACGAGGATACCTGGCGACCCATTACCGTGAATAGCCGTCGTGCGGCTTCGGCATTAGCTGGCTCGCGCTTCCATCAACCTGCACTCCAGACCTACGACAACAGAAAACTTGGATCTTTCTTTGGAGCGTTAAATTTTAGGATCGCGTAAAGACGAGGCAAAGTCGGACGAATATTACGGGGATCGTAACGCGAAGCCGCAGACGCGTGGATGGCAGCGGCGCGGAACAGAGAAGGAAGAGACGGGAAACTATAAACGAAAAGGAAAGGCTTCTCGACCGTAAAAGCATCGTCGGCTCGGTTCCCGGGAAAGGAGTCGCGACGCGACAGACTAAAGGGCCGCGCACCGCTTTCCAAAGCTTTCCCGTGGCGTCTTCGAAAACGATGAAATTTCCTTCCTGCGTCGTGTTCCTCTTCTCGTAGTCCGGCCGCGCTCTCCGACCCATGCACGATCGATAACCCACCACGTACCCGCCATTACCGTACCTTCACCGACCTCGTGGAAAATTTGGTACACGGCAAATAACCCGCGGCCATCGTTCGTGCCTCTGCCGAATTCCTCCTTCTTCCGATCTTTCTCCTTTTCTATCCTCTTCTCCCTCCACCCTCCTTCGCTTGCTTCCTTTCTTCCTTCCTTCCTTCCTTCCTTCCTTCCTTCCTTGCTTCCTTGCTTCCCTCCTTGCTTTCTTCCGCGAGGCTAACGCATCCCTTCGTTCAGACCGCAAGTGTCGACGCAAACGAAAAGCTAACAAGAAACCGCATGCCACGGTTCTTCGAGCCTCTCTTTGCGAACGTTTACTCCACCCAGTCTAAAGTCCCGTAACCAAAGATTTTCGCGTTTCTCGTAAATTTCAATTTGCTGCTCATTCTCGCTCCGACGAGGAATATCGCGTACGCCTCGCTTCGAATACGCAAATTTGCTCGCGGTATAGGAAAGAGGAAGCGCGCGGATCTCTCTCTCTCTCTCTCTCTCTCTCGATAAGGAGAAGCAAAAAAGCGAGAAGGAGAGAGAAGAAGCAAGGTCCCGTTGTAAGCCGAATCGTGTATCTTTGCGCGTAAGGTTGAACGCGACGCGCGAAAGGATCAATCCGGCAGCAGTCGCGAATGGCTTCGTTGAATATTCTAAGCGGGGTGTCGTGACAGCTTCGAAGGCTTATCGAGGGGATGAACTTTTATCGCGATCGTGCTCTCGAAAACGATCCGACGGCGGAACGTTTCCTCCAACTGGTCCAGATTAAATCTCGACTCGCGAACGCTGGCAATCTTGCTAAGATATTCGAGAAATAGGAAGAGCTTCGATCGCGTGTCGATCGATCTACGCGACGATACGCGTGCTCGCGCAACGGAAACGCCAGCACCGACCGTTCGAATTCGCGAGTGATTCTTCCGATGTGCGATGCTCACGTCGGATTTTCCGTTACGTCGCATCGATCGAGGAAACTAAAAGCGGGCGAAAGAGACAGGGGATGGATGATTCGCAGTATCCTGAAACGATTGTCTAAATACGAAAAAAAACGTTGGTATTGATAGGTTCAATGATCGAATCCGAAATACGTGTAAATTAGGTCGTTGGGAAAATTCGTAACGAAGAAGAGATATTTGCGGATAACGTGTCTTTACAGAAGCTTCTTTCACGCTAACGTTTCGCTATTTATAGCGGAATGGAATCGAATACTTCGATTGGTTTCACATTCATCGGTACACGAGGTTCTCCCTTTGTTGTTCGGAATCGTCTTTTCTCTCGGATATTCTTCGATCTTTCCCGTAATTACTGCTTCACGGAAGAATAACAAATGATTCTTTTTCAATCTTGAAAACGTTATGGCGTGTGTATATTTTCGAACGACTCAATATTGGAATGCCGTAACGAGTGCAAATAAAGTGGTCTTAATCGTCTTAAAGAATATCATTTAATCGTCGCTGTTTCACGCGAGAGTTGACGTTTCCAGTGATTTATTTGACGCGTGACGGATCTTGTAGATGAGAATCTGTATCCAAGTTTGACGATGAAGCGTTAACTTTGGGTAGCAGTCAGAAATAGTCGATTTTCAACCGCATATACCTTTTGGTCGAAGGGAAACAGAAGGATCGTGAAATGTGTCGACCAGTTGATTATCTTTGTCGCAACGAAATTAATGCGAAGGTTAAAACCGGCTAAATTGGCCAGCCGGCGTAATGAAAAATAATCAGAATCGTTGCTTGTTCCCGATCAAATACTATACACGCAACAGATGAGTTGTTCCTTTGTAGGGGATGAGCTTGGAAAGCGTCGTTGAATTTTGGTCGTTAACGAGGAGAGGAGGCCCTTATCGTCGTTCGCGTAGATCGCGTTACAAAAGGAGCCTTCAGATCAAAAAAGCCAGGAGACGAAGCGAGACAGAGAGTAGAGCGGAGCGTGGATAACAGCGAGGAGAATAAGCGAACGCGCGTAAATGTTGTCGATGTGATTGCAGTTCTGCCGCAAGACGGGCCGTCGATAACGGGCGAGGAGAAGGTTTACGCGACCGGCGACGTCCTCGGGCTGAATTGCACCAGCGGCAAGTCCCATCCCGCCGCGACGCTCAAATGGTTCATCAATAGGGAGCAGGTGAGAGAAACGCGAACGTTCCGTTCGCCTCGCCGCAACTTTGAGAAGCGGAATCGTCGAATAGGCTTTTGCGTGTTCGCCGGTGTAATGGTCGATGTGTCGGGAGTTATATATTTTAGCACGGTTCGAAAGTTATAGATTTAGACTTTAGAGAGAGAGAGAGAGAGAGAGAGAGAGAGTCCGAAAACGCGCGGATAGGCGAACCGTGACGACGGAGCAAGACCCAGAGATCGTTAAACGGATGAGCGAGCGAGGGAAGACGCGGAGAGAGGCGCTCAGAAATGACGATGGCAGAGGCAACGATACCGGCAACGACGACGATGCTTGATGAGCCAAAGCTCCAATTAACGAGCTGTGGGAGAACGCGCGCGTAGTAGGGCGCCAGTCGACTCTACATTCGCCTCGCTGCACCAACGTGCCACCGCCAACCACCGCTTTCCGGGAACGTCCTCTTTTGCCTCGGCTACTCTCTGCAACTCGACGACTTTTCGACTCTCTCTCTCTCTCTCTCTCTCTCTCTCTCTCTTCTCTTTCAGAGAAACGAGAGCCAACGAAGAATAATTCGAGAAACAGAGGCAAGGAGAGATTGCTGGAAAGAAAGAAACGGCGAGTAGGAGGGAAAGACGAGGGGCGGTCGGCGGAAGAAGGAAATTCGGGCAACTCGGTTAACTGCTAATTAATCCGCGTCACGTAGTCGAGGGGAATCTAATTCGTCTGCGAGAAAAGTCGGCCGAGCCGAACAGGTCGGACAAAGGAACACCGCGATCGAATCTCGCGTCTTCGATCGTCCGCATCTCGCGATAGATCGCCGGGCCGCGAGGTCTCGTCACTCCGAGGATTTAAAAATATAATCCGCAAAGCGCAGGCAGTTGAAGCGAGTAGACACGAGCTCGCAAGTTGCGCGCGTTTAAAGATTACGTGGATGAACGTCGGTGCCCCTTTAGGGCTTCGCAGCGAATCGCGCGCGCCGCGACGGCTCGAAAAGTTTCCTATTATCCCGCTCGTCGTCTCCCACCTCCGCGTTGCTCGAGGAAAACTTGCCAACCTTCTCGACGATGTCCATTAGGAGTTGAGCGAGTTTAGCGCGCCACTTAACGCGAGTGTAATATCGTTTCGAAAACGTTCTCGTCGTGACGACTCTCGAAAGATTCGGCGACAAAGCCGACGGGGATGGCCGCAAGAGGCCTTCGACTTTCCACGGCCCGCGGCCCTCGATCGCTCGCGTTCCGCCTCCGGTTGCACTTAATCTTCGATTCTCTTTCAATTACCCGGCTTCGGGCGGTCGAGCGAACAATCCTTTCTAAGGCTGCGCCTTCTTTCCTCTCACCGTCCGTCATCGACTTTGGAATTTACTGAAACGCGCCGACGTGTTCGCCAGATCGATCGATGCGTTCGATCTGCCGATACGGAACACGGAAAACAAAGAGCGAAGGAAGAGGAACGTTGTTGAATTGCGAGAGTACGCGCGAAAGAAACGAGAGATAGGAGGCTCGACCAAGTTTCGCGAAGGACGAACGAAAATAGGACGGAGGAGCGATCAAAGGGATCGAGAGAAGCAGCGCGAGCTGAGGAGAATACGGCTTAAAAATGATTTAATTTCGAGGCTCGTTTATCTCTCGGTCTCCAGTCCGCTCCCCGTTTCGCGAACAGATTCACGGAAGAAGCGGATGAAAATGAAGATGAGGATGAAAAAGGAGAGGCAATATAGTTTCGATGAAACGAGGACGGCGTGCGCAGTGTCGGTTCCGTGCTACGGAATCCTTTAGGACTCGCGCGCCAACGTTCAACGAGCAGATTTTCTCGGCAAACGTAGCTGCCGCGCGCCGGCCTTTCATTTCGCGAAAGCAAGACGAAGTTCTTTGCTCGGGTAGCCCGCGGCTGCGAATCTCGTTTGCTCTCGGAGGAAATCTCGTCGCCGCGACGTACCGCGGCCTTTCGACTTGGCGTTTCGATTCGAAACGCCGCGCTTCCACTGCTCGCCTTCCATCTAAAACATTTCGGCTCGTTTCTTTCTAACTATCGTATCCTACGCGCGATGAGATATTCGAATCGGCGTCGAGGCGTCACGTCGCGTCGCGTCGCGTCGTTTCGTTCTTCGTCCTCGCGAACATCGTCGCTTCTTTCGCTCGTTTTCTGTAACTCGTCGATGGTCGGTCGCGAGAATTCGACACTGTCGCACGACGATAAAAAGCAAGTTCGACTGGATCCTCGAGGCCGATCGCCCCGACGATCCGTCGCACGCTGCAACTCGTGGAACACGTCCCGTCGCGTTTGTTTCAGGTGAAACCAGACACGGAAATGGTGTTCGAGCAGCACGGACTTTATTCGGTGATATCCAGTTTACGACTGCAATTGGAACCGGATCACATCGCCGGCGACAAAATAAACGTCAGGTAATTCCGCCCTGGACAATCTCCTCCCCACCCATCACCACCATCACCACCACCACCGTCACCAACACTCACCAACACTCATATCATCACCGCCACTCTGCCATCACTGCCATCGTTATCATCGTCAACAGCCCGACTCGTCCAGACCCGACGATTAATACGTCTCTATAAATTTTGTCGAAGATGCGAGGCGACCGTGGTATTGGACTCGATGTCGGACAAGCCACGCTTCGAGACGCGCACAACGGAAGTTTTCGGTAAGCTCTGCCTCGTTACGACCTCCGCGAGAATTCTCTGTTCGGCTAGTTGCACGCGAAAATACGGCTGTCGCGATATGCGTACACGTATGTGTGACAAGTATCGACGCGTATAGCGGCTATAAACATATATTTTATTTTCCAACGCGTACATATCGTATAGATGCGTTTGGTAACGCATATTTAATGACTAAATTGCGTGTGCGTAGTTCGTTACTCGAAACGGCAACGATTTTTACCGACGGTGTAAATAAACTCGATATTAATGCAACTTGTCTATTTTTATTGAAACAGAGTTCGTTACTGCACTATCGTAATTATTGATTCCACCTTGTATATTTTAATCACGGGTATATCGAACTGTAATCGTTTTATCCTGCGTATAACGATTATAGCTATATACGTATAGCAGGACGTTCTGACGGAATTAAGAGGCAATATGTAACATTAAGTCGTCCGAAAAGCGTCTTTCTTTTACAGACCCGTCTCTTACAACGACGTGTCGTTATACAAACGACGAACCTACTAATCCGTCAAACGTTGTGATCTTCAGTTCGATAGAACGAAATGGATCACAGGCAATTCGATGAAACAATACAAAAACGGAGATGGATTATTTCCTTATAAAAGGAAAGAAACTTTTCGGACGACCTAATAGTAAAACCGACGTTCGTAATCGTCGAACATTGTGGAAATATCCGGACGAGAGTTCTTTGTCTTCGTATCCTTTGATCTCGGAATTAAAAGTGTGAAATCGAGCGTGCAAAATATATTTTTCGACGCGGCGCTGAATTAATTTGTAGGAGCCGCGAGACGAAAAAGCTTGAAAATCGCGGCCTTAGATGGCTGCTACGTATATATCGCGAGTATTCGCCTGTATTTTACCGCTGAATACGTCTTTTACCTACGTGTCTTCGTGTGAAACTAGCCTTCCGGTTTCCCTTTTTCTTGTGTCCCGCAACCCGCCTTTCGTTCGCTTCTCGCCGGCCGCGTCCTCTTTCGAAAAATGGACGAACGAAGAAGAAGCGAGAACCGTCGAAACGACGGACGCGTTAATTAACGCGTGCCTGACGGCGCGAGAAACGATTACCTCGTTATTTCCGAGCGAAAGAGGCGCAACCCCGTAGAAAGCGAGAAGGAGTAGGGGAAGGGGAGGACGCGAGGAGTCACTTTCGCAGGAAATTAAGCATCGTTGGCGCGCTCTAACGAATTAAGGATGCTTTACGATCGTCGGTGTCCGTGGAACGGGCCTGCATCGGCCGCAAAGTCGGCCCGAGCTTCCCTCGAGAGGCGCGCGCTCGCGCCAACTACCAAAATTAAAACAATAATTTACGCTCGTTTACCTTTCGCCTCGGTTTCTCCTTTCTTTCTCGTTCAACGGAAACGATCAATTCCACACATTAGGTTACGATTACGATCGATGTCGATGGTTCTGGCGGATTAAGCGAATAGAATAAAAAGTTCGTCGAGTTAACGAAGCCTCGATATTTGAAATTTTACCTCCGCGCCGATTAATTCCATGAAACTCGTTACGCGTATACGCGGTGGCTCGCGAAAATACACGAATATTTCTAGGAACTTTGCCGTATACATCGTAGGAAACATTTTGAAGTTTCGAGAAACTTATGGAAACCTTTTACGAATACATTGTGTATTGCGCACAGTATTTCAAATTTCATCGCCGTTGTAACGAGTCGCGAGTGTTCGTGGATGTAACGTTAAAGTTTCGAACAAACTGGAAGATCTATATTAAAGCTACGGATACTTGGTACAGTGATATTTTCACCAATAATCCCGGATATTGCTCCTTCGAATGGAGGTTCTGCCGTGCTTGATTATTTTTGGCAGTGCCCCGGAACACTGGTCGGTCGGAAAATTCACCGTAATCGCAATCGCGGCCTTAGTTATGCCCGATCACGTCGCACGAATTCTACGATGACGAACGAAATCGCGTGGGTCGCCACGCGATTCGAAATGAAAATTAAAAGAGGTGGAAATAAAACATAATCGAGTGGAAGTAGCGCTTGTAGAGAGCGATCGATCGCAAAGGGAATGGGAAATTTGGTCGCCGCCTCTCGGACGGGACGCCCGTGAAGGGTAAACGTCGGCCGAAATCGCCAAAGGGGACGGTAGCGGAAGCGAGAGAGCTTCGTGCAAAGGGAAAAGAGAAAGAGAGAGAATGGCGAACGTCTCGACGAAATTGCTCTTAACGATCTTCGATTTTCTCGTTAGACCAAGTCGTTCTTGGAAGCGACGTACGTCGCGTTGCCGCATTCGCCGCTCTCGCTGCCGTTCCTCTCCGCCCTTTGCATCCTCGCGACGCTGCTACCTACCAAATTCTCCTAGGCCGAAACTTTTCGAGAAGATCGAGGCTAAACGTCCAAGAACAAAGTTCCAATCGTGTCGGCTTAAAAACTTGAAATTTCCGCTTTGACGAACCTCGGTCGTAAATGTTGTTCTCTTCTCGCTTGCCTCTTTGAGTCTAGGTTTCCTTCAGCTAATTGGCATGCATACTTTACCAGCTGATGCGAAAACACTTTGACACTTTCTTCCTAATACCAATGTTTCGTAGATCGAACTACGTTAAATTCGCTAAATACAAGAGTTGCGTCTTTGCTTGGCTATAGATTTCAAAGATCGCGCGATAGATCTGAAAAATCAACAGCTAAATTATCCGCCAGGAACTTTTCCGCATAGACAGGGGATGCCAAGGCGAGTCGAATAGCGCAGCGTATCAAAGAGCAGACGATTCGAAACGTTTTCCGGTACTGTGCGAACAGCTTCGAAGATATCTTCAGGCATCGATTCAGTGAGACACTGCGTGTTATTAGCAAATTGATCAGCACGTTACAACATATTATACATATTTCTAAAGACGCGTCTTCTGCTAAATGTTTCAGTGGAAGGACACGGCAGCATTGCAGCGCCTTCCGCGTGTCTGACAGTAGCCAGCGCGCTACTTCTCCGACTACTGCCAACCTTGGTTTAGGAATAAGAGCGTGCGAATCGCGCGCGGTCGGCCGCGTTCGCGTCCACGAGACGCAATTGCCAGACGCGCGACTGGACTCCATCGAGTAGGAAAGAAGAGAAGATGAGAAACGCAACGATGGAAGACGGATGGACGATCATACCTAGCGATCATACGCGAAACAATAGGAAAATATCGTTGGAACGCCGAGTGAAGGAAACGTCGCAACAAACATCGAACAAACGCAGATTTGGAAGGCGGACCGGAGCCGAAAAAATTCTTATTCGCGGAGTTGGCGAGGGACGCGAGTATCGGCTTGGCTACTTGACCGATGGATGATCGATCGGGGCACCGAGGTCGCCGTGAGGCAATCGCGGGGCAGTCGCGGGTCCGGGAGAACGCGCGCGCGGATTATCATCCCGTTGGACGGCACGCGACTCGAAAATACGATTTACGAGCCTGTAAGCGGATTAATTTGGACGATTCGACGTGCACGGGATAGCGTAAATATTTGTCTGGAGCGCGTAGGGAAGCGAGTCGGCGATTCTTTCGCGGCGATTCCGATAGAAATCCGCGACGAGCGAGAGCCGCGGCCGAGCGAGGCGTCTCGACGATCCACCCCGCGCATATCCGTGTTTCTCTCGCATGACGCGCATCCGCGTAGCACGCAACGATACCTACGTGTACTCGTTATACGGCTTCGAAGCTTTTAACTCCCGTTGTAATTCCGAAAAGTCGGGACGAGATCGGTCGCGCGGTTCTCGCTCTCCAACCAAGAACGAACGAACGAACGAACGAACGAACGAGAAACCAACGGACTTCCGCTTCCCTTCGCGTCCGCGACTCTCTCTCTCTTTGTGTCTGTATACTTTGTACATAGCTGCGACGCCTGCACGCGCGTACATCTGCCGTTATCTACGAAAACTAGGTACACCTCGTCGAACATTACGATAGAGAAGAGAAAACGTTGGATCGCGAACTTTATTCGTGCTTTCCGTAGAAACGTAGACAACGTGGCGCGGCGTTTTTCCAAAAACCAGATCCGTCGCTCGTTTCGAAACGAGCTACGATCGGGGCTGCGCAGTCGAACAACTCCCCGAAACTACCGAAAATCGGACAGAGATTACGTACTTGTGTGTATGGCCTAATGTATATACGTATACATAATATATATATATATACATACATATATATATATTTCGCATATTTAGTAAATAAATCGTATTTCATTACAAAAGCGATTCTCAAGCCCGACACGTCCCGCCGAATACATCCTGGGCCGGTACTCCTCGGGCTAAATAATAATATCACCTGAACCGCGATCCACTGGAAACCTCGATCCTGATATATATATATATACTATACGGTAGGTCGTGTTGGTGTTCGTTGCCTCTGGCCGGGCGTGTACCCACGGCCCATTATCTTCTGCCCATTTACGTGTACGCGAAATAGACGAGCGCGATTAGAAGATCTCGGCGTGTTCCGGTGGCTCGATCGGCTTTCGCCGTCGGACGTGGAGGATCTCCGGCTGTTCCAGCGGCCGAGAAAGAATTAATGGTCGTTCGTGCCACGGGACAATACGGGGCAGAGGACGCGCGGGGATCGTGCAAGGGGCGCCCCTTAACTCGATACCAGAAGGAAATTCTCGAGAGGATAAACGGTCGGTCGACGCGAACCGACGCGAGTCTCCCGGAAGACGATCGATGCTAATGGCCCGTGCCAGACCAGACGGCCTGCCTCGTCCTTTGAATATGTATCGACGCGTGCTCTCCCTTCGTCTTTCGTCGTTTCGCCTTTCTATTTTCACCTTTCGACGCAACCAACGACAGAGGCTTCACCGTGCTCTCGCCTTCGTCTGTCGGAGTGCGCGCGATACCTCGCGATTCTCGCGATTCTCGCGACGACGCGACGGTCCAAACGAGGGGGCGACGAGAGTGCCAGCCATCGAATCCGATTACGAGCGGTTAACATTCGGCGCCGGCTCGAATTTGCTCGATTTGTAAGCGAGCGAGTGTGTTGGACGTTCGTCGACGAGTCGAATTGGCGAAACGGGAGACGAGTTTGGCATCGAGGAGACCAGGGAATCGATGCGCGGCAATTATAACCGCGTCGTTGTCCCTTCTCCTTCCTTTCTCCTCTCTCTCTCTCTCTCTCTCTCTCTCTCTCTCTCCCTCTCTCTCCCTCTCTCTCTCCCCCTCGTTCCATTCTTCAAATATCCATTCTCTCTCTTTCAATTTACCTCTCTCGGACGGATCATTGACTTTTTGTTCGTCACGATACACCGAAAATACACGTATGACGCGTAACAGGGAGTGGGAGGAGGAGAAATAAAGTCGATATCTCTCGGTATTACGTAGTTGGGGCCAATGACCGGGAAACGGGGTCGCGATCTCTTAAGTCGTCCGCGAGATCCTTTTTTAAAGTATTCCACTGACCCGACCTTAAAACGAACTGGCTCCACGATTCCTCGTACTCGACCGAGCACGAAAGAACGAACGGTTAGCGGCTAGTTACCCGAGCGAGCCAGCGATCGACGTCCAACGACGTTTCTTGGACACAGAGACTTTTATTAAAATTATTATAATCTCGCGCGAGCACCCCGATAGATTCTTCGTTTCGATCGAAATTGAATCTCGAGTTGATCGATATTCCGCTCTCGTGGTCCTCCTGTCTTGCCTTACCTTTAATTAACTTCTTCGCCGGGGGAGACGCTCGTTCTTCTCTTTTTCGTTTTGTTCCGCAGCGCCGCGACGTTCGCACGCCTCCGCGTTTCCACGCTGTCTTTCCCCTGCGACGACATAAATCTCAATTATTCCTTTCAGCGTTGTCGTTTATCTGCTCGTCGGTTTTTTCGTCCAAGCCAAGTACGAGACGGAAACGCGGTAGATTTTCGCAGGTGCAAAGGCCAGGTCGCAGCGGCAACGAGAATCCACGATGTGCTGTTGAAAGCCGCGGGCGGTCGCGAAACCTTCGCGATCGTTCGCCGTCTTCCATAATTTCTTCCATTTCTCCCAGCATCCTGAATTATAAAATGTCGACCGGTCTTCTTACTCGCGCACCTGTGCTCCTGAAAAACCGCACTCGGATCGATCGGTTCTCCGACTACCGCGATACCTTTCGGCTGCCTGCCAATCCGACTTTTAGACGCAACCTCTCGATTACCGCCAGTGGAACGTCATCGGCTGAGATACGATTCTCAGATGCGGCAGCCTGCTGGTAATTACGGTAAGAAACTTTTCTTTACGGCATTCGACGTTGCGACTTTCGAGATGTTGGAGAACGAAGAACCGGAAGGCATACGGCTGAATATTATCTACCTATTGACACCTGCGTGAAATTACCGTGCGTGTCCTTTGGACCATTTTTATATCCTTCTTCTTCTTCTTCTTCTTTCGTATCTTTCTTTCTCTCAGAAATGAAAATTCTTCCAGTTATTCGTGCGCAATGACCGACAAAAGTGTCACGCAACGCATACCGTACGGAATTTTGATCTATTTATTATACGCGTTACTTTGAACATCCTGCGATATTAGCGCTTTGATCAGGCGCCGCTATATCGGTAAAATGTGAAATCGATGTAAACATTTTTTTATTTCGAAATTACAACGTTCTTGCTGTAGACGTATATTGGATAGAAGACGAGTACACGGTGTGAATAACGGCCTTAAACGTACAATTGGCATTTATTTCAAACGTTCGGTAAGCTGTAAAATGTGGACAACCTTGTGATCTCTAATATCGTATACTTGCACTAAATACCTTGTAGTTTCTACGTACATCTTGGATTTTATTTCAAAGTTTGCCAATACAGTCGCTATAGTCGTATCTCGTTAAAGCGCCGATGTAATTTCAGAAAGTCTCGCACAACGCCATATATTTATCGTATACGTAAAAATTCTCTACGGTAAGTGTTGGAATATCTGGACGAATCGCTACAGGTAATTTCCCGTTTCAACTTTATGTTAAACTATTAAAAGCCCTTCTCTAGATTGAATCCGAGTGGAGAGTAGAATTGAAAGAGAAAAGTTTTAATTTTATTAAATTTACATCTGGAAGATAATTGTTCAGCAATTTATTAAAGGAGAATATAAGAAAACGTAAGTCTTCGAGCTCTTCGGTTATGTAGTACACTCTCGTGTCCTCTCTACAAACAACTTTATTTAATTAATCAAAATGCATTAGGTTTTTGTCGCGAAAATAAAGACGCAAACAAAGGTAAATTCAACGCTCACTCGCTAAACTCTGTCCCGAAGGTCTTTTCCTCTTCGGGTTGCACTTCCTTTGCCGAGAGCTTAGGCTCTTTTGTTATACACGTTGTACCGTGTCTGTATCGATGTTACCAATCTGATGAACAGGAAAATTTTTACGGTGAAAATAAGCGACGAAGAAAAATTAACCAAAAACAGTGCAGGTATCTAAATGCAAAAAGAACATACAGACGATGCAGACTAGATGCGTAAAAGTCCCGTATATGTCCCGTTGCAAGAAGACAGACGCTGAAACGCTTGAACCGTTCGTCGACGAAGAAGACTAATTTTATTTTCGTAACCATGAATTTTCGATAACTACTAGAATATATGGAATTTAACGAACGCGATATCCTCGACATCCGTTTTGTTCGACGATTCCAACGATACAAACGACTTTCGAGTCGTCGTATTTGGTCGCTGACTGATAATAATAAACCGACCAATTACGAGTCGCAAATTATAAATTTCGCTCTCGCATAGAATAATCAGAGAACGTAGCATTTATAGAATTTATGCAATTTTCTCGTAAAACTTCATTTGTTTTATTACTTGTTGACTTTATCGATAACGGTAACTTCTAACTCGCCACTTGTACCTAAAACTTGTCTGATAATATTAGTTTAGTTGTACGAAACAGTTGTATAAGTAAGGCCAGTGCGTAAAGTATCTTAAAATTCGCGACGAACTGGACAGAAATAGGTAGGTGGTTAAGAATTTCCAAAGTAATTTAGAATTTTCAAACAGACGAAAGCTCGACAGCGCTGGAATTCCACAGTGGCCCGTTGCACGGTAAGTTGTTCCTTCGGAAGAAATTTCTGCTTGCTCGATAAACGCCGGTGTTCGTCGCGTAAGTCGACTTTCCACATTATTCTTTCGATCGTCGAACAGGTAACGTCACAGCTGCCTGGTTCTTTTTCTCTTTTTTCTGTCTCAAAGTATTAGACATCCTCGTTTCGCCATCCTGGCGATAGATAGTTACATGGAAGTCGATCGCAGTAAAATTTCCATAGAAATTCCCTAGAACTCGTTCCTTTCTCTGATCCGCCCAACTTTTGCCGTGAAATTTGATGTACGGCGCGGCCCATGTCCGAGCCAATGGAAGGACAAAAATGCTCGATTAACGGAATTTCAGGATTGAGAATAATAAAGCGAACGTTACCTTCTTCCCGTTGAATTGCTCGTATCCAAGTGAAAATCAAGAAAATTGTCAGTTTATTTCAATACTTGAGAATGCCATATTTTTATATTGTTTCTTCTTCTTTTCGTCAGATTCTTTAGTTATCACGATGAACTCCGAGCGTCATTTAGAATCAATAGGATGAATCAAAGAGCTTTCTTTGTTCTTACGATCTTTATCGTGTATTAAAACATTTTGTACGTTCATAATTCGCAAGATAACTCTTGCGAAGCTCGACAGGTTCGGCGTTCTGAAGATTTTCGCTTACTTGTTTGTCTGTAGAATTCCCTAACTTTTTAACACACATAAATAACCGCGTAGAAACGTGTAAACGAATCAACCTTTATTTCTAGTAATCGGATTTTAAAATTACGATCCTTTTGAGAAAATTCCCTCCGCGCAAAGCGTTTATCATCTATAGAACTGTAATGACGTTACCATTTTCCTGTTGCAAGACTAGAAATGAAAAGCAACGCTGTCGGAAAGCTGCAAACACACGGATTATAGAGACGAGAAGACAATGGAGAGCACGCGACATGCCACAAGCAACAATGCTCACTTTGCCATTCGCAAAACTACCAGCAGTTAGTTTAGATTTATTCGGCTGGAATTATTTCAAATAAATGTTCGCAAACGCAAGATAAAAGATGCAAAAGGTAATACAATAGATATATTCGATGATTTCCTTTACTTTGCGTCGATCGTTCCTTCCTTCTTGGAGCAGATACGGCGCAAACTAGGAATAACCTGAATGAAAAATAGATTTAAGAGAACTGCGAGATATAATAATAGATGGAACAATATAAATATTCTTATGTTCGTTTAATATATTTTATTATTCTATCCCTCTTCTATTATTTCACCGCTTTATTATTATTTTATTGGTATTATTAATACCGGCAATATTATTCGAAGTAGAGCTGATTTTAAAATCCTTAGATTTTCAATATTATTAGTATTATTTCCAATCGTGTTATTCGATATTACGCATTATTAATCGTGTATCATTCAACAATTTTATCTAATAATTAACTAGTAACTTCTTCTTTGTATTAGCTTGTATTATAAGAATTGTACTACACAATTAGTTTATAATTAAAATTTGCAAAATTTCGGTAGTCTCATATTTCGAATTCCTTACTTCCTTTGCTAAATCTTACATCCGCCAACCCATGTCTGATATATCTTCTATTCCGAACTCCATATCACAGCTCCGTTCCTTACGTCAGACTTTCTCTGTTCTGCGTCTCACGCCTCGCGTTCTACATCCTCGTTTCGCGATGAAAAATAATGCGAAGAGTGCTTTTCGCATAAATTGCGTGCAAGAAAACGAAATCCGCCAGCCCACAAAATAAAATTCGTAGGCCACAAATTTCACGCGAAACGAGTGACACGAGCGACGATAGAGACAGACAGCGATAGTGTGCGACAAGGACAGATATATGTATAAATTAGTTCCACTTTATCTACTTTTGCAATTGTATTATCTTAACGAACCACCCAGTCTCCTTCCCGCATTCCATTTAACTTCCGAAAGACACGAATAAAGGTTCGCAAATTCTGCTCGATAGATCAAAACGTTAATCGCAACAGACGATACTAATTAAACAGTTCCTACTATTACTGAAGCATGGAAAATATTTATTTTCGAATAATATTGTTACGAAATGATTACAGATTTAGTTTGAAATTTTCTAAAACATACGAAATTAATGTTTCCCTTGTGTGTTACAGAATTAATTCCCCGGCAACGTCAGAAAACTGCAACAGGACACAGAATCTTCACAACGTCAAAAAAATTAATTCTGATTTGTTCCAAGTAGCGATAATTAACCGTAATCCGTTATATTCTATCTTTTATAATTATGTCTAAGATTTACGCTTATGTCTTTATCGTGACAAGCGCTATAATTTATCGATATCCCAAATATTTCAAGAAACGTGACTATATATGTTTAGTAGTTTGAAAGAAACGCTCGTACGATAGTTATATTGAAAAAGCAAGTACGATGCGTCGTTAAAGTTAGAATTAAGTATATATTAAGTTATATGGATCAGTTGCGTTGATAAGTTATACAGGACAATTCACGTTCCACGTAATATAGACGGATAAACGCGCGAATCACTATACAATTGAGAGTATTTGCAAAGATTATTGTAGAATTTTAAAATTTAATCAATAAATAGATTTTACAAAGGGAATTCGAATGAAATATCGTGTCTCTCGACTCTGTCCATCTCCAATCTTAATTTCTTATCATTTTCGCAAGTCAGAATAACTGAAATAACAAAAATTCGGAAAACTTGCCACTTCCTGCGTTGTCATGTTCTCCCGATACAAAATCGCAAAGTCGGATCAAATTTTCACGATTTCGGCTCCGAGAAATTCCAGGAAAATGACGTCACTTTCAGGAATCGCCTCGATAGTTGCTAGAAAGTGACCTCAGTTCCAGGAATCGCCGGAATCGTGCCACCTTCTGCTCCATCGTGTTCTCCTAATACAAAATCGCTGAGAAGGCCAAATTTCTAGTCCGATCTCACGATTTTGTAACAGGAGAACACGATGGAGCAGGAGTTGGCACGATTCTGCCGATTCCTGGAAACGACATCATTTTCCAGGAGTTGCTCGGAGCCGAAATCGCGAAAATTTGATTCCACCTTGCGATTTTGTACCGGGAGAACATGATGGAGCTGGAGGTGACACAATTTTGACGATTCTTGGAAATGACGTCACTTTCCAGGAACAATCGAGGCAATTCCTGGAAATGAAATCATTTTCCAGGAATTGCTCGGTACTGCCTCTTGTCCCGTCGTATTCTCCTCGTACAAAATCGGGCAGTCGGACCAAAAATTTGGTCGAAATCTCGAAAATTCGAACGTCATCATTTATCCTCGACTCTGTCCATCCACAATCATGCTTCCTTATCATTTTCGCAAGCTAGAATAAGTGAGATTTGAAAGATTCAGAAGAATTTCGAGAGCTTTCGTTCCTTCATGTTTTGTGTGTTAATTTATGTTTAAAATGTATATAACCTAACGTACCGTTGTGGGCAAGTTGCGGGAGAAACACATGTTTCCCGTTTAAAAATATATTTTGCTGCGTTTGTTTGGTACATTCGATGTTCTAGGATATGGGATATTGGAAATAGGTTTGAGGGAATTGGTAGTTTGAGTTGGAAAAAGCAAATAGGCTGTAGGATATGGAATACAGAGAAGAATACACGGAGTGTGGGATGGGATATGATTTGGTAAATATTGGACAGAAAATGTGGGATATGGTTTGGTAGGTATTGGACATAGAATGTGGGAAAGGACATATGGAAATGAGCCGTAGCATGACCGGTATGGAAATACGAAATATGTGACGTAGAATGAATGTGTAGAATGTGTTGTGAGAATTAGGATTTACGGTGTGGGTTAGAAATACTAGTTATGGGATACGAGACGAGGCGCACGAAACATGGAACATGTGAGATGGAAGTGTGAACTGTGGAACGGGCTTGAACCTTATTTGGATATAGACCATGTGAATCGCGAGGAAAGTAGAATACAGATCACGTGATCTAATATGAAACTTAAAAGAACGCGCAACACTCCCACCTGTTTCGAACAGTTTACAATAATTATAACCATTAGCACAAGACAGGACGACATTCGATTAGAAATGCGTAAAGCGAAACATAAAAATTGATCATTTTTAAACGATACTATGAAACACAGCGCATAGTACAATATAATGCTTTTCAATAACCACTCGATTGCTACTACAAAATTGTGCAACAACTCAAAACAACGTCGAGTCGAACACTCGCATTCGTCTTGCGCATTCTCGATACACCAAAGCCAAAGTAGTTGGCAGCTGCTGTGTAAGAAGGTTGCCTCGTTACTCCACATATTCTCCGCGTGCTTGCTCGTTCCAACTTGCCTCTACCGGTGGAAGAGCAGCGAAGGGTGAGAGTGGAAAGGGTGAAAAGGAGGGAGAGCAAGTTGTCGGTCTAACGACGTGGGCGTGTGCAGCGTGCACGAACAAAATAGCGTGGAACCATGGCCGATCGTGGTCGCATAATCAGCTCTATTGAGCAATCTAGCCACTATGGATCGCGAGCTGGTAGCACGGGCGCAGAGTAGCCGTGTGTAGCGAAGCCAGAAACAGGGCCAGAGGCAGAGGCAGAGGCAGAGACCGATGGTGGTCGGCGGTCGGTGGTCTGGTCTCGCGGGTCGACAGCTCGGTAGGCCCTCCCTTTTCGTCGCTATTCACACGTTCGTGTCTCCGCCAGCAGCCGCTTCCTGTGTCGAGACGCGTATCCCCTGCGACACGGCCGCGCAAATAAACGGAGAACGCGAGCTTAATTGCACCCTTTCTCTCGCGAATCTCTCCATAGCCTCTCGTCTCCCTACGACTGTAGCGTGGACTTGGCAAACTACTCTACACGGTTTTCGACTCTGGCAAGAGGCAGAGTTTTTTCAAACGCCGACGCGATACAAATCCGACTGGTAAACATCGGTTACAAGGCTGGGGAATTCGCGTGGGTACGAGAGAATCGTCGATAGAATGGATTCTCATGGACCTGGATGCTGCATATCGCTCTCGAATAAACTAATACGAGCACCGTGTACGCTTCCGGTCATAAATATTCGGACCATTTACCGTCTTCTAATGCAGAACGTAATAATCGGTTTAGATTGGCGAAGAAACAATCGATCGACAGAGATCGTAAGTTCACCCAAGATAACGAATGAGAATAGTAGGCCGTAAAAGATTTAAAGAATCGCTTGTTAAAGTCACGGAAAGATAACGAATTTATACGATACCATCATCCGATCGACGTCTCATCGAGCGAACTTTGGCGGAATTGGTTAGGAAATTTAGTGGCATTTGTAAAAGTCTGAATTTGACTTGGAATTCATATACAGAATGCAAAGCGATGGAAAAATTAACCGATGCGATTGAAAATCTAATAATGAGAACAGCGGTTGGGAAAAATTATAGACGAGAAGAGAATTTCATTTTATTTATGAGATTCTTCTTGCAACGCAGGATACATAGAGGCGTGTAAAATACGATTTTTCTCTCAAACGAGATAATACTCGTACAGAGTTTAATATAATCTATAAGTGTCCAAATATTTATGAGATTATGCAGATACGAAACTGAAAAGTAATATCACGTACCTAACAAGTGCTGTTGCTTTCAAGCCTAAATCACGTAAGATCTGCTCCAATCGAATTAACGGAATAATGACATAATTTGATTAACCAGGATCGGCGTAGGAATTTGAAGCAATTTGAAAAGGTACCTCGAGTCAAGAAAGTCAAGCGCCTTGATTTATAAGGATGAAAGTAGACATTCGAAAGAATATTAGATGTAAAGTTTCGTTCAATGTTTCATATATGTAAAGTTCCGCGATATATATATATAGAGAGAGAGAGAGATATTGTATGAAAGTTATTTGATAGCAGGCAGCATTGCAGGAAATGAAAGTCAGATCCGCGGCGAACGTGTTAAACAACGATTTACCCGAGATAACTACAATTCTCGTCTATAAGAAGGCGTTTCTCGCGAATTCGCGTCCACTGCAACCGACTAGCAGCCTAAGACGCGTCTCAATATCCCTAAGAGTGCGCGGTCTACTACGTACAACGACGTACAACGTCGTACAACGTCGTACAACGTGCGATGCACGATAGATATACGACGTACGATGCGAGGACCGTTCCGAGGATTACACGGTGAAGCGGTCGCTTTTCCAAGAAGGCGTGCATTACGTTACGACAGCCTCTCGATTTCTCGCCGGTTACCCACCACTTTGCTGCGCCAGTGAATTTTCATTCGCGCCCTGACTACGCGAATATATCTTCGTGCCGGGCTACGAATACGAAACCGCTATCTCCTCGTTCACGAGCTACCGGACGAATCGACAAACGTCTAACTTCTCAAACAGACCGAGATAACATCTCAGCTGGAAAACGCACTTTCGAAACAAACCACGGAGGCTCCCCTCTCTCGCTCTCTGTCTCCCTCTTTCTCTGTACCTGTCTGTAGAAACGTAGAAGATGCTTCAACGCGATTCGTTCGGAGGGAAGATGCCAAGATCTTTGGAAGGAATCGCGATCACTCGAAAGAACGTGGCTAAAAGCGAAGATCGGATCGAATAATTTTTCGTCTTTTCATTTTCGCCTTTCTTTCTCCACAGGAGTTTCTTCTATCGGCTGTCGAGACTCCGCTCGTGCGACGAGGATGCGTGAATCGCGACGATTCGTCCGTGAAACTTGGCGAGAGCGAAGCCGAGAGGCTCGTTACAGCCTCCCGGCTGGCAAACTTTACGGCAACTAAGCGCCTCCGACATTTAATTTCATAATCAGCGGCAATTTCGTAAGGTGAAACACCTCTTGAAACGGGAATTTCCAAAACGCGCAACTCTCTCCGAGTTATCGGAGTAAACAAAAATGCCGAGAGCCGCGATGCGTGCTCTTCTGTTCGTTGTACGTCGAGTGCGGGTCTTTATGTTCAAATTTATTAATAAATATCTAACGTTACTGCTAACGGAAATAATATCGTAGAAGAAAATATAAAAGATATGGAGATTAGAATAGGCGCTTCCTCTTCGTGTTTGTCTACCCTGTTCTTTGTATCGGCGACACGGACATTCGTGGATGAGTTTGTTGAAATTTTTTAAAAATTGAAAGGCGCGAGATACACGGAATGCGGCAAAATTTAAAAACATCGAACGCTAAACGCGAATATTTAAAAACTATTTATATTTTAACGATACCCTTACAATATAATATCTATTCATATCGGATTATAAAGCCGATACATCGAATCTTTGAGTTTCACCGTTCGTTACTCGCACTCGCAAAAATATAAATTCACTCGAATATTCGCAATCTATTCATATTCTTCTGTTCGAACAGCTGCTGATCTGGCATAAATCGTGGTAATTGATGCAGGTTATCGAGGAAACGATTAATCGGTCAAAATTATGTATTCACGCAAGATAACGATTCAAAATACACGGACAGAAATTTATGAAAGTTGGTCGCGATAATTAGAGGAAAATAATGAATTAACAGTCGCGGTATATCGGTGGCCACAATTCTCTGATTTAAATCTTATCGTGGAAATTTTGGACAATTTGGGTAGGAAATTTGGAGGAGTTGGAAATCTAAATGTGGATCGTGGGATCACTTATGGAATTCGTGCAAATAGAGAATTAGAAATAAAACGGAAAATTTAATAAATTTCGTCCGAAAGATCGTCAGCGATGGATAGAGAAGAATATAAATTAAAGTTTAATCGACGATATTTTCATTACAGTGTAAAATATTTAGATTTCTCGTATTCCAAGCATTAATCTGCAAACGAAATAGTCATTTCAGAGCTCTGAACGAGTTCTTAATGATCTTTCGTATTTACTTTACCTTTTTCTCTAAGCGTGTTGTAATACTTACGAACGGAGGAACATACATAAAAAAGCAAGCGAAAAAATTAACCCTCGACTAACATTGTTGATAGGTGAACATAAAAATCTGAATAATGGTACTTAATTTGAGAGTGTAGAATTTTATTCAGTCTTCTGTACTTCAAGTAGTAGACTATTATTAATGGTCTTTATCGCGTGAAAGTAGAGCACGAAATAAAATTAAATGCCTCAACCTTTAGATACCGAAAGTGGGCTATTGGAAGATTTAAGAAACGATTTAACCGGTATATCAAAATTTCAATTATGTAAATAATGTGAAATAACAATCGACAAATAGTAGGAAACAAAACTGGCGATTTATTCACAAAAGCAAGTTGCAGTAAAATATTCAAACGCGGGGGATACTTAGCCCGGCTCGAAGATCCAAAGGTTGAAATTATGTATCCTAACTTAACGATATCAGTCGGGGGTTGGCTCTTTACACTCGGGATATCAATTCCGTCAGCACGATCTTTTCGATCTCGTGCGAATTTTATACAAATTCAAGATAATAAAATTATCATAGGCGAATTTGCCAATGGAAAATATTTTCTTCCCTCTCAGAAATATTATTCCAATCTTAGAAAGAAAGTTTGTACTCTAAAAAGTAATTTGTCAATATTTTAATTAAAGCCCACGGTTTGATTAAAAACGCCTGGAAACGAATTTCATTTCATCTGGCGATCGCTCTTTCGAGTAATCGCTCGATTGTTTTAAAATAAGGTATCTTTACTAAAAGGTATACTTACGGTACTTTAAAATAAGGATATCACACCTGTAAACCGTAAACGTGCATTAATCTCTTCGATAATACATAAATCCCTGCTTGCTATGCATTTATGGGAAATCTGACGTGCAAAACGCTAATTATAACAATCGTGAGATCCTTTTCTTCTAACCATCTACCCGATAAAAAGAAGGATTAAGATGGTTTTCGAGGGCAAAGGGTTAACGAGGACGAAATTCGCAGCAAATTGCTTAATCGTCGGGGTGTTCCGTGCAAAATCAATAAACATCAGCCAGTTCCGGCATCCTCGACGAGACTTTTCCGCGTTCGCCGCAACGTCATGCTCGGCTAAGGGACTCGTGTTACAGGTTTCACGAAACAGTCTCGCGAGGAGAACCGCCGCGATACCTAGAGAAAGAGGGTAACTAGAAGCGGTGGTGAGCGAGCAAGTGGAAAAAGCTGGAGGTCGGTGAAACGGGTGGCGCGCGCGGTGCACGCTCCAAAGATTTCGATCGCGAAGGAATGAAGTATTCGCGAGGCGTATTCCATCCATGAGGCAAAGCGAGCGCAAATATTGATTTTCAATTACGGGATTCGTGACTTCGCGCAATGTCCCTGCAGAAGGAGCGTGCAGCCGGCAGCCTTGGCATAAAAGAAACCACAATCTCAAGGTCCATCTCGTTGCAGCGTGCTTCTCGATCGATTTACAGCGCGATTTAACGTCTCGGCCGCGCGCTTCCATGCTTTCCAGCTTTTCCTTCGATCCGACGGATAGGTCAGAACCTTCTCGTTTCCTCTGTACAAGAAAATTGGTCGGGATGCGATGGGCCAGCGTGGCTGCAGTGATACACGTTCGATCGTTCCTTAGACAAACAGGTCGGAAAGAATGAGCAAGAATTTAAGAATGTGGAAGAATCTCGAGGTAAGAGGAATTCGATTGAAAAAACCTGTGGGAAAAGGCATTGAGAATCGGAGAGAAATGAAGTCGAGTAAAACGAACGGTCGATCGGCCGCGCGGTTTCCTTTGAGTCGCAAAGTCCCATCTCTGTGCTGCGGCCGCTGGATGCGTTTCTCTGTCCCGCTCCGACAAATTGTTCGGTAAAACTGGATTCTTCGTCCGAAAAATACGATCGGTCGGCGGTCTTTCGGTGGTCGTGGCTTTAAGAGCCACCGAGTGCTCGATTCCGCGCTTTGAGGTCGGAACGAATGAAACGCGAAATCGAGGATAGACGTGGAACCGCGGTACGAACCAAACAAAACGTACACGCCCATTCGTCGGTATTAGGGCACCTGATAGTCTACCGTCTATGGTCTATACGAAACGTGGTAGTTCGTTCGGATTATTAAACGACGAATTTTTCTAATATCGCGTTTGTACGGCGTGCCACGATCTGACATCCGAGTATCTAAATACAGTTACAAAGATATGGTTACCAAAAGTAGTCGCGCATAATGGTACTACTTGTTGTAACATTTAAATATTGAATTAGATTCGTTAGATTCGAGCGTGTTAAATTTCGTACCGTTTAGCACCTGGTATTTCGGTCTTCGAGGATATTTACGTCGAAAGATCCAGGACAAGGAATAAAATAAAATTGCTGACGACATTGAATCACCTTTATCGAACTCCGACAAGCGCTTAAAATCGCTGTAAAAATTTGATACTGTGGAAATGAAACACGGAATCTGATAAGAAAATGTACTTTGTTCCTTGTAACCACTGTACACGGTCCAAGATTGCGAAGACTATTTATTTGCAAGGATTTCAGAAGAAAATAACGTATTGAAAGTTACAAGATTACTGGCAATTAATAGATAATTCGTAAAGTTCATCTTGTTCTTCTCAAAGTGTCCCGCTACTTGTCGATAAAGATGTAACTGTTTAAAAAGAAATCTCATCGAGATGGAAGATATTCGAGTCGTTTTTCACGAGAAATTATCGCAAAAGATGGTAAAACGTAGTCGAAAATAAGAAGAAATAATCCGACGATGATACATTACGAGTAGAAAGAAATAAATTACGTTGGTCATAAGAAGAAGCCGCTGAAACTTCTGCATAGATGCAATATACAGTATAAAAGTTTATTCGCTGATGATCGATCGATTGCTTTACGCGAATCAAGATTACGTTAAAAGTTTGTCGAATCAGCCCGCAACAACGAAATCATGCTGGCGAGTATAAAGAAATTCTCGAAAATAAGAAACCCGGAAACAGAATTTTTGCACGGAGGTTTGTTCCTCGATGATCGATCGAAATTCCACCAAAAGTTGGTGTAACGTCCGAGTACCGGCGAAACGAAGCGAAGAAAAGGGACCTTGGCTCGAAGAAGAGAGTAATGGCAATACCGGTCTTAGCGTAACCGTGGAACACTCGCGACGAACAGCGAAAGAGGAAAGAAGGAAAGAAACAGAGAAGCTAAGAACGCAAGCACGAAAGGCAAGGGGAACGAGTTGAAAAACATTAATTAATTCGTGCCACCTTAATTGCTAGCTGTGAAAGTTTTAAAGGGGCCGCAATTAACGCTCGATTCCGGTAAAATTCTCGTTCCAACGAACAGGACGCGCGCCAGAATCAAAAGCATCTTAGATAAAATAAACTCGGCTGGCTCTCGTAGCGTTTCTTTTCCGCGGCCTTCGTCGCGCGATTTCGCGTCGCATCGCGCGAATTTCCTTCCCGTTCTCTGGCAATTTTCGTTCGGTAACGTTCTCTCGATCGATTCCCGTTCGAATCGTCCAGCCACAGAGAGAAAGAGGATCCTCAATTTTTGCCAAAACGAGGAAAAAGTTGACCAGAGCTGCCACGGTTCCCCACGGTCCACGGAGCTATCGCTTCTATCCTCTTAACGTCTATCCAATCTCTTCCCTTAAAATTTCAACGGTAAACCGTGTTTGATAAGAACTCGCTCGCGCTTTTTCTCTTTCTTTTTTTTCCCCCCCTTTCGAATTCCTCGGAAGATCTAACGAATCTCGAGACGCGGCTAATTCCACCAACTACGTCCTCCACCGCTTATCGAATCAACTGATTAAAAGACCCACGGGAAGGGCAGATTCGACGATTCGTGTTCAAGCACGTCAATGCAATTCGTTCATCCGGATGAATTTCTACGATCCGTACGAACGTCGTACATATTTATCGACACATCGATAACTTGTTGCGGTTATAATTAGACCGCAGATGCTTATACAATTTTTATGAACATAGTCAGTGACGAACGAACGACTAAAATCCCAGTAGGGATTTGTCTGATTCGATTAAAGTAAATGTTGCGACCAGTGCTCTACTCTCGACAGTTTGGATATTTTCGCGTATTATGCATACGATTATAATACAACGTATTAGTTTAACTGTTAAACTGTTAATGTATAAAGTGTTCGAAACAGTTCATTTCCCTTGTCTACGGCACTGTGAATCTTATTAATCTTAGATCATCCGACAAACATTATATATAAAATAACGATCTCTTAAATTTTTTATTAAATTCTAGCGAATATTCGATTCAGAAATTATTGATAACTTTCTAAGAAAGTATTGATGCATTTGGGATCAACCGATACGCGCTTGTATTTTATGCTACCTTTATTTGCTCTCTCGGCAGAGCTAGAATCGTTGCAGAAATTTTATTGCTTTATTTTTTATTATCTTTATTAACGCCATTAAGCGATCCTGTTTTTAGTATTCCAAACGATTCCTTTATAAAGTAAAACTTTATAAAGTAAATATCCCGAACGATAGAACAGAACCAAAAATACAATTGTCAGTTTCCGTTATTGTATAATATCACGATATCAACGGATATCCAAAGTTATGGAAAACGCTGTAGAACGAAGACGGTGGGACGAGCAGGTGGAACGTGCCGCATCATGATACGTGCGGGACAAATGACGCAAGTACCGACCTCGAATTAGTAGAAAACAGACGCGCAAATCCAAGCACCTTGAATCATGCGGTGAATTACGACACGAAGGTTCGTGCAGGGTGCAAAAGGTGGAAGATCGTTTCGGCGTTTGTAAACGGGCCGAAAATATCGATTATCCGATAACTCGCTCGGTCGACTAGCGTCGATAAAATATCGGTGCAGACTTAATTACGGGTTGCTTTTTTCGAGCGGTTAATCGGCTCGTATCGAAGCGAGTCGACGCGAACGTCGCGCGTCGTCGCCACCCTTCTCCATTGGCTTTACCAGCGATCGAATTAAGAACAATGGCAGAAAATCGATATCCGTCCCCTCCAAACTTTGCCTATGTGCACACTGGGACCGCTCCTGCGTCGTGAGCAATGCGCGAATCGATCGAGTGTTTAGCATTTTCCTCAAAACTTGAAAGCCGAGCGAAAAGTTCAAAGTTCCGTGAGAGGTGTTTTGCACCAGTGACACGCGTATCGCCATATACGTTTGCCACGATGATTACCGTGCTCTTTTTATCGCATATAAACACGTAAAGAATACAAAATGTTTACCGAAATAAAAGTTTTCGTAGCCAGCGTTTCGTCGATAAAAGAAACCCGAATGCGCAATGAAACTGTACATGTGTGAAATTACTCTTGAAATTGTATTTAGAATTGTTGCGGCACGTGAGTGAATCGGATGACGCTGGTATTCCGACTGACGCGCTTCCTCAAACCGGCAAATAGTACAGAGTTTAGTAAAAACGTAGATCACCGACGACCAGCTGTCGCACTTACGCAAAAATATTGTACCTGCGTGTGCATATTATCGAAAGATAAAAGACCCAACAATAAGACACTCGTATCTCGTTATCTTACTAATTCTGTGCGGGTCGTTTGATTTTCACTTAGTAACAAAACTTCTCGTCTATGGAACGCACGTTTCTCAACTGAAGCTATTCCGGGGAAACGGATGAGGTTGAAGTTTTATCCATTCGATCTATACATGAAGGAGCTACTAAACAAAGAAAAATGAGTAAGAAATATTGAGTTTGTTCGATCAATGAGAAAAGATAAAAGGGATCTTTTCATTCACGGTGTTCTACATCCATGGCGATGCTTCAGCCACCGTGCGAATGCCTAGCAATTCTTGCCATCTTTCTTCGATCGGATGGAAAAGGGATCGTCGACGACCGAAAATCGGTATCGCGCTGTCACGTATCGTATCTCACAAGAATCGCCGTCTCGACGCTTTCACAGGCGATAATTATAACGCGATATTCCACGCAACGTATCGCGATATGTATATCGCGAATCGCGGCGTGAAAAAGCTGTAACGAAAAAGGGAGGAGCGAAAACTGGAAAGGAGACAGAGGAAGCAATTAACGGAGGCTCGCAGAGTGGAGTATTCGGCGTTCAGCTGGTTTCTTCGAGTGCCATTATCGCTGGAAGCGTATACACTGTACAAGCTAAGGAACAAACGGAGTTTAAAACCGAGCGAAAACGCTCAAAGCGGCCGTCGAAGATCGTTAGGCGATTTGTAAGAAAAGAGGGAAGAGCGAAAAGGAGGCAAACGTAATAACGGAAAAGGACGAGCGTGGAAAGGCGAGTCCCGTTTCTAGCCGCGCGAAAATGCTTAGCCTTGCGGGAAAATCGTTCGATCGGATACGGGACTTAACGAGATATCGTTAACGTCGGTGTTCGAGAAGGAAAGTACGTGCGCGCGTTTCCGCAGGCTGGCAACGGTTCGCAGACGAGGCCGTAAACGACGAGTCAGTTTACGGGGTCGATTCGGTCGGTCGCGCGACGGCTCGAGTGCGCGAGCTCGAAGGCTACAATGGATGGCCCTTTTGCGCCCTCGCGTTTCGCCTTCGCCTTCTTCCGCTTCTCCTTGCTCCCTTCCACGTTAGTCGTATGTTTACGGCCCTTTCCAACCAGAGATCGAAGCCAATGGGTTATGCATTTTTGAAGCCGAGCGCTGGGACGAATGCTCCTCCGCCACTAAAATTACTTTGTCTTTACGCGGAATCGGATTAAGTGGTAGAGAGGAGTGGGGGAGAGAGAGAGAGAGAGAGAGGGAGGGAGGAAAAATTTTTGATTTTATATCACGTTTGCTTCTTTGCAGGAGAAACTTGTAAAAAATTGTATACCATTGTTGCTTTCATAACTGATTACAAAAATTCCACGACCATTTGACAGATACCTTTATCGAAGTATCTGTCAGTAGAGATTTGTCGCAACAAAACGGTACGCTGCAGGGAATTATTGAACTTATTTTATTGTACAGCGTTTTATTTATTTGCAATCGTTTCGGTGATCGACGTGCGAGATAGGTGAAGAAACGTAGTAACGGTATCCACTCTGATCATTGACGGTCATTTTCATTTACATATTTAGCTGGAAATAAGACATAAACGCGAAGAGTAAAAACGAAATATAGAAAAATAATATGTCAAAGCGAATTACCGTTCGCTGAATCGCATCAATTCTATTTTTAATATCTTGTATCGATCGTGAGATTGCTAAACGAGTACAGCGCTTTGATTACGTAACCAGTTATACAGAGTAACAAATTACAAATGCAAAATCTTTAAATAGCCGTACAACTTTCTACGGAATTTCCTCCGTTAATAATCCTTGAAAGAAAAACACGGGCGAAAGTTCATTTTCAAAATGATGAAACAAACGACCGTGCGTGGTCGATCAACGTTCTCCAGTTGGGCAGCACCGATTTTCTTTTCGCGAGAAACATTCGTCCCGCGTCGAGCTCGGTATCCAGCCGTGACAGAATTTCATTAACGCGATTAAGGAGAAGGTTGACAGAGCGAGGAAGGCAGAAGCAAAGGCCGATAACGAGAGATTTAGTGGAGGAACAGAGAAAGGAGGAAGACTCGTCGGGGAAAGAAAGTTGGGGTAACCGCGAGTCAAACGTCTCGAATGCTTCTCACGTTCTTGTCGCGCGCAACTCTTGCCAACTGCGAAATACGACCGTTTCCAGCCTTCTTCCTTTCGTTTTTGCCCGTGTCTCGTCGTCGTTTTTCTCCGTTCGCCTCTTTTTTCTCTCCGTCCTTTGTATCTCTTTCGCGAAAAGCGCTCGCTTAGCGTTCCCTCTCCTTCTCGTACTTCAACCGCTCTCGATTTCTCCCTCTCTCTCTCTCTCTCTCTCTCTCTCTCGCGCGCGCGCGCGTGCAATTCCTCGGTCGAAATAAGCCCGAACGATGGCAGTCGAGCGCAAGACTGCCGGCCGGATACTAATTAAGAGCGCGTCTTTCAATTATTCTGCTATTGACAGTCGCGCAATCTACTCGTCGACCGGATGCATCGGGCCGGGCGCACAAAGAACACAACCCCGTGCTCGGTGTCATAGCTCTTTCGATTCGGCGACTCTCCATTCCTCCCTCGATCCATTCTTTCTCTCCCACTTTGCTCTTGCCTCTTTCTCTTTACCCTATTTTCTCGACTCTGCACTTTCGACTCACGACATCCGACCAGCGAAGATATCTTCGTTCCCTTCAAACGTTCCGAGACTCTCGCGCTTCTGTCGCCACGGCATTTGCAAAGTTACGTACCCTATGACGAGAGAGGAACTAGAGTCCCCGTTTCCCACTTGGCGTCGTCCGTCTCTCTATCGACAGACAGGGCGACGGACCTCGAGAGGGCCGAGTTTAACGCTATACAAAGCGGTTGATGGCCGATTAAATTAGCGTAACGTAAATTAATGGAAAACGGTAGAGCCTGGTCGTCTCGGCTCCCCCGGGGGTCGTCTGGCCCGAAAGACGAGCCGGAAAATAGGCCGAGACTCGTGACACTGGTACATGGAAACGCGTGTCCGATGCGCTTCGACAGTTTTCATATTTTACGATTTAAAGAGCAATCGACGCTGCCGATTGAAAGTAATCGACAGGAAGAGTCGACGGGTCGAGGGTATTAAAAACAGGATTTGGATGCAATTTCGCGCGTAATCCATGGAAGCCTCCGAGTCGAGTGCGCGGCCGTATCGACAGAAAAGTCACGGACGAACAATCGTATAGCCGGAATTTTCCGATTGCTGCAGCCGCCCGCTCGATCGGTCTGCTGTAAAGCGAGTAGCGAAATGGCGCGGTATTCGCAGGTCGATCCTGTCCTCCGATGAAATTCCAAACGACGACTCGTACTCGCCGAGCGTAGCGTATATTTCCTGCAACCGCTAAACGATAGCCAGTTTCGAGTTAATTGGGCAGACTCGCGTGCGCCAACACTGTCGCATCGAAGGACGAAGTTTATCGACTCGAGAGCCAGAAGACGAGGCGATAAGGCGAAGCGGAATCGAAAGCTCGCGACGACTCGACGTATCGTTCGAAAGTTAGACGCTTGGCCGGAGTTGGGCGAATTCTCGCGAAGAATATCAAACGGCTCGATATCGACGTCGATAGGGGAAATTTGCATGGACCGACGTTACGAGCGTGCCATCGCATTGCGTCACGTTTGCCGCAGGATCGCACGGCCCTTTCTAACGAAAACGAAAAGCAAAAGCGACCGGAAACGGACGGACGTAACGCGCAAGACACGTTGCATGGCAATTTGCAGCGACTCAATGCCGAATGGTGTTTGTCGACACGACGAACGAGAAACAGCAACGATACCGCGAACGATACGTATTCTCGCTCGAAAGTCGTTACCGAGGATGGGTAGGAGAAACGAAAGAGGCGTAAAAGCGAGGAACGAGAGGCGAGGGAGGAGCGCAAGCGCGCGATCCGGGCATTGAAGCAGCGATGCATGTCCAAACGCAGTATATTCTCATAGACGTACTCCCCGGAGGTAGCTGGATCACGACCGTGCCGGGGATATTTATTTACATTCTGGCAATTAGTCGAGCATTAGTCGTTCCTGCAGAGGTACGAATAACTGCCGTCTACGGGGGGTGGCGAGGCTCGTAACAGCGGCTAGCCGTCGCGTCGGTACAGCTTCCGATCCATTCAGTTGCCGGTCTAGCGACAACTTTCCACCTCGATTTTCATCTTACTCTTCCGCCGACTCTCGCCACCGCGCCAAATTCCCGAGGTCGGCTTATAAATCGTGAATCACGGGACGTCCCGCGAGGCTCTGCGTTATGGCGCGCGAGGAATTTCTCGCTCGTTCCTCCGCGAGAGAAGATTCGCATAGAGAAGAGCGCGACGCGAGACGCGATCTCGTATGCACCGTCGCGGAGAAAGGACGCGCCGCGATAGTCGGACTAGACAAATGGAAACTGTCGCGAAACTTCCGAGAAGCAAAGTCTCGCGGTAAAGGGCGGAAGACGCAGAGCGGAGGAAAGAAGCGGAACGAGCAGCAGCGGCAGCGGCAATAGCAAGCAGCAGCCGGTAGAGTGGGAGCAAGAAAGCGAACCGCGAAAGACAAAAGTGGACGGAGAACACTTAGTTAGCGGCAAAGTCTCGAGAGTACTTGGGAAGTAGCGCACCGTAAAGCGTGACGAAAAAAATGCTCGAAAATAGAAGAAGTTGGAAAGGAGAGGACGACTTTGTTCAACGGCGGAGCTAAACGCGCGAAGGAAAGACGCGTCCGCGATCCCTCGACTTTGAGCGAGTTCCAACGAAAGAAAAAGACGTTTACGTTTTCGTCGACAGCGCGTTTCGACGAGTTTCCAGGCTATTTTTAAGAAGTCGAGCACGGGCGATTGCTTTTCAAATGGTTTTTGCCTCCAACAAGAATATCTCGTTGTCCGATGGACGAACGAATTATTCGATGAACATCGTGACGTGCTCGCTGTGAAAGTTAATTGAATCGCGTCGATTACCGGCT
Organism: Bombus soroeensis; assembly: GCA_014737365.1. Taxonomy (NCBI): domain Eukaryota; kingdom Metazoa; phylum Arthropoda; class Insecta; order Hymenoptera; family Apidae; genus Bombus; species Bombus soroeensis. The sequence continues at coordinate 989,561 of JACXIL010000192.1, forward strand.
AAACGTTACCGAGAGCCCGTCCTTCGGTTATAAATGACCTACGACATAAATCGCTGGAAATCGTATTCGCTGCGACTTTTCGGTCGCTCGTGCCACGGAAATTAACCCTAGAACTGGAGCCGTCGCGAACGAGCCAAACTCGAATCTACGATTCTTCTTACACGTTCATCCTCGGAAAGATCGTTTTTGGGAAATTATTTTCCTGCAGTTGCTGCTGATAAAGAGAACGCTCCGTTGGAAAATAAGGGCGCGTATCGATACTTTTTATAGCCGCTGTATATCGAACTTTGTACGTCTATGCCGCGATAAACAATTTCCTAGGAATTTTTTATGAAGAAGAAATAGTTTTACCTGAAACTTTTCCAACTTGTATATTCGAGCAACCCTTTCTCGCGAGTTAAGCAAGAAAAATAAGAAGAATCGAAAGAAGATAAAGCGTCATCGATCGATCCTCCTCTCGTCCCATCCAAACATCCCAGCCGCGTCGCTCGATCAACGAACAGGCGTGCGAAGATTCTCGCCAACTGCCAATGCAAACTGCGTGGCGCGTAAATAAAGACGATCGTGTCACGCTGTTACGCTCTACGATCGGGAATGCGAAGAAACGCGAGGCTCGCGACCTGCACGAATAACCGGAACCTCTCCAGCGACGCGTTTCGTGTCGTTACCTAAAATTTATTCCTCCTGCTCCTCCTGCTCCTCCTCTTCCTCCTCCTCGTTCTCCCACCTGTTCCCCGCGTTCGTGTAAAAGTCACTGGCGAGCCGGACGGTTTGAAACAGCAGGCACCAACCAGCGAGCCTCGCAACGCGCGACACGTCGCGATGATTTACGAGATTACGCGCGATCTGTTTTGCAGTCGCGCCGCTGAATCGTCCATAAAACATCGTACTAGGAAAAATAATGGATTGTTTCTATAAAAAACGAAATAGCCAACGGATATAGTCGATTCTCAGCCTGCTTTGGCCTAACCCGAGACGACTTTTAGGATACGTGGAGAAACGTCGCGTCGTGGGTCCTTGAGCGAGCAGCTCTGTCGGTCGCGACGTTCGCCCGTTAACGCGTTCACTGCCATTCAATTTTTGCAAAATATCATATATCGTGTTTGGTCGAAAATTATTTAGTCCAAAAATTTATCTTACTTCAATCGCTCTAAAAACTTTGGTGATGCGGGTCACCGATGATGACGGTCAACGCGTTAACCGGGTCAACGTTTGAATCGGAAACTGTCACAGTTGTACGATGGAATTAATTAATAAATACAGATCTGCCCGAGTTGGATGAATTTTAATTCTTATAAACGCGAATGCGGTATAATTTATTCTCAGCAAAAATGATCTGACCAACGATATACGTAAAAAGAATGAGGATATTTACATAAAGAAAGTACTACTCGGTTAATAGGTTAATGGACTAACGCAATAAACTCGTTTGGTCTAACGTGGAATGATTTTAGCTCGAGAATAAACTCTCCTGGTGAAAGAGAAACACGGACAAGAAGCGTTTTTATTACGAGTCCTTCGATTCAACACGTTCTGGACGATAAACGAAAATAAAACGAAATAGATAAAAATACATACGGAAAATCGTATAATTCGAAAATAACATTAAAATCATATTCGCCTCGTAAATTCGGCTTAACGGCAGCAGGCAACCTTCGGCTAATTTTCGGCCAAAGTAAATTTATTAGATTCTCAAGGGAAATAGGGAAGAATCTGTATGGATATGCGCGATTTCCTGTTTCAATTTTACCGCCAAAGATTTTTCAGAAACCTTAGAGAAACCTTTTGTCGAGCGGAAAACGAAGGTGAGATCGGGACGTGAAAAGATCCAAGAATTGCAGCACGGTTAAAGCTAAGTATTCCTAACGTCTTAATAATAAGAAAAACGGGCTCGGTATATGTCAGGCGAAAAATAAGAATCCGCGGCGTCGGTTCAACGAAAATAGGTACCGGCGAACGCGAACGCGGAGAAACAAAAGAAGCGAAAAAATCTGAAAGGAAAGAGAGAGGAAAGAGAGAGGAAAGAGAGAGGAAAGAGAGAGGAAAGAAGAAAAGGTGCATCGCGTTACAAGAAAGGAGACATATTTCGTGTCGCCGTAAACTCCGGCCACGTCGACGTCCACGGACCAAGCCATCCATCACGTGGCGCGTCTACCGAGAGACGTATGGTAAAGGGACGTCGGTTCCGGGACTCGAAATCCTTCGAAGCAAGAACGAACGAAGCGAGGAATAGGATGCGAGGAAAAGATTATTCGCTTCTCGGACCGGAATTCTTGCAGTGACGCGGCGAAGTAAGAAGGAAGACGAACGGGCAAGCTATTGCTTCGGATACCGATAACATTGGGTAGCGATACGCTACCGGAGTCCGTATATCCCGGCTGTATGCCCGATAGCTGCAATTACCTAAGCTTTAATCCCGCCGGATAATTCGGAAATACATTATCCCAGGAACAAATATTCGCGTCACTGGCGTTAAATCCGCGCGTAAAATCGAAACCTCCGATATATGTACATACCGATCCTCTGCTTCCCTCTTTATCGCGTTCCGCTACCTAAAACTGTCATAAATATCGCAGGAAAAGCGCATAATTGTGAAATGCTTCGACGCGATGCGTAATTTCTACGATACGGCTCCCGTGTCCGACTATCGTTTCGAGTAGAATGCCGCGATCTTGCAACTACACCCGTAACCAGTATGCGAGTCAGGTGGGGAAAAAAAATACGTATGCGCGCGACCGTAAGCTCGGTCGTCGACGGTTGATAAAACGCGCGAACGAACGAACGAACGAACGGAGGGACCTAGGGACGGATTGGACGAATGGACGAATGGACGAACGAACGAACGGACGGACAGACGGACAGGGTTGTAAATGGGGTCGGCCAGCCTGAACGCGTATAAAATATGCCGAGCCGCGCTATCTCGCGGCCGATTGCCTGGAAAACTCACGCGAAAATATCGATCCCCACCCGGTCCGCTTGTAATCAGATTAAGCAAGACCAACGGCTCGACCTGGCCATACCTATAACCCTGCACGGCTCCCTCGACACCTGTGTGAGTGTACCTCTCCTCTCCTCTCTCCCTCTTCCAACCCCCTCTCGCTCCGTCCTTCTCCTTGCAACCAAGCGGACGACAAGGACAACCATGAAGGGCGAAAGAGAGAGAGAGGGAGAGAGGGAGAGAGAGAGAGAGAGAGCTGGAGAAACGGAGAGAGAAGAGCACACGAACGTTCGCACCCCTTCGTCGTGCACCCTCCTCTAACCGTATCTCTCTATCTACGCGCGAAACGGGGCGCAGTCGGTATACTCGGTCCGTTATGGGAACGGCTACGGGTTCGAGTGTGTTTGCACGCCACCCCGTACCCGTTCGACAACGTCTACGGGTTGCCAAAGTAGTCCTTTCGATCGAACTAGTACGAAACACGGTTAGGGATCGCCGTCAAAGAAATAAAGCAACGGCGATCGAATGGAACGTGGTAAGCTCGACCACGTTAATTAGAAAGGAATTGTATCGAGCGAAATAGCGGCATGGAAGAGGCAGATTCGTTCGCCGCACGCAATTTCATTTCTATTAAATTTCACGGCTCTCGATCTGCTAGCCGATCCTACTTTCAAACTATTATCTCTATTCGCGAATAAATGCGATCAGCCGGCGCTTTGTCGAATGTTTCGGTCATTTCCCGGGACACGTTTCCAGACGGGGATGAATTCATTTTAATCGAAGAGACGAGTCTGATTTCGTATCAGATTCGTAATAAAAGGAATCGCTATTCGCGCCGTTGAAACGACCTAGGATTTATATCCTATTAATAGTCAAACTTTACCAATATATTATATGGGTATGAATAAACAAAAAACGTTATATAAACGTAAGCCATTCAAAGCTTTGTTAAAATGTTGTAATAAAAATACGAAATACCTATAGAGAGCAGTGCAATATCCGGCTATAATCCTTCGGATTATTAAACTCGATCTATTTGCTATCCTACAAAAGTCACGGAACGGTTTGCACGTGTCACGCAAATTTATAATAATTTTTCTTTCTTCTTCGACGTTTCCTCGCCTCTACGCGGTATACCGGAATTACGATAGTTACTTATATTTCAATTTAGATCTCATCCTCTGTTGACCATGTCTCCGAATATACTGATGCTAATTGTGTTGACATGCCATATATTATGTTATAATTATGCTATGCACAATTTCACGATACGAGAACCGGACGAATACTTATTACGCGTATAATTTCCTCTGGTTTCTGAATACATATTTGTTAATGTTCCCATCAAAAATATGGATAAATAATATCTCTTTATAAAATCCAATTTGAAGGTTTCTACGAATGTGTACGCATTTTCGTTTGATAAAATATTTTATATAAACAAAGTTGCACAAAATTTTTGTTCAAATTCATCACAGCGATGAATATTTCTTACGTTCGCTGTATATTAGCTTGATGAACATCGAATGTGTGAATCGTGTATCCAAAGTCTAAATTTCAGAGGCCAATATCGCCCACATATTAGTTTTCATCTGATCAATTACCAATCGCACGAAATGGTAACTACATACACGGGCACGCGAAGCTACTACAATATTTGTTTACAACTTTTACGAACATATCATATATATATATATATATGATAGGCCCGACTATCATCGCTATATTGCTAAAGTTTGAAACCACTTGGAAAATATATATAAAAGCGACAAAGTATTTACTACAGGTATACGCTTGGCAAAGATCGCGAGAATATTCAAGCAATTATCTGTTACCTACGTTGATGCAATCTCAACGTTAAACGAAAGCGTAATTTGCATCTATTATACCCCTAAGTTGGCCATTCTTACCGTATATTAATTCTTTTTTATCAAATACACGTATATAAGTTCGCAGCAAATATCTTGAAATTTCCACATACATTTTCAGACTAGTTGCAAACATCGATACAATCGTGTCTCGTTACAGTACCAGTGAAATTTCAAAATGTTTTACACGGACGTGAAAGTTTTGCACGGTAAGTGTCCAAATACTTTCGCGGGCCACCGTAGACAAATGGGACGAATAAAGGATGTGACAATAGACCGATATACCGGTCGATGAATAATCCAGAAAATAAAAATCGCTCTTCGAACGATACCGCGATATGTACGTAGCTCTCCTCGTTTTCGATCCTCAATTCCGACCGATAATTTAACAGCTTGTCACGAGCGGGATGCCGTGAATGTATACGTTTCTACATCGCGTATATCCCGGTACTAATCAGAATAATCGCTTATCTCCGTTATCGAACCTGGCTTCATTGGCTCATGAAGATTTCAGTGGCCGCTCCGTTTATCGAGCCGACTCGCCAGAGAGAGAGAGAGAGAGAGAGAGAGAGAGTGACAGAGAGTGAGAGAGAGTGAGAGAAAGTGAGAGAGAGAGAGAGAGAGGAAGCGAGCACGCATTCGTTTTATAATGAAGAGCGACTTGCATTATTAAATTTCTAATGCATACGCATGGAAATCGCGCAGGATAAAAGGATGATCGCGTCGAAATCCGAAATATCGGGACGATTCGTTTGCGAACCGCTATTGGTATCTAACATTTTTTGCCCGGGCATTAACGTCAGATAATATCGTCGCATGTAATCGCGTATCGCCGATCGGGCTCCGATACGCGATAGCGGTCTACGATCTCGCCGATCTTTTGGTCCGATGCGTTCCAATCAAAATTGAAATTTAGAGGATCGTTTAATTCACGGCTACTGTCACACATCGCCCGATCCGTTCAAGCGAGCAAACGAAAGAACGAACGGAACGAACGATCGAATAGCCGAGCGACTCGCAGTCGATCACCGTCCACGATAAGCGGTGATTGGTTCGACGGACGCGTTATTCGTCAGAGATACAAAGTCGCGAATATTCAGGCTTGAGATTGCGATCGAACTTCCATCGAATCTCCACCTGAACCCGATCCAACGATAAAAAGATAGAGTAAAGCAAGGTTATTTGTGTTAGCCGAGCTTCGATATTTTGATATTCAAACTCCAACTTTCCACGGAATAATCAAATTTCGTGTACATCGGGAGACGTTGTTAGTCCGCAGCGTAACAACGAACGTATCGATCGATAGTAATAAAAGAAAACATAAAACATCGGAGCGCTTAAAGATGCTTATTACGTAGTTTAGGTGGTAGAAAAAGAAAAATATGAAAAACGAAAAAATGACTGGAATATTCTTACGATAGATACGTAGGTACATGAGAAATTTCAACTATCGCCAGATCGACCGTCGAAACGCAGTCTTTCGGTACGGGAACCTGGATCAACGACGGGATATTCCTGCCATTGCTAGCTGTTCGATCGTAACCCGAAGAATATGGTAGCTGAAAAAACACGTGTACGCGGAACAATACGATCGGTCTCGATGACACGCGCCAACGACGTTGCACGTTTTACACGTACCTCGAACACTGCGGTCGAAATCGATACGAGAGCTTGCGAAACGTTTCGCTCGTTATTATCCGCCTCGCCAGCTGAGATTAGCGAATGCGCTAGCTTTTAATGATCCGGATACATTGGCGCTCGTATTCCCGCTGAACCGGCGCAACATAGTAATTACGACTTATTTCTCGTTGCTAGCGCCATGTCTTTTTAATCCTGCTATCGCGAGCTTGACAGCGCGCGATTCCGCACCGGCGACATCACGTTCGATCACCACCGCACTGTTCGTTCGTTGCACTGAAAGAAGAAAAAAAAAAAAGGATCAAGGCAAAAAGAAAGGGAAAGAAATTAGTAGAAAACTGGGAGAAAATAAGACAGCGGTAGGAAGATGATACGAACCTAGGTAGCTTTCTTCGATCGAATTTACGACGTTTCGGGGAATACAATTTGAGGCAAAAGCGGTGAGTGGTCAACCCGATAGGTGGGTCCAATATGGATTATCGAAAATTCATAAGAACACTTTGTATTCTGGAGTCCGCAGGATGCGAGAATACGCGTAGCAACTGTATCCGCCAGCGAGAAATATACCGCTGGTAATAGAGGATATCCCGGCAATCGTGCTACAAAAATGTAGAAAAAATTTTTTTGTAGTTTGAACGTTTGTCAAGCACGCTTGAACTTGACTAATTCCGCGCCGAACAAAAACGAATAATTGACAGAAAGTTATTCTACGGCCCAAAATATAAAAAACAGTGACAGATGGAAAATTTGGAATAACATTCCTTCGCAAGACGCTTGCCGACCAAATTAAATTCAAAAATTGATCAAACACGCGTATACCAGACCAATTCGTAATTAAACGTGATCGATATCAATATCTTCTTTTTAAAACGTGTCCTTCTACGTGTAGCATTTATGCTCGCACGTGCAATGATCTCCTCTGCCGATTCTTTGCTCGTACAAATTTTCAAGTTCGATTCTATTAAAAACGAAACGCCGAAAGCCTCTTCTTCTCGACTGTACCATGATTGCCAGGACAGAATATAAAACGTAGTTTCCTTTGTAAAACGTAGTTTCTGTCGCGAGTTCCCACTATACGTAGCGTTTAAGAAGGAATATCTGCTTCTTGGAATAGCGAATAGTCAGCGAGCCATTGGAATCTATCGCGTGGATTTTATTCGACTCGGCGGGGACGCGTCAAGCTTGTGCAGAGGAAAAGCTAGAATCGCGATGCGGTGCCGAAGTGGAAAGGTAGCTGTTCAGATTTTGGTTTAATGGAAATTTAAGATGGTGCTGGGTGGTTTTTCTCTGGCGCGCTAGTTCCAATCTCGATTGGCTGTATAGTCGGCCGGTGCGCCAGATCAACAGATATATGGCCTATAGGAAAGTTGTATTCGCGGATGAACAAGCGAACGGACAAACGAACGGGCAAATGCACGCGCGTGTACGTATCGGGGGATTTTCAGCTGCAAAATTTATAGCACCTACCTACTCCGGAGGGTACGGGCCAGCCTGCACGATGGGGTGGAGGATATAGATTACGTACGGCTCAACTATGGAGCAGTATTTTCCTCTGGCTCACGCCCGAGCGAACGCACGCTGCGACGCAACGAGACTGCCAGCGAAGAAAGAGAAAAAGCCAAAGAAGAGACTTTGTATTCCCTGTAGCGACACTTATCTCCTTACGTACTCGCATTTTCCACGACTCCAGTCCCCTTGCCTCCTTCTTTTTGCTCCTGCTCCCTTTTACTCTTTTCCCTTGCCTATCGGCTCGCCAATGGCGTAGCAACGTCTTCGCGATACCGATATCGTCTCTTCAACCTCGGCTCGTTCGTACAGCCATCCATCCCGCGCCACCTTCTAACACCGTCCAAGATGAAGACCGAAGAAATAAGAATCAGTCGTCTTAACGCGCTCCACAAGGATAATGGAAATTTGATAGATTGTATTTCTAACAGAGGTTAGCCTGACCATTAACTACAGTTAGTGTCGATTATCGTGTTTTAGAAAATTAGGAAAATTACAATTAGAACATTTCTTAATATCGAGAAACACGAGGACCGATAATTAAAATAAAATTTGCCTATAATTTTGCATCGGACGTTGAACAGCGAACAACTAAAGTTGGTTCGAGTAGCCTGGAAGCATTAATCACTGTTCAAAGAAGAACATATTATCAACGACTTGTCAAGATTATCCACGTCGCTGCTCCGTCCAACTTTACAGCAGATCCTTCTCTCGGAACGTGTTTGCTTATGCGAGTCTTCCCTCTCTCCATTCGTCTCGTAAACTATACGTCGGCTCGTCGCATCTCTTCTGCGGGTCCGGCACATTTCGCAGTCGACGATGAAGACGAGGACCATGACGCGAAGAGACCGAGAATACCGAGCACGAGGGAGGAACGAAGCAAGAGGGAGGAAAACTACTGGCGGAGAAAGTTTTTCCGTAGTCGCGACGGAAATCCGTAGGAAAATATTTTTCCACGCGCCTCGTTGACAGTTGTCAGGAGAAACTAGCGCGAGGATGCAAAAGTAAGAAGGAGGAAGAAAAGGAAAAAGAAGAGAAACAAAGTGACCTGACTTTTAGCCTGTTCTCGTGAAACTCGCAGCGTTTCTTCGTTTCATAGCTATTTCACGATACGCGTCGCATCCAGGTTGCGATCGTTGCATACAAAGTGTTATCGGAAACGAATTTCTTCTTAAAAAGTCCGCTATAACTGCCTCCATCGACCTCTCTTTTTTCTTTCTCTTTTTTCCGCTCTTCGAATTGGTTTCGCGGAATGGGTAGCTGGCATATCGCAGAGACTACGACACGTGGAAGAACAGTGGCAAAAAACATAGATAAATTACTCGGTTTTACGTGGAAAAACCGTGGCAGATTGAAAGAATCTCGTCGCGTTCAACTACCATTTGCAATTAGTAGGCGTTCCGAGCTTTGATTTCTCCCTTGCCTATAACGTGATCGAGCTGCCTCTTCGCTTATATCGGTAAACATTTCCGCGACTATTTGCAAGCGTACCGCTCATTATCCCCTCGAATTGTACTCGCGAAACCCGCGCAACACCGTTGTCCGAATAGTTATATTTCCAGGCCGTAATCTACCGCCAAGACCGCAAGGGTAATAAAACGCAACCCGTTTGCCGACTATGGAAATTTACCAATGTCCGATTACGTGGCAAGTGCACGCGGGAATTCCCCTGCTATATCTACTGGCAATGTTAATACGCGCCAGCTACTCGACGATGCGTCCAGGATTCCTCCACGCAGCGTCGTTTAGCCCTTTCGTTACGGATTACCGCCGCAAACAAACATCGTACTACGCGGTAGAACTTTGTTTGCACAGTGGCTCAAGAAAACAATTTCTGCGCTCATCATAGAAAAGTTTCGTGCATAGACATTTTATTATTATTATTATTATTATTACTACTTACTTGTGTGTATTGTACGAAACATTTTCAAGGGATTCTTCCGAAGGATAGCGAGCGTCGCTTCCGATTATGTTATTCGTTTAACCGATTCATCGTTACGCTGTTGGCGCAAATGGGTCAAAGTGACCGGATGCTTGCGAGCGACGATGTAGACGTTCAAATGACATTTCGATGCTTCGAAGCTGCTGATTGCGAGCAGATATGACGAGATCGGTTTGCCTCGTACGATGTTGTATCGTGATTCGTACGAGAGTTAAATTACCACGACTCGTCAGAGCCAGACTCGTCGTTTGAGAAGAAGGAGTTAACTCGTGGCTTCTTCGCCTTTAGCGCGTGTCGTCGATCCAGATATAAAAATTACGGCGCTGGATCGCGCGGGGAACGTATTTCGACAACGTCGTTAATCACCAGATCGGGAAATAAAATCATTCGGATGTTCGAAATCGATCAAGCACGCGTCGTATTTCACTATCATATGTAGATCGTCACGCGTGACGCGCGTAACTGTCCTGTTCGCGAAAAGTTTGATTTATTTTAACAAAACGAAATTCCAATGGAATTTGTACCGGTGCGCTGGGCCGACCGTTAACCACAACGTGGATACGAATCAATTGAAAATGAAAAACGTTGTATTTTTGCGTCTCGTTGCTTTCCGAATAGCTATCCAGGTATCCACATCGGGAGAAAATCTGTTTGAACGTGAATCGATTTCAGGAAATCGGTCGTTGAATAGAGAATAGTAGGAAAGGGGTTAAAGATTGAAATTTTCAGCTTCCCGTTACGGAGTTGACCCTTTCTCTACGGACGAGTACGTTCGAATGCCAGAAGGCACATTCGTACGTATTACGATCGTCGACCACCGCCCTACACACACGGTGCCTTTTCAAAATACTTTCTGTAAAATATAATAACAGGCAAACTCTCTGCTATACCGCTCGCGTGTATCCCAACGCTTTGTTCAATTTATAATAACTTTACGTACGATGTATACTTTAGCAAAGTGTACAAATTAACGATGAATCTTCTGCCTAATTAGAGGCAACGGTTGCGCTACCTTTGATGCAATCGCCGAGCTATAAATTTATATCAGCCATTAAAAATGTAGCAATAATGTATTTTACTATTCAGGTAGCACCGTGTAACGGCACGTTCGAAACTCATCGTCGATCGAGACGCCGTCCGTCAGTGACCGAATATCTCGAGGAATCGCGTTCTATCATCGATCCGTCATCGATCGGCGAGCTTTTATTGCCGTTCGACTTTGTCGCGAGACCGGCACGTAAGTGTCGCAACGACGCGAATCTTTTTCCCTGACTGTCGTTTCTTTCCGCGACAACTCGTCGAACTTCTCTCGCTGTTGTTCCCACAAGACACGGCCGTTTCGCAAAAAGAATGGACAGACTTTCTGTCTGTCATCTATTTCGCAAACGAGCCAGTTCGCGGGGGAATTTCTTGCGCGGACACCACCGCGAACACCGTGTTCCCGCGGACGTCCAAAGAAACGATGTCATCGCACGCCACGCTCTAACGTACGTTATTTTCGTTTCGTTGGCGTTTGCTATGAAAAAAATTATGAAAGCAAGACGAGAGACAGTTTCACCCTGCGAAATATTCAGAGACACCAGTTCCCACGTAAAGGGAGTCTTCGAGTCTGACCGCAATTCGCCGCTCGAGATTCGCTGTAAGCCTCGAAAGGTAAACCTAAATCGCGACGCCTCCGGGCAAAACCGTAAGGATCGCGTGGAACAGCGAATGGTGGGCCGAAAAGAATAGATGGTATTTTCTACGATGGCGTTCTAGATATTCTTTGTGTCCCTCTATCATCGATGCCCATCCCTCTTCCACCCTCCTTCATATATCTTTTCCGAGTCGTTCAACATTCCGCAGACAAAAAGATTATATTCGCGTCGGCCTTCGGCGATGATCGGATTCGCCTCGACCGCCACGACCCTTCGGTGACGTTTCTAACTTTCCCGGTTGTCTCTTTCTCGCGCGGAGAAAAGGTAAGCTCGATTAAAGGTGAGTTCGATGAAAACTGGCGACTCGGAGGAAAAGAAAGACGAGGGGCAGAAAAACGTCGCGGTCGTTTCCACCTAGGAGGAAAATGCATCCGATTCGCTAAGGCGGTCTAAATTGCTGGAACGCGAGCTAAGGGACCATAATTTCCTTGGCTGCCGCCGGTTTTTCGTCTTTCAGCTCGTTCCCCGGTTAGTCGGACGATCTCCATCCTCTCTCCATTCGGTCTCCGTGTGTCTCGACGATGCAGTCACTATGCGTGCGAAGAATAAATACGTTTTTTTAAGACGACTGTCCTGCTTACGGTCGGTGGTCGATGGCAAGCGTAGTTTGCCAAGCCCTCGAGAAATACCGGGTCGCAATTTCGCGTAACGAAAAACAAATAGCGACCATCCATCGAGCCCGCCGACACTGCAAGGCGCATAGGAGAAGAACACGCGAGGTAAAAAGGCAAGACGAACGAACGAAAAGATAAAAGATACGAAGAGATGAGAAAAGGGGAAAAGAGAAGAGAAAAAGACGAGGGAGGAGGAGATGGAGAGGGGTTCGCGGCAGTAGTCCATCCATGGCGATTCGAAAGGAATTTTTCTACGCGCGAAACGCGATGGACGCGCAACCTTTTAATTCCTCGGAACGCGATACGCCGGTACGCTGATTTCTACAGTTTCTTCAAAATTTCTCATTTTACGTTCTTATGTTGTTTTTGTGCGTTTCGCAGAGTATCAGCCGTTGCTCGGTTGTACCATCGGTCACCGAACATCGTGTATCGTAGTTTCGTCGAGAGTTGAAATTCCGAACGCGAGGAAAATTGGCGAACGTTCGCCTGCCGGGAAGACGAACGAGAGGTTGTTTAATTTCGAAGAAAATGCATTACACGGGCAACGCGGGGCGAGAGAATAGAAAAGCGTGGGTTTAAATTTTGACGGGATCCGAAGCCGGTCTGTGCGGCTTCGACGGTTAATATTTGAACGGAATCTAACGCCATAGATGTCGGACGAAACCATGGCGTTCATAGAAGCGCGAGCGAAAAAAGTGGCGCCGGCAAGCATTACGATTTTAAAATTCGAGAGAAAAACCGATTGTTTCTCGAACGAGCGTGAGTCAACTACCCGGGAGTTGCTTCCAAGAGAAAGACGATTTTCAAATATTTACGGGAACGTTCCGTAAACCAAACGAAACGGTACCAAACCAAACCCCAGAATATCACGTTCTCCTCCAAAACGTTTTCCTCCCTAGGAACGCTATCGCTGCAGCAGCGATGCGAAACTTTGCCAGTCGTCGAATCTCGATGTATCGCGTTGTATCGACCGGGCCGAGAGGGAGATTCAGCCGATCGATGGCTACGTCGAATTTCGATCATCGCGTTCGATGATCTTGGAGAAGAAGCGAGAAGGTAAAGATAGCGACGACGTTTTTGGAAACAGCTGTTTGATCGGGAAAACTGATCGACCTAACGAGTTCGTTGAAATTGCGAAAATTTCATGCAGAAATCGCTTAAATCACTTAAACGGGGGAGAAAGCGTACAATTTTTGCCGATCTTAAGGAACGATCTTTCCTTTACCGTGTTTCTTCTACGCGTAAAGGCTGATACATACAGGCAATTATTTTATACGTCACGGATTACGTATAATAAGGTGTCTACGTAAGTTTTACGATAAATGGATTACAGGATCGATCGACCGTGCGAGACTGTGCAAGTACATCTACCAACTGATCGTCCTTGGAGATACGCGCCGAGAAGTACAGTTACCGATAAACCGTAGAGGAAAGGGGTTTGGGAAACGAAGGGTGAGAAGAAGGAGAGAAGCGGTGGATCGGCGTTGTCGGTCGCGCTTGTTCGCATTCTCGTGGCGAAAGAATTTCAATGGAGAAAGGATACGCAGCACGACGTGAAACGCGGCAAAATCGTTGAAAATCCTGCTCGGAGAAGCGTCGAGTGCCCTGGCAGATTGCCATTGTCGCCGGTACAATTCAATCGCAAAGTTAGCTAGCTCCCTGTAGAAATCACATAATGTGCGGTTACCCAACCACTCCTCCGTTCGTCCCTCTGCGCCGTCGTACGCCCATGGCTTTCACCCTATTCCGTTTCTCTCGCGCTCTCCTGCTTTCTCCTGCTTGCCCCTCCCTCCTTCCACCGTCGTTCTATCTGTCTCCGTCCCTCTTAATAACTCCCACCCTGCCTCTTTCGCAACAGTCGTCCCATGGGAGCCAACAAATCAAAAACACCCCCAAAGAGCCACCCCGTTGGAAGTTGGCGGAGCCGCGACACCGACTCACGAATCACCGTCGGCGGCAAACTCGAGAAAGGAGCTAAATTAAAATGCATCGTGAGACGAGTAGTAGGAAATTACGTCAGTGTCTGTGGAAAAGAGCGCGAAATCAAGGCCACGAGAAGTCTGGAAGCAACGCCGGCATTGTCCGCCCTCTCGTTTCCACTGTCTCTTCCAGGCGATAAATTGAAACAAACGACAAGGCAAGGCAGACAAAACGATCTCGACTTTGCCGATAAATATCTTAATTACGAGCCGGCTCTTCAGGGGATGTCGAAATCTTAGGAAAGTTCGCAGCGAGAAGTAGGTGCGCAAACTGCCGTCCGAATCGTAAAGCTTCGTTTCCATACGCGTGGATCGCGAACACGATGAGGATGAGGATGAGGATGACGATGACGATGACGAAGGAAAAGGACGAAGGCGTGCGGCATGGAAAACAATTCCGGATCGACGCTTTTATCCCGGCACTTTTCATCTACGTAATCGCGTGTCACGTAGGTAAGGAAAAACAAAAAGGGGAGAAAGGAGAGAGGGGAAAAAAAGGAAAGAGACGTAGCATCGTCCAATTAGAAGCGGCAAACGTTGGTAGGAAGAGAGGGTTGGGGCTGGCAGAGCGAGGAGCGAGGAGCGAGGAGCGAGCTTTGAGCCGTGTAGTTTGTAGGTCGTAGCGGTGAGTAGAGGTACGTACCGTTTGACTGAAGCAGGTGTTTAATTTAGCGGTACTTGGTAACACGCGTTGTAGGCCGTAAGCCTAAGGCAGATGGAGAGATGGTGGAGGGTCAGAGGTACGAGGCAGTGCTCGGAAAAGGTGAAGGGCGGACGAAGAGAGATACGGCGAAAACGGCATGCGGAAGGAGAAGGAGGTGCAGGGTAACGAAAGAGAGAGCCGGGAGAAGAGGAGAAAGAGCGAAGAGAAAGGAGGGGAAAGTGAGAGAGTGCTCTTGGCTTTAGCGTGCAGGGTCTGCCTACTCATGGTAATTAAATGCCAGGCAATTTACAGGGCATGCATTTGCCGAAGGCTGGGCCACGGTACCGTGCGAGTTGCTCCTTATGCTCGGTAAAGCCGCACGCTCGTTCGCTTATTCGCTCGTTCGCTCGTTGGCTCGTTGGTTCGTTCGCTCGTTCGCTCGTTCGCTCGCTCGTTCGTTCGGTAACCCGGTTGCGCGCGTCCTCATGCTCGAACTCCACGGAAACGGCAACAGGAGAACCATGTGTTTCGCGAGCTTCGGTTACCCCGGTTGCTTCGACGAGCCTCGAGTGACCCGCCGGCTAGCCACCTTCCGCGTACACAACGCTTCGCCCCAACCCCCGACTTATGTTCGCTGACTCTCTTCTCTCCTCTCCTCTCCTCTCCTCTCCTCTCTACCCATCCGCACATCCACCCCACATATATCCGTCCATCTATTCATCCATCCATCCTGTTGGAAGCCGGCTTGCCACCCGCAAACTATCCGCTTGTTTCCTTACCGCGATTAATCCGGGCCAATTTACGTCGGCAAGTAGACCGATCGCCCGTTACGAAATCGCATCGCAACGACTATCCTTTGGAATTTTTCAGCCCAACGAATTTTCTCCGATTAGAAATTTTCGCCCGTTTTCGCGTCCACCAGAAACGATATATAGGAGCGGAAGGTACGTGTACGCCGGGCGTAGATCGAATAAATAACCGGATCGATAAAACGTTAATTTAACGGACACGAGGCGGGGCAAGGGAAGCAGACAAGAAAAGAGGCGGCGTTAAACCGTTTTAATCGGAAGGAGATGCTCATAGTTTTCGGTCGGGTCTGGCGTTCGTAACTTTCCCTATCTCGGTAAGCTTTTATCGCGAGCACGACGCGCCACGACGGACTTTTTGCTACTCCCTCCTTGTCACTTGTTGATGTCGTGGAGTCGAGGGGTTCCGGTAGAGACCGGAACACGGTCGGCGGTTACCACCCTCACGGTCGAGCATCGAGCAGCGTGTTCCAACACCTCGTCGTCTCCTGCGGGATAAGGAGAAAATTTTAGTTCGACGGACGCTTCTTGCTGCGAGGTAGAGCCAACTTTCGATCTGTGCGAAGCGTTCTCGGCAAAGTTTACTCTTTCGGACTTTTTATATCGAGTCTCCATCGGATAACTTCTTGAATCGCGTCTTGCGCGCGTCACCCCCCCCCTCTTAACCTCGGTACGCTTCTCGGGCAAATCCATATTTTAAAATTCGTTCGACGATTTCTTCTTTCCCCTATTCGAGGCCGGAAAAATCGAGGCACCGATTAAAAAGAAGCAATTTCCGTTGCGAACCAACCGGCTCGAGCATCTTCGACGAATGTATCGCCGGAGAGGTTCGGTCGTTAAAATAACTCGGCGGTTATCGATTCTTCGTAGGTTTCCAAGCCGAGAAGAAAGCTGGATCGACGCGACGCGACGCGATGATTATAGCTGCGACGAGCGAGAGCTGTTCCGCATATTTTCTCGCTTCTCTTTCGCTCTCCAGCCTCCGACGAATGCTTCTTCCCAATATCAACCGGATATTCCCCGTTATTCATTTTTCGAGAAAATGCACGATCCTTGTTAGCATGCAACAACGTTGTACGCACGCGGTTAGACAGAAATTCGGTTCTGGTCGAAACGAATCGAACGGTCCGGGCGTAGTGGAACAGGCGGAAGCGTCGTTCGAAAGAAAGAGAAAGGAGGAAAAGGAAAAGGAAGAGGCAACGGAGAGAAGCCGGTGGTTGGAGTTGCGGGGCCACGTCGTTCGTTGTCATCGTTCGACGTCATTACCGGAGCTCGTCGAGGCGGATATTCCGTATCTCCGAAGTAACGCGTAACAACGTCACTGTTTACCGTCTTTCGGCTGTACGCGCTGTTATCCCAGTATCTCGTTTCGCCAAGATCTCCGGGTTATCGATTCCGTTCAGTTGGCCGCGTTCGCAGACTTGAATTTTAATCGACGACGCGACGCAGATTATAACGCGCGTTGCACGATCCTGCCAAGCCGACAAATTAGAAAATTCCGGAAGCTCGTGTAAACCACGAGGGAGGGAGGGGGGGGGCGAAAGACCACCGCCGCTTTTTCTCCCTGCCTCGATTATTTTTTGCCTTTATTTTTCGCCCAACGTCGTTAGCCTCGAAATAAACTCGTAACCAACGTGCGCGAAACCTGCACCAAAATCGCGACCGCGTTTCGCGCGGTGAATATTTTATGCCGTTGCATTTCGCCTGATAGAAACGCCACGTCTCCCGGACTATCTTCCGTTGGACACGTCGCGCGTCGCCACGAAAAACCTAACAGACCGCGATGCATCGAATTTCGAACATTTTTCCAGCTAGCGAGCTTTTTCGCGCGCCGCCGCGACGAAACAGCAGAACTTTTACATAATGGTTAATACTCGGTCGCGTCCCACGCTGCTTTTATGGGGACGCAACCACTGTTTCGCTGTCGGAAATACTCGTCGCCGCCTCGGTGCCTCGTCTTGCCACGATTTCCACCTCCGCGAAATAAAAAGCGCCGCCAATCTACGCGTAACCAACGCGTTAACCGATATCGCTGCGGCGATCTTCTTTTTATTTCGTTTCGCTTAAATCACGCGACATGCAACGAAAGGGGACGCCTCCTGATTTCCGCCTCGAACCGATTTAACGGTTCGTTTTCAGATGACAGCCCACGGTCGACCGACGTTCTCGCTTCGTCAGCCTCGTCCTTTTTTTAAATACACTCAACGTCGCTTCCGGCCAGCGAAGACCGTGCGCCCAAGGGCCGTCCCTGCGTCCCCTGTTCCCCGACAGAAAAATTGCACCTCCATTTAAAAACTCTCCTGTCTATGCGAAAAGTTTCGGACAATACAGTTTCCTATCGCGCTCCTTTCGCTGCCATCGAACGAAAATACCGCACAGCACGAATAAGAGAGGAAATTTCCACGCGACAACGTTTGCGAACCTACGCCTAAAAGTTTCATCATTTTTCTCAAATTATTCGTACGTATATTTAATGAAAGAAATCGATCTTAAGCGAAGATTATCGCAATACGTATCAGACTCGTAAAACACGTTGGACAGATTCCGCGTTTTTCCGTAATACGTGGGTTCCGTGGATCTTTGGAATTTTAAATTCCCTACAAATAGAGGAAAATCCGCGGTACGCTGATCGACGAGCTTCCGCTCGCTATATATAGAAAAGAAAAAAGAAAAGATAGAATTTTTTTTCGAGACAAGAGTGAAAAAACTGATGGTACGATAAAATGCTTAAGAGGAGATAGGGACTTTAAGAGTTTCCGGTCACGTCCTACCAACGATTCAATTGACGCGCGACACGCTCAGACTACTCGAATCTTCGGTTTCTCATAGCCGAAGCTTTTAAGGAAAGCCGCGCGGAACCGATATACCCGCCGCTTTCGCCACAATTACTCTCGACATGTAGGTGTTATCGCTGCGATGTAAAATCAGCCTGGAAATCCCTTCGCGTTTAATATATTTTACGGAATATGGTATAAAAAATTACAACGATTCGTTACTGTATATTGCGGTTTCGTGTGACGGTAAAAGGATGGAGAGGGTGAGCGTACAAGTTCGAGCTTTCGTTGCACCTTATCGATTCTGCAGGCGCTGCGACTAACCTGCACCATGCATTGGTGTACGTACGACTTAACCGAGCTCGATACCGACTCGTCCGTGTTGGCCGGAGAATCGCGTGGCCCCGTCACTCGACCCTCGACTCCGCGACTTTAAAAGTCGCACGAAACCCGCGTACGTTGTCTCGCGAGTCTAAAACCAGCCGTTACATACGAGAAACGCAGGTTTTCTCGGGGATATTGCGCTACGCGAAACCGTAAGATCCGAAGCGGAGGGACGATAAAGGAAAGGGAGGAGAACGCGTTGCGGGAAGGGAGCGAGGAGGACGGCTCGATGCGACGTGATACGCGAAACGTCGTCGGGGTCGTCGTTCGTGAAGCAGGACTCGGCGAGAAGGAAGAAACGAAGGTTGTTACCGCGGCGGAAGAGACCTCGATCCATCACGTGGCAGAAAGGACGGAAATCGATCGATCTCGGGCGTCGGTAGAAACGCGACACGAAAGCCACGGTGGATCCGATTGTTGGAAGGAAGGTGAGAAGTGGCGCGGGTCTGGCGATCCGCACGCGACAGGTCGAGGTCGAGATGCAGAGTTTTCAAAGTTCCATAAATGGCGCGTACATCGTAATTTCCATCGGGCAAGTGCGGATAGAGGTGAGCGAGCAGGGGGCGAGCACACGATCGATGGGATCGCGTCTTCGCGTGTCTAACCGCAACTTTGCCTTCTGCCTACAAGGACGACCGCGTTTCCTCGCAGTCGACTACCCGACGTTTGCACGGTCGCGCGATCCTTCCTTCGGTTTGTTCTTGCGAAACTCGACTCGCGGACACCTCCTCCACTAGACCGTCTCGAATTGCAACGAATTCGTCGACAAAAGTATATCCGGCTACCAGGCAAAGGACGATGGGAAGAGCACCGGTCGGACAGAACCGCGATTCCGTCTCGAAGCTCTCTCGTTATTGCTCTCAACCTATCGCGTACATGCAGGATCCTTTCGCGAGCGGTTGGTAATTTCCCGCGCGGCGAGTCGGCAATGATTAAGCTTTCGCTCTACGGTAATTACGCGAAGCACGGAAACACGGCGAGATGTATACAACAACGCGCATTCACCCGCGGCCACAATTCCCTCGCTCTTGCCCTCGCTCTCCTTCTCGTTTCTGTGCACTCGCACACGCGCTCCTCGTTCGCGTTTTCCATGCTCGTCGGCCCGAAGTTAATAATAATTGCGTACACAAAAAACTCTTGCAAACGCAACGACGAGAAACCGAGATGAACGGTACAACGAGTGAGTGAGAGAGAGAGAGAGAGAGAGAGAGAGCCGCTAGGAGACCGAGGCGGAGTATAAATTCGAACCTCGGTAGAAAGAGAGGTGGACGCGTTACGAAGAAGACCAACGGGTATAAATATTAAATTCGTTGAAAAACGAGGCTCATTTGCCCACCGAACGCGCGAAATTCCGCAAATTGTATGATTTTTCTTTCCCCTCCCGGCCCTCCTCCCTCTCTCTCTCCCTCTCTCTCTCTCTCTCTTTGTCTCTTACTCTTTGCCAAAATTTTCTCCGGATACTACCGCGAGTTTTGTCCTAAATATCTCGTTACAAGGTCTAAATGAAAGTAGAAACGTCCACGTAGACGTACGAAAGGGGAAGAGAGTGTATTAGAAAATTGGCGTTTAAAAAGAGAAGAAAGGGACTAGTCGGGAAATGGAAGGAAAAGAGAATGGGCCAGTGGGAAGAAGAGAGCGATAAGAAATGAACTTTCGCTGTAACGTGCTTGTGTTCTCGGCTTAGCTCGACGGTATACCGTTGCCGACCTAAGGCGAAAACATCGTGACCATTTTCTTCTCACCTGTTCGCGTAGATTGCGGTCTTACGAAATTACGCGAAACAACTTCGCGACCAAAGACGCCGCTCTAACGGACGTCGGATGAACCGAGCGACGGGCAAAAGAACGAAACGGTTTCGTTTCCGCCGATGGGAAAGAGGATCGACTGGAAAGCGGATCGCTCCGAGTGCGGCGCTCGCCTCGTCGGCAACCGTTTCGACTCTCCAACCTCTCAATCGCGATTATCGAAGCGTGCACGGCCGCGGCTTTTAAAGTTCGACCGGGTTTCGATCGCCAGCACAATACGGCGTTCGTATCCATTGGCGTACCGTTGCCTATCCGTTATCCCAAATACGTATGTATCAATGTACACGGGTTTCTGTTCTCGGCTATGCGACGATGGAACCGAGGCACGTATACTCTTCAGCCGGATACCTTTCGTTGCCTGACAACCTGATCTATCGCTATTTACATAATAGACCTAACGAGAGAAAAACGAAGTCTGGCCCGGGAAAGTGAAGGGAACGCGGAAGAAAAGGTAAAAGCGTAGACGTCTAGCGTGTCGTTGGATAACCCAACTATATGACACACCGGAGAAACTGCAAGTTATAAAACGTTAGTCTCGAGCTGCGATCTCCGGGGAATATCTTGCTCGAATAAAGTCTCAAAAAGGGAGGGATAAACGACGTCGGCTCTATTACCGAGGCAAACTCTTCGTAGGCGTCGTTCTCTTCGGTTGACGCACGGAGCGTCACCGCGTATCTTTAACGTTCCTGCATCGAGACGCTCCCAAACGGACGAATTAATCGACCACGTAACTCGATTAAATCATCGGTCTTCCCTCGTCGCCTACTAATTTCTATAGTCTAATTTTATCTTTCCTTCCTCGCGTACTCGTCAACTCCACTCCTTCGCCCGTAGTCCGTGAGAAAATCGCGTAGCGACGGCGGATATCGTTGCGAACGCGACGGAACGTTGCTTCCTCGAACGTTTGAAATAACGTAAAAATCGTATTTTACTTGCGAAGCTTTCAACGTGCGTTTATTCGGTTCGTTAAATTTCGACGATTAAGTCGTCGACCGTGCTTTTTCTATCCACGTCGCCACGTAATCTAACTTTGCATAATGAAACGCGATGACTGCCGAAACGTTGATTATATCGCGTCTGGTTAGTTTCAAATAGTTAAATCGGTGTTTAATAAATATCATTTAACGGGGCTACCCAACGGTCAGTTTGAGAAACCTGAAAAACTTGGTAAATGCGGAATTATTTGACCAGTTTATGAAATCCACCGTTCCGTACGCAAACACCTAATAAACGTACCTGAGCGATCCGGTATCCGGATAAAAATGTACAAAAAAACGAAGCAAACACGGTGGAAAGTGAGAATTCAGCTATCATCGGCCAACGATCGATCGGAGAAACGAAAATTGGTTTACTACCCTTTGGAGGTAGTACGATCGGCTACACAGGCAGGTCGCGTTCGCTCGTAACGCGAGATGACTGCTGTACGAAAGTTCATGGACAACGATGCAAATTGTAGCTAATATGGGATGCGTAGAGGGAAGTTGATGGGACGGGAAAACGAGACGCGAATCGTGTAAAGGACATCAGATAGCGGCGGATCGGGCTATCTGACGATCCGGCTTCCGCCATCGAATTGTACGCTTGGCAAATCAGGTGGTTCGCGGGTGCGCGACGCCACGTTACCCAGTAGGATAGCACCTAATGTAATCACGATAATGGCCATGCCGGGTCAACCAAGAGCTCTACGCCATCGCTCTCGGCATCCCAGACATTCCTGTATCATCGCGTGATCTGGACATGAAAGGGGAAGAGGAATGGGAATGGAGAGGCAGGAGAACGAAGAGGAGGTGGAGGAGGCAAGAGGCGAAGAGAATGACGATAGAAGGGAAGGGAAGAGAGACGATACTCCGGTGGAATCCCGGTTACGAACGGCCGCTAACGGCCTTCCGAACAATCGTCGTCCGCCGATGCATCATCGTTCATCGACAGGATTGCAGCTTCTCTTTCGATCGCTAAAAAATAATTTCCCCGTATCGGAACCGCTAGCGATGGGATCAAGTTCAATACGTATTTAGAAATCCAGGTCAAACGTAACAGCCAAGCTTCGCTTCGCGGCGTTTCGCTAACGTTGCGAGCGTGTTACTACTCGTAACACTCGATGCTTCGTTTATCGCAACGCGTTAGGTTGTCCGAAAAGTTTCTTTCGTTTTACGAGGAAATAATAGACGCACGACGTTTCTCGTTTTATATTATTTCCTCGAATCACGTACGATCCGTTTTGTTCCGTCGAGATAAACGCCGCGACGTTTCACACGGACTTCCACTCGCGTCTGTACGAAGGTGCACTGTTGTAAAAAAAAAAGAAAAAAAAAACACGTCTGCGAAAGAAAGACACTTTTCGGACAACTTAATACTTGCCAAATATTCGATTGGAACGACTACTACTCGCAATTTTCCAAAATTTATCTTCGACTACGTGTACTTCCGTGTTGCAGCGAATCTAATTTATACCCGTGGAAGGCAGGTGCGATCGATTATCAGCGTAGAATTGGATTATGCGTGAGGGATTTCGACGGCGATCGAGAAAAGTAATTTTAAGAGAACAGAGAATTTTCGTAAGATAAACGTCGAACCTACTCGGTCGGATTAAGTTTGCTTGTTTTCTCGAAATACTCGCACAACAGGCGAATGCTGCAACCTACTTGCGACGTATTTTAGCCCATCGCTAACAACCGCGTTATCCCTTCGGATATCCAAACACGAAACACGGTCGACCGAACGCATTACGTCATCCTGTGATTGCGTCGGAAAGACGAGACATTCTTTTCCCGAGGATTATCACCTATAGACTTCACGGTGTATCGTGCGTAACGATGCTCGTTAACGAATAGCCAACGTATCGCGCGACCCAGCAGACTCTGTTATCGTCCGAAAGCTCGGATCATCGATTCATCGTTGTCCCATTCCAACCGATCCAATCATCCCATTTTTCCTTTTTTTTTTTTTTTTTTTTTTTTTTTTTTTTTTTTTTTTTTTTTTTTTGATGCTTCTGTGAACCAATTGTCGCGAAACTTTGGCGCCGCGACGATAAAACGGAAATTTGACTCCATGGTTTTTACGTCAGGGCTTCGAGCATACCTTTTACTACGATGCTTTTTTACGATAGTAATCGTACTACAATGTTTCGTACAAGCGAGTAAAAAATTTGCCAGCTGGTTGGGGCGCGCAAAGCCCGGCGAAATTTTACATCGACAAATTCAAAAGCATCCAACTCTTTCCGACGACACAACGAACGAGGTCACGGCTGATCGAACGTTGATCGAGTCTTAACCATCCCAACTAACGTAATGGCCAAACTTTCCACTACGAAATACACTGAGAAGTACTAGAAACTACGCAGGAACCCGTGATGTATATAAATTCGCGTGAACGACAGCCTCGTTCGCAAGTATCGTCGTAGAACGGTTGCGACAAATATGGAAGTGAGGTGGATAGGTCGGAGTGACGGTGCTGCCGCTGGTATGTAAGTCGCTGTGAGGTACCGCTGCTTTCTTCTCATTTAGGTGTCGTGGAAGAAAAATCGTACCGCGTAACTTGAACGTTCGTAGCCAACGGCGCCAACCACTGCTCTGCCGTCGTCCGGTCACAGTTTGCTGGCGAGTGCCGCTACAAAAGAAAACGTATCTAGTGGGAAATTCGAGCGGAAGATATTTTTGTGTTGAAACGGTCTTGAAACGCCGATACATACTTACGAAGCTACAACTGCGCGCACTTAGAGATTCAGCCGGTGGTCGCTGCGACGAACACGCCAGAGGTAACCAAGCCAGAGAAGGCAGCAGGTGTGAGCAAAACGAGAAACGAGCCCGTTAAACGAATTAACGTGCTCCGTGGTCCTCGAACAACTTCCATCCGACTGTGCGACCGACTTCGAGGACGGAACCAACCTATTCGTTTCATCCAGCCAAACTTTTCCCTTTAACGTCGCGGTTTTTGCCTCCCTCTTTGATCTTTCCGCTGCACAGATTTCCACGATTCGTCCCATCTCCTTGGAATCGCGTAGGGGAACGCGGCGAAAGCGTGAGTCCGTGCCGCGCCGACTCCATCAACGATGCATAATCCGCTCTTACGCACGTCGCTTTTACGCATCGTTCGACGAATAGTTTTTTTTATCCGCACTCGAGAAGCTCGCGATCGTCTCTCGTTCGTCCCTTTTCTCTTCCTAATTCGCGTTATCCGCGCTCGTCGTTCAACCTTCTCGGATAATAAACTTAGACGTACCACTACGTACGATGGAAATTGAAAGTCGCGGTTTCGCTCGCAAGTCCTACCAGGTTCTATGAATCGGCGTGAAAAAGCAGCGTTCGATAGAACGGTGGGGGAAGGGGAGGCGAAAAAAAAAGAAAAAACAAGCGAAGGAAAACGAAGTAAAGCGAGATAGCGACGCGGATACACGACGGATACAGACGAGCAGAAGAGTCATTTGCGAGTCACAGCCTACGAATGCGACAGACAATTCCACTCTCGTAGCGATCAGAAAATCGAGAGGCGCGAGAGCAACGTATATAAATCGGTACATATGCATATTTCGCCTTTGATGGTTAGATTTATTTGCATATTCGGGCAACTATCGAACGCTCCCTTCTCTAAATCGATATATTCAAACACGCATCTGACACGCCGTTGAATAACCAGAGGAAAATAACGGAGATCCAGGCCCGCAGAGTAATACGACAAAACATTGCAAGCTTTCTCTCTCCCTCTCTCTCTCTCTCTCTCTCTCACTCTCTCTCTCGTTATGCCTGGTACGAATCGGTCGCGATTACGTATGGCGAAACGAAGGTTATCGGTTGGTGTTTCGCTGCCTTAATTGCGTGCAGCGTCAGCGGATAATTGATGAAGTAACGCGATTACCCGTATGGTCGGATAATTCTGTGGATTGTTAGGAAACCGACCATCGTGCAGCGTTGATAATCGATCGCGCGTACAATCTGTTCGTTCTATCGCGCGTGGCAGCGACAGAATAACGAAGCTATTTGTTAAGCTATCGAAATTGTTCCCTTGTCCCTTCGTAACCACGTTTGCGGCACTCGCTCGCTCAGTTTCCCGACGAATCCACCCCCCCCCTTCCCTACCTGCTCGGAGAAAGAACCGTGAAATTACAAAAGTAACAGGAAAATACCTTCTCTCGGCCCTTTCTTCTCTATTCTTCCTTTTCAACACTCTCGAGCCTTTTCGCTCGAGTTTTCCGCTGTTAGCAAACCTCGTGACAAAGAGAACGGATCCAAGGGACAAAGGGATTCTGTTCGAGACGAATTAACCTCCATCTTTTTTTCAATAAACCGACAACTCTGTTAGCCCGGCGTGTGATAATCCACCTCTGAAAACGAATTAACCTGAGCAGCGGGTTTTAAATCAGACGAAAAACAATATTTCCAGTCCTTTTCGCGGTTAATTTTTCACCAGAGTATAAAAATCGCTACGTACCGCGAAAGATTTAGTTCCGATCGATTTTTCGATGCACGATTCTCGAACGTAACGGATAGCGTCACCTTCCGACGAGAAGGCAAACGTCAAACTACCTTCGATCAAAATCGTCCACTCGACGGTCGGTTCGCGTGCGTAAGAAACGGCGGAGAAATAGGAAAGCACTGAAAAGATCATTTTTCGAAAAGGGCAAAGTCTACGATCGGTAAAAATACGCGAAGCGTACGCAAAATCCGCGAAAATTATTTGCCCTCGGTTTATAGCTCGCTGGAGTAAATCACAGAGGACGTGAGGAAATTCGTGATCTTTCAAAGTCGGTATTATAGGATGTAGTCATGCTTCCTCGGATAAGGTAGATTTCGCTTTCACCCATCTAAGATCAGACGAAAATCATATTACGACGAGAAGACCGAGAACTATTTCATATATTTAACTATATTTAACCGTTTAATAACGCTTGAAAAAAAAACGTAAATAAAAAAAATTTTTAAAAACTTTATCTCCGGAAGAAGAGATAAATGTATCAAGTTTTTCGACGAAGAATACCGAAGATAAAGGTGCACAGAGGGGACCAAGGGAAATGCGAAGGAATGCGGTGCAGGAGATCGGCAACGTCTATTCGGTGACATTAAAAAGACGATGTTTCAAACTGTACGACGCCACTTTAATCGATACTTGACTCTAAATCTCCCTCTCGCAATTCGACAAACTCCTCGGCAATCTCTGTGAAATTACGTCGTCCAAAAACGTTCGCTAATCGTCTTGATACCGTTGATATAACTTTCTCAAGACCGGTTCGGGAATCCGTTTTTCGGCCAGATTTTTCGTCCCAGGGAGTTCAGAAGGTATTTGAGTCTTTTCCACCAAGTTTTGTCCGGCCGATGAAAAAGGGCGATCAACCAGTTTCGACAAGGGTATTGCTTTTTCGTCCAGATTTTCAGAGCCTGGCAGTGGCAAGGAGGTGACCATTTCCGTATCCTCCGTGATGCTCCGAGGGGCGTAAAAAATTCCAGACGTTCCAGACGCTTCGGGCATTGCCAGGTTGGGAGCCGCCAAAGTACCAACCACTCCGATAAACAACGCAATAATCTGCAACGATTGGAAAATGCCAAGTTCCTCTTTCGCATTGATCACAAAACGCGCGACGTAAGCGCGCAAACGCGCGTCGACCATGGAAATCAACGTTCGCGTGTCGCGTCTATAAATTTGAATAACAAAGGCTCGTTCGGATCGGACAAGTTGATTACATTCAAATGACTGGAAGAAAGTAACACCCGGAAAGCAATGGGAACGAACGTTGAAACGTTAAAAGGATATTTCAAGTCGGAAATAACAGGCTCGCATAGATCAAGATATTTCAAGCTTCACGCTTAAATCCAAACTTGGCTCGACTAATCGGAACGAGGGCTAGTAAATCGCGCGATACGTGCACAAAATACGTAAAGGTATGATCTTTGAAATAACAATCGAGTATTTTCGAGTTCTACTCGTCAAAGGCTGGCGCACGCGTTACAGAGAAAAGTAGCGAGGTGAAAAAATAAGAAATAAATTAAGAAGAAGTAATCGCGAAACGAAACTTTAAATAAACGAACGTGACAACTAAGAGCGATTACGATATTGATCGAAAAGTTGAAAATGTTCCGTGTTCTGGATCGTGTCGGTGTCTTACCTCGATCATGTTCGCTCGAACAACCGCGTTCAACTGTTTCCAGATCCGACACACACCGATGACGGCACTTTTATACATATACGTGGGATATACGTGGCGACACTGGTCCCACAACATGAATCGACGTTTTATTACGACGAGTCAAGCGGCCACGACAGTCGCGCCCGGGGCAATGTCTTCGTGGAATTGTCTTTTTTTTCTCCATCGTGTCTCTCTCTCCCTCTCTCTCTCGATATCCTGAGAACCTATTTACCTGTTTCCTCGCGCGCTTCGATATCCGTGAGACGCGTGGATCGCTCGACAAAACGCAGATTCCCGTTGGGAAGAGGTCGGTGTGTAAAATCGAAAAGACGAGAGGAGGAAAAGCGAGCGCAGAAAATTGCGATCGTATGTAATAGCGATTTATGTTCTTTCGATCTGCATTCTATATAGAATTTTCGCCGCTTCTTCGATATCATATATCGGCTACGTAAATAAGCCATTGAACTAATAAGCGCGAATACGTAACGTTTGCACCGATTTGCACGTGCGGGACGAAGTGTGGAAAATATTTTATGAATTTGTAGGTAAATATTATTGCAACAAGTGAAAATAAATGATTGGCGAGCATCGGCGGGGTTCGCGATTACGTCTATATTTATCTAGAACCGAGCAAGTAAATAAAAAAGCAAAAGTTCGCGGTATTCTTCGAAATTTTGTTGCACAACGTGCAACGAGTCTTCTCCATATTTCAGTCCCCTTCTTTTCTCCTTCTCAGTTTCTACGCACAGACGAGTAATAATCGAATTCACTCCTACGCCGTGCTCGTTTCGTAAACCGTCTCTTTCCATCTTTTAAGGTACAACGACGTTCAGACGGCGGACAGAACCGATATCACGGCATATCGTTACGTGTCATAGGCGTAACGTATGGTCATTGGAAAAGTGACGTCATTTTATCCCTCTTCCAAGCGATTACCCGCTATTATAAGCGAGATTTAATCCCCCGTTGGTGTAAACTCCGACAACTTACAGGGAAGAAGTGACGTCACCTCGTCCATGTACCTTGACATTTCTCGCCATCGTATCCAACTTTCCTTTCAGCCGTTGTCCAACGACGACCATCGTGTCGACATTTACGCGCCTCCGTCGACGAGGAAATTGGAAAATTTGATCGACGTCTCTCACGCTTTTCAGACATCGTTAAAAATAAACTCCTCTACCCTGTACGCGTCTCCTATGTATCCGACGCCCGCAACACGTAGCTGTCTCGACGAACACGATTACAGCGGCGCTACCGAAATTATTTAAACACTTACATAAAGCGAAAGAAGAAAAATACCATGATTTAGAAACAGTCGCTCGTGACTCGCTAATGACGTAACTATTTCGATTGCTTAAAATTTCGCGAAATCAAGGAACAACGACGAGAGAAATGTGAAACAATTTGTGTCGGTTGGCTTTCGTAACCATACATTTTTACGAAAAAAAGCAGCGTTCGACGATATAAATTAACTGGAAAAACGGCGTTGTAAATGAAACGTTGCATCGATACGATGTTGACGCTTAACGAGGTAACTCGTTGTACGCCTGAAACGGGCAACTGATCCATCGATTTGAATTGTACAGTCGTATTAACGTCTCATAATAGTCGTTAATACGACAAACAAATCGGGGCGCAAGTAACGTCCTTTCGTCGTAATCGATGTCCTAGTAGTCGATCGACGCTCGAATCAGTAACGATCGAATTTTCGTTGGAACTAACAGCACGGGACTCGGTTTTCACGATTCTTAAATTAGTCGTTGTTCGACGTGGATTCGCGTTCGCGCACGCTGCCCCCAGCGGCTTGCATCGGTTCGTTTTCATCTCGAAACAGAGAAAACCGAAAATACACGGTTTGACGTAGAACGGGCGTTACGAGTAAGCAAACGAGCAAAATCTATCTTGTATTTGTTTCCCTTCGTCTCTGCGCTGCGAAACGGATACCTCGGCGGTTGACTTCGTTTAAGAACAACTTTCATTCCACTAATCTCAGCTTGCGGTCCGATTCTACGCGAATTCTTCGCAATTCGCTCGCAACGGCCCTTTCTCCCTCTTCGTCTTCCCTTCTAGATGAGTCGCAGAAAGATTCTTGGAAGAGCTTCGCTTTCGTTTCCCGCGGTCGACGGTATTCTCGACGTGGATCAAATTCTGCAAACGGACCCGTGGAAACAGATTGACGATTTCGTGCAACAAAACTTCACGCAAAACATCTTAAACGAGTTTAACGAACGGCTGACGGTCGAACCGAAACTCACCCCCGTAGGTAAGCGGAAAATATCTCGTTCGTAGTTCCACGAAAGGCGCGTTTTATTGTCGACTTTAACAACAGATAATACGTCCCCGGGGAAAAAACGAGCGACGTCATCCAGGAGATCGCCTCGTAACGATCCAACGAACGAAGAAAAATCGCCCAAGAAGAAATCAGATGATCAGCAGCCGGTAGGCGGTGGTGCAAAACTAAACGAGCGTAAAAAACGAATCGCGAAGAAGAGTGACAAGGCGGAAGTATCGACCAGCAAAGAGGAGAAGGTTAGCAAAGCGAAGCTTTTTCTTTTGTTCGTGTCTCCGATTTTCCTTCTACTTGCGACAAAGGTATCTAAGCACGATATAGGCAATACTAAAGAATCGAAAACTTATTCGCAGCAGTTGGAAGTTATCCCAGAAGTAGCCGTCAAAGAGAAATCAAGAGCAACGACACCCGATAGAAGAAGCGGAAAGTGTAAAAACGAGGAAAAGGAGAGAATCGTCGACGATCCAACTGGAACGAAACAACAACGTGAAACGGGAAATACAGATCCGATGAACGATCAAATAGAAAATACAGCAAAGGACGCGACCACGAAATCCGTGAATCCGTCGAACAGCACGGATTCAAAATCGCCGCTCGGAACAAGTACGCCGAGACGCGGCAAAGCTGCCGAACAGGACAGTCTCACCGGGAAGGAAGCTTCTGCTACTACGGAGCACAATATTTCGGCGTCTGATTCTTCCGTGAAGCGTAACGTTTCGACGAACAACTGCAACGCACGAGATGCCTTCTCCACGCAGGATTTAAACAACAACAATAACGTCGCTGCTAACAACTACGAGAGTAAGGAAAGAAAGGTAAGATGCAAGCATAAAAAGACGGAGAATGTAACGAAAGAGAAGAAGCATGGAAGTCACGATACATCGGACATATCGATGAAGACAGCGTCAAGATGCAAGAAACACGATAAAAAAATGGCAACGGCAGGTAAACCAGTCATCGTGCTCGTTTTCACGTTCGATCGCGAAACTCTTTCGTTACGTCGTTTGTGAGTAATCGATTGTTTGCACGATAGAGACGAAACAGATCGGAAAGGAGAAGCATTTGCTGAAACAACGCCGGAGACGTTACAAGGGAAAGATAAGACGAATCGAAAGGAAAGCAGATCGGGCCATGGAAACGTATATTCATCACGTCACGCGCATAATTAAAAAAATGGGTTATTTACCAGGTATTCTGCTGCTTTCCGAAATCTTTACGAGCACAACGTATATATTATGTTCGCCTACTTTACGCGTTTTTTCTTACAGAAGACAGTTCGTGCTCCGACGACGACAGTTATTCCGATATCTCTGACGAATCGTCTTACTGTAGTTCCTATTGTTCCGATAGTTGCTGTTCCTATTGTTCCGATGGTTGCTATTCCTCTTGCGACTACTCAGAGTACACTCTGTTTTCTTGTTCTTGTTCTTCTTCTTCCTCTTCTTCCTCTTCTTCCTCTTCTTCTTCCTCTCCTTCTTCTTCTTCTGCGCGTAGACTCTTGTTCCGAACGAAGACCAAATGAATACATTACGGACTGATGATTCGTCCAACTAAGCTTTCACAGGTCTAAGACTAATTTCCATCGATCGTTAATTTTCTCGCAACGTCGAACGTTTACCTTTAAATCTAATTTATCGAGTCAACGCGAGATTATATGTATATGTATGTTTGTACGAATGAGAGATATATAAATAAAGAATTTCCTACGTGTCCCCGAAAATGTCGAATATTTTATTCGTTAACTAAACGATAGAATAGTCGCTTCTGTGGGAACGGACGACGATAAATCGAGCATACCTTGCCACGATATATTTTTCATAGTATCGATTGCGTCGTGTCGTGAATCTCGTTTCGGAATTTACAAGGCGAAGCGAATCATATTCGTGACAATGTAAATGTGCACAGGCAATGGACATAGCGTGGCTAGGAGCTGCTCGACGTTATTACGACCGTCAGAAAAAGAAATCTCGCTCGAAACGCATGCATCCTTCAACGAGGCGAGGACGCCTCGACGATAGAGGTGTTACGGTTCTAATGAGTCGAAACGAAATAGTTACGCGATACGTCGTATTACCTATTTCTATCGTAACGGTTTTCTCTATTTATATCTTCGATATTGCCGTCGTTGCACTGGTATGTACGATCCATCCCTATGGACATCGTATACTTGACATACATGTTAAAAATACTTTCTGGTTTAAATTAAATTCCACCTCAGGAGTATGCGTATTATTTGGCCATCGGTAGTGCTATTATATTCGGCCATCGTGCGTACGCGTGTCTCACGATCACAAAATCACACGAGCACACGATGCTCGAGCATCGTTTGTCGTTAAGCATATACATATACCGTTATACCGATGCAACGGAGAACAACGAACCTGAGATCGCTACTTTTGCACGTGCTAAGACGAAAGAGCGGAACCACTCGAGATTTATCCGCCGGCGGAATATCGTTAACTTATAAATCTCTCGTCTCAAGATCGAAATTTACGATCCGAACGGCATTTCCGTTGGTTGGTTCAATAGCGGAAAAACACGCATACTCGATACGAGGAAACATCGAATAGACAGCTACGTTTTGATACCGTCGATCAATTTTTAGAAACCAAGGGAAACAAAATGCATTTTGCTCGCGATGCAAATTCTGCGTTTAATCGTGCTCTGATACATCATCCGTTCTTTACGTTTTAAGCTTTAGCTACGATCCGGACGATTTTTAGCCTTCGAGGAAAATGTTAACGAACGATCGAAACAAGAAATCGATCCCTTTGCATTTTCGTTCGTAAGAAACGTTTGAGAAACTCGAGGATCGCTAGGAAGACAGGACGAGTCGGTCGAAACTGCAGCGCGCGATTGAAATAAGAAATCGATTCTTTCGTACGTTTCTTAAATTTGAAGACATTAACGCGTCTGATGATTAAAAAAAGAAAAAAAAAAAAGAACGGTGCAAGTTAGCCGAAACTGTGGCATACGATCGAAAGGAAAAGTCACGATAGAAAATACGACTTTCATCCGACAAATAAACGTAATTGCGTTAAGGATAATTGGCCTTATTTAGAAAGCAATTGGAGAAAATGACAGTTTTTTTTTTGCAAAGTAGAAACACGCATCGTTTAATCGTCCATGTTTCATACCCTTACTCGATCTACGTCTGCGCGTGGCGGCCGGGTCTATAAAAGCGACGCAGGGCGTCGCGACGGCTCCAGACGCGACATACGCGCATAGCTGAAAATGTGACATCGAAGGACGTAGCGGTTTTCTTATCACCATCGTTGACAGTTTTTTCAATTTCTGTGAAAGATCGCCAGAAGCTGTCGCGAGGATTTCCCAGACGCTTTCTTCTTGTGCATCGTTGGTATTTATCGTAATTGCGTATCGTGACGCACAGTGAAAATGTAACTGAAGGGGCAAGCACAATCGTTTGTGACAAGTTCCAAAGGTGAAAGCTTCTCAGTGAATTGAACGATTGCGTTAAATTAATTCGTCATTCCGCAGACACGCCTTTTTCATCGCCCAAAGGATTACTACCAACGTGGTAAGTTGCTTAGAAGGCCGTGACGCGATGAAATTAAATCTATCGCGATCCATCAGACGTTCAACCCTCGTAAATCGAATCGAACACGTAGTTATGGATTTTAATGGGCATCGATGTTGACAGGAACGTTAACGATAACGTTAAGGAGATAAAAATTGGAGTATAATAGGGGAAGATGTAGGTAGCTTAACCGGCAGATACAAATATCTCTCTCTCTCTCTCTCTCTCTCTCTCTCTCTCTCGCTTTCGTTCTTCCTCTCTCCTTCTCAGCCTTTTAATCGGCCTTTCTCACAAAGTGTTCGTTAACCGTAAAGACACAAGCCAAAATATTACTTCGCTAATCTCTCGCACGCGTTAAAATAGCCCCGGTAAACAGAAACGCTAAATATAACTCGTGTCCAAAAGTTTGTCAGAACAAACCGGTAAGAACCGGCGGTGGTTGTAAGAAAAAATAATCGCCTATGACTTCTACGAATCTACAAAGCGCGATTTGCGTAAAGATACGAGACACGTGTGCGCACGGGATGAAATCGGGAGAAGAATTATTTCGAGAAGAAACGACAGTAACGACGTTACGACCGGCGATAAAATCGAATCGCGTAACCAAAGAATTGTAAACGTCAATCGTTACTCTGCAAATGAGTCAGCGTCTTAAAAAGTGACTCGCGATCTGTTACAAAGACGAGGCTGAATCGACTAATCAACTTTTCTACGTCGATACGATTTGCCGAATCCCGACGTTTCTCTTCTCTTCTATCTCGTGTTTCATCTTAAATAGAAATCGAGACAATACCAACTATAACGAAACGGTTTGACGCGCGTTGCTGCAGCGAAATCCTTGCTATTGATCTAGGCAGCTCAAAAGGTCCTGGGTTCACCCGGCCAACCTCCGGCGTTCTCCCCTCGCCTCTCCAGCCCATATTTCGTCCTTCGCCTACACGAACCATCAGGACGATTTTTCCTCCTATTTTTCCCACCACTTTACAACGAAGAGATGCATCGTTCTTAAACTTTAGAAAAACGATCCTACTACTTCTCGCTCGTTTATTTTCGTACAAAGCGTGCAATACGTATAAAACGTACAGGGCAAAAAAAGTAATCGACGGAAAACTGTGCCGTTGATCGTTTAGATATCGTTTAGATAGAAAAAATGTAAAATTCGTGCAACTCGATTGTCTTGGCTAGCGTTTGGACGAGCAAGGGCAAGGGCGATTCTGGAATCGCAGCAGCGAGAGTGCGATGCCCTCTGTGACGGAAACCCGACCAAGTGCTAAACGCGTTTCACGCTTGATCGGCCGTATCAGCGACACCACGATGGTTCGTAATTGTGCGCATCGATGACGCAAACGAAATGGAAAGGCTTTTCATCGAACGTTCGGATTAGGAGGATTAGGGACGCGAGTGAAAAAACTTGCGGCAGGCCGATCGATTTTAACGCGTACACGTGGTGACGATAGGAGATGCAAGTTTTCTTGGAATTCTAATACGACCGGTCTATCGGCCTGATTTCAGATGAAACTTCACGAGAAAAAGGAGTCCGGAATACACAGAGTGCAGGAGATTCCTTTGGAGGAGTTGGATCTGTCGAAGGAGTATGAAGTGGAGAAGACGCTCGGCGAGGGTAGTTTCGCCAAAGTTTTACTAGCGACTCATCGAGCGACGCGAACGAGAGTCGTGCTGAAAGCCGTCCACCAAGAACTAACTACGGAGAAGGACTTTTTCCGCGAGTTTCACTACTCGTACCATTTGAGCCCGCATCCGAATATATTGTGCTCGTACGCGGTCGCGTTCAAAGCGGAAAAGTGTTTCGTTTTCGCGCAAGAATACGCACCTTACGGAGACCTGGCGGGCAACGTGAGGGCCGGAGGGTTGAGCGAGGAAGCGTGCAAAAGGATCGCCAGCCAGCTCTGCTCCGCTCTCGATTTCATTCACTCGAAGCAGCTCGCACACCGTGACATCAAACTGGAAAATGTACTGGTGTTCGCGCTAGACATGTCCAAGATCAAACTGTGCGATTTCGGGTGTACGAGGCGCGAAGGAACCCTCGTTAACAAGATCCGATGCACTTGGCTACCCTTCCAACCACCCGAAATCTACGAAATAGTGAAAAACGAGAGGTACGCCTGCAAGAGGAGCGCCGATTGCTGGCAATTCGGCATCGTGCTGTTCGTCTGCCTCACTGGAAATCCACCGTGGCAGACTGCCGATCTGATCCAAGATCCAGAATATTCGGCCTTTCAAAGGTGGCTGAAGAGAAGAACCACCAAAGTTCCACCAACGTTCAGACGATTCACGCCCAGACTACTGCGATACTTTAGGCGGACGTTCGAGCACAAACCGGAGAAAAGGCCGCACGTAACCGAGATCAACAAGTATCTGAAGGATTCCTGGTGCGTGAACAAGATCAGTCACAGCGCCACGTCTACGTTGGTAGACGCTAGCGAGGGAATACCGAGGAGAGGCGACAGTCTACTTTACCTCGACACCGTCCTGGACGATCAACGAAACGTCGACGAGAACAAGAACAAGCTGAGGAAGCTTCTCAATAGTTACGGCCTCGAGACGACGATCGATCAGAAAGTCGTCACCAAGAGGATCTGGGAATGGGTGATGCAGTGCGATTCGAACATCGCGGAGCCGGCTTTCGTCGGTAGCCTCGGGACAGAAACCATGTGAGGGATGGTCAAAGCTTCTAGCGAACCTTGCCTTAGAAGCGATCGTCTGGAACGAAAGTACAGTTTCGGTGGCTTCGATGCTGCCCGCGACGAGGACACTTCGTCGTCCCTACAATGTGCCAAAGCAACGTTCGAAAGAGCGGCGACGAACTCGTCATCGATCTTCCATTAGAACGGTGCATCGTCGCTTCCGCACAGTGGCGTCGCGTCGAATTTCGACCGACGACCGATATGGACGCGAAAACGTGTGATAATCCTTCTATCGTCATCCTCCACTCGTTACACATTTCTTCCTTCGTTTCCTGCTCATCGTGCCCATATTCAAACCTCATTCACGTAACGACGTTCTCCTCGTTTTCCTTCTTCTTTCCTTCCTTTCCTCGCTATATTCCTCGCTACATCAATCTTCTCTACGAGCGGACCAATTATCGACAAATGTATGTGCGTATATACACAAACATGTATATATTATCACGTACGGGCATCTTTTCGTACACTTCCTCTCCCGTGAACGAATCTTCGACGACGAGAATTGCCTAAAAACTGTAGGAAATGTAGCCGAGTGCGATGAACGCGAAATTACGGGCGATTCTCTTCCTTTCCAGTAAAGAATACGAAACGTATGTGATAAAACAAACTCGTTAAGACTGCGGCGAATGCGAGCGTAACTGCGATCGGTGTTTTCGGTGTCGACTATAGAGACAATAATGACTGCGGATTTCCTAGTAATTTATTACGCTATGATAATTATACTATAGTTTAAGGAACGGTAACCGGTAGGGGTCACTGTACGAGGCCTTGCGTGAAATCGAACAATTCGTTCCATCGTATAAACGTAAGAAGATGCGAGAGAGAAACGGACGAAGAACGTTCTAAACGCTCGGGACGAAGATGGAGCGAATTTGGAAGAACTCGGAACAGAGATTAAGCGGTATTTAGTGTCGTTAAGCGATATAGCGTATGTATACACATAGCGCGCATATATTCTTCTAGCAATTTATCGGTAGAAGGAGCGATTATATAGAAATGATCGATGGTACACAATTTGGTAGAGCTACATTACCAGAAAACAGCAAGCTACACATACGTAACACGGTTCTTCCCGCCGCGTGACGCGAGATTTGTATGTAATTAGCAAACTTGTAGAAACGTTACGAACGAGAAACAAAACAGACAGAAGGGAAGAAGTATGCGGCAACAACGCGTTAGACCTCCGTTAACGCGAAGCAATGTTTTCTATATAAACGATATCGAAATAAATACATTAAACATAAATAATTGCAATTATCTATGAAATAATCTACGGAAGATAGTGTTCCCTCGAGTCGCTCTAGTCTCTTTCCCGACTACATTCAGGAAACGGCATTCTTCGCAATTTCATCAGAGCTGTAGCGAAACAAAAAGAAAGAAGAAAAAGTTATTCAAAGAACGTAACAAACGAAGATTACTGAATGCAGTCTGTTTCCTTGGACGGAGAAAAAAAGATTGTCGCATATTCCGCAAAGTTGTAACGAACGCAGCTGCTACCCGCACGCGAAACATTTTTCTTTCTCGTTGCCCTTCGATTCTCGCGTCTCAAGTAGAAAAGAGAGCAACTAAGAGGACCATCGAGGAATGCTTGACTTTTGACCTTTTCCTTTTCCCGTATCCGTGACTGTCGCGGCCGAACCTGCCACTCGTCCGATTTGACACACCCTTGACCTGCGCGATACCTATTTTTTCCATTTGTCAAGTATTGTACTTATTTTCTATATGTATAACTAATCGTTTCGACGAGTAAACGCGTAACGGTAAGCGCTTTTCGGTAAACGTACGAGGCAAAACAAATAAAAACTATCGCCGTAAACGAAGAACATTCTTTTGTGAGATACAATCTGAAGATTTCAAGAGAAAGATGTGCGCGTAACGCGCGTAGATTTCTTCAAACTAAAGTGGAATCGGAAAATTTATTACGCGATTCGAGAGAGAAGCGAACGATTCGCGGAATCGTTGGCTGTGATATTTCGGAAATTGTTCGCGCAAGCAGAACAAGCAACGTTCAAGTTAGAGAACCATACGTTTCCCTGAATAACGATCCGTTCTTAACTATTGACGTAGACGCAGTCCAGGAAAAAGCAGATTAGCAAACGTCAAACTGCGCCAACGTGCATTCGGCTTTTATCGTATCTGGATACAATGGATATTTTGGGCCTACGCGTTGCTATTTCCGCGCGTCGCACGTTTATTCTGAATCGTTTGCTTTCCCAAGTTACATGCTTCTCTTACA
Source organism: Bombus soroeensis (assembly GCA_014737365.1). Lineage (NCBI taxonomy): Eukaryota > Metazoa > Arthropoda > Insecta > Hymenoptera > Apidae > Bombus > Bombus soroeensis. The sequence continues at coordinate 1,028,038 of JACXIL010000192.1, forward strand.
ACGTGCGAATGTATTTATCTCGTGTAGGAACATGTTTACCTACGTACGTCCAAAATTAACACGAGATAGCAAAAGCGCGATTAGGCAGCAGTACGTTTGAATCTATGTTCGATTCAATTATATTTCTCATCGTCATTCGGTACAATTCGATATAGGTCTACCATATATAAATACCGCGCTAATCATTCTATCAGGACCATTACCAAATTTTCAATATCTCTCGCCATTTTACTAGAGACGCGAGTAGCGTGATTTCTTTTCTTTCTGTCCTCTCGTCGTCCACTGCCTTTATGTCCTCGCTACTTTTATAAACATACCGAATTTTCGTTTTCAAATCAGCCGTTTTTAAAGATGAGCGTATAGCCGATTTGATCAGGCTCCAAACATTTTCAATGGTATTCGAATCGGGAGAATTATCTGGCCGTGGAAATACGCGGATATTCCTCGACATGGTATAGTAATAGATTCAATCAATCAATTAATATACAATCATCTACGGCTATCTGTAACTTCTTACAGCTGGACAAGTGAAATTTCTACATGTGGTCTTAATTCGATGATCAGAGGCTGTAACAATTCGTAGACGAGTATAGAATAACAAAAATAAATGTGAAAGAAGGAAGAGAAGATGAAACGATATATCGTAGAGGCGTAACGAAAGCACGCCGAGACCGTGAATTTCAAAGCAGAGTGGAAGGGAAAGAAAGTTGAGGCAACGGACGGCACGTCGCCGAGTATCTCGTCATCGATCCTCCGGTCCAACAGCCCGACGTCTATTTTCATATAGGCTAACCTATTTATATATACGGACAATGTTCCACTTTTATCGGCCGATGAGAGCAGCAAGTTACCGCGCGTCACGTCGCGTCAAGGCGCGACATATCAGCGTTGACCGCTGCTCGGAGCACCGTACTAATTTGCATCGCGTTGTTCACGTGTTGACCGATACCATGCACGTTCTATCTCACGAGTATATGTATCTTCGCATACGTTATGTAGGTATACGTCCAACTGCTAACATGCCTCAAAGTTTTACGACCTCTTCTTCGATTTCTTTGACGTCAAAGGGGCACACTCTCATGACGATAACACACGTCTTTCGTTAGGTATCAGCAAGAAGGGACTCGACAAATATAATACGACGAGACGAAAATTGTTCAAGTATCAGGGAGAGAAATAGTAAAAATGAAACGGATACTCACTAGATTATTAAGTGTCATCGGACGAGGGCTGAATCAAGTTCTCCTAATTCTCTTGCGTCTTTGAAAATCTCTTCCACAACCTGTCAAATTCAACGACGAATGGCTTCACCAACGAATGCTGGTTAGTCACTATAATGTGGTCAAAGTTCCCAAAAAATGCAGACATGGTCCAGTTTGTGCTACCAGTGATTACTAAATCATTGTCTACGATCATGAACTTATGATGCATCAGACCATCCTGATATATTAATCTAATCGCGATTCCTGAAACGCAAAATATTTCGGCGTTTGAAAAAAAGAATTAATTCAAATGCTGGTAGCCAATGATTAAATCCAACTACAAGACTCAATGATATTTATCGCGTACCATTATTATAGAATAACGCCGTTTGTGCGGCATCGTTACAGCCCATTTGCCGATCCATTATTATTCGAACAAGTACACCTCGTTTATGAGCGTTCACAATTGCATTCGACAACGAATGGCAAGTGAATATGTACATACAAACGTCCAAACTTTGTTCTGCATGAGTCATATAGCTTTCTATCTGTCTATAACGTTATTTATCATTTGTTAAAAGCCATTTTTTAAAAGCATGATAGATCGCGCATTACCTCAAATATCGAACCGGACAATTGTTTTTGGGACAGGTCATCTCGGTAGTGAAGTGCGTTCGACAAAGAGTAGATTCGTTCGTAAAAAACATGACCTCTGAAATGTCATGTTTAGACTTAGATATCTGTACTTTCAGCACTTTGCGCGTGCTTATGTAATTACTCCACACGTTATAAGCTCTTTTGTAGAAATACCAAAGAACTTCCGACGCAAGAATTGCTCCCCCCACTAGCAGAATTTTATTGTTTTTCATTTCTACAACAAAACTTTATATTTTACATTTACAAATAAAAATGTAACGTAATACCGCGGAAATTTTATCGGTCTATCTATGCACGTTCTCGCGGCAGTGATTTGTTTTACGCGCGTTTGTAAACCACGCCATGTTTTACAGCGCATGAGTGAGTAATAAAACTGTCACCAAACAAACCAATGAACCAATCAAAATATCATCGTTCAACAACGTAACTGACGAACGGATGAATATTTACGAGATTTCTCCGAATTTACAGCTACCATTGGAGATAAATAATACTTAAGGAAATATAGAAACTACACATACATTAAAATACTATAACCTAAATAATAAAACTTTAGTGTGAATCGAATAACGTTGCTAATCTCTCGACTGTGTTGTATAATCATAAATACGATGCAACACACCTGCACATGTACCTTTAAGATCTTTAAAGTGTCGTAATTTCAGTTTTATGGAAAAAGATACAATCGGATCGGTAAATCGGTAACTTTGCCGCCAGTAATTGTAACAAACAAGCGTAACGCTCGTGAAATTAGCTTTCAATACTGACAACTTTTACTCGCCTACAATTCCTAGATACATCGCGTTGAGATGTTGAGAATATTTCTTACCCTGATCGAAACAACCAATTGAAACAGAATCACTATCCTATTTAAATAGAAAGAAAATCGATGCAAAAGAAAATGATTAAGCGTTTACCTTTATTAAATCTCGTATAAAAAAAATGTTTCGGAGTATTATAGAAATCCAATAAAAAATTTGCTAGCTTTGACCCATTTGTTTAGATATAAATTCTTTATCCCTATTCCAAAGAATGTTACATATAGTATTCAACTGATAAGAACAATCAAACACTTCGGATCTCATAGAAGGTTTATTAATATCAATTCTAATAACTTTAACTTTCCATTTGTCTTCGAATTCTTTTATACGTGCATCTTCTATTGTAGAACTCGACCATGGTTTAAATCTACAAAATATCGAGATCCAATTAACTATTCTTACCAACAGATAAGAAAGAGAAGAGAACTCAATTATGATAAATTACTTTGTCCCTATCACTATATTTGCTGGTTTTTCTTTTATAGCTGCCATAGTATTCATCAAATATGGAACGTCGTTAAATCCTGTCGCATCATCAAAAGAAAATACGGAACATATAGCATCTACTTTGTCTTTACAAGCCTAAAAATTTAAAACAATGTCATTCCTCGATATCCCATTTCAATATATCCTATCTTTATATTGTACGTACGGGTAATATGTGATTATATTTTTTAATGCTTGTTTCCGAGGTATCCCAGAACTGTAATTTAAACAACACAACTTTGTCCCATATCTTAACCGGCCAAAATACATTCGTCTTTTTTATCCCATTAGTTTCAGTATAATTACTGGATTCTAATACTCCAGCAAGACGAGCTACAACGGCAGTTTTCCCTACTCCAGATCTCCCAACCATAAAAATTTTATATGTAACTTCTTCGATTGAAGACGGTAGGGGAGGTCTTTCGAGGATACCTAAGGGATTTTACAAAGAAAAATAACCAACGAATGTATACAATGAAGAATCAATCATTCATTTGACTAACACTTTTTACCATAAAATCTCCTTTTCTTTGATGTGTTTACATAGAAATGATGCATTAATGATTCTCCCTCCACAGAATGCAACCAATTCACATTTATTGCCGTCATTATACAGCTGTTAAAAAATCAGAAGATATGGAAGCCTGATAAACTTACGATAAACATAAACGACTATAGCAAAGACGCTATATTCTCTATAAGATTAAGGTTACCGTGCGACGATCCTATCTTAAAAGTCGTTCGTTGCTCGTAAATTATTGGAGAAAAAGGAACGAAAAAAAAAAAAAAATTAAGAGAATGAAACGGTGAAGACCCACTTTCTTTCGTGCTCTAAACGCCTTTAACTTTAATTCTCAATGACTAGTGAGAATTTTTAAAAATATCACTTCTTTTCCATTCGTTTCACCTGGTTTCACCAACTCCAAAAAATGGTGCATTTTACAAGCGTGACAACTACAACTCACAAATTTGTATGCAACCAGCGGACTCTACGAATCTCGTGTACATACGTAACATCTCAACAAATCCGATAAAATCCCGCCTTCGGAGAACCAATAAGAATTACCACGCTCTACCACCGTAATGGGAACAAATAATTCCATTAGCAGTGAAGTTAGCGTTAGTTCAAATAAATGCCACATTGACCAATAAAATCCATTTACAACACGTAACGCGTTGTTTGCAGATGTATCGCCATATTGTATATTTAACGCGGGTCACTGGCGCGTGTATGGCCTTTTCATAAGATTTTCAGCTGAATAAAAGTGCGTGTATTGACAAGAACCGTGAAATATAACACGCGATGGATCCGGAAAAGTTAAAAGTGGTCGAATTACGGACAGAACTCTCAAAGCGTGGACTCGATACGAAAGGCGTCAAGTCAGTGCTTGTTGAGAGACTTCGTAAGGCGATAGAAGAGGAAAATGCAAACCGTAAGTCACTATATTTTTATTCTCTAATCTTACACTGTTCGAAATTTCTTTGAGTATGATATTCTTCGTCCGATGACCAATGTATTCGTGTATTTCAATGTTGACAAACATTCGAACGACCCAATAATAAGTCGTCTAACATGTTTTATTAACTTTTTCCGGTAAATTATCTTAGAATGGAAGACGATAACCTGTTTATCGTTATTAAAAATGATCAATAATCGTAAAGAATTTGTTATCGGCATTTCCAATGTTGAGTAGGCGCGAACTATGCGCGCCTTTCTTCTGTTTACGTGTGAATTGTGCTCGCGACGCCACTACATCTCGTAGGTTTTAGAGTTAGCAAAATTTTATGCCGTTACTTTTTTATTAATATCTACGATTAGAGTGTAAATACGCAGTACCCGTTATTTAAACAGATATTTTAGTATAAATGTTGCATTTCCTTTTAAGAGTATTATATTTTTGAATATTCTATTCTTTTGCGAGTTAATGTAACGTAAATACTTTTAAATTATAGAAGTAAATCAAGGAAAAGCAAATATCAGTGCAGAAGACACGCAAGATGATGCAGTTCAAGAAAAAAGTGAGGAATCGCCAAAAATACCACAGACGCCAAAAAAGTCTAGTAGATTGTCAAAAACAGCACCTGTGATGACACCAAAGGAAGATTCTACGAAAAAATCCTCTAGGAGAACTACTAGAATTCCATACTCCAGTAGGCGGAGGACATCTCCAAAGAAAGCAGATCAGAATGACATGTCTCGTGAACCATCTCCAACAGTATCTGAATCTGCTATGCAAGAGGAAACTATGCCAGATGAAAGTGCTGCGCAAGAAGAAATATCTATGCAGGAAGAATCTGTACAAATAGAGGCTCCTGCCCAAGAAGAAAAGCCTTTATCACCTAAAAAGGATGAACAAGAAGAAACAAAAGATTTATTTTCAAGTATAGAAAATAAAGATGCTAATTCTATAGAAGCTGTAAAAGAAGATGATATAAAGGATGCAGATGTTATGGAAAGCAGTGAGAAAGAAAAAAACACAAGTATATCAGAAGCACCTCCCGTGAAATCACAAAATGTTGAGTATAGCGATGTTGATGTTCCAACATCAATGGAATCATTAGATAATAAAAATGAAACAGATGTAAAACAAGGACCAACGGTGATCAAATCAAACCTGGAAGCAGTAGAAAACACACATATAAAAGAAAGTGAGAATACTGTTTCAAAAGTACAAGAAAATGAGAAATCAACTATAATTTATGATGCATGCGATGATATAGATGATATAAAAAAGGAAGTTAATGAAATGAAGGATGAAAATGTGGAGTCTGTAGATAATGATCATATTGTAGAATCTGTTGATGACACTAAAACTACTGACATTCCTGACCCGGAACAACAAATAAATGAGTTACTTGAAGAAGATCAGGACATAGATATCAATGAAAATGATGAATTAAAAGAGGAAAAGTTACTAGAAGATAAAGACATCTTGTCCACTAGTGACAAAGAGATGGACAGTAACATCGAGAAAAAGCAAGATAAAGAGGTATATTTTATACATTAATTTCTAATTATAATATACATATTACTCATACTTTTTTTTAAATTTACTTTATAGGATCGTTTTGATTTTTCTGGCAGCGTTTAAAATGTCCCTTTCACATTTTTGCAACATTTATTGGCTTTATCTGCTATAAACTTTATCCGGTATAATCCGGTATCTGACTACGAAATGTAGAGGATTCCAGTTAAGAGCTTCTTAAAATATCAGAGACGTAGAAATTTACGTTTATACTTTAAAGTTTGAAATTTTATGTGTTTGAAAATTAAATTTGGAATAGAAAACTAGAGAATGTTCGTTGATAATCGTTTGAAATCGCCAATGTTTTCAAAAAGTTATTACTTCCTCTATATTTTATTACACATAAGTCTTACTGTATCTGCAAGAAATGTTATTTTTAATTATTGACCTATTTTCGTTTATATGGAAAGGATATAGAAATGTTAGAAGTTAGACACGAAGAAGATGCTGACGTAGATATGAAAGAACAAGATACAAACGACATTGTTATGGATAGGAAGCGGAAAAGATCTCCTAGCCCTATAGAAGATCGACACGAGTCGCCAGCTCCTGTTCTCACCGAGAATGAACCAGAAATCGACGATTCTGCTTTAATACTATCTTGGTGTATGTTGAAAACTAAACGAAAGTAACTGATTGAATCATATAAAACAAATGTTTAATTATTATCAACAATTTTCAGATGACTCAGATTTAAATTTGGTTATTGATAAGGATGGATATTTTACTGCTACACCTATGCACAACGACGGATTTTCACATATGTGGGCTGGAGCAAGAGCATCCTACGGATTTCTTTGTGAAAAGGTTTACTATGAAACGAAAATAGTGGAACACTGTGCTATTAATTCAGGAAACGAAGAGCATCCACATGTACTCAGAATTGGTTGGTCCACCCCTTATACTTCAATGCAACTTGGTGAAGAAAAATTTAGCTTTGGATATAGCAGCACTGGTAAAAAATTGGCGGATAATCAATACGAAGATTATGGGCTTGAATTTGGAAAAGACGACATAATCGGTTGTTATTTGGATGCAACATCCGAAAATGTTATTATGTCTTATACAGTCAATGGAAAAGATCAAGGCATAGCATTTCGTATCTCCAAAGAAGAGCTCAACGACAAACCATTGTTTCCGCATATTTTGAGTAAAAATTGTAGTTTCGCTTGCAATTTTGGCCAAGAAACACCATGGACAGAAGTAATCTTACAAGATTACGTTTCAATCGGAAATGTGGAATCTCAATATAAAACTCCTGGCCCGCGAAGGCCAGAGAGGAAAGACGAATGTGAAGTAATAATGATGTGCGGATTACCTGCTTGCGGGAAATCTACTTGGGCGACACAATACGCGGCTGAACATCCTCAAAAGATGTACAATATCTTAGGACTCAGTAGTCTAATTAATAAAATGAAAGTACGTATTGTAAACGTCGCAGTATATCATTGAATGTGCGTATTTAATATTAGATAATTTGATAACTAATATCTTTTAAGGATCCCGGATTATCGTATAAAGAAGGGTATGATGAACAATGGAGAATACTTATCGATAAATGTACCGACGCATTAAACAGGCTGACGGAAATGGCTTCTAGTAGAAGGCGTAATTATATATTAGATCAGGTGTGTGTTTAAATTTCCGAATATTTTGTCCTTTTTTTTTTTTTTTTTTTTTTTTTTTTTTTTTTTTTTTTTTTTTTTTTTTTTTTTTTTTTTTTTTTTTTTTTTTTTTTTTATATCAAAGTAGTAAAATACAATTTAACGCCACTTATATTTTATGGAATGGAATACAGACAAATGTGTATCCCTCGGTACAACGACGTAAAATGAAGAATTTCTGTGGATATCAAAGAAAGGCAGTAGTTGTAGTTCCATCAGAAGACGAATTTAAGTCACGAACTGTCAAACATAAACCAATAGATAGTAAAGAGATTTCTGATTCTATGCTTTTGGAGATGAAAGGTTGATTTTTACATTGTGATTTTTACTTCACTTACGTTTATAATAAGATACATACTAATATTATACGCGTTGATTCTTTCAGCGAGTTTTAGAGCTCCCGTTGTTGGCGAATCTTTCGATGTCGTTGATTGGGTCGAGCTTAATCGAGAGGAAGGTGAAAAACTTATAGAAACGTATAATAAAGAGGGAAAAGATGCAGGCTATGGTGAGCAACAAAGAAGTAAACGAGCACGCATAGATTCGAGGTCAGAAAACATTCATGAAAATCGAGGTGACATAAGAAGTAATCGTGATAACAGGGACAATAGAGATTATCGTGACAGACGAAGCAATTGTAAGATTTTCAAAAGATATCAAAATTAATAAAAATTCTCAAAGAAATGTAAAAATACCAAGTATGTTTTACAAAAAACAAATGTTTTTAGATTCTGACAGGAATCGTAATCCTCTTTGGCGAGGTAACGTGGGATGGAGAGATAGACCACAAAGAGGAGGTGGCCACATACGACACGGCAGTGGTTATGGACCCCCAATGCCACGAAGAAGAAGAGGAGTACCTATCCCACTTGTACACCGAGGAATGAGTAGAAGAGGTGGTACTGTTGATAGAAGAGGAGGAAACGACAGAGGCCGAGCTTTAGGTTCTCGTCAAGGTGCCCGGTCAAGAGCTCCAATAGGGTAATTATATTCTCTATTCTTTCAGTATTTCAGTATAAATTTTTTTTATTGGATTTTCTCAATAAGGAATTACCAAGTTTCACAATCCGTGTGGAGTCAACAAGGCAACTGGCCAAGTGGTCAATCTCAAGAAGGTTGGGGCCAACAAAATAATTGGGGATCATCGCAACCATGGGGTAACTGGAAAAGCTATGGACAAGGATCCTACAATCAAAGCAATTATAATCAACAAGGTTATGGCAACGGAAATTGGAATAGTTGGAATCAGCAGTATTATAATCAGTATTGGGGCCAGCAACAACAGAGCGGACAAACTACGACAAGTAGCGGGCAGACTACAAACAAACAATAATCTACTAGGATATGTCACAAGAGTGGAATAGTAAGATACACAAATATCCTTGTTTTATTTTGTTAAATAAACGTGCGACTCGTAAAAAAGCTAGTTTGAAAAATGAAGTGAAAGCAGAGGACAATCGTATTTCATAACTTTGATTTATATTCTGCTGCATCGAAAAAATGAGTGTGGTTGATACAAGTTCTATTGTATAATCTATTTTTATCATTTCTGTCATTCATTCTATTATCTCGTTATTGCTAACACAAATGATATTTCCCATAAGATATAGCGTGTTATTTCTTTCTCCAGGCTGAATGAAAAGCACAACTGCTATATCTAACGATTCCACAATGGGACATAGACATATTCCCCAAATTGGCGAGGAATAAATGAAAACTTCAAACTATAGTGTCGTCGATACCACCGAACATCGGTACTGATTACACATAGATAGATGGACAAATTTTTCCACGACAATATATTCACAATTTCTGTTCGTATATTTTGCAATGTACGAATTCCAAAGTTATCTATCGCGTTTTTATAACTCGAGCAACAATTTAGACTTTGTCGAGTGAAGGCACCGTTACACATGCACCACATGGAATTACTTTGCGTTGCCGAAGACGATTATTAAACGAATTATAATATTACATAATTGCGATTGGAGATTGATCATCGGGAAAAAAGCACGTAACGAAGAAAACGTATTTGTATTAAATACGTAGTTTTTAAATAATTTTAAATCAAAAAGGGGGTAACGTATAAATAACATCTTGTAACGTCTTTTAAACGAAAAATCGATCAAGAGGAAGGATGTCATGTATGGGTACATTATAGAATTAGCATTAAGATTAAAATACTTGCAATGAATAATCGCTCTCAAAACAAATACGTGTAAATATGTACAGATTTTCAAACGTATTACACCGGACGTTTACTGGAAGTCTGTTTATATATTGATAGTTAAAGTACCATGTAATAAAAAAAAGATATTTGTTCCCGACAAAACGCGAGAGTGATATTGTATATGATTTTGTCTTATCTTTCTATACTAATGACAATGTACAAAAAAGGAAAATATCGTGTCACGAATAAATTATTATTGAATTTGATTTATATGTACGCGCATTTTATTGAACTGATAATATCACCAGATTATGTTTTCGAGAATTGAATGTTATATTTTGTAACGTTACTCTGTAATCAAGGATATGCGATTGTTACCCGACGTACTTCCTCCTGTTCCTTCGTTTTGTCATTATCACCAGTGTCTTTCATTTTATTCATTAACTCCCCTTATTTCTTCCTTTCTCTTCCCCCCATCCCTATTATATCTTTTCTTCGCTTTGTTATATTTTCTCTTGTTGCAACAAACTGAAGAATAAAGCAACAGTACTCGTTTTAGTTTATGCTCGTTATTTCAATCGTACTGAAAAACCGCTTTCTCGTAGTTACAGGATGATTGTCTTTGTACCTCCTTTTTCTAAAATACTTTGTACAGTTTGCGAAATTTCGAATTAAGGTGCTCGTCGAACATTCAACAATTATGATAAAGTTTGCAAGAATGAAAGTTGAAAGTACGAGGAAGCTCCGTCATCGCACACTACCATACGGCTAGAAGTCGATCAAGATCAAACGATAACATGTAATAACATTAAATCGTAAGTCAATGAACAAAATTTTTTTTTTTTTTTCTTATACGATCGAATAAGAATAATTTCGCAGAATTTATTCTTAATCGAAGAATTTACTTGTTGACGAAAGTGTACAAACTTATTCGTAAAAATAAAAAATATCTTCTATTTATTTAGAATTTAAATTATTTACAACCCAGATTTAATCAGCGCAATTACCTGCTAGAAATATCCTGTAACAGTAAATCAGTCTTCACGCACGCTTAATATAATGGTCAACATAATCTATCATGTTGACTTTGTTAATCTACAAATATGGATTTAAATTAAATTCAAAGTGATTTACATATACGCGATATCGTTTGTCTAACGACATTTGTAACGTATTTCGTGTAATTGCGCAGATATTTTATCGTGCAAGGTTACCGGTAAACCGTAAGCTCTTCTAATTGTTTTGCTGCCTCTCATATAGATAAATCTTTATAATTCGTTGAAATAACTTAAATTTGAAAGTAATATCAACATTTTATGATTTATTGTTGAAAAAAAAAGAGAAAAAAGAAAAAATAATACCCTTTTATTCGAGACATTCATTGTACTATAAATATCGTTTTTGCATAAGAGATAGAAGTTTTACATTCATTTTATATAAAGGAAATTAACATTACAAAATTCATCACTCATAAAAATCATTCATAATATGTTTTAAAAGAATAAATTCAAATTTAAAATTCTACTCTCAATTCACTAATTTCTACTTATAATTAGTATAAAGATAGGCACCCCCCTTTTGTCATGCTACAAAAGATCCATTACATGGTGATTTTTGTGGTGTGACTATACTATGTTGGTACACTTCCAACTTACATCGAGAAACAGAATGGGACATTGTAATATCATTTTCATTCAATAAAAATGTCTCGGATACTGTGCAAAAACGTAGAAACATATGACATATAAATGAGACTTATACATATGTATTAAATATCTTTAATAATATGAATTTACTAACTGTATAATGTAACAATAAATACGAAATCCTGCGTATATTCGTCGTTATAGCAACAACTAGCTATATTCCATCGCGATAATTAATAAATTAAATATTTATATATATATATATATTTATTTATATATATGTTAGTAAAGTTTTATCTATTAATTTAAAAACCTATATATTACACTTAATTCAAATAACACTGGGACTATGAAAAATATAATGATACATTTGTGCAATAAAGCCTCGCGCATGTATTCGATTTTTTCTTATTCCACTGTTTTTTTACGTGTGCTGTTGTCATTTTCCTCAATCCCGAGTAATGTATAATTTGTACACTTAAATATATCCACTATGAAAGAAATTTACAAATTACTTTTATACAATTTCGTAATCCTAATTATATTAGAATTATATTAGAAATAATAACTCTCGTTAGATTCAATATGAGAGATACGTTGTTCCACGTACGGGAGTTCTTGACTTGAGTTGATTAACACATTACACCCCTATGATATTGAACATTTTAGAGACTTTAAATTTGGAATATTCCAAAAGAAAGAAAGAGTATCGAACATTATTACTTCCACAACGTGCTGTTCGATTTTAAAAAATGTCTCATTTTAATCTCGATACGTACTACGTACTAACTTCCAGCGTAAGCGAAGAAGGTAGTCTAAAATACGAAAACGATGCCAAAAGACTATAAACAATTTTCTATAGTTCAAAACATGTAAAAACAATATATAAAAACGATCTCAATCGATACAATGTTCTTCGATAGGAGTAGCCTTCGTGATTAAGATTAAATTATACGAATGGACGGGTCATAGTGTAAGAAGAAGGAAACGCGTTGTTTACCGTTTTTCTTATAAAACGGTTTTTAGATGACATCGATTACGTATAGCGAAATGAAAAGATCGATCGGTGTGAATCACTTTGATTACAGATTTGACTGCGATAGAAATCAGCAGTGGCATGTATTACCTATGCGATACTTATATGTGCGCGCGCGCATCTGCCTATGTGTGGCTATCATACACACACGACACATATATGTGTATAGATAATGCCATATTATCGATCATGTATAATCCAATGTCACGGATTTAGACCACCTGGCCTTTTACGATTTCGTCTGTTTCTTTCTAATAAAAACGACAAATCCAAAGGATCCTTTTTATTCGGCATTTTTTGTAATAGACCGATTAAAATGTTGTTCAATCTTCTTCTTTGCTCTTCTCTCTAAAGACAATTAATGTAACACACGTTAAAATAATATTAGTAGCAAAATATGAGAATTGAATTACGAAAAGTTAAGGCACCATTGAATACAATACCGACTGATAATATTTCGATGATTACCTGGGCACATAATGTAGCAGGTGTAACAATGGGTAAAATTTCATTCGATCTTCGTCTACCCTTACTCGTAGAAGATTTTTGTTGATCCTTCACATGCGTTTTTGTATTTTCACTCGATTCAGATTTGTGATTAGTATCGACATCTTGATTATTAACTTTCTTTTTCTCTTTATTCATTTTACCTCCAACTTGGATTCCTTCGAGACTATGAGGCTGTACATAATTTACAAAAAATTATAGTGTCCATTCTCACCACTGTCTTCATTCGACATAGTAATTCGACACTTACCAAATATGTACGATAGTGCTTAATGCGTTGTGGGAACGTTTCAAATGCATACGGTTTTGTACAAACTTGGTGCCTAGCTCTTGCAACTTTTGTAAATAATCGTGCAGCACGGTCGACGCGATACTCGCAAACGTAAGTATGTTCTGGAGTAGAACCAACTGGCCGTCCTTTATTAAGAAAGAGGCAGGTATAAGTGAGATATTTCTAAGAGTATCTACCGTATGATTAAATAAAAAGATGAGAATCACTACCTTTACAATACGTGTGAGGATCAAGAACCCAACAGCGCTCAGCAACTAAATCGCATGGAACGGCTTCGTAAAGTGGCGCGCATACAACTTCATTCTCATAGAACTTTCTAGTTGGTTCGTGATACGTTTCGTGCGGCCTCAAATAGTGATGGCCAAATACATATCTTTCGCCTCTGTTGAATCAGGAACGATTGAATATCAATAACACAAAGCATACAATTTTCATGAAAACTTCTAATAAATAATTGATGCATACGAAGTTACTTACTCCGCGTTTTTCCAAAGTCTCTCGATTCTAAAGATGTCCATTTGCTCATAATCCGGTTTTTGAATGGTTTTGTACGTATGCTTTTCAGGAGTATCTCTCAACACGTAAACGGTGTCGCCCTGTCTAAGTTGTAAATCACCACGCATCAAAGTAACATAGTGTTTCTTGCCCTCTTCTTCCTCATCACCCTCTAGCGGAATTTCTAAATCCACGGGACGTGGATGACATCTCTCGCACAAATAAGATTCTATGCTCGTATCAGCTTTAACGCAATCACAATGTTGCCATACGAGACAGCGTTCGCATTGAATCATCAAGCCTTCATCCCTATGACCATGAAGTAACATTTACAAGTAGTTCCAACAACGACCAATCTATGATAGAAATTGCAATTCACGCATACCTATGCAGGCCACAAATACACCTGATAACGTCTTCTTCGCCCGCAGTTGAACCACGGGGAGGTAGAAAGCTTTGAGATGGAGGACAACCTGTTGCTTCCGTTATTGCATCTACAAAATCGGGCTTGCTTCCTAAGTATAATTTTCTAAGTCTAGCTGCGGCAATACCCATCTCTGAGGTTCTCCCGAAAAACCTTACATTGTTGTCAAAAAGTTTAATCATATCATGATCAAAATGTTCTGCAGTTTTATAGTGACCTGTACCAATACACTGATCGATTGTTGTCAAATCTATAGGATCTGATATTTTTTCATAATAGTCAGGCAACTTTCTCTTCGAAGGTAATGTGATAAACGGCGTACATAATAATTGTCCATTCTCATCTTTCGCAGTCGCCACGATACTGTACAAATCCTTCAGCACCTGAAGGTTAATTAATTATAAATGAACAAATATAACAAGTTAATGAATTATGAATAAAAAGATCGTAAATTTGCCTTACCTTAGCTAATTTTGCGGTCTTATGCACTTCTGGATCATCTTGAGCTTGAGCTAGCCGTCGAGTTCGTACAGTACGTGTATTTGTATTAGTCAGAGCAGTTAATTGCGAGAAAAATGCATCGGATTGTATCTTAGCATCACCTGAACTCTTTTCTTTTATTGCTGTCGCGTTACCGCATTTCACTTTACCATTTTGCATTTGTACTTGATTTACCAACAATTTAACTCGCCTGACTTTTTCCAAATTTCTTAACAGGAAGCAATGATGTTGCTGGGCAAAGCACCGTTGCTGATGGGACATAGGTTTTAATACAGGTGCATGAATCAGATTAGAATCGCCCACTTTTCGAGATTTACAAATGCCTTTCGAGTTAACAGACTGCACTGTATTAGATTTTCGTACATTCTTTCTCGGTCTTCCGACTGACCGCCTCTCTGTGGGCTCCAATTGCGACGGAATGGAAGTAATACTTTTCGAAACCCTTTGGCTCTTTCCACCTATGAAAACAGGATAAAAATGCAATAAATAAATTTATTATATAGAAGAAGAAGGATTTAAACAGGAAAGGTTGCGCCATTACCAATCACTCCTCTGCAAGCACTACTACCGCATCTGCATTCTTGTCCCTCGGATGGATTAAAAAGTGCAAAATTATAGTCGTATGTCAACTCTTCCCCTGGTTTAATGTCTCTAGAAGCGAACAGCGCCATACGCGGAAGACCATGGACGCTCCACTTCTGCATCTCGCAATTAGGTTCGCAAGAATGATTTACGAACCTTCCATCGCCCCCCATACGATGACCATCAATTACCAAGCCTCCATCGAGATGCAGGCAATAGTGATGCGTGTCATTGGCATACCTGTTACACAATAAGTGAAAGAAAATGAATTTGGATGCTATATTTACGCAAAACCTTTGTACATGGCCTTAATATACCTGGTCGCCATTCTTGATTTGAATTCCCTTTCAGACACCACTTCGCCAACATATTCGAGGATAAAGACCCCAGACTTGATAGACTGCTGAGTCCTCACGCCCCAACCTTTATCCTCCGTCATGAATTTTTGTAAACCCGGTGCCCATTCGTGTTTCTGTATCTTTTGATTTTCACATTTTTCGCCACAGGGACAAAGCTGCGGAGAACATTCGCTAAAGACCATGCGATTGATACAGTCATCTCCGCAGCCGCTTTCCGGTTTGCACTCGCAAGCTTGCGCTTCGTAAAGCGTAGTAGGTTTAACGTCGTAGTACACATTAGTACGAATTTTCCTATAAAAAGTCAAAATAGTTGAATAATTTTATAAAACGGTAACATATTCAATAACGCACGCTGTATGCTTACTTGTAATTCCATGATGGAACCGATTCTCTACCAGGTAGCCTAGATTGCGTATGTAACCACCATAAATCATATGGTAATTGAAACGGCATTTTCCTTTGCCGTAAAAGCTTGCCACAATGATACGTCGCGGATAACAAAGCGGCAGATGCAGACTCGTTGGTTTCGCATACGACCTTATTTCTCCCACTATTATTCTCGATGCTACCACGCGTTTTCCCTTCAAAGTCTTTGCCGTACTCCTGTAAGATGCCTCCCTGTAAGTAACGTTTCTTCCACCGGGATTGTTTCTTTCTTGTATGCGTCGAGCTCGAGTGCTTTCCCACCTCGTGATCGTCGTTAAGAATGTCGCTATTAGGCAGGATGTCGTTCTCCGTATCATAACCAGAACTACGTAATCTTTTCAGATTTCTAGGAGTCAAATTACAGGGGCTCGAAGAACCTCGTCGCTTCTTTTGATTACCGTTGAAAGAGCTTGTATGTTCCGTTTTGATGTTCGTTTGAGAGCTCGCGCGTTCGAGCTTCTTTACATTATCCTCGTTTAATTCAGCAACGCGTTGATTCGCGGTGAATCTCTCGAGGGACTCCTCTAAGGGTGCATTTTCGTCGTACGATCTCGTGTCTTGGATCTTTTCAAACTTAACAGGACATAACTTGTTCAATGCATTGTCACTATCTGTCTCTACAAGATCCTTGCGAACTCTCAATTGACCAGATCGTGGTTCAGAAAGTTCATCAGGACGAGCTTGACCATTCGTCTCTGACTTTGGTGAATTCGTCTCTTCCTGATTTCCATTCGGATTAGCTTTCGATTGAACTCGACTTTGCACGAGGCTGTTGTTACTATTGTTACTGTTGTTACCGTTGTTACTGTGCTTAGTAGAAAGCTCTTCGGTAAATACATCTTGTATCTCAGCGTTGTTCAACACGCTTGTCTTGCTGTCCACTACCGAATCTTCGATTCCTTCTTTCGTTGAATTCTCACCATCAGCACCGGCCTCCGCAGTAGCATCTTCGTTAGTTAAAGCTGCGGTTTTTGACGGATCCGACTCATTTGCATTCAAGGATCTTTTCTTCTTTTTCTTTAACGACGGAAAACCTGTACGATTTATAGCTTTGCGACGTCTCATTTTCTTCTTGGCCAAAACCAATACAGCGGTGGAATTCATGGGATTTGGAACATTTGGATTGAGACTATTTTGTGATGGTTTGATTTCGTTCGCAGTTTCATTCTCATCAAAGCTCTCCGTCGCATTAAATTCCGCCGCGTCGATCTTTATATTTTTTTCCAAGCGAACATGATCTGGCGAAATATCTCTTTTCTCAATCTTATCCGCCTGGTTTTTATCGCTTTTTATTAATTTCTCTAAAACTACCTTTTCACTTTTACCGCCTTTCTCCGCGCGACTTTTCAAACTTCTAGTATCGCTCGAGGATTTCTCAGATTTCTCGGCCTTGCTATCAGCTTTCTCAGACTTGTCTATTTTTTCAGCTTTTTCCAAAGCGGCATGACTCTCAACCGGTAATTTTGTAACTGTCACACGAAGATCTTTGACGATCTTTTTTTTACGTCGCGGTTGTACTTCTATCTGACTCAAGGGTTTCTCTTCCAACAAATCGGAACACGCTGCACTCGATTTATCAGGACTTCCAGCTTCGGTATCCCTATGTCTTTTCTTAGGAGTAACAGGTACGGAATCTTCTTGGAAGGAGAACGCAGAGCTACCTCCGTATCTTGTTATCGTAGCTTCGATTGCTTCTTCGATGTGACTTTCGGTGGAATTCGCTTCGTTCACAGCCACGTCAATGCCACTAGCGTTCGAACTTTGTGAACTGTGAGGACTGGACACGTGATAATGTCTCTTTTTTAATGGTAACCTTTGCTCATTTGGATTCGAGTTCGCATTTGCATTTATACTGTTCTTCGAATCCGTCCCTGACAGTATCTTTTCCTTCTTGAGGCGCCTCTTTAATTTCTGATCATCGTTCGTGGTAATATCGCCACCTTTCCTCTTTTTTGTTAATTTCTTTACGCGAAAAATTTGCGGTAATTCGGAATATCCAGAATTTGAATTATTCCTACCTAAGCTGCACGATCTAGAAAATTCTTCGATCAATTTCTCTAACTCTTCTATGAGACACGGATGGATACGTATAGGATTCTTAGGCGGTAACAACAATCGTCTGCGATGCTTGTGATGATGATGTTTGTGACAATGATTGTGTATAGGCTGCGTCGCCTTGTCACATTTGTTTGTTACATTCTCAACTTTTTCGGACTTTAATACCTCGCCAACGGGCAAAGATATTAAAGTTTGAACACCAACGCCGTTCGTTTCAAAGCCAGCACCTGCTTTTTTAGTACTTTTATTTTCTTTCAATACACGTCGCGTAACCGGCGCTACGTTTTTCTTTAACGATGCCTGTCGCTTAGCCAAGGGAACTGTACTGCTTCTATTTTCCTTGAGAGCTCTTTTTTTCGAGTTGATCACCTTTCTATCGTTCGAAACTCGCTCGCAAACCGATTGTTTCTGTCGTCGTAACGAAGTTGTCTTGTTTCCTGGACCAGGCTTATCTTTCCCCATTTTCTTATACGTTCCACCGTTGCATTGAACTCCTTCTCTCCCGTACTTATTCGTAACAGCTCTACTTAGGCACTTGACACGCGCTGGGGAACTGGTGTTATTCTTTTTTCCACCTATCTTTGCTTGCGTACACTGTTTGGAGATGTTATATGTCCGTTTCTTTTGACAAGCTGGTTTGTCCTTTAATTTCTTAATCGAATCATTTTCTCCGTCTTTATCCGCCCGAGATGCAACTGTTTTCTGTGGCGCCGACTTTGTTTTCCCTCTTTTGGAAGGCTCTTCCTTCGTGACTTTTGTTGGTTGCGGAGCAGGCTCTTTCTTTTCGACCCTCTCGTTTTTTGCAGTTTTCTCCGTTTTTTCTATCTTCTCTATTTTTTCTACGATTTCTGGTTTCAATCTTGGCCTACCTGGGCCACGGGGCTGCGTGGAAACTGTTTTCGCCGGCCTACCAGGTTTTCGTTTAGGTGGATATAAAACACGATCTACGTTTACCGCTGGCTTTGTGACAACAGGTTGCACCGGGGACTGTGTCGGCGCTGGAGGACTCACAGGACTAATTGCCAAATGTAACGGACTGTTATCTACAGACTGAATCCCTGAATCCGGAGATACGTTCGAAACGCAAGGATACTCCGAATCGTTCAATTTTTTTCCTAACTTGCTCCGCCTTTTCCTCGGTTCTGATAACAGAGCCGTTTTTTCAACAAACTGTTGCAATAAAGTGGAACTATACACAGGTACAGGGTTCTGATCACCGTTTTCGCTCGTATCTGAATCTGCGCCGAGCGACATCCGCTCGATAGCTTTCGATACTAACCGACCGCTCTCTGAATCTTCAAATCCATCAAACGGAGCGTCCTCGTGCTCTTGATCCGGTAAAATAGCCGCTAAATCTTCTTGATTGATTTCCTGAAGCGGCGGATGCTGCTGTGGCTGTTGTTGCTGTTGAGACTGTTGAGTCTGTTGTTGTTGTTGCTGCGTATGTTGCGAGGGTAAATGACTTTCAGACGAGTCAGAATCGTCGCTACTGCATTCAGATGACTAAACAGAACAGGGATAAAGTATGTCTGCGCTAAAGGAAGACTCGACTCAAATTTTTAGAAATCGACATTAAATTACCTTTCCTCCACGATTTGACTTAACCTTCTTCGGTACGCTTCTCCTATTTTTTTCTTTCTCCAAATCCTCCTTTTTCGGACCTTTCATACTGATTTTTAATTTAAGCGCTCCCTGCAACGTAATTAGAAATTTCATCATTCATTTCATCGCTGTACTTACACTTGCAGTACTAAGAGAAATTATAAAATTCTACTGTGCATACCGGTTCGAAATTCGTTTTTTGAATGGAAAATGTTTGCTCGCTGTGTTCCGACGTGCAATCCGAATTGGATCCGGTATCTTCCTCCTCGTCACCGCTACTCTCGTCGTCCGAATCCGAATTCGAATCCGAATATGAACAACTGCCTTCGGTACCGCCAGAACTTTCGTCGTCGGAATCTGAGTCTTCTTCGGAATCAACTGAATCTGTTCCTGGTGTCCACAAAAAATAGAAAATTCTTAGAATTCTATTCAACTATGCATTCAAATGGTGATGTAAATGCCTATCAAAAAATAGTTACATAATTTGCTAATGTAACATATTAATACCATTAGGTTCAGTAGTCGGGTCCCAGCTACCGCCACCCTTTATGGCATCCATATCAACAGTCGAAGGGAGCTCCCTTTCTTGCTCCCCATCGTTTTCTTCCCAATTCCAATTCTGTAATTCTAATTCTGACGGATGGTGAATTACAGCATTCCATCCTGAATCACCAGACATTTTTTAGCTTATCTAACATCCAATAGACTCAAAAAGAATATCATTCCTTATAATTTTGTTCCTTCATTCAGTTCCTTCCTGATCGTGTAAAGCATGTCCCTAATAGGCTTAATGCAGAACTATTAGATATTTGAATGGAGCTTCCATGTTTATTTGCCAGTTTCTACCAACAACTGCTTCATCGTTCGCTAACTGCATAAGATTATGCTTTGCTTGTACTGGTATCACTGTAAAAACAAATGCGACTTATTGTTTGAAACAAAATCAATTATTGGGTATAGTTGAAGTAGGAAGAACAGTAAATTATTAGACAAATAATTAGCATGCTGAAAGAAAGGAGGGAAAGACATAAGGAGTACTAGGATGAAGAAAATGAAACAGAGAAAAAGGCTATGGAGTATTGTCAATGATATTATAACACAGTGGAGGCAGAGATGATTCTTTTGAAATCTTTCTTCAGTTTCTTCTTACACAAATCGACATCGGAATTGAAAATATTCAAACAAATTCGTTAAAATCGCGATCTTCACACTTTAAGGTCACTTAATTTCAATCCCGACCCGACGTTTTACGTCTTTTACAGCCGTGTCCCGTAGCGCGGGAGAATTCTTATCTATAACCTCGTAGAAGGAACGAGTATCGGTGGAGTAACCGAGGCGACCGAAAAAGTGCGTGTACCTTTCTCCCGATAGGTCCAACTGTTATCCTAGGAATCGTAACCGATCAACGACACTGTCATCGAGGAAACGCTGCTTGTTGATACGCGCGTATTTCGCCTATAGGTGCGTCACATTCGCGCAGACACCATCGCGTTTGGAGCAACAACACTAACCGACAATCGCACAGAACGGTAAATCGGAGCAGAAACGTGAAGATTTTCTCCAAAAAATATCAGTCTGTTTACATCGTTGACGAAGCACGCACAGATCCCAAGAAGAACTCCGAATAGGAGAGAGGGAGAATGAGAGACAGGGAGACGGAGGATTCGTGGGAGAGACAGAGAAGAGCAGGGAGGAGAGAGAGCGCGAGAATGAGCAAGTGGGGACAGGGAAAGAGCGAGAGGGAGAGAGAGGAAAAGGGGGATAGAAACGTTCCGGATCGTAGAAATCGGAAAAATAAAAGGCAGGCACGTTATCATCGCAGCGACCGCCTAAAGCGGTAAAGAGTGGTGAAGCAAGGGGCAGGCTAGTACGCGTTCGATGACAGGCACAATACCCTGAGACTTCGTTACTTCGCATTCCACAAACAGCGCGACGAAGATCCACAAGGTTCTGGATCGACGATTAACGGACGATATTTTCCAAGTTGCTTCGAACAGACAGCTGTTTCTGTTTCTCGGTCGATGCGCCAGGTGCGTCGGCGACAGAGCCCGTGGAAACTCCCGTGTATTCAAGTAGAACTCAAATTGCCGCGCCATCTGATGTTCAATGCTGCCATTAGTCTCGCCCAGCGGTTCATACGAAACTCTAACTTTGAGCCATTTCGAATCATTTACGACAGATACGATATTATTACGTGTTTCAAGATGTACTCGCTTGTGTTCTAAAATGACAGGCTCTTAGTCGCACCTTTTTAGTAACGCATCGAATGAAAGCTGTATATACACATGTACGTTGTGTATGCATGCCCATAAGAGTTTGATATACATATGAGAGATTTATTATTTGTACATAATTATTAACAAATGCTTCTTTCTTATTTCGTACATCTTTAGTTACAACTTTCTCCTAATGGATTTCGATTTAGAATGCTCTACTCGATCCAAACCATTCGATGATATACGATACACATTTGTCGTATCGTTACGATCATATCTAAATTCATCGATAAATATTAATACTCGATAAATCGATGATCACTGCTAAAATAATTTCAATCTTGTTTCGATCGATAATCTGACATCGATAATCGAGTTTGAAATTGCGTAATATATGGTAATATCTCAACTACATATCGCTGGTCAACATCCGAACTGTCAAAGTAAATAGCTATATCTCGCAATGACAAATAGCTACACCTCGTTGATCGAATCGAAGCACAAACAGAATGGACCGATTCGACATATATCGCCAGAATTTTCTATCTTTTTTTTTTTTTTTTTTTTTTTTGTGAACGAAAAAATAATGCGGCGAGCAAAGTAAGCGAGACAAAGAAAGTGAGAAGGAAGAAAGGAGATAGACAATGAACGAGAAAGTAAAAATGGTAGAGCGTACTAACGCTTGCAATTCGAGTATTCCCTCTAGGTAAACGTGTGCATCGAGACGAAGGGTGGTAGGAGTATGGGCCTGGAGTCGGCAATATGGCTGGCTAGATGTGCATAGGTAGGGTGTCGGGGTGGTGTTAGTGCCGTACGTTATTTATGTCGAACTACCGCAAATCTTGCCCGAATCTCGCGTGTTTTCATGGAATCGGTGATATACTGTGCAGAAGCAGGAATACGGCTTGCATGAAGACATAGCATACGCTTCCCAGTGAAACAAACATGAAGTAAGTTCCACGTATACGACACAGCATCGAGTAAGAGAGAGGGTCGAGTCATACAAAATCGAGCCGAGTTCGGTATATGGGTTCAAACGCAACTTCTTTTTGTCTTTGGTCATTGTTTATCCCGTAGGCTACCAACGGATACCTCTAATAGCTCGGGCATCTCTTCTTACTCCTCGTCACTGATGTGTCCATTGTCTATCGATGCAATGCAATGCCTCTTTGGCGTTCAAATTTTTCGAAAAGGATCTATTATATGTACTAGGAGTCATTTCGGGTAGGGCTTCGCGATTATTTTTTTATCGAGTATCTCGAAACGTGTCAGTTCTTTCACCCTCACCGGCTGCATCACTACTAATCGAGTATTCTTTTCACGCATCCGTTGATCCGCTTTTAGTCTTGCTTGCCGGATGATATTCTGACGTGCTTCCAAATCTTGCGTCTCGACGCCTTTGTGTATCGTAAACGCAAGCGAAACTTCTTTCTACTTTTGTTCTTCATACCTGTCCTTTTTACGTCCAAGCAGAATACTATTCACGCTTCCTCGGGTTACCCTTATCTAAACTCAACTCATGTACGCGCGTGTATACTACCACACACTCGAGACGGATTAGTGTTAGACGAAAAATTTCACTGCACACATTTGTTTATGTTAGTCGAGAGATCTGCTACACGCAAGCGCATATTTTACAGTTTTTTCTGCGGACTGAAATTTTCGATATCCCCGACGTTCTTCCTGATCGTTCTCTTTATAAAATAATTTTCTATATATTTTATACAGACTCCTGATAAAGTAAATATCAATGACATTGAGCCTGAGATATTGCAATCGCCGCTGACACTGATTCATTCACCTCGGCACACGTTTTTACTACTTTATAGGAAAAGATATGAATGAATTTGTTCGATAACATATTTATGCCGATCAGTGAGTCACATTATGATTCACTTTCGACGCGATTTGTACTTGGCTAAGCCCTAATACATACCTAAACGTATGTTTCCCAATATAACGCTAAATTTTGATTTACGTTTCAATTTCGATGCAGAAATCGAAAGCATCTGCTGTTTTAAAGGAGAGGCGGAGAGAGGAAGGAAGGGAGAAAGTGAGAACGAGAGAGTTAAGGGCATGTAAAAAAGGGAATGGTTTTAAAAGGGCTATACCGTAACATGATCGGCGAGAGGCTAGTGACGCGAACCTCTGTTCTATCACTTGTACGCAAATAACACGAAAGAATAACGTTGTCCCTCCTACGACTGAGATTTTTAGAGCCAACTACGTATAAATCATTTCTTTTAAGTTTCGTTTCCTGAGGTTTTTCTAAACCACACGTTGAATCGATTTAATCACACGCAACACTTTGCCAATTATTTTGTAAAAAGAAAAAAAAAAAAAAAGAAAGAAGAAAGGAATTCACACAACAACGGACACGGGAAGACTCGAAAACTACGCGTATCGCGGATACTACTCCGGCTCTTATCTCGAATCCAGGCTTGTCTGATCGTACGCTGAGCAAAGAAGGAAGTGGCAGTATCTTTTAGTATTCCGTTTCGTTCTGTTCTCATTTCGTGAGCGGCTCGTGCTGTTTTAACGTGGTCCGCGCACGGTGAAAGTGACACCGAACGTAACGTTGTACGCGAAATCTCGTAATTCCTTGGTTAATAATCATATGAGTGAAAAAATTGGGAAAAATTCCTCGCGATTCCAACGAACGAGGAAATAATGAGGCGATACTCGTATTCTCGTCGACCGCAGCAAATCCTTCCGGAAGAATATCGATCGTGGTAGCATTTTACTTGCTGTATTTCGATTATTTCATGCAAATAACCGCTACACTCTTTAGGCCACGAAGGTAGATATATATATATATATAACGAAGAAAACATGCCTCTCCTTATGTTTCAGCGAAGTGAGCATATCGTCCGCTCGTGCGTCGGTAATGGTATATGACGACGTTAATAAAAAATGGGTACCGAGTGGCAGTTCCTCAGGACTCTCCAAAGTTCAGTTATATCATCACCAAGTGAACAATACGTTTCGCGTGGTGGGAAGAAAGTTGCAGGATCACGAGATCGTCATCAACTGCGCGATCCTCAAGGGACTGAAGTACAATCAGGCGACAGTCACGTTTCACCAATGGCGAGATAACAAGCAAGTATACGGTCTGAATTTCTCCAGTAAGGACGACGCCGACGCATTTGCCAGAGCGATGCTGCAAGCGCTCGATGTGAGTTTAAACCGATAGAAACAGGAACGAACATCGGAAAAGAAGCGCCAACTAACGTAAAGCTAAACTGCACAGTCGTAGCGCTTCTACTTCTAGTTTATCTATCGATAAACATGGATCAGGGCATACATTGTTTAGTAATTGTTTGACATTTAACGTAGGTGTTGAGCAATGGAAGCAACATATCGAGAAGTCTTGCACCCGCCTCAGCTACTCAGCAGCAATCCGTCTTTCAGCAACAGCAACCGACTAATGCTCAATATGACGAAGATATGGGATACAGGTTCGTTTTCTCTATGCTTTTTTTCTGCACCTGCGTATCGAAAAAGAAATTATTGCTGAGAAAATGAGAAAAGAGTTGATCGTATATTTGTTGACCAGAACTATGACCAGAGAAGATGTGGCGATCATTCAGGAACGCAGAATGTCTCAGCAAAGCCAAGGTACGATATAACGCGATAAATGAATGACGAATTACATACAATAGAAGTCGCGAGATTGAAGAAACATTTTCAATTCATGCGTTCTTCTACAGCAACAAATAGTCCAAACGCAATTTCCCCGAGTTGCCCCCTCGCGTCGCAACAACAACAACCTACTTCGCAACAGCAGCAGCAGCAGCAGCAGCAGCAACAACAACAACAGCAAACACCTCAACAATCCGTGCAACAGCAACCGCAGCCACCAGCGCCGCCACAACCACCCCAACAGCAACAACAGCAGCAGCATCAAGCGCAACAACAGCAACAGCAACCAATGCAACAGCAATCACAATCCGGTCATCACAGAACATCGTCGGCACCGCCAGCTCCTCAACCTCAGCAGCAAACTGTTATGCAATCGATGCAGGTTACCGGCGGTATGGGAACTGCTGCAGGACAAATGTCGAGCGGAGGCGCGCCTCCGATACCGCCGCCTCAGCCTCCTATGGCGGCGGCAGCTCCACCGTGTCCACCGACAATGATAAACTTTAACGCACCGGTACCACCACCCCCAATGATGATGAATCAATACGCGCAATCCCCGTCATCCCAGTCGAATCTACCGAATCAATCTCAAGCGCAATCGATCTACGGTAGTACTCAAGCAAACCAGTACGGAGGTGCGCCAAATAGTAATCAGTACGCGACCGTCGCTGTCGTCGGGCAAAGTCCATGTCAGTATCCCTCCGGAAATCAAACTAACTTCTACAATAACAACGGGCAAATTAGCAATGCGTATCCTAGCGGACAATCGGGACAAGCAAACCAATACGGTGGCGGTGGAAGTGGTAGTGGTACGGGTGGTGCTGGTGGAAATCAGTATGGAAGTAGTAATTCGATTAGTCAGTACGCAAGCAGCGCAACCGCGACGACAGGCCAGTACGGGGTAGGTGTCGCAGTCAACGTTGGCCAGCCGAACCAGTCTCAGTACAGTGTCGTATCTCAGGCACAGGCACAGTATGGTAACAACCAACTACAGGCAGTTTCGGCCGCTACGAATCCTTATGGGACACCATCAAACTCGGTGAATCAGTACAGCAGCACTGGCACTGGTGCCGGTGGCAGCGGT
Source organism: Bombus soroeensis (assembly GCA_014737365.1). Classification (NCBI taxonomy): domain Eukaryota; kingdom Metazoa; phylum Arthropoda; class Insecta; order Hymenoptera; family Apidae; genus Bombus; species Bombus soroeensis. The sequence continues at coordinate 1,054,934 of JACXIL010000192.1, forward strand.
GGTAATTGCGGGAGTAATGCAGGCAGTGGCAGTACCGGCCCCGGCAGCGGACATCATGTGCCACCGGTTAATCCTAATATTTACGCTCCCATTGGCAGTGCCGGTCCTCAACCTCCTCCTATGATGCCGCTGGCTGGACCCGCTCCTCCTCCACCTCCTCCACCGCCTGCTCCAAAAGTCAACGCTACCAATCTTAATCCCCTTTCTGCGTCTGGTTCTACTGGATCTGTAAGTTCCGTCGCTACCAGCGAGCCATCGCCGGATTCCAATTCGTTGGCTGCCGCAATTCAAGCGACTCGTCTTAAAAAGAAGCAGCAGGTGCGTATCATTCGTCTTGAATTTATTTTAACTCGTTTTTTATCTCTTTCTCACATGACTGTTTTCATGTTACTCTAGGCATCACAACAACCAGTGGAGAATAGTGGTTCTAGTACTAGCAGCAGCGGAAGTGCTGGAAACAGCGGGAATTACGGCACTTTAGGAAGGGGCGGAGGTGGTGGAATGGCTTCTATGATGGACGAAATGGCTAAAACTCTAGCTCGTAGACGAGCTGCCGTTGAGAAGAAACAGCCCGAACAACCGCAAGTAGGTTTTTCTCGATCGTAATATTCTTTCTGTGTTCAAATTTATTGCTATCAATCTTCAACTTGCAACGCGTCTTTCTTTCTTCTTTTCCTTCTTCTTCTTTTCTCCTTTTTTTCTTTTTTCTTTTTTCTTTTTT